>CAWUFW010002991.1:0-600000 GCA_963921515.1 Calotriton arnoldi | reverse complement strand
TCCTCGGGCCAGGTTGAACTGCCACAGTACAGCAGTCATGTTGTCCAGGAGCCATGTCCCTCTATTGTGCACTGCCCACTCCTCATCTGATACCCAGGTGTGGCCCTTACATGCAGGAATTCTGTCACTTAGGACTGTGTCCTTGCAGTTTGCTTGACTCAAGGTGGGAGACAGCATCTGTTTCCCTGACTCTGTGGTGGGCATCATGGGTGGGTCCATTGCTTACACAATGCCTGTATTCTGACATGTATTCAGCGTGTTACTTTGATCTGTGGTCCAATTGCTGAGCTGATCCACCACATGTGGCTGGGGTACCTGGCACACACCCATGCTGCGGGTGGGAACAATGTTTGGGCCCCAGGAGTATGTATATGACGTGTGTCACACATACTTAGCCAGCTGCCTACAGTCCAGGGCTCATCCCTCATTCATGTGGGGCTGGACAGTCATGCCTACTCCAGGCCATACAATACACTCTGTACTCCCACTCCCGTGTATCAGAGGACACATTGTGCACAGTGATTTGACCCCTCAGGTGTCTGCCTCTGTGTCAGTGTGCTGTGGATTAGTCGCCAGGACTGCTGTGGAGTTTCTTGGTAGGGGCTCAGCATGCCACTGGAGATGTGACCATAGGAGACGATACTTGTGTGACACATAGGTGTCTGATCAGCTGCCCATGCAGACTGGGGCATGTAAATGTGAAGTTCAGGCAGCTGTTCCCCATGCACAGCAGAGTGTGAGGGGCTCAGGTTCAGAGGGTAGTGTCACAGGTCTCCCATATGTCCAATAGGTATGACCTGGACAGATGAGGGTTAAGAGGATGTGTTGTGGGGGATGTACATGTGCACTTGTGCAGCTCCAGGACTTGCATTCCCCATGACCTACTATTGTGACACAGTGCAGAGTGTTGTTGTCTGGCTGCAAAGTCATACATCACTGAGACAGTGATGTATGACTTTGCAGTCATGCCTCCGCCATGGCATGTGTCTACTGATTGGTGATCCTGCAGGGGAGTGACATGTGCTACATGCACACCATAGTGGCGCTGGCTATCAGGACATGGGTGCATCATGGTGTCTGTCGCTGGTATGCATCACATGCATTTCCTATTTGACTCTGGGCATCCCTTACATCCGTAAACCTGTACTGACTCAGTGGCAAGAGCTGTGATGTGTCCACACCGTGTCCTCTGCACTGTCCAACTACTGTGTACTTGGTGCATGTGTCAACACTGGGGTGTTGCAATCCAACAGACACCAGACAGATGGGTGCAAGGCCATGTGGGATGTGAGTGCCATGCTTGGCATCAGACTGACAATTGACTTCTCCTGTTCAATTAGTGCACTTTTAGCAATGTACAACTAATGATGCCAGGGCTTGCTCTGTGATGTGCTGTGCTCACAGTGGTGTGTGCGTTATGTGCAGGTGACTGATGTCTGTCTGTTTCCCCATTGTTTGCAGATACATCCACGGCCACGGAAGGGGACAGCTCCACGGACCAGGAGGAGCCGGAGAGCCAGACTGGGTCAGCAGCCGAGGAGTGGTCGGAGGGACCCAGTGGCACGGAGGGCGAGGGGAGCCACACCGAGGAGTCCTCAGCAGCATCCACCTCAGCTGAGGACCAGAGCAACTCGGAGGATGACTCCCTTGTGGAGGCGGGTGTCAGCAGCCACCACACCCCAGCTAGTGTTGCTGTCCCCGCCACCACCAGCACCACCACCGCCCTCCCATCGGCTCCCATTCCCCAGGTCCGTGGAGGCTCCCATGTCCGGGAGCGTGTCTCCTTTGGGCCAGGCACCGCACCCCCTGCCCCTGTGTCCCCTGCTGCCCTGAGTGAGGAGTCTGTGTACCTCCTTCGCCAGCTCCATGTAGGGCAGACAGCCATGCTGAGTGTCCTCCATGCGCACACCGCGCTGTTGACTCAGCTGGTGTCGTTCATGGAGGGCATCTCATCGGGCATGTCTGACCTACAGAGGGGCAATAGGTCCATGGACTCCTCCCTGACGGCAGCAGTGTCCCTCCTCAAACGGTCCCTCACCCCTCCTGCCTCTGCTCCATCCACACTCCCCAGCACCTTACCCATCCCAGGCACACACACACTGGCACAGGCACACACCAGCACACACACATCCAGCACACTGACACACACGCCAATGACAAAACGCACACGCACGCACATTCAGGGGACTGAAGCCAGACTCACAGGGGATGGGGCCCTGGAACACACACACGCATCCACATGCACTGCGCAGTCCTCAGTTCCCTCTCCCTCCAAAGCACCCTCCCTTGCCTCACCTGCAACCCCAAAGTCACAGCAGCTCTTCCTCTGTGACCTCGGCCTCTTCCCCACCGATGAAGCTGCTCCAGCATCCCGGGGAAGAGGAAGCCCACCCACACGGAGCAGAGTGCCCCTCGCCCCCGGACACCCTCCCCCAGGCGCAGACGGACTGAGGCCCCCACCCGCAAGTCCCCCGGAGTGCTAAGAGCAAGACCCCGCCACCGCCCTGCAGCTCAGGCACAAGGTCTCCGTCCTCCATCCCTCAGGCCCCCACTGCACAGGTGCCCCCACCACACCCTGCCCCAGGTTCCCCCACCCACAGATATACCATCCCCAAGATGCTCCGGCCTTCTCCCCTGCCACTTGCTCTCCCAGCACCACACCCCCGCTGCGCTTGTCTGTGCCACTGATGTGGTGAGGGTGTCCCCCCTCTGTCCAACCCACCTTGCCTGTTCCCCATTCTCCTCCCCTGGAGGTAGGCACTGCAGTGGAGTCCACTACCGCCCTGTCTGACTTGGGCACTGCAGTGGCGGACCTGTCCACCCCATCTGCAGGGTCCACTGCAGTTGTGCCGGCACCCACGACATCTGTGTCATGCCCCCAGTTGTGCCGGCACACACCATGTCAGACACCTCCACTGCAGTTGTCAGTGGCTCTCCAGCACCCACCACCCCTTCCCTGACTCCCCTGGTGAGCCCTGATCCTGTCCCTGCGGTGCCTGGCCTGCCCCCCGGTTGCCCCTCCTAGTGGATTGTCCCTGGTATTGTGCAGGCATGCGTAGGGTGACATCTGCCAGTGTCACCCTGTTTGAACTTTGACAATGGACTGGCCATTGGCCTTTGCTCTAATTTCTTCTGGACGTCGTTATCAAACAACACATATGCTGAATAAAGCAACTTTCTTTTCTCTAGTGCTCATGCTTCAGATGTACATGTTGTTGGTGCAGCTAACCATGCCCTTGCTGCAGTGATGGTGATATCTGGTCTCATGATTATGAAGTGTTACTGTGCAGGAACCCATGTGGTCCAGGGGGAATGTGTCCTATCATGTGGTGTATCCATGTCATCAATAGCAGCATCTGAGGGTGTCATGTGTTCAGTATTTGGCAATGGGTTTCCTACTTACATTGGCAATTTCATATCTGTGGCTTCCACCCCTGCACATCTGTTGTGCCTGCCATCGTTGCATTTGTCTACTTCCCTGACCGTGTTGCCATCTCCAGTGGACATGCAGGTTTGGGCATCAATGGGGAGGGACTCATCCGTGTAGTCAGTGCAACATTGCTATACAAGTGTGTTGGATCTGTGCTGATGATTCCGTTGGCACATCCATGACCAGGCTGATGTGATGGGAGCCCTCATTTGGTGCTAATTGTTGATTGTGTGACCAAGTGCTCAGCTGACATGATGGGGCCCTACTGAGGCAACATATGGCACAGCTTTCCTCACACAGGAGTGGAGTCCCCTCATGGCAGTGTGTACACGTGTGACATTGCCTGCGCCCAAGGAGTGTGTTGTATGTGCATGTCTGTGTGTTCACTTCCATTCATCTGCGCATGCTGTGATCCCTAGTGTTGTACCTGTTTGTGATGCTTGCTGACTTGAGCTATGTTCCCCCAAAGTCTTCTCCCTGTGTTCTCTGTGATGTGGGTGCATGGCACATTACTGGTCATCAGGGTGTCACCCATAGGTGTGTTTGCTGTCAGGGCAGAGTTTGTGTGCTGACGCAGATGGGTCACAGTCAGGTTTCCCTTTGGCACTTGTTGTTTGCCCCTGTCATGTGATTTCCAGTTTGTGTTATCTTTCAGTGATTGTGACACGTTGTGTGTGTGACTGCTGGCACTCCTTAGGGTCCGGGCTGCAATGTTGGTTGTTGTCTATGTGTGTTCTTTGTGGGTGACCTTGGCTTCTTCATTGGTGTGTGACTGTGGCTGGGATCCCATTGGTCGGTGTGGTATTGCCGTCATGTCCATGTACAGCGTAGTGTGCAGTGTGTCAGACATTCAGGAGTCTTGTTGAGTGTCCATGTGTGATGTGTTTCTACACCTTGGTTCCCACCCACCACCCTGGAATAGTCATGGGTGCATGTGCAATGTCACCAGTGCATGTGTACTTCACTGCTGCACATTGTTGGAGGTCGAGGGGTGTGGTCTTGAGTGTGTGCAGATGAGAGTTGTTGCCCGGCTAGTCCCCTGCCTCCATGTTGGCCTTGGCTTACTGGCCATGCTGATTGATTTGTGCTTGTGTAGGTGTGATGGTAGTTAGTTGCTCAGGACACCTGACTGTGGTTCACAGTGTGAACGACATTTAGCTTTGTCATCACAGTGGTATTTTTCTTCAGCCCAGGGTCACCACATTGTGGGGGCCCTGGGGGTGGTGCTGTGGTGTGTCTGTGTCTTGCTGTGTCAGTTGTTGTTCCTACGTGCCTGTGTGACATGTGTGTTTTGTGCTCCCTCTCATCTGACAATGCCTGCTTGCCCACATAGGGGATTTGGATCCATGAGTTAGCTTAGTGTGGCAGTGTATGCACATCTGTATGATTGGTATTCAGCTCTCCTCATGTGTTGTGTTGTTGCCTGGGGACACTGGCACCCCCACCCCTCACCTGCTGTGTATGATGACAGTGTTGGTCTGCCTGTTTGTGTTTGTGCATCTGCACCACTGCATTGGCATATCTTGGGTGTGCCATTGGCTGTATGTTGTTTGGTGTGTTTCCCTGCTGTCCCTGGGACTCCTAGGTCATCGGTCAGCACAGTGATCATGGTTTGTGTGTCCCATTGCTGCCATGGTATGGTATCTGTTCACCTCACATCTGCTGTCTCCACAGGGTATCTGCATTTGTGTGCCCATTGGTGCAAATATGTGGTTCTGCATTCTGATGGTCACTTCTGTCATTGTGTCATTGATGACTGTTGACGGTCTCAGCCCCCATGGGTGTTGTTTGTCTGCACATGGCCAAAGGAATGTTTCATTTGCACTGCAGTATTTGGCTCCCCCAATTTATGTTGCAATGGGACACATACACTACTTTGCCACAGATGAGTTTTTGGTTCTGTGACCAGGAATGATCCATGCAGTTTGGCAGTTGCAGCTCTTTCTTTGTCAACAATTACCTTTTGGTCACTGTGATGATGAGGGTGTAGACCCCATTGCCACAATGGTCAAAATGTGCTTCAGCTATGGACCCCACACTTACCTTTTGGTCACTGTGATGATGGGGGTTTAGACCCCATTGCCACAATGGTCAAAATGTGCTTCAGCTATGGACCCCACACTTGCCTTTTGGTCACTGTGATGATGGGGGTTTAGACCCCATTGCCACAATGGTCAAAATGTGCTTCAGCTATGGACCCCACACTTGCCTTTTGGTCACTGTGATGATGGGGGTTTAGACCCCATTGCCACAATGGTCAAAATGTGCTTCAGCTATGGACCCCACACTTGCCTTTTGGTCACTGTGATGATGGGGGTTTAGGCCCCATTGCCACAATGGTCATGGGCTGCTTGCATTGTGGGTGCCACACACATATATGTGTGGCACATGTGCTAGGGGGTCACATTGTATGTTCAATGTCATGTTCGGTGTTGTAGGCATTTGACACAGCCTGCTCACACGCTTGTCATGGTGGTGGGGGATGTCTTAATCTTGCATTCCCTAGGTTGTGGTGTGCTTGTTGTGTCATGCATTGTCCATCCTATGAGTGGGGGTGGTAGTAGTGGTAGGCATCCAGCCCCCTGGCTAAGGGTGGTAGTAGTGGTAGGCTTCCTGCCCCCTGGCTAAGGGTGGTAGTAGTGGTGGGCATCCTGCCCCCCTGGGTGAGGGTGGTAGTAGTGGTAGGCATCCTGCCCCCTGGCTAAGGGTGGTAGTAGTGGTAGGCATCCAGCCCCCTGGCTAAGGGTGGTAGTAGTGGTAGGCATCCTGCCCCCGTGGGTGAGGGTGGTAGTAGTGGTAGGCATCCTGCCCCCATGGCTAAGGGTGGTAGTAGTGGTAGGCATCCTGCCCCCCGTGGGTGAGGGTGGTAGTAGTGGTAGGCATCCTGCCCCCATGGCTAAGGGTGGTAGTAGTGGTAGGCATCCTGCCCCCCCTGGGTGAGGGTGGTAGTAGTGGTGGGCATCCTGCCCCCTGGGTGAGGGTGGTAGTAGTGGTGGGCATCCTGCCCCCTGGCTAAGGGTGGTAGTAGTGGTGGGCATCCTGCCCCCCTGGGTGAGGGTGGTAGTAGTGGTAGGCATCCTGCCCCCTGGCTAAGGGTGGTAGTAGTGGTAGGCATCCAGCCCCCTGGCTAAGGGTGGTAGTAGTGGTGGGCATCCTGCCCCCCTGGGTGAGGGTGGTAGTAGTGGTGGGCATCCTGCCCCCTGGCTAAGGGTGGTAGTAGTGGTGGGCATCCTGCCCCCCTGGGTGAGGGTGGTAGTAGTGGTGGGCATCCTGCCCCCCTGGGTGAGGGTGGTAGTAGTGGTGGGCATCCTGCCCCCTGGCTAAGGGTGGTAGTAGTGGTGGGCATCCTGCCCCCCTGGGTGAGGGTGGTAGTAGTGGTGGGCATCCTGCCCCCCTGGGTGAGGGTGGTAGTAGTGGTGGGCATCCTGCCCCCTGGCTAAGGGTGGTAGTAGTGGTAGGCATCCTGCCCCCCTGGCTAAGGGTGGTAGTAGTGGTAGGCATCCTGCCCCCTGGCTAAGGGTGGTAGTAGTGGTAGGCATCCTGCCCCCTGGCTAAGGGTGGTAGTAGTGGTAGGCATCCTGCCACCCTGGCTAAGGGTGGTAGTAGTGGTAGGCATCCAGCCCCCTGGCTAAGGGTGGTAGTAGTGGTGGGCATCCTGCCCCCTGGGTGAGGGTGGTAGTAGTGGTGGGCATCCTGCCCCCTGGCTAAGGGTGGTAGTAGTGGTAGGCATCCTGCCCCCTGGCTAAGGGTGGTAGTAGTGGTGGGCATCCTGCCCCCCTGGGTGAGGGTGGTAGTAGTGGTGGGCATCCTGCCCCCTGGCTAAGGGTGGTAGTAGTGGTAGGCATCCTGCCCCCCGTGGGTGAGGGTGGTAGTAGTGGTAGGCATCCAGCCCCCTGGGTAAGGGTGGTAGTGGTGGTGGGCATCTGGCACCCCCTGGCTAAGGGTGGTTGTGGTGGTTGGCATCCAGCCCCCTGGGTTGGGGTGGTGGCGCGCATTCAGGCCCCTGTGTGCATATGTGGCATTGGTGATGGGCATCCCGCCCCTATGGTGCTGCTGTTGCAAGTATATTCAGATTCCCAGTGTATGTGTGTGATGTGTCGTGTACGTGTTGTATGTGTTTTGTGGTTGGTGTCTGACTTACCTTCTGCGCCGTACGCGTCCGTGCCTGTTCCGGTAGTAGATGTAGAATATTGGTATGATCGGGACGAAGGGATTCATGGTTGGTTCGTGTCGTTCGTCCTTCTCGTTGCTTCGCGTCGTCCTCGTCGCTTGGCTTCGTCCTCGTCGCTTCGCTTCGTCCTCGTCGCTTCGCGTCGTCCTCGTCTGTGCTGTGTTCGTCTCGTAGCCGTGGATCGTGTTGTGGCGCGATTCGGAGCTTATGTGCGCCTCTCCCGGATGCTTTGACGTGCCGTGCGTAGCGACGGGTTCAGCGCGTACGGAAAGCGCATCGTACTTGTCCGGCCGGACGGGGCTGCATTTTCCCTTCCGTGCGACTCGATTCGGCGTTTCCGGATTCGCCTCGGTCGGAGAACAGGACCTGGTTTGGGTGAGTACGGCTCGGCCGGGATTTTTGCTGTTGTGCGCATCGTACTTGCTCGTTCGGTGTGCTGTACGGATCGGTCGGGAAACTGGCTTTCGCATGGCTTTTTTCCCGACCGAATAGTATTGGGTGCGCCTCCGACCGAGATCGGAATCGGCCCCACAGTGCTTACATACCCACCCCACACACTAACACAGCAGTTCCACCTCAGCCCTTTCCACACAAAGCTCATTTTCACTTCCAACACCATTTTAATCAATTGCACTGCCTGCACGCCCACCCCAGATACCTCACTGCTATTGCTTACAGGACCTTGTGACATATGTCACACTGCTATTGCTAACAGGCCCCTGTGACCTATGCCACACTTATATTCCTTAGAGACCCCTGTGACGTATGCCACACTGATATTCCTTAGAAGCCCCTGTGACGTATGCCACACTGTTATTCCTTAGAGGCCCCTGTGACGTATGCCACACTGATATTCCTTAGAGGCCCCTGTGACGTATGCCACACTGGTATTGCTTAGAGCCCTCCTGTGATGCTTCACCCATAATATACCATCACAAACTGCATGCATCATACTCTGTTCTGTCATGGGAGCATGACACCATGTGGAGAGGCAAAGGACAGCTGCAAGCACTTCCAAGCCATACCATTGGCAGAATGCGTAGTAGACAAACGCCAGTAACGTGGCACACTTTATCAGCATCCTTACAGCTGACTCGTGCTTATTGCAGAACATGTTAAATAATTCACTCACACTTCTTTCCAGAGAGCACATCCATATGTGATGGTGCACTGTCATATCAGCCGCTTTTCACCCTTTTTACACAACCCTCCTATCCATTTATTTTGTTATCTCTTGTAAAAATTAGGAAAAATGCCAGGGAAGATGCTGTCGCTCCCCAATAAGGATTAGGAATATTTTCTTTGTTCTCACCCCTCCTCGAGGTATAGGGTTCAAAACTGATAAAAATGTAAAACCGCACCTGCAGGTTTATTACCACATTTTTAGAATTCACGGAATGTTTTCCAAGAGTACTCATGGAAACCTGTGGCAGTCGATGGCTCCCTGGTGTAGCCTTTAAACATTTTTGTGAATTCACAATTACCTTCATGTGATAGAATTCTGCGTACACAACAGAGCACAGTTTGCCACTGTAAACTTCAAAAGTGCCTCTTCATCAGTTATATATTAATCCAACTGCTGACTGCTGAACTTTGGCTGTGCTACAAAATCTAACAGAATAAACTCTTTCAACTGAGAAGTGGCTGAGGACTGGAAATTTATTTACACCGTCCATTAAAGCACCAGAGTTTATTTACCTATATCATTTACCTGTATCTCTTGATGATTATTCACCTTAAACAAAAGTTACAGAACGACGATTGATTTGACATATGTGTGTCAATTGTAATTCTTGAATCTTTGGAAACATCATTCAGGGGTCATTTGTTATATTTATGGTAGTCCTGAAGATGGTCTCATGGACAAATGCATAGAGACCGAAACGTCGACACTCACACTCTCTTCTGGAAAATAATGTACAATGAGAAGAAGTGTTTACAATAGTGGCATTGAAGGATCATACAATTGTATCAATTTTCCTCGTGTTACATTGTTTATATAACTGTGTAGTACCCTTGATAAATTTCAAAAGACAAAAATGTGTTTTCTATATATACCCGTGTTTTGAATATTCATTGTTCCGTGATTGATTCATTGGTCCTTATGTTTTTACAAGGAACAAAATTATTTTTTTTTAGATAAAAGATGTTTGAATAACATTTCTGTGGCAAGTTTATCAACAATTCTTGCAGCTAAAAAATATTTATCAAAAGCAATAGAACAGAGTATTTCAAACAAATCCCTTGAAGGCGTTGTTTACCCGTTTATCTTCATCAGTGGAGCTGCATTTTGATTATTATGTTTACTGTGCAAGAATAATATTTTCCCCATGAAGAGCCCTTTCCCTAAACCACACCAGTTTTGGGGGATGTTTGCCTTCCATTCTCACACTGGAAACTCATTATTTCTTGTACTTGGCAGAGTTAATCTCTGGCTGTTGCCAGGGCAGGAATGGTTTGTGAAGAAGTGTGTGAACACCAATAATACATTTTAGTTTGTGGTTGCACACAAATGCTCTAAAGCAACTTCGCCTTGGGATGCTCAGTAGCCACCTCTGGAGATTTGCTTATGTACAGTGAACTATCTGCACCTGGATATGAACAACCACAAAGACAGTGACCAGGAAGGAGACAAAAAGGGCGATTTACCTAAAAGACCCTTCTCATCTGAACAACAGAGACTGCAGCCCCTTCACTCCCACCATCCATGAAGTAGCAGTGTTGCTGGAAGACTAGCCAGAAGCCCCTCTCTGCAAAAGTGCGTAATCGAATTTCTATGGGAGCCTTGTTTCCTTTGTCCTCATTTCACTGCCTAGGTCCCCTACCTCCTGCATCTCTCCTGATACACTTCTCTGTCTCGGAAAACATCATCCCCCATCATGTGCATAGAAACAGGCTAGAGGATTTCAAAATGGAACCCACATGCCTCTATCACCCTGCTTCACTTATATGTACAATGTATATCCTACACTGGCCACATACACAAACACGCACAACATACACTTGGATGGGATTAGATGACAAAACAGAGTATAAATCTGACTGTGCACTGGTGAGACACTGTCAGCCAATGCCAAATAGCTTGATGTTTTGTGAATGAGTGAAAAACCTTTAATTAAAGAATAGTGAGGGAAGCTTTTTAAATGAGACCTTTCTTTTTTCAGGGCCAACTCCCCTTGTGCGGCATACAGACCCTGTGTCAAGTTTGAGATACTTCACACTATGTTTAAAGTGCTGTCCTAGATCGGCACACAACAGGCTAGGGCTCTCAATGTTTCAATGATGTGTAGACTTGGAATTGCAAGTTCATATGGAGCACTATCTATAATGTTTCCTTCTACAGCTTACATCCTCCAATTGCTTGTTATCTCAGAAAGACTTATCCCACTATACTCTTAAAACCCTGCATGAAAATTTGACCTTAACTTATCTCCGCTTGATTCTGCTTCTTTCTTTTTTTCAGAATGACCCTCTTCTTACCTTCCCAATGCCTGCTGTTTCTGAGTATAGCCTCCTCTCAGTCGTGGGACGGTCTGCCTTAATCCTTCTTATTGTAATTCTGCAATTGCCATATACCTCATTTCACAGATCACAACCTCTCCCTTTAAAACTCTATCCCTGTAACCCAACATTAACTAATCTTCACCAGACTATCTATCTCTCCAACCATTCACATGAAACCACATAGCCCCCACTAATGATCACACCTAACTGGTAAACCTTTATGATTTGCAAACATACTCCTATCTGTCATCACTGTGGGACAAAATCTGTTTCACTGTCATTGAGATGCTATTGAATTTGTGGTTTTAGCCTCAGTTTGAGACAACATCCATCCATATGGACAGTGCAGAGTTTTGAGTTTGCACCCAGCATGATGCAAGCACCATCCTTATTTTTCACGCTATCAGCAGTAACACCCAAATAAAGTTACAGAAAGTCAATTTCTACACAAAACCACACAGTGCTATGTTGATTAATTCTCCATGTATTCTGTGAGAATGTTGGTACTTAGGAATACTTTCAAAGCAGAACAGCTCTTACCAGGCTGGTTTTTAGAACCTTCAGGCATGCACTCCTGTGTAACGCTTCCTCTCTTTAGGTCACACACCTGTGGGTTGTTACAGAGTCCGCTATTGTATGACTGAATAAATATTGATTGTATTAAAGTCAATCAATCACAAGTATAAATCAGGATAGAAATCAATAATTTCTAAACAAGCTGTCTTAAATCCACTTAACAGTGAGCAGATCATCTTTAAATCTGAATCCGTGAGTTTGAATCCCTATGCTTGGCCTTGATGTGATAGCTCAATGAGGCGTCTAGTTAAGGTGCGTGTATTAGTCAAAGAGGCAAGCCTTCGATAAGTTAAGTCAAGATATTTTTGAAGTTTACTGATGAAACAGTTCATCTGAATCGAGAAGCAACAGCTTGTTTGTCTTTGACTGCTTGTGTTTTGTACTCAGTGAAAGATTGATGCAGATATTTCTCTTCAAGTCTAGTAAGTTCGGACAGAGACATAGTATGTGCTCCAGAGCTTCCGAACTGTAGCCACATAATTGGCATTCAGCATGTGGGCGCAGGGCTATTTTCAAGGAGCCCTCCAAATCCGGAATGTACAAAAGGAGATGCCGTAAGTATTTGATTTTGTTTTGGCTACCTCCATGTCTGAGTCGAGGTAAAGCTGTTTTGTTGCATAGAATTTGTCTAAAATTAAGTGGCTATGTTTGTTTTTAAGAAATGTTTTTAAGTCATTTTGACGACCAAGACAAAGAAAAAAGATTCATATTAGATGTTTACGAGTGCTTCTTTGGAGGGTGGATAAGTCATCCAGACAAGACAAAAGATGCTCTTCCAAGAGTTTTCCAATGACAGAGATTCACGATGCTACGAGTTGGATCATTGGAAAGATCCTGGAGGATCCACTTTTTTTTTTTTTTTAAACTTTTTATTGATCAAAAAGAAAGCATAAAACAGCAGTACAGCAGTGCATTAAGGTCATGATATGCATATAGACGTTGTGAACTGGTCAACATTCAATCAATAACATCACATACCCCCCATTTTAAGATGGACTGTCGGTATCGGACATGTTATCGAGTTTCAATCGTTCACGTCGTAATTCAATTGTTGGAGACAGACATATATCCCCCCTGTATTTATTCCACCTACCCCACTTGTGATCCCATGTTTTGGGGCATCCCCTGTATTTGAAGACGTCTTTCTCAGCTATCATGGCTCTATCCATGTCGACTGCCCAGTCACGGACACTACGAATTACACCCACCCCCCATTTCTGTGCAATGTTACGTTTTGCGATGGCCAATCCCAGTGAGGCCCATGTTTTCTCTGTCTGTGTAAGATCGGTGGCGTCCCAAACGTTTAGTAGGCAGAGTTTTGGGGAGGCCTTCAAAGTCTTACCCCCGCCTTTTCCATTTGTTTGATAATATCGTCCCAATATAATCGCGCAGCTGGGCAGTCCCAGATGATGTGATAAAAGGTTCCCTCCTGGGGACATTGTCTAAGACAGAAGGGGTCCGCCGGTCTACCCATTTTGACTAAGAAACCCGCATCCAAACGCGATGTAGGATCTTCAGTTGGATCAGGCGTAGTCTCATGGGGATAGCCACCTCTCTGGGGGAGGCCAAGGCGTCTCGCCAGTCGTCATCCTCAATTACACCCAGGTCTGTCTCCCAGTGTTGCCGCAGCCGCACCAAGGGGTCCGGGCGATTGTTTATTAACTTTTTATACGTGAGGGATATGGCTTTTTTGTTCATGGGATCAAGTAATAGCCTATCTTCCAATGGAGAGGCCTCGGGCAGTAGATCACCTCTGGGCAGCACCGCTCTGAGTGCGTGGCTGATCTGTAAATACCGGAATGTTTCGGTCTGTGCGAGTTGGTATTTCTGCTGGAGGTCTTCGAAGGTGGCCAGTCTCCCCAAGTTCCATACGTCCCCCACCGTTGAGATGCCAATCAAATCCCACTTATCAAACCCGGGACAGGCACTCAGGTGACCCAAGAAGTCTGGCTCCCAGAGCGGTGTAGCGCGTGTGATTTTATTGTGCCAACCCAGTCGCCTATTGACCCCATGCCACGTTTCGATTGTGCGCGCAGTGGGCCACGTAAGGTTTAACTTCCAAGGGTTTGTGTACAGTGCCCTGTTGTATCCGCCCTGTCCCATAAGCCACCAGTCTGTGCAGAAGTTTGGGTCGTCATGTTTCCCGTGTGCCCATCTGTTGACCGTGACCAGTTGGGACGCCTGGTAGTAAAGTCTAATATCAGGTAATGCAATGCCCCCATCATACCATCCCGCCGTTAGTTTTTTCATGGCAATCCGCGGTGCCCGACCATCCCACAGCAGAGCACGTATGGCACTGTCGATATTGGTGAAATAGGTGTCGTGGATTTTATCGGGGGCATTCTGCAACACGTAAAAGAAGCGCGGTAATGCCAGCATCTTGAAAAGGACAGCACGTCCCAAGAGAGTTAGGGGGAGAGAGCACAAGTGCTTGACATCGGCGCGGAAACGTGCCAGGGGTTCGAGCAAGTTCACCTCATAAAATAGGGCAGGGTCAGTTGTGATGTATATGCCTAAATAGCGGAAGCCCCTTGTTGCCACAGGGATGTCATACCCTCTTGGATTGCATGGTGGTGCCCCCCACAGTATGTATAGTTGAGATTTGGTCCAATTGATTGTGTACCCTGAGTGGGTGCCAAATATGTGAAAGATATGAAGGACCCGGCGGAGGGTCAATGATGGTGAGGCCATGTATAAAAGGATATCATCCACGTATAGCGAAATGCGGTCTTCATGATTCTCTGTCCATTTCAGACCACGGATCAGGGGATCCCCCCTCACCCAGACCGCGAGTGGCTCGAGTACCAGGGCAAAAATTAAGGGCAATAGGGGACACCCCTGTCAGGTTCCCCTTTCTAATTGAAACTGTCTAGAGGTATGTTTGTTCACCACGACGTGGGCAATTGGGCAGGCATACAGTAGTTGAACCCATTTTATGAAGTTAGGTCCAAATCCCATTCTCTCCAGGAATGCAAAGAGGAAATCCCACTCGATAGTATCAAATGCCATTTTGGCATCAAGCGAAAGCAGGGCTGCGTCCTCCCTAATCGTCTGGTGCCTACCCAACACCCCGTTTAGTCATCTTAAGTTCAGGGCAGTATTCCGTCCAGGCATAAAGCCGGATTGGTCCGGATGTATCAGTCCAGTGATATGGGGAATGAGTATATTAGCCAGCAGTTTTGCTAGTATTTTTGCCTCTACCGTGAGAAGTGAAATGGGTCGGTATGCCCTGCAGTCATCAGGTGGTTTACCCTGTTTGTGGATAACCACAATGGAGGCTGTTCTAATATCTTTTGGCAGCATCCCTTTTTCGAAGCTTTCAAGGTACATTTGGAGCAGATAGGGGGACAATTTGGAGGCCATTGGTTTGAAGAATTCAATCGGGATCCCATTGGGTCCCATGGCCTTGCCCGAACGGACATCGCGAATCGCCAATTGGATTTCCTGTTCCGTAAGTTCTCCCTCTAGGGAGTCTCTATCCTCAGGGGACAGACAGGGGACTTTGATAGTCGAGAGCAATTCTTCAACCGCGAGCGGCGTGGTTGTCCCAGTAGATGTGTATACTGATGTAAAATAGGTGGCAAATGTGTCCGCAATCCGCTGGGGATCGGTGATTTCCTCCCCGTTTGACCCACATAGTAGGGGAACCCACCTTGATATCTGCTCTTTTTTTTCCAGCCAGGCAAGGAGCTTGCCTGTTTTCTCCCCATGCTCATATATCTTATGACAGGTTGATTTGTACTTCGCCTTGGCCACGTCTGTAAGGAGCTGTTTGTAATCTAAGCGCACGACCACCAGCGATTGTTGCGCATCCTGGTCGGGGGTTTGTGCAAGTGCCCTTTCCCTCCGTAGGATGTCTTCCTCGAGTTGTTCTATGCGTTTGGTAAGTTCTCTTTTGTGGCCCACCATCAGCGCAAGGGCCCTGCCCTTTATCACTGCGCCTAACGCACCCCACAGTATTTGGGCTGAGGTGACAGAGCCTACGTTTTCTTTGAAATATAGTTCGGTCTCTTTAATCAATGTCGCCTTGATATGCGGTATCTTGAGCGCCCAGGGATTTATGGTCAGGGTCGTGCATCATGATTGGGAGCCAATTGTCATCTTCGTAAGAATAGGTGAATGGTCCGAGATACCTCGTGCGAGGGAACGGGACTCAGAGAATTCGTAGATGTCCTGTGCGTGTGTGAACATATGGTCAATACGCGACTGGCTCTTATGGGCCCCGGAGTGGAGCGTAAATTGTATAGTAGTGGGATTGAGTTGTCGCCATATGTCGTTCAGGCCCATGGCGGACAGGAATTCGGCAAGTTGGGATCCCCCCGTAGGGTCTCTGCGAGGTGGGAAGCGGTCCAATGCGCCATCCACTGCAAGATTGAAGTCTCCCCCCAGCACAAGTGAGCCAAGAGGGAGATCCAGAAGAAGCTTTCCTAGGTCCTGCAACGTGAGGCGCTGAAGCCCAGGGGGGACATATGTCGATATAACATTAAGTGCTTTCCCTTCCCAGGTGCCGGATAACGCAACAAATCTACCTTGCCCATCAGACCAGGCCTTGTGTACCATGTATGGACAACCTTTACGTATAAGCACCCCCGTCCCCCGCGAGCCCGAGGTGAACCCCGCATGTGTGGCTAGTTGATACCCCCATCTATTCAGGACCCCACAGAAATTACCAACCAGGTGAGTTTCTTGAAGGAGAACGATATCTGGTGCCTGCCTCTTCAGATATTGAAGGACTATCCCTCGTTTGATTTTGTCCCCCAGGCCATTAACGTTCCACGTGAGGAACTTAAGATCTACGTGTGGTCCCATGTATGGATGGATAACTGACATGTGTGTAGCCGAGTGGAGGAACTATATCACTGGGCGTACACTGCTGGCGCAATATATGAGTGGTCGTGCCATGCAGATGTGGGCTGGCCTGTTCCATCGTGTAGTTTGTGGACGACCCATTGTTAATGTACAGGGGCGTCTCTCTTGAATCCCACGCCACCTCAGTGTAAGCATAGATAGTGGCCTGTGACGTTATATGGAAATAGCACTGTTGCACAAAACTAGAACTACAAAAACTACCCATCCCAACTCCCAAAACTCCCTCCGCCCCCCTCCCTGCCTCCCTGCTAGACGGATTCGAATAACCCATACCCCCAACAGTGCAGAGTGCCCGTCGCCCACACAACCCTTTCGTGGGGGAAACGTGGACCTAACCCGCACCTCACATCCCTAGTAACAAAACATTCCATTTGAACCCCAGGAAGTGTTATATAACATAAAGTATACTCATCACAGTCCCCGAGCGTGCTTCTTGCGGCCCACAAAATGGGAACAATCAAAGTCATTCAGGGGCGAGACCCCATGGCGGAACAGCATATTACGTAGTTGTTTTCAAGTCCACATCTCGCTCTACTTAGTCTGTGTTGGTCTGACATCATCAAGACGATTGGTCCTACAGCCTCTTCAAAGCTAGGTTACCCAGTCCGTTGCGTATATTCCCCAATGTTATTCCTCTTTCCTGTGCTCGAGGGGTCGCTGCAGTTACTGTTGGCAGGGGCTTTCAACGCTGCTTTCTCTCTGAGCGTCCACCTTCCCCCATTTTCCGTCGTTCGTCGAGCCAGTCCATCACCTCGGCGGGGTCCGTGAAGAACCAGCTCCTGCCATCTGCCTCGACACGCAATTTCACGGGGAACAACATAGCATATTTGAACTCGCATTCTCTGAGGGCCTTTTTTGCCTCCAAGAAGGAGCGTCTCTGTTTTTGGACCTTGGTGGTGAAGTCGGGAAAGAAAGTTATTGTGTTGTTCTCAAATCTAAGAGGGGGTGCACTACGGGCCGTTTGGAGGATGTGGTCCCTATCCCGGAAATTGAACACTTTCACAAGGATGGGTCGCGGGGGTGCCCCAGGTCTGGGTCTGCCCCCGGGAACTCGGTGAGCTCTCTCAATTGAGAAATAGTTGGATAGGTTTTGGGCCCGTAGATGTTTGGTCACCAGCTCTTCGACAAAAAGGTCTGTGGCCGGCCCCTCTGCGCGTTCGGGGACCCCCAGGATGTGAATGCCATTCCTCCTTGACCTCCCCTCATAATCATCAAGCTGGGCCACCAGGTGTTCAGTCTTTTGCTGCAATTCCAGAATTTGCTTGCCCATACCAGATACGTCTGTGACCAGTTCCTGGGTGATGCTCTCAACTTCCTTCACCCGAGAGTCCATTTTTCGGAGATCAGCTCTGAGGAGAGATATATCAGTGGCCACGGAATCAATGCGGCCTTCGAGCGAAGTGCGGACTCCATTAATGGCGGCCAACACATCCTGGCCCGTGGGTGAAACCTGTTCGTCTCCATGTGATTGTGTGTGCTGATCCGGCTCTGACGTTAGTTGTCCCCCTTCTGATGCCTTGAGGGAGGTGAATTTGTCGATTTTCTGTTGGTGCGTCGATCGATTGCCCTTAGATGACGTCATTTTGGTCTTAGAGTCGCCGGGCCACAGCTTGACGGTACTCACCCCCGCCTACCGCAGCATACACTGCGTGGCCTGTCGGGATTTCTGCTCCGCTGTGGGTCCGCCTCTCAACTGGGGGAACCCCCTGAGGTCGCAGTCTCTGGACAGGTCAGTGCGCTGACTGTCCTGGCACAGCCGGCCAGGGGAACGGGCCAGTGTCGCGCGGGGCTCCGCTTGCTCTGGATCTGACGGATTTCACATTCCCCCCTACGCAGCAAGCTATCCATTATGGGGACACCCCGCAGCACGGGCCCCCAGCCGGAACTGTTAGCAGTCCGGACACAGTGTCATGTGCCAGTATTGTGAGGAACTTCTCTTTAACGCTTATTGGTCCAGGTGCCCCTGGTCACGGTGGCTCCCCCCGATGTATCGGAGCAGTGGCTTCTAGTGCTTGAACGGGGGCCGGGCCAGTGCTCCACAATGCCCCCCGCTGCTCTTGCCGCGCGGGGGAAGTGAAATCATTTAATAGCTGGGCCCCCCCACCACTCCGGCTGCATGGTCGTTTTTCATTGCGAGGGGGTTCGCGCACTCCGCATTCAGCGCCGGCCCCTCACCCGAATATGCCCTCTCACCTCCGGCCGGCCAACCACGCCAGCCCGCGGTCTTCTCGGGCTTCAGGGCCGCAGCTACGCTGTTTTTTTTGTTCCGCAATGTTCGCGGACCGGACCAGCAGTTTTGAGCTCGCGGCTCTCTCCGGGAGACAGTACACGGGTGTGTGTGTCCCGGGGACGGATTAATGCCAGGATACTTAGGGATTTAGGGTCGCAGGCCCCGGAGCCGCGTTAGCAGGCGGCCATCTTCTTCGGCTGCCGGCCATGCCTCCAGGATCCATTTTTTAGGTCTCGCCTACGCAGCGCGCATGCGCTGCATAGGAGAGACCTTTAGCTATCAGCACAGCTTTGGGAGCAAAAACGTGCACGCGTTGCATTGCTTGCAATGGCAACGCGTGCACGTCTGGCGATTCCCTTGCGGGAGTGCGCGGCGCCATATGGTGGCGCCATATGGTCATAATCATCGTGCCTTGCTGCACGCTCCCGCAAGGGAAACGCGCAGGCCCCCTCCCCCTGCTGCCTCGCGAGGCGCGCGTTGTGCTGGTTTTCATCCTCGCTGAGTCACCACCGTCATGGATTTGGTTATCCAGTCTTTTTGTTCAATTTCTCGGTCATGGAATTATTCGGTTCATGAGGTAAGGGCCAACAAATGTTAGGGTTTTTACTTATCTGTGATTTAGTACTTTAATTTGGGATGTTCTTGTTCACTGTCTTCTGTCTGCCTGAGAGCTATCTTTGGTGGGTCACACAAGATCACTGATGCGGGAACCAGTTCCATAGTGTTGCCTTTGTAATTCTACTTTAACTAATGCTCAGAGCGTTTTTGCTTGGGCCAATGCCCACCACGTTGCTGATGTCCCCAGTTCTTTGTAATAATCGTGGACTCTTTCACATCACATTGGCTTCCAGAGCCTCCTTCCTATCTGATGCTTTCATAGAGATTTGGCAGTGGTTTTCTAACATCTGTCTTCCCTTTTTGCCCTTGGAGTTCTTGGCTTCCTTCAGGTGAAATAGCCTCTCTGCATCCAATTTTATTTTCATCCATTTAAGAATTTTTATACACATCACAAAAGTTGCTCCTTTCTCTGTTTCAGTTCACAGCGCGGGGTTCTTCAGCTGTCATTTTCCCTCACTAAAATTGTGTGTTTTCTGCAGCATACAGTTAGTAAAATAACAATTAAAATATACATTAAGGAAAATACTTTAAATTATTGTTACTTGTCCCTTACACAGTGTATAGTCAGCCATTAGTGTGGCAGTGTCCGTTAGGAGATACATTTTCAAACTGTGCTGAAGTGGTCTTTGCAGAACATATTTTGAATAGGTATGTGTAGATGTGCTGTCGATAGGGTAAGTCGAACTTTAGCCATAAAATTGTCAGTGAGGCTCGATTTTTGTCTAGTGCTTGATATGATGGGTTTTAGGCATTCCCTAACACATAAGAAAAGGAAATCTAGAAATAAGCAATTAGATGTTTTACTGTTAGTTGAGAACCAGACTTATACAAGAAAAAGGTTCAAAAGAGTAGGAACTCCCTCCCCTATGTCTTCTGCTCATGCCTGTCTGCTAACTTAATAATAAATCTTGTAGTTTTTAGTCATTTGCATGTTTACTTGGTTTTTCAACATTTCACCATTTTAGTTTGTGTTCTTCGAGAATCAATGCAATCTTTTTGTTAAAAGAAAATGTACTACATACTTGATTTCTGGTTCAAGCCAATCCTCAATACATTTTTAACCTGCAAGATGAAGGCATTGCATTGATTTCGATTGCCTTAATCTGCCCTATGCATGTGAACTTAACGTTGATTGATTAATGTGTGTTGCAGTCTTGTTTCGGTCTCTCTCTTTAATTAATTTCTGTTGTAAATAATGCAAAATGGTTCCCTAGTCTAAATATTAAGCTTACATTTTGGATGAGTTTTATTTTAAATTCCACTTATTTTACTTAAGTAGTGGCGGAATGCTTTGTGCTCCTGAATATAGGGCACGTTACCAATTTTTGTCTTTGAATCTCATGCCCTCCAGAATCTCTTAAATTCTTTGGGACGAAAACGCTTTCATTTTTTAAAGGCAAACTCACTCCTTTAGCATTTTAATGTGGGTGATCCAAAAGTTACTCTACGTGCAGAACGTTGCCTACTGTTGCTTTTAATACACTCATCCTCAACTGTAAATCGAGGTGTATGGTAGTTCTACACAGACCCAGTCATTGGGTCAGTCTAAAGCCACTAAATATGCCAGTCGATGGTTTCTCTTGAATATATTCTTCCATTGGAAACAGCACTTTTTGTGTGTTTTGTGCGGGACATTTACGGACAGATTGTTCTTTGAGATTCGCCTATTCAGTGGTATATGCTTACTGTAAATTTCAAAGCCGCTTGGTTCCTACTCCCGTTTTGGTACAGATTCACACACTGACTCACTTGCCATTCAGACTATTGCCAAGACCCTTGGGTCTATAATATAATACCTGGCATACTGTGTACTTTGACTTTCTCCTTCTTGGCGGCGTGCGGCTCATGTTTTAATGAATGACTTGCATGGTTCCATTCATTTTATAGGATTGGACACAGTGAGCGAGTCTTGAACCTTGTACCTCAAGGGTCACCTTTCCCCCTTACTATTTGACGTTGCCATAAAGCCACTCAATTGATCAGGCTTAAGACTGCAGCCCTGGATCATAGAGCCCTATTTATTGATGTGCGTGCCCCCAGCTTTTTGGTGTAACTGTTTTTACAAACAGCAAAAAATAAAATAAAACACTTGAGCAATTTGAACCCACTTTAGGACTGCCCATTGGATCAGTTGTGTTCTCAGTATTCAAAAGCATTTGCATTCGTTGAAAAAATGTTTTTCATTGATAAGCCATATCATAAAGGTGCTGTTCAGTGCTCAACTGGATTGTACGAATGCACTGATGGGAGAGGCAGGAAGATCTCTTTAAACGTCAGAATTTTTGCAGTGTCTACACATTGCAGGTGCATACTCCATTCTAAACCTCATCTTTTGAGAGCATTTGTTAAGGGATGAAAACACTACTGCCAGAAAGCTCGATTTGAATTTTTTTTAAATTGTTTAGTCTATTCCAAAAATGAGATTTGAGGCTTGACCTTTCAGTTCTTGTTTTGCTTACCCCTGTCCTTGCTTCCTGTACCAATCGTTACACAAATATCATGTGCTGCACAGCTGGTGTCATGAGAAGTGCCATCTATGCATTGTGCTTTTTGGTGGGCATTTTGCATTCTGAGCCTGCTCGGACTGTGAGATTCTGCCAGGCTCTGCTCCTCTTAGATGCTAAAGAAAGTCTTTGCAACAGCCCAATGAGCTTAAGTTCTTTTTTTTTATTTACTGCCACATTAACATGACGGTGCCTCATTAAGAGATGTCAGTAAACAGTGCAGACTGTACATGCCAGTCCTTCAACCTTGCCTGTGCCATCAAGAACAATAATTATTGAAATTAGTCAACCTTTCATAGGTAAGTTCCAACACATTTAGCGTCATTTCACATTACGACTTTCTATTTGCCTGCATCATCCAGCATGAGTTAGTTGAGGGAGGGAAACCTCTATTACAATGCAGGCAATACATCGTAGTGCCTTTACAACGCAGTCAGTACCACGACTGCAACGTTACCACGAGTTCCATTACAACGCAAGTCATTACAACGACTTGCTTTAGGAAATGCGGTGTTGGACTGGTGTTGGATTTTATGTCCAACACCTTCCCTACTGATACACCAACTGGAGTTGGAATAGTAATTTAAACTATTCCAAAGTCCAGTGCTTCCCTAAAGCAAGTCGTTGTAATGACCTGCATTGTAATGAAAGTCGTGGTATTGACTACGTTGTTAAGCCATGCATAGTTTTGGCATGCGTGGTAACAGATGCTATTCGTTGAGGAAAGCAAGAGATCCAGGATAATATGCTGCATGCCTAAACACTTAGAAGGTCCAAAAGGCGAGACCTATTGGCTATGCCAATGCTTGTTTAGCATGTTCTGATGTGCAGATCTGTAATCGCATGCATAGCTGACAAGAGAAGCCAGGTATAAGCTGCTTAAAGAGTTTAGGTTCAGTACCAGGTGAAGAATTGTCTGAGGAATGGAGGACCTTGGGTTGAGTAGAATCCTATTGTTTTTAGATGTATATTACACTAAGGATATTGATCTATTTAGCTGGAAGTGCCACCAAGGCACAGAGAAGAAGTGGAAGGAGTTTGATGTTCAAGACCAAAAGTGAAGGCGTGATTGCACGTCTGCTGTAGATGGTGAAGAAGCGTATGACTACCTGAGTGACTGCAGAATCTTTGTTTCTAACTTGCTCAATATGACTGGCAAGTGACGTCTAATTTGATATTGGCCAATCTGCCAAGCTAGATGCTTCCCCTTTTTCCCAAATGCCAGAATTTTTTATTTTAGAGGTGTTGATGATCAGGCCATTGGCAAGAATAAATAGATTCAGGTTTGTTAGTTGGGTGTGAAGGCTGGAAGAAGTTCTGGAGAAATTTACCAAATTGTTTGTAAAAGCAAGATAAGTGATGGGTTGGCCGCCCAGCTTTGGAGGTAGCCCATCCAAAGAGCTTAAGTAGTTGAATAGGTCGGAAAGATTTACAATGAAAACAATCGTGGTGCCAATACGCTGCCCTGTTTTATGCCATTTTTTATATGTAATTTTGGAGAGACTTCTTTCTTGGTGGACAGGATGATCCTTGTCCAAGTATCTGTGTGCAAAAGTGTGATTAGATGTAGTAACAAACGGTCTATGCCTTTGTTGGCCTGTTTATTCCAGAGTAAATTGCAGTTCACTCAAAGACCGAGCTGTAGGCAATAAAGCAGGTGTAGTGGGCCTTGTTTGTCTTGATCGCTTTTTTTGGCAGTAAGGTTAGAGATAAGATGTTGTCTACTGTGGAACATCAGGCATGGAAGCCTGGTTGGTTTACTAGCAGCAGATTGTTGTTTCTCACCCTCAGCATTGAGCTACGGAATGGGGCGGATGTTTTTTGGATCATTCTTCGAGCCCTTTTTGTGTACTAACAACCTATTCCAGGACAGAGGTATCAAGCCAGTTGGTAGGATTTTGAGAGGAGTGTACCACATAATGCTGGATTCTGTTTAATCAATGCAGTTGGAGGGCCATTTGAACTGAATGATCTAGAATTTTTGATCAGGGTGACCATCTTGCTTCGGGTAACACTAATGGTATTGAGGACACATTTATCTATTTGAAAAAAGACTGGGATGTTGCTCCTATACAGCTCCTTGAAGTGTATTTCCCAAGAGTTGTAAGAAATGAAGAGGTTGTTAGCTGCTCTGCAAGAAATTCTACTAGTTCCAATCTGAGACCGAAAGGTTTTTGAATTCTTGGTTCTTATGTATTCCCTGATTTTTGCCCAGGCCTGGTTTCGTTAGGTAATTTTAATCCTTTGTGTAATGGCTTTATATTCATATTTGAGTTGTTTAATGTGGTTGTCGTGTTCAACTGAGCGAGGTGAAAGTAGTTGTCAAAGCTTTTCTATGGTGTCATTTTTGCATCAATGAAGAGACAATGGGCCATATGTAAAAAGAGTTTTAGCCATTCTGTGTCAATGGTAAAATGTGTTTGTACTCCTGGTGCATGAGTAATTTAGAATAGTTCAACCTTTGACTTACAACAGTGGTCTCCAACTCCGTGACTTGTTCTTCTTCAGGTCAACTGGATCTTTGCCACTGTTTTAGAATGGAGCATCAATCATTATAAAATTCCAACACTACTTAGTGTGTTCAGTCAATAATGAGAGTTTAGGGGGATCTTAAAAGCTTTATTTATCTTTTTAAGTTTAGTGGTGTGAGTTCTAATCTCTTTATTCAAGTTCAAATTAATTGAATCAGTTTACAGAAATATTAAGAAAAATAAAGGTTAGCAATAAACAGGAAAATAATACAGCGTGTTCCATAAAGGAAATTTACCTAAATCCCTACTCTTCTCCAAAAGATCCTAACATATCCTAACCCATGAACAATCTTTTAGAAAAGAGCGATAATTTTAAGAAGCATTTAGAAAGAGCATTTAGATTTTAAGTGAACTTATCATGAAGATAAGTTCTGGACAGCTTCTCCGAGCCTTCTCTCAATCAGGAATTAGTCACAGCAATAGCTGAAGTCTTAAAGAGAATTTAGAAAACACCATTAGCAGTAGCTTACAGTGTAAAAGACAAAAGGATAGTCACAGAGCACTTAGCTTGGGCCAGTCTGATCAGCGTAAAGCTCTCAGTGCGTGTCTAAGAAAAAGGGTGATGGAAGTTCAAGTGAAGTCTTCTCTAACTAGGAACACATATATTCAACACAGAAATGTATGTATCCATCATCTTCGATGCTATGTCATCTTCAACCAATGGTGAAAGGATCATCCGCTGGTCTGTCATATCCTTCTCCATTCCTACAGTAGCATTCAAGAACAGCTAACATTATCTTCAAGCAGCATGCTAAGTTTCAATAGCCTATGTACATTCATTTTCCCATCGAGTTCCCTTGAGAACCCTGCAGCTTACTTTATTAGCTATTCAGAACTTGACTGCGTGACAATAAACTAGTCTAAAGCAGAAATATTATAGTTGCATCTTCTGCAGATTTGCATCATAGGCCCAGATCTCTGTACTGGGGCGAATGTATGACATTGTTCTGCATTCTGTCCATCAATTGTTCTTTTTGCATTTGTCACCCCGAGTGGGACGGGTATGCCCAGATGTGGGTCCCGTGCTCTCCATGCCACTGGAGTCAAGCTATCCTGGCTGATGAGGGCTGAAAACCCGAAACCGGTCCTAGGCTGCTTGTTTCCAGTCCAGGGAGGACCTGGCCTGGCAGTTCAGGCTGGACTGTTCCTATTGGGCGCAGGGTTAAGACTGATTTGCATATGGCTGGGTCCAAACTGGAATGGCATGGTGAGCAACAAAACGATGGATTTAGGCCCAGATCTCTGTACTGGGGTGAATGTATGTCATTGTTCTGCATTCTGTCCATCAATTGTTCTTTTTGCATTTCACATTCTCTGCATACACTTATTGTTTTAATATACTGTTGGTTATTCATCATTAAGAACAAGTAACAGCTAAAATCTATCCAAAAGCGATGAAAACATGTAGCTTAGGAAGGAAAGAAAACATTTATCTGAATCAGCACATTCTATGAGGATGACGTGTATTCTAAGGCTAACATGAATTATTTATTTAATACTGCACGATGCCACATTCTGCTAAAACACTTTGAAAGGCTAAAATAAAGCAATACAGAGAAATAAAGAATGAATGAGGCCTAGCTTAAATTGACAATGAAAATACGATAGAAATGGATGCTTACTACAAAGAAAAACAGGATAAACATGCTACACATTAATTTGCACGTTTAGAGAAAGGCACATTTTTCGCTTTTCTGTTTCCATAAGCACAACTCGTGTAAATGTTTTACAAGCTAACCGCATTATTCAAGGTACATTTTCCTGCTTTATCAATTTCCTTCAGCTGATGGTTTTTAAAACATCACACTAATGCATTTGCATGTGAGTTCGATTTCAGAAGGCACTTTCATCATAAGTTAAACTTTGTCTTTCGATATACCCCTCTAAATTTCAGTGATTTCATGTAATCATCGTTCATTATCCCCATCAAACCTAAATCCTTCTTGTATAACTTTCTTTGCATCTTTGCTTGTCTTTTGCATAAAATGTATCTGTAGCTCATGAACAGCCCATAAAGAAGTATTAAGCTTAGCCCACTTTATGATTATTGGCATTAGTATAGCTTTCAAAATTCTCTTCACTGCTGTTGAAAACCAACTCCCAATCGTTTGAACTCCTTTGCCAAAATTTTCAATGATACTTGGTGTTTCCAATTCATGTAGTTCAGGTTCTAGACCCGATATGCTCTTGGCATAGCCCTCTATGTCCTTACTCACTTCTGGGATGTACTTACAGCAATGGGTTAATTTAAGCATTTTGCAGACTCTGCCCTTCTCTGCAAGTAAAATGTCTAGTGCAAGTCATTCTTTGAGCACCATAGACTTTATAGCAACTAGTTCAGTGTTAATTATAAGCAAAGCTCCTGATGTGCTCGTTGCCACTTTTTTAACAACAGTGGCTAACTTTCTGATCTTCTCAACAATTAAAATGACGCTACTGGTATAATTTGCTCCGAATATGTCTCCTGTTAATCCTGCTCCTATTTCTATATTTCATTTTTGTCTATGGGATGGCATAATTGTTAGTGCATCTAAGCTTTTCACGTGATACATTTTAGGAATTAATATGCCTAGATAACAAATACCCTCCCAGTCCGCTGGCAACGTGGAATAAGCGTTTAAACTGAAAATATAGTAAACTCCAGGAATTGCATTCTCATTCCCTTGTAACATTTGCCATGATCCCCCTGTTAATTCAAATGTGTGTTCGCAACTACTAATCCCTACATGCCTAGTTTATTTAGTTGTCCTCCTTCTGTAAACTCACATTTTCCGTTTATGTTGGCTTTCTAATCTCAGTTTTGGGTATACCATCTTCTTTCGGAATTTGTTCTCCTCTTTCTTCCAAGCATTTTCTAAAACATCACTACTTTTATCACTAGCTCAAC
Source organism: Calotriton arnoldi (assembly GCA_963921515.1). Classification (NCBI taxonomy): domain Eukaryota; kingdom Metazoa; phylum Chordata; class Amphibia; order Caudata; family Salamandridae; genus Calotriton; species Calotriton arnoldi. Next base: position 572,680 of record CAWUFW010002991.1, on the reverse strand, counting down.
TCATGTTAGTGTACCTTTCTTCTAAAGCAATTATGTATGCCTTTTCCATTGGTCGAATTAAACAGGTTAAGTTATTTTGCTAAACCCGTGCACTATTGACCTATGCACAAAGAAATATTAGCAGACAGTATCCATTTCTTTGGCTTGCGGGTGCAAATTCATGCTTTCTATTAAAGGAACTTGAGAAAGTATCAGATCATAATTAGAGTAAAAATATTCAAAATGTCCTCTTCTATAAACTAAGGAAAGCAGGATGCTACATGAAACATCATGAGACACACGCGTATGATAATATGTTACTTCTTCGTAAACTGATGTAGGTAAGTGTACACAGATATAGCAGTTCTTAGCATCCATCGCATTAGTATATTCTTGAACTAAGCTATAATATACATTTGTAGAGAAACCATCTTTTTTATAGCTTTCAAAGGATTATCTAATCTGATTGTCTAGTCCAAAGTGAGTATGGGGTTTAGTGAAATTCTGAGTGTTGTTTCTGTCTCTGGTGTTAAATAAAACCCTATTACTACTATAGAAATCATTATTACTGAGAGCAAGATGGCGGCTGCTTAGATTGCCGCGCTAGCTGCTCCCCCATCCCGACCTAAGCATCTTGCCCGATGCTCGATCTTACCTCCTTCCTGGATCACGCTGGTCTCCGTCTCCGTCTGCAGCTTAGCTACGCTTCCGGGCTGTTGCGGACGAGCAGGATCCTCTGGAGAGCCACTCTATCGCCCTATGAGCGCCGCGGCGTCTCTTCCTGGTTTCGGCTTCCGTGGACTGGAAGCCCAGCGTTGCCGCCGAAAGGGAGCAAGCAAGCAAAGGACCGGGCGGAGCATGCGGGGTTAGCCCCTGCGTGCTCTGCTCCACCCAGCAAGAAGCTTGTACCGAGAACAGAGGAAAACACAGGGGCTGCAACTGGCAAATCCCATGCTGCTACTGAGGGGCCAAAAACGGCCCAACCGGGTGCACAGGTGACTTTGTCATGTCCTGAACTGCCTAAGAGAGACAGCCCTCTATACCGGAATGTTTTTCTGGTAAATTCATGGGACAACACCCGAGGGATCAGGGTAAGTCACCTGCACAACACTTCTCTTGAGCGTGCCTGCAATTCTAGGGGGTAATGCATCAGGGGGGCTTGGCAGGGTGGTTCAAAGCTCACTAAATGGGACTTTACAAAAAGAAATTGAAAATGACAGTGGTGAAGGAGCAAAGCCAAGAATGGAGATCGTGGAGGCCGGAGGGGTCGGGACGCAGGGGTCTGAGACAACTATTTCTCCATCATTAGAGGTGGGATTGACTGGACGAGACTTGAGAGTCCCTTTAGAGGAACATCAGGAGCAGAGGGACGCAATTCAGACAGGAGGGTTCCAGAAGGAGCAGAGAATTTTCTTTCCGTTACGGATGAGTCGGACCTTTCTGGCCTCAGTGAGGTATTGACAGATGATGATTCTGTTCCTTACTCATCTGTGGATAGCTTAAATGGGGGGAGAACGAAACCATCAACCCAAAAGCGACTATCCCTCTCTAAAAGGCGTAGCGAGAGAGCAAGGAGGGCGGATAGAGAGTCGAGATCAGAACTAAGCACTACGCGGCAACTGAAGTGGGACTATTCGGCGACTCTCAAGGACTATAGCGAGAATGAGGGAGAGAGATCGGTCACACCGCATGGGGTCCCTCCTTCGGATACGAATACTGCGCCCTCAAAAGATACAATTTATTCTACCCTGAAGCAGATGCAGTCTGAGGCTAGACTGGAACATAAAAGAGCCCACCTGGCTACTAAGAAAATTCAAGGTGCAGTACGCAAAGTAACCAAATATGCTCAGAGATGGCAGACTGGAGCACTGCAGTTGAGGAACGGGCAGAGGCAGCTGCCGCTGCTGTAGCAGTAGTCTAGAAATGGCAAAGCTTGCAAGAGACCCAGCTCGTAGATGTGATGTGGAAGCTGGAGGATTTTGAGAACTGCCAACGTAGAAATAACCTACGGTTTCTTGATCTCGCAGAGAAAGTGGACATGACATCACATGACATGACAAGTGGAAATGACATCAGATCCTTTACTTCGAAGCTACTCAAAGGAGCCTTCCCAGACCTTGCCCAATGGGACTGGAAATCGGAAGTCCAAAGGGTCCACCACTTTCCTCTAATACCCCAAAAAAATCACTCTCAGCAGGAAGAGACACCAAGAGCTATCCCAGTCTACTTCGGCAACTTTCTCCTACACCAGGCTATCTTTGATAAGGCAAGACCAGAAGCAAAGAGGACATTTGATGGGCATAGCTTCTTTGTCTGTCCAGATTTTTGCCACGTGACGGTGGAGAGGAGGTGGCGGCTTCGCCAGCTTTTTCCCCCTTTTCAGCGACTCGGCTGTGAAGTGTATATATTAAGTCCGGCCCGTTTTAAGATTATATGAAAAGGAAAGTCACAGACATTTCTCTCAGAGATTAAAGCTCAAGAATATCTGAAGGAGATCTCTAACGAGACTGGACAGGGCTGATATACATCTCTCTCCTTCTTTCTGTAGAAATGGACTCTTCGCTGCTATTATCCTTTTTTCTTTCTCTACCTCAGTGTTTATATCCTTGGACCTTATGGGCGGGCCACTTAGGTTTCTGGAGAGAGGGTTGTTTTCTCTTCTGCAAGGGTATTGTCTTGTTTCTGGAGTTTTAGTGATCTTTGGGCTTTTCTTTTTATCTGTCGGGCCGAATGGTTTGGGGCAGGGACCGGGGGTAGGTGCGGCTGGTGGGCAGGCACCATCACCAGGGTCAGGATTGACCCTTTTGCTCGTGACAGGGGATGGGTGGTGGGGAGGGGGTTGGATAGGAGAGCGAGGGGCTGGGGGCCTCGTGGAGAGGCACCAGGGGGGTCCAAGCCACTTGTTGAGGGGTGTTTGTGCAGGCAGGTGACTACCAGGTGATTTTGCTATACAATAAAACATGACTAGCTTAAGAATAGCCTCAATTAACATCTGTGGGTTGAATAATTGTCAAAAGAGACAAAGGGTGAATGTAGACATGCCGTTTCTAAAAGCTGACATCATTTGTTTGCAGGAAGCACATGTGGAGGGGTCTCAAAAACATCTATTGGAATTCTCAGGATATCAAATTATTCTAGGACGCTGCAAGGAACCCGTACAGGTGGGGTGGCGATATTGGCCCGCAAGGGTAAGATTCGACATACTAAAACCGGGGCGGATAATTATGGCAGATGGACCATGGCAGAATGCATATATGCAGGAGGTTCTTTCACACTCTGCTCTATCTACGGACCCGTCATCGACGATGCTGCATTACTGGATTGGATGTGTGCTGAACTATCCGGGTGGGCGCTCCCGCTGGTTGTCTGTGGGGACTTTAACATTAATATTAAGAGGGATGCCCTGAGGACAGGTGCAGCAGTTTATCAAGGGCATAAACCCAAGGTCTTTCGGTCATTAGCGCTGCTTATAACAACTCATGGGCTCTACAATGTATGGGCGGAGAAGGAACCTATTGATCTCGGCTTTACATATTATTCTGCTCCCCACAAAGTTCATGCATGCCTAGATTATTTTTTTTATATCCAGTGGGTGGTTGCATGCTTCTCATATTTTTAAATATCCCCGGGTGATGTCTGACCATAACCCTCTAGTGCTAGAGGTTGATATCCAAGTTATCTCGCAAACTAATGGGTCCTGGTCGTTCAAGTGAGGCTTGTTGTTAGACGAAGATTATTTCTTGCATTTGAGGAAGTGGATTCCATTATTCATGGCTGAGAACCTGGGGCCCGCCACTATGGGCATAGTATGGGATACATTTAAGGCCAGGATCCGGGGGGAGACCGCAAGATTTAGCTGGGGTAGACAGAAAAGGGAGAAAAATCATCTGCAGGAGCTTTATCAGGCTTTTCGCCGGTCGAGGCAGGACTGGTGGACGCGGTTTCGGCTGGACTAGATATTGAGCAGCTCCGGGTTATACTTGCTAAGACTGCAATCGGGGATATTTCCACCAAGAAGGCAGCAGATAAGTATACTGTATGGAAAAACAAAGCATATGAATTTAATGATAAGGTGGGGCGCTCATTAGCATTCCGTGCCAGGCAACATGCAGCCTCTGGCGATATCACCCACATTCTAGATCCTGAGCATGGTCTTATCTCTGATGTAGGGGGTATACTCTCTGCTTTTCCAGAGATACTATCAGCAACTTTATGCCGAGAAGATAGATCCAGAAGAGATAGAGCCATATCTAGAGCTTGCGGCTATGGAAATATTAAATAGGGACGATAGGGAGTTCTTAGATCAACATATATATGCAGAGGAGGTCAGACTTACAATGTCCGGGCTTGTATTGGGTAAAGCGGCAGCAGTAGACCTAATTCCTGGGGAATTTTATAAAACCTTTGGTACTACCCTTCACAAATTTATGCTCGAGGTATTTTTTGGTATTAAGAGTGGTACCCCTCCTCCAGACTCATGGGCCTCTGCGAGGATCGTGGTATTTTCTAAAAAGGGAAAATCGGGGCAAGACCTAGGGTCGTACCGTTCAATTACATTAATTAACTGCAACACTAAAATCTTTGCCAAAATTTTAGCCTCAAGGTTATCAGGGATCATAAAGAAAATTGTGTCACCCGTACAACACGGTTTTATTCCTGGTATGGGAAAAACAGATCACATCTGGCAGGTGATTACTTTATTAGATGTGGCTAAACCCCAGGGAGACCCTATGGCTCTGCTATTATTAGACGCTGAGAAAGCGTTCGATAGGGTCTCTTGGCCCTATCTTTGGGCAATATTAGAGAAGAAGGGTCTGGGGCAGGAGCTCATTGGGTGGATTAAAATGCTATATAACAATCCTACGGCTAAAATTTCATTAATGGGGGGAGAATCAGAGACAGTAAAGATCTATCGAGGGACAAGGCAGGGGTGTCCGTGTTCCCCCCTGCTTTTTGCCCTTTATATTTACCCTCTGATTCACCGAATTAAAAGTAATGCTTCAATTTTGCCGATGTCCACTGGTGGTTGGGAGACCAAAATCCTGGCATATGCAAATGACCTTGCAATTGTCACTTCAGACTCCACTCTGGCGGTCAAGGAAATTGAAGCAGAGGCTGATCTTTTTGGTCGTATCTCAGGCTATAGACTTAATCAGGACAAAACGCAGATTCTCATTAATAATAATAATGTGAGGATACACAGGTTGTATCGAATGCAGTGTATCTGGGTGTCAATATTAATGCAGATACGGACAAAGGAGTTGAGGGTAATCTGTCCCCGTTAATTAATAAAACCAAGGTCGAGCTACACAGATGGAATAACCTTAGGCTGACCTTGATCGGTAGGAGCAACCTTATTAAAATGATGTTTCTTCCAAGAATCTTGTATTTTTTCAGAGCCACACCCCTTGAGGTAAATAACACGTGGTTTAAGGCTCTCGATAGTATGGTCGGGAGGTTCTTATGGGCCTATGCTAGACCCAGGCGGGCTCTGAAGTTCCTTTCCCTTCCAAGGGAGCGAAGTGGTTGGGCAGTACCAAATTTTAGGTTGTACTATTTGGCCTGAGCGCTTCAACAACTAATCCCCCTATCATTTGACTCAACTCAGAGAGGGGTCGCATCTAACACTGCCCCTTCATGTTTTGAACTAACCCTTGGTGACGTGATCAGTGGATCTTTTTTTGGTAGCTAGAATTTGGCTACTTTAAGAGAGTTAGGCTTAAGACCCTATTATATGCATTTCGGGTTTGGACTACCGTCCGGAAAGAACTCGGGATTGGTAGGTTTTGTTTTTATACTCCCCTCCAAGATAATCCTCTCTTACCAGACATATTTCATGATCCTCACATTAAGCGGTGGGGGAATAGTAACGGCCCATGTATTCTTGGGGATTTTTTTGACGACGAAGGCTTTGCTACTTTTGATTTTATGAAAATTCAATTTTTACTAGGAAATAATTAATTTTTCACATTTTTGCAAATCAGGGATTTTGTTGGGAAGAAAAAAGTTGGAGGGGAGGGGTTCAATAGGGTCGAACTGGTGCATATGTTGATTGGTAGCCTCCGATTGGTAGGATTTATAAGTTACTAAATGATACGATGGGGGATGATATTGGGAAGCACGTTGCCCGTTGGCAGGGGGCCTTACAAACAACAGAGGGGGATAGTCTCTTCTCTTTGGAACTAGCTCATTCAACGCTTTTATCTGCCAACCTTCAGATATAACATTATAAAACCTGGTTCAATTTATATATAACACCAGCCAAAATCTGTAAATGGGGTGGAATTCCCAGCACAAACTGTCCTCGCTGCCAGGTGTTTGGGGCTGACCTGGTTCACATGCTGGCAGACTGTCTGGGGCTTGTGAATCTAAGGAGGGAGCTAGCCTATTTTTCTTAGGTTAAACTGAAATTGAGGATTGTGGTCACTTCCCCACTAATTCTATTAGGGGTCCAGGAATCTCCTCTCTTGTCCCAAACCCCTTTCTGTTTCTAGCCATGGCAGTCCTCAGACTGTGCTTGGCGACAGCTTGGCTTGATCCTGCTCCCTCATCAATCAGTGGCGGGGTCGCTTAATTTCAGTTTACCGCACAGAAAGGGCCGTTTATGCTCAGAAAGGCCACCGGGCTCGTAAAGGGGGCTTCAAATATGGGCTCCATTGAGGGATTGGCTCAAAACACATGGCGAAGGCTGACTGACCATTTTAGTATGAAGCACTCTGGCATTTGGTTTTTGGCCTTTGGCCTGGGTCTGGTCTATGGCATTATGAGGAGTTATATTTGTGACATGTATATTGTCTTTTTTTTCTTGTGTATGTACAGGCTTACTTCCTTCACCTGCGTAGCACTTCAATCTCTTTTTTTTTGTAATTTGGCTTGGACAGATTGAGGGGGGAGGGGGTGTTAATTAATTTGTCAAAACTCAATAAAAATTGTTTAAGAAAAAGAAATCATTATTACTGTTTTTTTTTTTAAACAAATCTTTTTATTAATCTTCGCTCAGTACATCTTTCCTTACACAAATAGTACAATAAATTCATATCGACATTTCCAACACAATGAAATCTGAAGTGCATTGATAATCTCTCACCCTTTCACCATCTAATGCTGCTTCGCCTACAGGACTCAGTGCTCTCTTTTATTATATATCTTCTACACCCGCCTTGTTTTACTTTCGTACCTTCATGCACTTTTAAATTCCTCTATATGTATTCCAATGCCCCCAGATTCTTTCCTATTTTCGTGGGCTTCCTCTAGCAATGTATGTTACTTTCTCCGCCCCTGAACAGCAATCTAGATCTTCTTCCCATTCCCTGAGGTGTGGTGGTCTGGATGCCCACCACTTTTTGGCTATATTCCTTTTTGCCACTATTGCTGCTATTTTGAGCCATATCAATGTGTATTTGGGCCATTTTAGCTCACCTGTCTCACACAGTAATAGCCATCGTGGTTCCAGTGGGATCTCTACCTCAGTGACATCTGACATAATTTGTGTTACTTCCTTCCAATAATTATGAATGTAGCTACACTCCCAGATAATATGAAAGAAGGAGCCCACCTCTCCACACCCTCTTGCACAGTACTGTGATGCGCCATATCCCAATCGCTTTGGAAGTGTTCTGGAGGCATAGGATCTATGTAAGACACGCATTTGAATGAGACAGAACCTAGCCCTCACAGCCACCTCTCGAGGACTCTGCACCGCCTCCTCCCAGTCATCGTTTTCTAGGAATCCCAGCTCCATTTCCCATGCTCCCCTCAGGTGATCTATCGGGTTGGGCTAATTGTTGACTATCTTCTTATACGTTAATGAGGTGGCCTTGGTGACCATGGGGTCAATTAACAGTCTATCTTCTAGCGGGCATATTCCACCAGGGTTTCCCCTTCCCATATATGTTGGTAGAGGGCGTGGCTCAATTGTAAGTATCTGTATCTTTCTGTATTTGCTAAATCATATTTGGTTTGTAGCTCCTCAAACGTAAGCTGTGCATGCCCCCTCCAGATATCGCCCAGGCTTTCAATTCCCAGCAGCTCCCATTTTTTAAACCGTGACAGTTTCCCCACCTCTCGTAGCTGATCACTGTCCCATATTGGAGTCTTCCCTGTTAACTTCCCTTCCCATCCTAGGTACTTGGAGGTCTCTCGCCAGACGCGCACTACCGTCTGAGTATGTGGTGGGAGCAGTCTTTCTTTACTTCTGCAATATAGTGCGGCTGGATAGCCCCTTTCTTCCATAGCCCAATGATCACCCCGAAAGGCCGGGTCATTGCGATCCGAGAATGCCCAGTCATTTACTACAATCAATTGTGAGGCCCAGTAGTATTTCCAGATATCTGGAACTGCAAGCTCCCTTCATAAACTCCTCTTTGTAGCTTACACAGTGCTATTCTGGAGCAGCCTCCATCCCACAGATGTTTTCGCAGCTCGCTCTCAATACCCTGGAAAATGGTCTTCTGTATTTTATGTGGGGTTTTTTGCAGGATATACAGCAGTCTGGGGAGAGACATCATTTTAAAAAGCACAGCCCTGCCCATCAGTGATATCGGTAGTTTTCTCCAGCATTCCACGTCACTTTTCAAACGTTGTGTCTGAGGATATAGATTCCCGGTCAGGAAATCTTCCTCTTTCACGGATATTCTTAGGATGAGGTATGTAAACGTTTGTTTAACTACTAGCGGTGTCATGACTATCAGTCTTTGGGGAATATCACCCGGTAACGGAAATATCAGGGACTTGTCCCAGTTTATCATATATCCAGAGTAGCTACCGAATAACTGAAATATATGTAGCACCCTGTGCACTGATCTATATGGGTTTGCCACGTATAGGAGCACATCATACGCGTACAGGGATATTCTGTCCTCCCGGTCGCCTCCTCCCTTTATGCCTGCTATTATCGGATCATTGCGGACCCATGTTGCCAGGGGCTCCAGTGCCAATGCAAAGATCATAGGTGAGTGTGGGCAGCCTTGCCTCGTACCCTTTTTAAGTGAGAACAAGCGGGACACTGCTCTGTTAACCTTTACCCTTGCCTGTGGGTCCTAGTATAGGAGCTTTACCCATGAGCAGAATTTAGGACCAAAGCCCAGTCTGTTCAATGTTGCAAACATGTATTGCCATTCTATACTGTTGAATGCCATTTGTGCATCCAGGGAAAGGAGCACCGCCTCTTCAGTATATTCAGTTTTGGTTCAAGGTAACACCCCGTATACTCTCCTCAAATTGAGTCTATGCAGCATAAAACCTGACTGGTCTGGATGGACCAGAGTAGTAATGACTGTCTGTAGTCTAGTCGCTAGTGCCTTGGCAAGCACTTTTGCCTCGGTGTTTAATAACGATATTGGTCTATAGGACCCACAATCGGAAGGGGGTTTTCCTTTCTTAGGTATTACCACTATTGTTGCTGTTCAGATGTCCATGGGCAATTCCACTCTCTCTCTAGATTCCTGGTACATATTTAGCAAATGGGGTGCGATTTTGCTCGATACACTCTTCTACATTTCGACTGGCATGCCATTGGGGCCTGCAGCCTTCCTGGATTGGAGATCGGCGAGAGCGTTTGTTATCTCTTCTACTGTAGACGCTTGGTCTAGTGCCTCTCTGTCTTCTTCGGTTAGTTTGGGGAGTTTAATTTCTTGCAGCAGTTCTGCACAGTCCTCTGCAGTGCGCTCTGATGCGGGGGTATAGAGCGCCTCGTAGTACTGTGCGAAAGCCTCCGCTATCTCTTTCCCCGTACGATGTGTTATTCCCTTCGAAGTATTTATTTCCAGGACCCAACTTCGCTCCCTGTCCCTTTTTTCAAGCCATGCAATCATTTTATTTGCTTTGTCACAAATATCATAAAGTTTCCTCTGAGTTACTAATGCTTGTGCCCTCACCCTTCGTTCCTCTAAGTTTCGTAACTTCTGCTGCTTGTGTCGAAGCTGCCGTTTTATGGACTGATCCGAGTCCCTCCCTTCCCATACTTCTCTTTCCAGTTGCCGTATTTCTCCTTCAAGCTCCTCGAATTCTCTAATTTGTTCTTTCTTTTTAATGCCTATTTGTGCTTGGATATATCCCCTAATCACTGTTTTATATGCCTCCCAAAGGCAGGACAGCGCTTCTACTGATCCTTAATTCTCTAGGAAATATTGCGCCATGTGTGCCTGTACTTTTTGTACAATTTTTTTGTCCGTGAAGTGCCATGGATCCAGTCTCGGGGGCAGAACATTACTTTTAACTGGTCCCTGTACCTGTACCTCTACCCGGGAATGGTCCGAGATACCTCGTGCTTTTTGAGACGTATTCCTATATTGATCCAACTTCTTCTTAAATGGAAACAGATAACCTATCCGAGAGTGACTGCTATGTTTGGCTGAGGTGTGTGTATATTGCCGACTTATTGGGTTATGGGTACACCACAGATCAACCATTCCCATCGCTGTTTGAATCCCTCCAGAGGGTCTCTTCCTACTGCCCCTACCGCCCTTGATAATCTATCGATCTGTAGGTCCATGACTGAGTTCATGTCTCTCCCCAGGATGAGCGTGCCCTGGGGCATTTCTAGCAGCGTTTATCATTATTACTGTTAGTACAAAAACTGAACACATAATATATTTACACTTATTTCTAATTCAACACATTTCTCTCTGTGTCAGCTGCATGCTTCATGAGTTCATCAGCTTGTGTTTCTTTCTTTTTCTTCTTTTCTTTTTGTTAGTCGTTTTAGAGTTTGGTTACTAAGCAGACAATCCTTAATCCTACTCTGTGTTCCTCTAAAATGAGATCTCTATTCTTCTATTGTGCACTCAGGTCTAGGTTGATCTTCTGTAAAATAAAAAACCTAATGATACATTTTGTTTTGTCAACAATTTTCTTTAAGGTCTCTTCTTTTCTATCTTTCAAATTCTTTTTCTCTAATTTAACTTTTCAGCTTGCTCTCAACGAGGTTCTAGCAGTTCAGGGTTTACTTTGCACAAATCTTCCAAGGTAACATTCAGTACTGTGTTCACATAGTCTGACCATTCAGATGCTTAATACCTGCGACAAGGCACCCTCGCTCTTTTGAATCTTCTCAGAGATTTTTCCTTGTGCTCTGTACCACTTCTGTCACTGGATTCGGAGTCTTCAGCGATAGTCTCGGGTATTCATCTTACTGAGGAGCTTCTTGTCTGGGCTTTATTGCTGTAGCTTTTTGGACATTCAGCTTGTCTGTTCACTATTTTTGTTCCAGTAGTTATTCCTTCCCCTAGATCTTGTTTGTGCAGCTGCAATTTCAGTGCCACTTTCACCTTGAGGAGGAGTCTCTGCTTCTTTGTCGTTAGGGACTCCTATTCCGCTCTGTGTGATTTTGGACACTTGAATTTCTTGTTCAGTTGATTGATCTTCACCCCTCTCTTTCTCTTGCTGTTGCTCAGGCAACGGTGCTGCTGGTCTGGGTGGTCTCTCAGGAATTGGTGCAATCACCAATGCTCCTCTTGCTGGATTATAGACCACTAGTGCATCATCTGGGTTTCGCACCTTCTTAGTGTGTGAGGCATGAATCCAATTTGCAACCCCAGCACACTTAACAGCAGTACTTGTTGTTAAAATTACCTGGAAGCAGTCTTTCCATCTGCGTTCTAAACAAGTTTTCCGAACATGCTTCTTGATCATGGCCCAGTCATCAGGGCTGAAGTTGTGGCACTGTTCTTGGTGCGGATCTTAAGTGGCAGATGAAACCTGATGAGAAATAGAATGGACCACATAGGCCAACCCTTTGCAGTAATCAAAGATAATGTTGTCAGTGATATTCAATAGAGCATTTGCAGGAACAGTTGATAATCTCATTGCCCTTCCCATCAGAATCTCATGTGGGGACAGTTCTGTCTTTTTATCTGGAGTACTTCATATGCTCATCAACACCAAAGGCAAAGCGCCTGGCCATTTCAAAGAGGTTGAAGCACATTCTTTTGCCAATCTGGATTTGATAGTCCCATTCTCATGTCCCAGAACCCTCATGTCTGTAACTGCAGTTTAATCACTGCTCAATGTGTAATGCTGTGCAGATCATCTTCAGAACTTAATTACTGAAATGGGTTCCTCTATCTGACTCAAGAGAAATCGACATTCCATGCCTAGGCATCAGTTCACATAATAACAGCTTAGCTACTGTGAGGCTGTCATTTCTCCTAGTTGGGTAGGCTTCCATCCATCTAAAAAAAATGCATGCAATGACCAGGAGATATCTCAGCCCGATATGAACTGGCATTTCGATAAAGTCCATCAGCATTCTGTTGAATGGTTCACCTGATCTCCCTATTTGTGTCAGTATAACGTGTGTTCTCTTTCCTGCATTAATTTGTTAACATATGATGGACCTATGAAAAATCATTTCAGCAAACAATCTGAATTTTAGATAAAGCTAACTCTGCCGGAAAAGCATCACCATGCAATCTCTTCTTAAATGTGTGTACCCATAGTAGTAATTTGTCATTGGAAACAACAAGCTGTCGGGTAAAACTGGTCTCCCATCTGCCTACATCCAAATGTCATTTGTGTTTTTCTCATAACCTGCTTTTATCAATCCATTTTGTTCTGCTTCTGAAACATTTTCCTGGACTTGTTTTAACTGTTCCCAGGTATCTGTGATCCTCATCAACCTTGTGAATGAACTCTCTTCTTCGGGCTCACATGTGAAATGTCCATTAAATGTGCAGGCTAACAAAGCACAATGAAATCTTGGCTGATGGACGAGGGGGGATCCCCTAATCCGAGCCAGAAGGGTGGAGAGGTTCTTCCACAGTACTGGAAAAAATGCCAGAGAGATACGTCCTCCCAATCTAATAATGGCACTCAAAAAAAGTATCCCACCTTGGTATTTAATATGTTGGGCACTATTCTCTTTCGGTGATATACCATCCGCTCATAGGCGGGGAAGGACGCAATTCTTTTTTGTTAAATAACCCTCACACACTCTAGTAGTGTCATGCTTCATCATCAGGTTCACCCTGACTCCTAAAGGTCAGGGTGGGCTCGACAGTATTTCAGGGAGCACTTAGGAGAATAGGCCAGGGGGTTCTAAATATTAAAAATCCTCTGAAAACTCCAGGTATCCCTTTAGTCGCAGAGTTTCAGGGGATATTATAAGAAAGAAAAGTAACGAGGTCGTGAGGATTTAATGGTCCTATGACCCTAATGTCGCTGCCAACATGTTTCAGCCTGTTTGGCCCATCTGGGTCCTAGGCTTTCTTCAGGGCAAAAAAAGAGATTCCCTCCCTGGATTGCAGTAAGGTACTACCTTTTTGTGATATAAAGCGCAGATAGCTGCACCTAAAAAACCGGTCAGGTATATACTTATCCTGGATCCTGTGTATCAGCTTTATGTGTTCAACCCTCCTGTGGTTGACTAGTCGTATCTCATAGGAACACAGAGTAGGGGGTAGTCCTGTAGTCAAACAGTCATCAAGGATCCTGCCCTACTCAATCACCTATTAGGGTCCGCGTATCCTGGCTCTATGAGCGGATGGTATATCACCAAAAGAGAATAGTGCCCAACATATTAAATATCAAGGTGGGATACTTTTTTTTAGTGCCACTAACAAAGCATAATACCTGACTACTGAATCAGCGTATCTATTGCCCATGGCAATATATCCATTTCCACCTTGGTGTGCTACACATTTGACCACTGCTACTTCCCTGGGCAATTGCAGGGCTTCGAGCAAACGTTTAACATGATTTCCATTGTGGATTGGGGAGCCTGAAGAGGTTAAAAAACCTCTTTGCGACCACAACTGTCCAAAATCATGGACCACATCAAACCCATATTGACTATCTGTGAATATTGTGACTCTCATTTGGGCAGTTAAACTGCAGGCTCTGGTAAGAGTGATTAACTCGGCAACTTGTGCTAAGGTAATTTTCTGAAGCCAAGAAGCTTCAACAGCGTCATTGATGGGGCACACTGCATACGCTGCTCTTAGTGTAACATCGTAACCTCTTAAACAAGAGCCATCGACAAACAGTGCATGGTCTGGCTCAATCAGGGGTTCATCCTTAATGTCAGGTCTGGGTTTAGTGCATAGATCCATGACATCTAGACTACCGTGTTTGGCCTCATCACAGTCAACATCATTTACAGGTAACAAAGTAGAAGGATTTAGTACACTGCAGCTTTTGAGAACTACATTATCACAAGACAAACAGTTTCTTCATATTTTGTCAAATGATTATGAATCATAAACTGTGTTTTTGTTCTGGATAGCAGTAGCACCACAGAGTGTGGGACCATAACAGTTAATGGGTATCTCATCGCTATACTCTCACTCTTTTCCAGACTGGTGCTCACTGCAGCTACCGTTTTTAGGTAACCTGGAAGACCTGCAGCTATGGGATCAAGTGCTTTTGAGAAGCATGCAATTGGTTTTCAAGCATCACCATGAACTTGTGACAACACTGAGAGAGCGCACCCATCTCTCACGCTGAAAAACAATGTGAATTCTTTTGAATAATCAGGCATTTCTAGAGCAGGAGTGTGACACAGTTTGTCTTTCAACTCCAGGAATACTTTTGAGCATTTGTTGTCTCATGGGATCGGATCTGACACATCCCTACGTGTCAACCTCATTAAAGGTTTTCCCATTATGAAAAGTTTGGTATCCACTGCCTGCAGTATCCAACCATTCCCAAAAACATTCTGACTTCCTTTTGAGTTTGCGGTGGATTAATCTGCAAGATGACTTCCACTCTCTCTGGTTACACATTTCCATACTTCCTTCACAATAATGTATCCCAGATATTGAACTTCTTTTTACAGTACTACAGCTTCCCTGGAGACACCTTGTGTTCATTCTCAGGCAGGTGGTTCAACAAAGCAATGGAGTCTTGTTTAGAAGCATCGTGCGTTTCTGATGCCACAAGCAAATCATCTATGTACTGGACAAGAGTCTATTTGTTAGGCATGTGTAGGGTCTCAAGACTTCTCTTTAGGATCTGGTTGAAAATAGATGGACTCTCTGTATACCCTTGTGGGACAAGACACCATGCTAACACCTTCTGTTGGAATACAAGGGAAAAAAGGTACTGACTTTCCTCGTGCAATGGCTCTGAGAAGAAAGCCTGGCATAAATCAATGACCGTAAACCATTCTGCAGTACATAGAATCTGGAAATGTATAGTAGCTGGATTTGGTACCACGGGACAACATGGAACAACTATTTCATTAATCCGCCTCAGGTCCTGCACTATTCTATATTTCCCATTGGGTTTCTGTAAACCCATGATCAGAGAATTACATGGGCTCCTAATCAATTCCCTCAGTATTCCTTTCTCCAGCTATCTTCTATGACTGGTGTTATTCCTGCAATAGCATTGGATGTCAAATGGTATGGGGGTGCTCAAGGAAACACTGCATTTGGTTTTACAGTAACTCAGACTGGTTCTACACACTTTTATTAGTCCAATATCTTTCCCTGTCAAATCACAGACTTCAGGATTCACTGTCTCTTTCAAATCATCACGTAATTCTTCAATGGTGAATAGAGGAAACCCTCCTATTTCGTTTCTCTGTTTAACCAATTTATAATCCACATCGTCATCATGTGTCTGGAAAGCAACACCATCTGGCATGCACTAAATGGTGCAATTTAACTTGCACTGCAAATCTCTCCCTAACAGATTTACAGGACTTGAATCACAAACAACAAAACTGATGCTTTTCTTCAAAAGTGCCTGTGTTTACGGGTACTTCTTCTGAGATAGGATTTCTAAATTGTTTATTTGAAACTCCCACAACTTGAATTGTTTTCCCCGAGAGAGGAAGATCTGGAACTTCCACAGCTCTCACCGTGGACCTGGTAGCTACTGAATCTATTAAAAATGATACTGGGTGACCCCATACTTCAGCATCTACGTAGGGACCACTCTTGTCTACCTCTAAGACTGCGCCAAGTACACAATCTTTCTCCTGTCTCAGGCACCATCATTGGGAATGATCAGATCTTGAACAATCAGCTTCGAATAATAAGTATCGTTGTAATACATTCTGGTTCGAATTCTGGATTTGAGGCATGGAATTTTGAAAGGGATTCTTGTTCATTTTAAGTAACTGATTTAAATCGAATCAAGGTTTTCCTACATTTTGGGCATTCATTTGAACAGGTGGGGTGGGCATCATTAGTGTTTAACTTTGCACAGAGATTTGAGTTTGTGATGCAGGCCCATTTGGCACTTGCATTCCTTTCTCACGACTCAGCTTCTACACCCCCACCCGCCAGCTCCGCTCGACCAGCCTCGCCCTCGCCACAGTCCCCCGCATCCGGAAAACGACAGCCGGTGGCAGATCCTTCTCCCACCTCGCCGCCAAGACCTGGAACACCCTCCCCACCAACCTCCGACAGACCCAAGACCTACTGACCTTCAGAAGACTCCTCAAGACCTGGCTCTTCGATCAGTAGCAGAACCACCCCCCTCTTCCCCCAGCGCCTTGAGACCCTCGCGGGTATGTAGTGCGCTTTATAAGTGACATGATTGATTGATTGATTGATTTCTGTACTTGTACATTTCCGCCATTATTATTAAGGATTATACCTGCACTCGATCTTCCAATGTCCAATTATGTGACAGACGTGACATTGTGTAATCTTTTTCATCGCAGCGATATCTACTCCCGATCCCGGTACACCTCTACCTCTGCCTTGAGATGGATTAAACCCTCCTTGACTTCCCTGAAAACCAACCTGTGGAACAGTAACTCCTTGCATATTACCTTAAGGTCCTGTGAAAGAAGGACTCTGGAAACCTTTCTGAGCCAACTTCGTTTGTGGCAACATGAACTTTTCCTTAATCTTTTTCTGTTTCATGTCTTATTCATTGCTACAATACTTGCGTATCTCAAAATTTAATCGAACGGCCAACAGATCACCTTTGCAATATGTGTGTACAAATTTTGGTTTTAATCTCAACGCAAACTGTGACACAAAGATCCCTATATCCTTCTCCTCAGGCTATTCTCGTCTACTGTGCTGCTGAAACACCTGCAACAACCATTCATAGTATTCATGTATGGTCTCCTTCAGCTATTGAGTAGTTCTTTTAATCTTAAGCCACTCCAAATCCCTCTGTGGCACTCTACCCTTCAGGAAAGTAATCACAATCTCATACTTCTCCATCACTACAGGAGATGGTGTGTTTGTTCTATTCTCCCTCACCAGTTCTTCTTTTGGCCACTGTACTGCAACCTTGCATTTGGGCCACAAATCAGCAGGTACTACTGTAATACAAAATGAATTCAAGTCTGTCCACAGCACTTTGGAAATCTTAATGAACCACTCAACTTGCGTACACCATTGCACCGGTTTGTCTCTTAATTTTGGAAAATTGCTTTTAAATGCAGCTAACAATTTCTCTAAGTGGAAATGCTGTAGTCTTTCTCTCATTTTCCTCATATTGTTTCCTCGCTATAGCTTCCTCTCTTTTTCTTTTCATGTTTCCTGGCACATTTTATTTCCAATTTCTCAATTTCACTCCATTTACAGATGCATTTGACTATTTCTAAAATGTGCAAACGCATCCCAGAAACTCTCATGTTTTCCAAAGCTGGGTTGTCTAATTGAACTCTGTAGCTTCTTCGCGGGTGCTTTTACTTGCGTGCTTTAATGGCTTTTATTGGCCGAATAAAGAATCTTTGACTGACTTATTCATGTGTGAAAGTTTTTCTCAAGATAAACTTCATATTTCTGAGCTAATTCTGTCAATTTATCATTCACTATAGCAGCTCTTCGGGTGATTTATTTACACAGGTAATGAATACCTTTCTTTGGCAATGTTCAAATTCTAGGCAACCTCTTATTACTTCTTCCAATTCTATTTTCAATTTGGCTACGTTTAATGGCTTCGCCCTTTCTGGATCTTGTCTTGTCACTGTCTCAGTGCTGTCTACCTTTCTATTCCCTGCTGCTTCTTCTAGCCATGCTGGTACATTTCCTTCTGTGGAAGCATTAATATCAACAGTTTGAAATTGAAGTCGTAAAGACTAAGATCCCTCAATCTGTCAGTGCTTGTACTGTCTCCACATGACAATCTGAGAATTTTGTGAAGGCGGAACAAATCCTGTGGCAGGCACACCTCCCACAACCGGAGGAGGCTCTAACCTTAAATCCACATTAGGGGAAGCAGTTGCCCTTTCTCTGGGTACTGTCGGGCATTTATGGGTGTTATCTGGGCTGTAGTTTGTGTTCCATTTGTACCGGTCAGTGTTGGAACTGCACCCTGTGGTCGAGCCAGAGCTGGTGGGACAATTTGGAGTATCTGTATAGGTCTTTCAATTTGAGCTAAACTCAGGTTGGCAGGAGCACTTGCCATTGCACTTGGGCACGCGCATCAGCACAATGGTTTCCTTGAACCATAGAAGTCATACAAGGTAGAGGTCTCAGTGCCAAAACCTGTTCTAAAATCTCATCTCCGGAATCTGTATCTGATTCGCCCTCATCTTTCCTCTGGTGACCTTTCTCTTTTCCCTGCTTCTCGGTATCTGTGGTGATAACTGGATATAGTCTGGTTTCCTCTATATTCGCCTTCCTCCATCTAACCTGTTCATCATCCCATCTAGCATCCGCATAATTCTGTACTGCTCGCTTTGTCCTTCTCTGGTATTTTTCCCCTCACACCCTTTTCCCATACATTAAGAGCCTCGTATTGAGTAGATCTAGGTTGTGGCCTTATCTCATCCGATTTTCCCTTCAAATTGTCAAGAATCGTTATATTAAATGTCCTGTATCTAGGAAAACTCAAAGCACCCTCTTTCTCAGTAATTCTAATCCACTGGCGAAGCCAAGAACAAGTGTGTAACCCATTCTCCGTTGTCATAATATGAGTAGACGTACCCTCAGGAGGCGCCTCTTTGCCCTTTCATACTGGAATAGTAACATCCCCTCTGACTGGATTTTTAAATTCTTTAAAACATTTCATGTTGGCAATGCAATGGACATGAAATTTCAAATAACAGTATTATTGTTGCGATCGGTATAGGTCAATTTCTCATCAAACCAATACAGTTTTAGCTAATAGTTTGCCAAATTTTTCCCAACATATCCACTAACATTATTCAATTTTAACAATACAATCCCAGCGTGATACTTTTAACGTCACCAACCAATCCAAGCGTGAAAACATACTAACCAACCAATCCCAGTGGGAAACAATATGACATATCACTCTCTCCTCGCAGCAGTTCACCCTTCTTTACAATTTTCCTCGCATTAACACAACTTCAATAATTACTTCTAAACTTCTTCTTGTTTGCTCTTTACTAAGGAAATAACAGTATCTCAATCATTCAAGGATATTTGTCACAACCTCAAGTGAAATCTCGACCAGTGTGAAATTACCCAAATCAATGCAGCTTCACTCATTTGCACAATTAGGTTCCACCAACACAGCTCAGTATTAATCACAACAGTGCTTAGTTTTTTATTTCGCTGGAAAAGGGAATGGTACCTCACAATCTACACCTCAAATCCTGCAAACAAGTCTTCTTATACAATGTAATATATGTATCCCCTGGGGTCTTCCGACTACTTCAATCTCTAATCTTCGTCGACTTCTTAATACTTCTTTTTCTACTCACGCATTCATACTCTCAATACCGCAATCTATCCCAAACACAACTACCGCAAACAAAACATTCTTCCTATTGAAACTCACAGCTTCAAAACAGCAACTGTCTTCTCTTATCGCCTTGCCAGGTCTTCAAGTTCTGGACACTGGAATTGGGAATCAGGAGTTTTATTCTGAATTGGGAAATTATTTATTTTCTAGCTCCATTCAGGATGTGAACCATATCTCTGCTACCAGAAACTGAAGGCACATGAGTAATTTAAAACAGTTTAACCCTTGAATTACAACAGCGATCTCCAACTCTGGGGCCGATTCCGATTTGGGCCGGAAAACGTACCGACCGACTCGGTCCGGGAATAAAGTCCAACCGACACGTACCGGCGCCGTACGACCCTTGTAGTACGATGAAATGCATGTGAAATCCGACCGACTCGGACGGAATACAAAATGACCGACCGAGCCGGACGGAAACAAGCCATCCGGCCGGGAAATCACGCGAAACGAACCGACCGACACGCACCCGGATTGAACCCGAACTAAACGTACCCGCGAACTCCGACCCGCGTAGTACGATGCTGTGCGTGCAAAACACGACCGACTCGCCCGGAGCACAAGTTGTACGACCGGCACGCATACAAAACCCAGCCGAAGCAACCCAATACTATGCGACCGACTCGTACGCCGCATATGAAACCTAGCTGACACACAGCGGGAACGAGTCGGACAAGATCGCACCAGACAACTGCAGCATCCTACTCGGACACAAGAACGACTCCTACATGCACCAAAAACACCAAGGAAAAATTAGAAAAAAAGGGCCAAACAAGCAACCACAAAGCCAATAAATACAGGGAGGAAAAAAAATGGAACAAGGACACACCTCCAACTCCACCTACATAAAGGCCACAAATCCCTACCATGATCCTTTGCAAATTCCACTGACCTGCCAGCACACAACACCATCACACAACAACCACAGACACACTCACAGCTCATACATCAAACAAGCCACACACCATTACCACACCTACAAATAGCACCCTCACACACACCCAGCTAAACCTACACTCACACCCCCACTTGCACACACACACACATCAATCACCACCACCACCCATCACCATGCCCCCAAAGAAGAACCATAAGTTCCTAGATAGTGAATTGGAAGTCCTGGTAGACGAGATCCTGAGGGTAGAGCCACAGTTGTTTGGTACATTGGTACAATAGACCCCCATGTCGCAGAAAACCAAGATGTGGGCGAGGATTGTCGACAGGGTGAACGCACAATCACCATGTTTGCGCACAAAGGAAGACATCCAGAACAGGTGGTATGATGTGCGCAGGAGGATCCGGGACCTACTCAAAAGGACGACCTCCTCAGCCAGCACACCGGCAGTGGCCCTCCTGCAAAACCAGTATACCTCAGGCCCTGGGAGGAGAAGGTGCGGGCCATCCTACCACCAGTGAGCATATACGGACTAACAGACATCCCAGAGCCTGGTGAGTACACAACTAATATACACAATATGGTGTGACAACACACACACATCACAGTCAAGGGGATAGGCAAACCATGCACCCTTAGCAAATACACAGCAACCAAAAGATATTCATCCCAAGATGTGATTGCTAGTCAGACAAACACAATACCTCCCATCTCATAGTGATATGTAACTGTGTCATGACATGTACAAACCTAACAACAAATACAGCAAGGCAGTGGCACAAATAGAACCAACAAACACTCCCAGATATTTAAACACCACTAGAACACCACCTCACAGGGAAGCTCACTGAAAGGAAGGAAGTCTGTGTATGCTGGTCAAGTCAGTGTAGCCAATAGCATGATGGGAGTGGTAGTCACAGATATTGGTCACACCCACAAGTGGCCCATCAACACCACTCTGAACCATGCTCACATCACAGGGAGTGGAAAACAACTGACAAGATGGCTGACACTGGGTACTGCTGGGGGAGCACAAGGCCCTGCTGGGAACTGTGCAACAACCAACAGCAGGACACCACTGACTGACATCCTGAAAGACAACTTGCACTCCCTGCAATGGAAGCACGTACCATGGTGGGATATCTGGCTGGGTGGGAAGGAGGACTCACAGCACTGACCATAGTTACAAGCACCTCCACTCACACACCCCTCAACACTAACTCCACATAACCCACCTGGGAGAATGCAATGCCTCACATCCTAACTGAAGATCCCACAAAGAACCACCACCCTGGGTTATGCTGTGTGAAGCACAGGGACACTCTTGGGACTTGTAGCCAAACAACTGCCAGGACAACACTCCCAGCCATCCTGTCAGCACAGGCACCCCACCCCACAGGGAAGCAGAGTCAAAAGGAAGGAAGGATGGGCATGCTGGGAAGGGGGGTGGAGGCAATAGCATGATGGGAGTGGTAGTCACAGATCAACATCTCGCACCCACATGGCCCAGCAAGTTAGCACTGAAGCATGCACACCTCACAGGGAGTCAAAAGCCACTTCAAAGATGTCTGACACGGGCCACAGCTGTGGGGAGCCCAAGGCCCTGCTGGGAACTGGGCACCAACAAACAACAGGACCACACTGCCAGCCATCTTGCCATTGCTGTCACACTCACACACAGTGAAGTCCACTCAAAAGGAAGGAAGTATGGGCATGCTGGGAAGGGGGTGTAGGCAATAGCATGATGGGAGTGGTAGTCACAGATGTTGGTCAGCCTCACAATTGGCCCATCAACACCACCCTGAACCATGCTCACATCACAGGGAGTGGAAAAGGACTCACAAGATGGCTGACACTGGGTACTGCTGGGGAGCACAAGGCCCTGCTGGGAACTGTGCAACAACCAACAGCAGGACACCACTGACTGACATCCTGAAAGACAACTTGCACTCCCTGCAATGGAAGCACGCTTCATGGTGGGATAACTGGGCTGGGGGAGAAGAAGGCCCGGATGGCAAGCAAATACCACCAATGCTGGTCATGCACACACCTCAACATTCACATTGACATGCCACAGGTTGGCAGGACAATGTGCTACACCAATATCACTCTCTGACTGTCACAATTTAGGAGAATGCAATGTCCAGGCCCACATCCAGAGGTACAGTCACAACTGTCAGGTGTTTGAACAATTGATGCCAGTAGAAACATAACATACAATCTGTGTCTCTCCCCAAAACAGGTGATGATGGGGACACAGCAGCAGACGAGGAGGAGTCCCTGTCCCAGGCTCCGGGGAACACTGAGCTCACTGGTGTGGATCAGCCTCTGCACTCCTCGGATGGCGAAGAACCAGCTGGACCCTCCGGTGTGAGTCATCATGCAGCACCAGCAGGACCAACATCTGCACCCCCTGCACCCACCCCTCCAACAACTGCCAACACACAGGCCACCCCTGCCAACACGGACAGACCAAGGACCACAGATGACAACAGCGCAGGGACCCAGACCCAAACTGGAGCTGGTGACAACGAGCCCAGGAACAACACCCAAGTGGGCCCACGGTCACCTGTGCGTGCCACCGCAGGTCCTGCACGTGTCGCCAGGGGTGGTGGGAGGGTGGTAGACATAGGTCGCTCTTTGCAGAGGGGTCTGGACTGCATGATGACCCACAACTGGCACGCATCGCGGATGCGTACCAGACTAGCACCGGAGAGGTCAGCCAGGTAGTGGGGATCCTCAAGGACATACAACAGCAGCAGGCTGCCCATCATGCCCGCTTGGAAACCCACATGTCCCGTGTCGAGACACACATGTCTCGTGTCGAGACACACATGTCTGGCATTGAGTCCAAGTGGGACACATTGGAACAACTGACAGCGGTGCATAGGGACATACTGACATGCCTCCACCAGATCAGCACCAACATGGCCACACCTCCCTGTGTGCCCACAACATCTGCTGCTGAAACAACTGAAAATGCCACAGGGAGGGAGGAGGACTCTGGCAGAGAGTCCCCTGCACCGCCGCAGCCTGCACCTGAGGGTCCCCCCCAAGAAGAGGGGCCGTCCGAGGAGGCCAAACTGAGAGGCCGATGGCCATCTACATCCCCAGGAAGCCAACACCTGTTCTGGAACTTTTCCTCTGTGTGCAAACTGCACGCCCTGTCGAAGCCAACCCAACTCTCCCACATGACATGGGGAGCTCTAGTTGGCCAAATTCATCAGATGACTGTGGACTTTACTCTGGACATTTCAGCTACCAAGACTTCCAAATCACATGGGAACTTTGGATTCCAATTTCTATGTACAGCACCCACCATCCTGTGCACCATTCTCACACCTGTATGTAAATAAACTCACCAATACACCATATCTGCCTCTGTTGTGATTCCAACGTGCTCTCTGTCATGGAGATGGTGATCAGAAAAATGACACTGTGCATGCTAACTGCTACAGCAAGTCCAACACCGTCATGTCAGTCATGGCGACGTGACACATATGAGGGAGACACACCACTAGGGCCACACAACACATACACACCAGGGCCATCAGACTCATCACCTATACTGATGTTGCAACTAAATACAGTGGAATGCACAGACACGCCACCTATTCACAGTCTGTCAACTAGACTACAGGTGCAGTAAGCAAATGTCAGTCAGATGTGTGACCACAGACAACGCACATCCCAAAGTGAAGCACAGGTTTATTACACATTTGCAACATGTTGTTTCCACTACAAATGCTAGCTAATCCAACCTGGCTGTGGCCACAAAGTCAAAAAGTGCAGAAGATAGAAAGTCCAGGGGTGTGTGGCACATCACCTGTAGGGAAACGACTGCTTCCACCTTGCAAGTTGATTCATGGATTCGTGGGATCCAAGTTGATCAAACAACTCCGGCAGCACCCTGTGAAGGACAGACATGACACACAGTCAAAACCACTGAAGAACAGCACAGAACGGCAATACTCATGTCTAATACATGTCACGAGATAACTACACAAAACCAAGTTAGCATGTCAACACTGTTGGGCAGTACAGACCACCTGCAAGGACACATCGCTGCACGCATCCAGTCAAGTAGCACATGGCCACACTCAAACAGCAACAGAGCACCACACACACATATCATGCAAACTCAAATCATTGACATTACAACCCTCTGGAGACTCACATTCAGCTGAAGAAGTTGGTGATGAGCTGTGTGCGGACATCACCATCATCATCATCATCATCTTCACTGGCATCGTGACCCAGGCCAGGATCTTCCACAGGTGGCGGACGTTGGTCATCGTCATCCAGGATGAGAGGCAACTCCTTCCGCACTGCCAGGTTGTGTAGCATGCAGCAGACGATGACAATCTTGCACACCTTTGCTGGGGCATATGGGAGGGCCCCTCCTGTCTTGTCCAGGCAGCGGAAGAGGCTCTTCAGGAGACCAAAGGTCCGCTCAATCACCCTCCTCGTCCGACCATGTGCCTCATTGTAGCGCATCTGGGCTGGTGTCACAGGGTTCCTGAGGGGTGTCAGCAACCACGGCATGTTGGGGTATCCCGAGTCACCTACAGACAGACAATTGCACATTAGCCGATTTGAAAATGTGTGCGGAAAACAACATAGCAGAACACACACAATGGTACAAAGTCAGTACACACCAACAAGCCAGGCACGCTGGTTCGGCATCTGTGACATCATCCTCGGGATGCGACTACTCCTCATCACGTAGGCATCATGTGCTGAACCGGGGAAACGGGCACACACATGTGTGATGGTCATATCTGCAAGACATACCACCAGAGCATTGATCGAATGGTAATGTTTACGGTTCCGGTATGCCTGCTCATGTGCCTGTGGTGGTATCAAAGCCACATGTGTCCCATCAATGGAGCCAATTACATGTGGCATCCTCCCCAGGGCATAGAAGTCACTCTTGACGTCAGTGAGTCGTTGACGTGTTGGGAAATAGATGTACTGGTTCAGGTATATCAACATTGCCCCCAAAACATTGCTTAGCACACGGCTGAACATAGTCTGTGACATCCCACCGGCAGTCGCCACAGTGTGTTGAAAGGTACCGGTGGCAAAGAAGTGTAGGGCTGCCATCACCTTCACCTTGGGGGTCAGCGCTGTAGGATACGGACGGCCAGGCTGCAAATGTGGGTCCAACCGCACTGCCAAATCCTCAATCAGCTGCCTGGTGAAGCGGTACCGTCGGATGCCGTCACGTTCCACCATCGTTGCCAGGTCTGGGAATGGTCGATGGACAGCAGGAGCCCTGCAGTGCATAGGTGAAGAAAGCAAGATTGTCAGTCACCCCAACTATGTGCCGTTCACCATACTCAATTTCACATGATACATCATTAACAAACACAAGTACTTGATGTGTGTGTCGTTCTGTTTGGACATATATGGCACCTACATGGACATCATCTAACATCTCTGTTCAACAAGTGTTGACAACAGGTTCCAGGGTGTGCTATGGGAAACCATTAGGCTGTGTCACAGTACCCATTTACTGCTCTCACGTTCCACACACATACCACAGTGACATGTCTGGACAGATGCTCCACAGGCATCACAGCTCATTGACAGGTAGATTCCCAGGGACCCTGTCTTGCCACATGGACACTGGCATGACATTGCGTATCATGTACACGTCAGAAAAACTAACATGACACCCACAGGTAGTGGCCCCTGTAGCCTCTGCAGGACAGACATGGACGTCTGTGACACACACACACACAACATCAAAGTTCATGCACAAACCACGTGGATGTGGAGACTGTCTCCCATTGTGCACATGGAGTCAGAGACATGTGAAACACAACATGCACACAGACTGCGGAGGGACATCACTATTGTGGCAATGGGCCACCCTGTGACGTACATGCCTTCCCACATGTGAGCCTGGGGGTATGTGACATGTCATACACATACACAACCTGGAAATGTGACCATGACACATGCTCATAAATGAAAAGTTGCACACCACAGTGGTCAGGTGCACAACACACAAAGGACCCTGTCCCCATGAACACGTGCACAGCCTGGGTGTGTCTGCACCCAAATGCCACCCCAAAAACCACATGTTCACCCCCATACACAGATAAGGTTATGCTGCCACACATGCCTTAGATACAGTGTGGACTGGGTGTGGTGTTGTAGGTGCGCCCCTGAGTCCCTGGAAAGTATATGTGGCTGGCATAGGTTCACCAGTGACCAGCATGGTGACATATGCGTGTGACCTGTCCAGGGACGCGTTGAAAAGCAATGGACCGATCGGTGTGCCCGGCCGGCCCATTGCATTGTATGTGAGCGGGTACGTGTTGTATCCCGGGTACGCGTTGTACAGCAATGGACCGATCGGTGTGCCCGGCCAGCCCATTGCATTGTATGTGAGCGGGTACGGGTTGTATCCTGGGTACGCGTTGTACAGCAATGGACCGATCGGTGTGCCCGGCCGGCCCATTGCATTGTATGTGAGCGGGTACGCATTGTATCCCGGGTACGCGTTGTACAGCAATGGACCGATCGGTGTGCCTGGCCGGCCCATTGCATTGTATGTGAGCGGGTACGCGTTGTATCCCAGTGCAGCGTTGTACAGCAATGGACCGATCGGTGTGCCCGGCCGGCCCATTGCATTGTACGTGAGCGGGTACGCGTTGTATCCCGAGTACGCGTTGAACAGCAATGGACCGATCGGTGTGCCTGGCCGGCCCATTGCATTGTATGTGAGCCGAGTACGCGTTGTATCCCGGGTACGCGTTGAACAGCAATGGACCGATCGGTGTGCCCGGCCGGCCCTATTGCATTGTATGTGAGCGGGTACGCGTTGTATCCCGGGTACGCGTTGTACAGCAATGGACCGATCGGTGTGCCCGGCCGGCCCATTGCATTGTATGTGAGCGGGTACGCGTTGTATCCCGAAATACGCGTTGTACAGCAGTGGACCGAACGGTGCGCACACATTGGCTGGGGCCTGGCATGGCAACGGACGCGTTTTCAAGCTCCAACGAGTCTGATGCAGTGAATTCAGTTGGCCAGCCACAACAATGTTGCAAAATCATGGGTGTCATGAAGTTGAAGATTTGAAGGATGCTGTGGGCGTGTATTAGTGCTGCTATTCCATGGATTGGTCAGATTCAGAAGATGCAAACGACTTGGACCTATCACTTTGGACACATGGGACAGTATCTGCCTCTGCAGCACACATATAATGCTGGCTGTTCCCCTGAGAGCTCACTTGCCTGCACTACATGCTCCAGGACGACATCTGCCACCAACACTGCTGCTGTTTATGCATCCTCTGGCTCCTGCAATGGCACGTACTGTGGAGAGAGCCCCAGCCTTCAGCCTTGAGGAGAACCAGGCCCTGCTGGACAGCCTCCTTCCACAGTACAGCAAGCTGTATGGGAAACCAGGGGAGCAGGTGAGTGTGCTGTCCACTGCCTCACTAATTGTGCATGTTGTCTGACTAGCAGGGCTTTCAGTGTGCACACCACTGGCTAGCATGCCCACTGAGTAGTTGTCACACCCCAAAGTGTGTAGTTACATGCACTGAACTGGTACAGTGCAGTAACAGTGCATTCCAACTAGGTTTACTTCCCATGCAATGATACCATGTAGTGACTGCTGGCAAACTGTTCATAGCCATTGTTGCACTGCCTGTGTACATCATATGCCCCTGTGATTGAGACATGTATATCCAACTGTGTGATGCACGTATATGTTGCATGTGTAGTAATGGCCTTTTCACTTTGTCATCCTCACAGGTTGATGCCCACCAGAAGCAGGAAATCTGGCTGACCATCACCCGGGAAGTAAGATCCGTGGGGGTCTACAGGCGCAGGATCCGCAACTGCCAGAAGAGGTGGCAGGACCTTCGTGGCTGGACCCGGAGGATCGCAAGGGTCCAGCTGAAGCTGTCGCCTCCTCGCAGGAGGGGCGGACACCGGACCCTGACCCCCACATGCTCCGGATCCTGGCGGTGGTCTTCCCTGACCTGGATGGGCAGCTGAAGGACAGACAGCAGCAAGGAGGGGTGAGTCCATGACTGCACTGTGCACTTTGTCTGACATGCTATGTGCCCTCCTCTGGCCTGGTTAAACTTCCACAGTACATCAGTCATGTGGTCCAGGACCCATGTCCCTCATTTGTGACATGCCCACTTCTCCTCTGATACGCATATGTGTGGCCCTTATAGTCAGGAAATTGTGTCATTTGGGGACTGTGTCATTGCATTTAGCTTTGCTCAAGCTGGGGGACAGCATTTGTTCCCGTGACTATGTTGTGCGATTCATGGGTGGGTCAATTGCTTACACAATGCCTAAGTTCTGACATGTAATCTGGGTGTAACTTTGATATGTGGTCCGCTTGCTGCTCTGACTCACCACATGTCCCTGGGGAATTTGGCACACACCCATGCTGCTGGTGGGAACAATGTTTGGGCCTCAGGAGTATGTGTATCCAGTGTGTCACACATGCTTAGCCACCTGCCTACTGTCCAGGACTCATCCCTCTTACAGGTGGAGCTGGACAGTAATGCCTACTCCAGGGCATGCAATGCACTCTGTACTCCCACTCCCGTGTATCATCTGGCATGTTGTGATCAGTGTAATGTACCCTCAGGTGTCTGCCTCTGTCTCATTGTGCTGTGTCTTCGTTGTCAGGACTACTGGTATGTTTATCGGTTAGGGCTCAGCATGCCATCTGAGATGTGACCATGATAGACGATACTTCTGTGACTTATAGGTGTCTGATCACTTGACTGTGCACACAGGTGTTTGCGACTGTGACTTTCAGGCAGCTGTATTGTCATTCACAGCACACTGTGAGGTGCTCATGTTCAGAGAGTTGTGTTTCATGTCCCCCATATGTCCAGTTGGTATGACGTGGACAAATAGTAGTACAGATGATGTGGTATTTGGGGGATGGACATGTGCACTTGTCAGTCACATAACTTGCATTCCCCATGCCCTCGGATTGTGACACAGTGCAGACTGTTGTTGGCTGGCTGCCATGGCCATGTGACTTGAGACAGTAATGTATGACTTTGCACGCATTCCTGTGTCATGGCATTCAACTTCCTGAGACTGATCCTGCAGGGGAGTGACATGTGCAACATGCACCCCATTGTGGCATTGACTATCCGGACATGGGTGCATCATGGTGTCTGGTGCTGGTATGCATCACATGCATTTCTATTTAGACTCTGGCCATCCCTTTATCCGGACACCTGCACTGACTCAGTGGCAAGAGATGTGATGTGTGCATGTTCACATACTTCACCGTGTTCCCTGCAATGTCCAACAACTGTGTAGGTGGTGCATGTGTCCACACTGGGGTCTTACCATCAGACAGGCACCAGACAGATGGGTGCAAGGGCAGGAGGGGTGTGAGTCCCATGGTTGACCATCAGACTGACAATTGGCTTCCCGAATCTGTGTGAGGACTTTAGGCAATGTTCAACTAAGGATGCCAGGGCTTGCTCTGTAATGTGCTGTACTTACTGTGGTGTGTGCGGTCAGTGCAGGTGACTGATGTTTGTCTGTTTCCCTAATTGTTTGCAGATACATCCACGGCCACAGGAGGGGACAGCTCCACGGACCAGGAGGAGCAGCGGAGCCAGACTGGGTCAGCATCGGACGAGTGGTCAGAGGGACCCAGTGGCACGGAGGGCGAGGGGAGCCACACCGAGGAGTCCTCAGCACCATCCACCTCAGCTGAGGACCACAGCAGCTCGGAGGATGACTCCCTTGTGGAGGCGGGTCTCAGCAGCCACCAAAGGCCAGCTAGTCTGTCTGGCCCCGCCACCACCACCACCACCACCGCCCTCCCATTGGCTCCCATTCCTGAGGTCCGTGGAGGCTCCCGTACTCGGGAGCGTGTCTCCCTTCGTGCCAGGCACCGCAGCCCCTGCCCCTGTGTCCCCTGCTGCCCTGAGTGAGGAGTCTGTGTACCTCCTTCGGCAGCTCCATGTAGGGCAGACAGCAATGCTGAGTGTCCTCCATGCACACACCACTCTGTTGACACAGCTGGTGTCGTTCATGGAGGGCATCTCGGCGGGTATGTCTGCCCTACAGAGGAGCAATAGGTCCATGGACTCCTCCCTGACGGCAGCAGTGTCCCTCCTCCAACAGTCCCTCACCCCTCCCACCTCTGCCCCATCCACACTTCCTGCCCCCTACCTGTCCAAAGCACATGCACACCTGCACAGTCACCCAAACACACAGACACGAGCAGCACAGACACACGCAAGAGAAAGGCAAGACGTGCACACACGCATCCTCAGGGGACTGATACCACAGACACAGGGGACGGGGAACACACACACACACAGGCATCCACATTAACTCCGCAGTCCTCCAAATCCTCTCCCTCCAAGACCCCTTCCCTTGCCTCGCCTGCTAACACACCTACACAGCAGATCTTCCTGTGTGACCTCGGCCTCTTCCCTCCAATCCTGCTGATCCAGCATACCGGGGGAAGAGGAAGTCCACCCACACAGAGGGAGTGCCCCTCGCCCCTGGACACCCTCCCCCAGGCGCAGGCAGAGTGAGCCCCCACCCGCAAGTCCCCCGGTCCCGGAAGAGCAAGACCCCGCCACCGCCCTGCAAGTCAACCACCCAGTCTCTCACCTCCATCCCCCAGGCCACCACTCCACAGGTTCCACCGCCACACCCTGCCCCAGGTTCCCCACACACCGATACCGCATCCCCAAACTGCTTAGGCCCTCCCCCTGCCACTTGCTCTTCCACCCCAAAACCAGACGCTCTGCCTGTTTGTGCCACTGGTGTGGAGACCGTGTCCCCCCTCTGTCCTGCCCAGCTCTTCTGCCCCCCTTCCACTACCTTGGAGTCATGCACTGCGGTGGAGTCCACAACCACCCCGTCTGACTCGGGCACTGCATTGGGGACCCAGTCCACTCCATCTGACCAGCCCACTGCAGTGGTTGCAGCACCAACACCATCTGACTTGAGCCCTGCGGTGGTGCCAGCCCCCTGAGTCAGACACCTCCACTGCAGTTGCCGGTGACACTCCTGCACCCACCTCCCCTTCACTGCCTCCTTCTGGCATCCCCTGATCCTGTCCCTGCGGTGCCTGGCCTGCCCCTCGTATGCCCCTCCAAGGGGGATGTCCCCTGTCCGTACCTGTGCAGGCAAGCAATTGTTGACAAGTTGTCACACATCACCCTGTTGGGACTGTATATTTGGACTGGCCATTGGCCTTAGTTTATTTTGGACTTTTGATTTGAGTTGCACACTTGCTGAATAAAGCCTCTTTTTGTTTACTTGTGGTTAATCTTTGGAGGTACATGATGTAGATGTGTGGAATCATGCATTTGCTGTTGTAATAGTGTTCAGATCAGGTAAATGAAGTTTTGCTGTGATGGGCTCCATGTGGTCCATGGGATATGTGTCCTAATCTAGTCTGGATCTATAGCATCCTTTGCTGCAGTCTGAGGGTGTAATGTTCAGCATTTGACACAGGGATGTACGTTTAGCATTTGTAGATTACCATCTTTGTCCTACACTGATGCACATCTGGTGGGCTTACCACTGTCCAATGTTCCTAGTACCCTGACTGTGTGCCCGTCTCCAATGGACATGCAGTTTAGCACATCAAATTTGGAGGACTCATCTGTGTACACAGTGCAAGTTGCTTGACACGTGTCTTGGGTGTATGCAGATGACTGACGTGACACTCCCGTGCCCAGGCTGATATGAGCAGAGCCTTCAGTGTGTTGTAGTTGTTGACTCAGTGACCGAGTGTTCTGCTGACATGTTTGAGTCGTGCACAGACAAGGTTTGGCACAGCTGACCTTCCACAGGAGTGGAGTGCCCTCATGGCAGTGCGTGATTCCGTGATATAGGCTGTGCCCGTGTTGTGTGTTGTGTAGGCATGTCTGTGCGTGTTCCCTTCTCCTTTTCCTACACAGGCTGTGTCCCTACGGATGATCCTGTTTGTGATGCTTGCTGAGTTGTTCTGTGTTCATCCAGCATCTTGGACCTGGTTTCTCCGGGATGTGGGTGCATGGCAAACTAATGTTCATGAGGTTGTCATCCCTAGTTGTCTTTGTTGTCAGGGCTGGGGATGTGGGCAAACGCAGATGGGACACAGTCAGGATTCCTCTTGGCACTTGTTGGTTACACAAGTAATGTGATTTTCTGTTTGTGTATGCTTTCAGTGATTGTGACACGTTGTGTGTGTGACTGCTGCCACTCCTCAGGGTCAGAGCTGCAATGTTGGAAGTTGTCTATGTGTGTCCTTTGTGGGTCAGCTTGGCTTCTTCATTGGTGTGTGACTATGGCCAGGGTCCCATTGTTTGGGGTGGATTTCACGTCATGCCCATGTACGGCATACTGTGCAGTGTGTCAGACATTCACAAGTCTTGTTGACTGGCCATGTGTGATGGGTTTCTGCACCTTATTTCCCCCACCACCCCTGGGATTGTCATGGGTGCATGTGCAATGTCAGCAGTCCATGTGAGCTTCACTGCTGCACATTGGTGGAGATCAAGGTGTGTGGCGTTGAGTGTGTGCAAATGTGAGTTGTTGCACGGCTGGGGCACTACCTCCATATTGTCCTTGGCTGGCAGGCCATGCTGAGTGCTTTGTGCTTGTATAGGTGTGATGGTAGTTTGTTGCTCAGGACACATGGCTGTGGTTCACAGTGTGGATGACATCTACCTTTGTCATCACAGTGTGATTGTCATGCAGGCTAGTGTCACCACAATGTGGGGTCCCTGGGGGAGTGCTGTGGTGGTTCTGTCTCTTGCTGTGTTTGTTGCTGTTCCTACAAGCTTGTGTGACATGTGTAATTTGGGCTCCCTCTCATCTCACAATGCCTGTTTGCCCACATAGGGAATCCAATCCATGAGTTACTTCTGTATGTGACTGTGTTGACATCTGTGTATTAGTGAATCTGGCCTCCTCATGTGTTGTGTGTTTGCCTGGGGACACTGGCACACAACCCCCTCACCTGTTGTGTTTGATATGCAGTGTGAGTCTGCCTGTTTGTGTTTGTGCATTTGCACCACTGCATTGGCATATCTTTAGTTTGCCATTGGCTGTATGTGGTTTGTTGGCTTTCCCCTGCTGGCCCTGGGACTGCTAGGTCATCAGTCAGCACATTGATCATGGTTAGTATGTCCCATTGCTGCCATGGTATGGTATTTGTTCAGCTGACATCTACAGTCTCCACAGGATATCTACATTTGTGTGTCCATTGGTGCAGATATGTGGGTCTGCATTATGATGCTCACTTCTGTCATTGTGTCATTTGTGAATGTAGACAATGTGGGCCCCCATGGCTGATGTTTGTGTGCACATGGCCAGAACGATGTGTCATTGGCACTGCACTGCTTGCCTCACACAATCTACGTTGCTATGGGACACAAGCACTACAATGCCACTGTAGTGTTTGGTGTTGTGTGGCCAGGAATAATCCCTGCAGTTTTGTTTTTGCAGCTTATACCAGGACTACACTTACCTTTTGGGCACTGTGGTGATGGGGCTTTGGGCCCCATTGCCACACTGTTCAATATGTGCTTCAGCTATGGAGCACACACTTACCTTTTGGGCACTGTGGTGATGGGGCTTTGGGCCCCATTGCCACACTGTTCAAAATGTGCTTCAGCTATGGAGCACACACTTACCTTTTGGGCACTGTGGTGATGGGGCTTTGGACCCCATTGCCACACTGTTCAATATGTGCTTCAGCTATGGAGCACACACTTACCTTTTGGGCACTGTGTTGATGGAGCTTTGGGCCCCATTGCCACACTGTTCAAAATGTGCTTCAGCTATGGAGCACACACTTACCTTTGGGCACTATGGTGATGGGGCTTTGGGCCCCATTGCCACATTGTTCAAAATGTGCTTCAGCTATGGAGCACACACTTACCTTTTGGGCACTGTGGTGATGGGGCTTTGGGCCCCATTGCCACACTGTTCAAAATGTGCTTCAGCTATGGAGCACACACTTACCTTTGGGCACTGTGGTGATGGGGCTTTGAGCCCCATTGCCACACTGTTCAATATGTGCTTCAGCTATGGAGCACACACTTACCTTTGGGCACTGTGGTGATGTGGCTTTGGGCCACATTGCCACAGTGGTCATGGTCTGCTTGCATTGTGTAGGCCACACACACAATTATGTGTGACACATGTGTTAGGGGGTCACATTGTATGTTCAATGTCATGTTCAGTGTTGTATGCATTTGACACAGACCACACACGCTTGTCATGGTGTTGGGGGTGGGATGTAATTTACAGACAGTCCTTATGTGGGAGTATGCTAGTTGTGTCATGCATTACCCGTCCTATGAGTAGGGGTGGTTGTAGTGGCAGGCATCCATCCCCCTATGGGTGGGGATGGTAGTAGTGGTAGGCATCCAGCCCCCCATGAGTGGGGATGGTAGTAGTGACAGCCATCCAGCCCACCCTGAGTAGGGGTGGTGTTAGTGGTAGGCATCCATCCCCCTATGGGTGGGGATGGTAGTAGTGGTAGGCATCCAGCCCCCCCATGAGTGGGGATGGTAGTAGTGGTAGGCATCCAGCCCCCCATGAGTGGGGATGGTAGTGGTGGTAGGCATCCAGCCCCCCATGAGTGGGGATGGTAGTAGTGGTAGGCATCCAGCCCCCATGAGTGGGGATGGCAGTAGTGGCAGGCATCCAGCCCCCATGAGTGGGGATGGTAGTAGTGGTAGGCATCCTGCCCCCATGAGTGGGGATGGTAGTAGTGGTAGGCATCCAGCCCCCCATGAGTGGGGATGGTAGTAGTGGTAGGCATCCAGCCACCCATGAGTGGGGATGGTAGTGGTGGTAGGCATCCAGCCCCCCATGAGTGGGGATGGTAGTAGTGGTAGACATCCAGCCCCCATGAGTGGGGATGGTAGTGGTGGTAGGCATCCAGCCCCCATGAGTGGGGATGGTAGTAGTGGTAGGCATCCAGCCCCCATGAGTGGGGATGGTAGTAGTGACAGCCATCCAGCCCACCCTGAGTAGGGGTGGTGTTAGTGGTAGGCATCCATCCCCCTATGGGTGGGGATGGTAGTAGTGGTAGGCATCCAGCCCCCCATGAGTGGGGATGGTAGTGGTGGTAGGCATCCAGCCCCCATGAGTGTGGATGGTAGTAGTGGTAGGCATCCAGCCCCCATGAGTGGGGATGGTAGTAGTGGTAGGCATCCAGCCCCCATGAGTGGTGATGGTAGTGGTGGTAGGCATCCAGCCCCCCATGAGTGGGGATGGTAGTAGTGGTAGGCATCCATCCCCCTATGGGTGGGGATGGCAGTAGTGGCAGGCATCCAGCCAACCCTGAGTAGGGGTGGTGTTAGTGGTAGGCATCCATCCCCCTATGGGTGGGGATGGTAGTAGTGGTAGGCATCCAGCCCCCCAGGAGTAGGGGTGGTGTTAGTGGTAGGCATCCATCCCCCTATGGGTGGGGATGGTATTAGTGGTAGGCATCCAGCCCCCATGAGTGGGGATGGTAGTAGTGGTAGGCATCCAGCCCCCATGAGTGGGGATGGTAGTAGTGACAGCCATCCATCCCACCCTGAGTAGGGGTGGTGTTAGTGGTAGGCATCCATCCCCTATGGGTGGGGATGGTAGTAGTGGTAGGCATCCAGCCCCCATGAGTGGGGATGGTAGTGGTGGTAGGCATCCAGCCCCCATGAGTGGGGATGGTAGTAGTGGTAGGCATCCAGCCCCCATGAGTGGGGATGGTAGTAGTGGTAGGCATCCAGCCCCCATGAGTGGGGATGGTAGTGGTGGTAGGCATCCAGCCCCCATGAGTGGGGATGGTAGTAGTGGTAGAGCATCCATCCCCCTATGGGTGGGGATGGCAGTAGTGGCAGGCATCCAGCCCACCCTGAGTAGGGGTGGTGTTAGTGGTAGGCATCCATCCCCCTATGGGTGGGGATGGTAGTAGTGGTAGGCATCCAACCCCCATGAGTGGAGATGGTAGTAGTGGTAGGCATCCAGCCCCCATGAGTTGGGATGGTAGTGGTGGTAGGCATCCAGCCCCCATGAGTGGGGATGGTAGTAGTGGGAGGCATCCAGCCCCCCATGAGTGGGGATGGTAGTAGTGGTAGGCATCAAGCCCCCATGAGTGGGGATGGTAGTGGTGGTAGGCATCCAGCCCCCATGAGTGGGGATGGTAGTAGTGGTAGGCATCCAGCCCCCATGAGTGGGGATGGCAGTAGTGGCAGGCATCCAGCCCCCATGAGTGGGGATGGTAGTAGTGGTAGGCATCCTGCCCCCCATGAGTAGGGATGGTAGTAGTGGTAGGCATCCAGCCCCCCATGAGTGGGGATGGTAGTAGTGGTAGGCATCCAGCCACCCATGAGTGGGGATGGTAGTGGTGGTAGGCATCCAGCCCCCATGAGTGGGGATGGTAGTAGTGGTAGGCATCCAGCCCCCATGAGTGGGGATGGTAGTGGTGGTAGAGCATCCAGCCCCCATGAGTGGGGATGGTAGTAGTGGTAGGCATCCAGCCCCCATGAGTGGGGATGGCAGTAGTGGCAGGCATCCAGCCCACCCTGAGTAGGGGTGGTGTTAGTGGTAGGCATCCAGCCCCCTATGGTTGGGGATGGTAGTAGTGGCAGGCATCCATCCCCCTATGGGTGTGTATGGCATTGGTGTTGGCCATCCCACCCCTATGGTTCTGCTGTTGCTTGTGTACGTCATTTGTGCATCCCTATGTGTGTGTGACATATTTCGGGTACGTGTCGTTTGTTTGTGTTGTGGGTGTTTGACTTACCGTCTCGCCGTACGCGTCCGTGCCGGTCCCGGTAATAGATGTAGAGTATTGGTAGGACCTGCGCGATGGGATTCATGGTTGGGTCATCTCGTTCGGGTTTCTCGTGGCTTTGACTCGTACTCGTCGCTGGCTTGTTCGTCTCGTCGCCGTGGATCGTCTTGTGGCGCGAATCGGAGCTTATGTGCAGCTCTCCCGGATGCTCATACGTGCCGGACGTAGCGACGAGTTCGGCGCATACGGAAGACGCATCGTACTAGTCCGGCCGGAAGGTGCAGTGTATTTTGGTTCCGTGCGACTCGATTCGGCGTTTCCGGATCCGGCTCGGGCGGGGAACAGGAGCTAGAATGGGTAAGTACGGCTAGCTCGGAATCTGGGCTGTTATGCACATCGTACTTGTTCGTTCGGTAGAGTGTTCGAGTCGGTCGGAAAACACGCGTTCGGCTGGTATTTTTTCCGGACGAATACTGTTAGGTGCGCTTCCGGCCGACATCGGAATCGACCCCTCTGTGTCTTGTCTTCTTCAGGTCGACAGGATCTTTGTCACTATTTTAGAGTGGAGCATCAATCATAATCTAATTCCAACACTACTTATTATGTTCAGTTAATAATGAGAGTTAAAAAGCTTTATTTATCTTTTTAAGTTTAGTGGTTGAGTTTTAATTTCTTTATTCGAGTTCAAATTAATTGAATCACTTTAGAGAAGAATTTAGAAAAATAAGGGTTAGCAATAAACAGGAAAATATTACAGTGTGTTCCATAAAGGAAATGTACCTAAATCCCTACTCTACTCTAATAGATCCTAACCTATCAGAACCCATGAAGAGTCTTTTAGAAAAGAGCAAGAATTTTAAGGAGCATTTAGGAAGAACATTTAGATTTTAGTGAACTTCTCATGAAGAGTAGTTCTGGAAAACTCGTCCGAGTCTTCTCTCAGTCAGAAGTTATTCACAGCAATTGCTGTAGTATTAAAGAGAATTTAGAAAACACCATCAGCAGTAACTCACAGTGTGAAAGGCAAAAGGATAGTCACAGAGATATTAGCCTGGACCAGTCTGATCAGCATAAAGCTCTCAGCGTATTTCTGAGAAAAGGGTGATGGGAGTGCAAGTGAAGTCTTCTCTAACTAGGAACACAAAAATGTATGTATCCATCTTCTTCGGTGCTATATCATCTTCAACCAATGGTGAAAGGATTGTCCGATGGTCTGTTGCATCCTTCTTGATATCCACGGTGACATATGAGAACAGATAACATTACCTTCAAGGGGCATACTAAGTTGCACTTGCCTGTGTACGATAGATTTCACATCGAGATCCCTCGAGTACCCTGCAGCTTACTCTATTAGCTTTCTGAACTTCACTGCCTAACAATGAACTAGTCTAAAGCAGATACATTCTAGTTGCAACTTGTAGGAAAGTAGGATCTCCTTCTACGGTTACCTCCACTTTTTGCCTGGTGCTAAGCTATATTTGACTAGTTTGACTGGGATCCTGCTTTTAAGGATCCCAGTCTATCTGCTTTCTCCCTAAATTGTTATGTGCCGTACCTAGGTACACCCCAGATTGGATACTGGGGTACCCTTATAAGTCCCTTTTATATGGTACCCATGTACCCAGGGCATAGGTACCCCAAAGGTCTCTGGGGCTGAAACATGTATTATGCCACCCATGAGAGACCATTCAAAATGGAACTACAGGCCTGCCATTGCAGCCTGTGTAAGCTGGTGCTAGCACCACTTACTAAAGATGTAGGTTTCCTATATCTAGGGTCACTGCACTTAAAACCTATAAGTCACCCCTATAGCAGGCCTTTGCAATCCTGAAGGCAGGGTGCTTGGTTCTAAGTGAGAGGGTGCCCCTGCATGAGCAGGACACCCCTACAGCCTATGGAGCCATTCTCCCGGGTTGTCAGTGAAGCAGCCATATACTATATAGAGGGCCACTGCATAATTACGCGATGACCATCTCGAAAACGGCTGCAACGAATCCTATCATGTTTGGTATCAAGCACTGGAAGAGCCCTCCATTAGACTCTCCATGTCCCTGGTACCAGTCTTCCAGACCCGGACAGCACAAAATGGTTGCATCTTTTGGTGAGCTGCTTGAGGTCCTCTTGCGACTCTAGTGCCTCCGGCCTGTGGGTCCATTTGAGGGTCACTTTTGCTTCTCTTGGGCTCCCATGATTGCTCAGGGCCTGCCCTGACTCCCCTGCTTGTGGTGAGTCCCCTGGACCTTGCTGGTCCCGACGTTGCTCCTTCTTCAGCTCCTGCGGAGGCATTCGTCTTCCAAGTCTCCTGGTCACTCCTGAGTGACATAGACTCTGTCCCCTCTGCTTGCAGGTACCTCTCATCTAGAATCCACCTTCGGATTCCACCGGACACTTCCTCCTTCTTCAGCAGCTGTACTTTCCTGAAATCCTCCATTGGGTTCAACTGTGGTTTCCGACACTACTTCACACGTATGCACTCGGCTTCCCTGGTGTAGGTAACGTGGGTACTAGGGTATCCACGGGTGGGGTGGCTCTCCAACCTTCTGTTTTCCACGGGGTTTCTTCAGGGTCCACTGGGAAGGGTCCTTAATCTTTAGAAATCCAACCGCGACTTATAGGTAGACATGTACAGAGCATGTGGACGTGTTTCCACAATGCACACGCACTCTGTGGGGTTCCTAGTCACTCACCTCGGGTGGTTCCTTGGGTCCCCAGCACTTCTATGTCTCTTGACATTGTCTTGACCCGAGTCGTGGTTCTTATACCACTTTCTTAGTATATGGTTTGGTCCCCCCTGGGGCCCACTATGTATTTCGTGCTATTTACTGTGTTTTCTTTGCTAAGTATTGTGTGCATTGTGCATATCTCCGGGTAAATACATATTTTTATACATACTTTGTGTGGTTCTTTTTCACTTAATCTATACTGTAAGATTGCATTCTGGTAAAACAAGC
The DNA here is from genome assembly GCA_963921515.1 of Calotriton arnoldi. Taxonomy (NCBI): domain Eukaryota; kingdom Metazoa; phylum Chordata; class Amphibia; order Caudata; family Salamandridae; genus Calotriton; species Calotriton arnoldi. The sequence goes on along the minus strand of CAWUFW010002991.1, from coordinate 532,477 downwards.
TGCTTTACACTCCTTCTGGACTACGCCTGAAGGCTGTTCTCCACAGCTACCACTTAGAAAGCTTTCTAAGGTTGTCTAAGACCTCTTAAATCACCATAAGGGTTGTCTGGACTGGTGCAAGGTGTCCACTTACATAAGTGTAAAATCATATACCAGGCTAGCTTCTCACACAAATTCTAAAGATTTGCATTATAGGCTCCACATTCTCGTCATACACTTATTGTTTTAATATACTGTAGGTTATTCATCCTTAAGAACAAGTGACAGCGAAAATCTATCCAAAAGTGAGGAGAACATGTAGCTTAGGAAGGAAAGAAAACATTTATTTGAATCAGCACATTCTACAAGGATGACATGTTTTCTAAGGCTAACATTAATTATTTATTTAATACTGTACCATGCCACATTCTGCTAAAACACCTTAAAAGGCTAAAATAAAGCAATGCAGATAAATAAAGAATGAATGAGGCCTACCTTAACTTGACAATGAAAATACAATAGAAATCGATGCTTACTACGAAAAAGAAATCAGGCTAAAGATGTTACACGTTTAAGAAAGGCACATTTTCCTTTTTCGGTTTCTTTAAGCATAACTTCTGTAAATGTTTTACACGCTAACCACATTATTCATGCTAAATTTTCTTGCTTTATCAGTACTTATGGCCCAATGTAATTTAGTCGTGATAAGTGATAGGGTTCTCAAAAGCGAAAAAGGTGGTTTGAAGGATACTTAAAGTAGAGCTGCTTCAAACAACCGTTTCTAGTCAAATAACCAGTCAGATCAAGGCGGTTATTCAAGAGCAACATTCTATTGTTGTTGGAATGTGTTTCATCTGGAAGGCAGAATGGAAGCTGATGAAAGACAGAATGGAAGCTGATGAAGACAGAATGGAAACTGACCATCTCATGTGTGGTGTAAGTGTAAAAAGATTTGTTGGGGATTGTGGCCGCTCTCGTTCCTTGGAATTTTTTTCAAATTTCCTGCAAGTGAAAAATTTGGAATAGTGAAGAAAGGTATAATCTATTGTGATTTGGCATTATTTGTCACTGTTAGACCTGGCATCTTTTGCCATGTTTCCCATGTCTTTTTGCTTTCTGGCCTGTTTTGATGGTATGCTGGACTTTGTTTTTGCTGGTTAAGTGTCTCTGGGCACTTTTTCACTGCTATTCAGTGCTAAGTTGCAAGTGCTCCGACTGTAAATTGTGTGAATCACTGACAGAATATCGAAGGTCAGAATATCGACCTACAGAAATATCGACGCAAGAATATCGAAGTCAAGAATATCGACATCCTATCTACATTATGGTAAATACAAAAATATCGGGAAAAAATATCGATGTCAAAAATATTGTTGCTAAAAATATCGTTTTTTATTTAAGTTAAAAAAATAATACATATAATTAAAATAAACATAGTTAAAAATATTTTAATATGTTTAAAATTATAAGTAATATATATGTAATGTAAAAATAAATTAAACATATACATATAATATATAATATATATACTTACTAATAATTTTTAATTATTTTAATAACTTATAATTTTTTTTTAAATATCATATAAATTATAAATACATCTATACACATAAAACAATAATATAAATATAAATTAAATAAATATATATAACAAATTAAAAAATTAAAATTATTTTTAATCTTTTTAAAATTAATTATATACTACATTAACTAAAATAATACAAAAAATATTAGATAGCGGGGAAAAGTGTTGGATAGCGTAGGGGTAAAAATTACTATTCCCACTCCAGTGAGTGCAACAGTAGGGAAAGTGTTGGGTAGCGTAGGGGTTAAAATTACTATTCCCACTCCAGGGAGTGCAACAGTAGGGAAAGTGTTAGATAGCGTAGGGGTAAAAATTACTATTCCCACTCCAGTGAGTGCAACAGTAGGGAAAGTGTTGGATAGCGTAGGGGTAAAAATTACTATTCCCACTCTAGGGAGTGCAACAGTAGGGAAAGTGTTGGATAGCGTAGGGGTAAAAATTACTATTCCCACTCCAGTGAGTGCAACAGTAGGGAAAGTGTTGGATAGTGTAGGGGTTAAAATTACTATTCCCACTCCAGTGAGTGCAACAGTAGGGAAAGTGTTGGATAGCGTAGGGGTTAAAATTACTATTCCAACTACAGTGAGTGTAACAGTGTGGAAAATGTAGGATAGCGTAGGGGTTAAATTAACATAGTTATTAATTAAGTAATTTTTGTAAAATAAATAACATATTCATAATTAATTAACTCAAAAATTAATAATAAATACCAATAAAATTAAATTAATATTTACTTAAATAACATTAAATTACTTCCCACCCTATTCCCTCATAAACACACAACCCGCTACACATAAAAGAACACAATTAATTTAATTATCAATTAATCAATTAATAAAAATTAATTACCAATTAATAATTAATTAACAATAAAGTAATTATCAATAACAATAAATAAAAAAATATGAATTAATTATAATTAAATTACTTCCCACCCTATTCCCCTATAAACCCACAACCCGCAACAGATAAAAATTAACATAATTAATTTAATTATTAATTAATCAATTAGTAAAAATTAATTACCAATTAATAATTAATTAACAATAAATTAATTAACAATAACAATAAATAAAGGAAAAATTAATTATAATTAATATAATGATAAATTAATCAATTAAAAAAATGTATTACCAATTAATAATTAATTAACAATAAATTAATAATCAATAACAATAAATAAAAACATATTAATTAATTAATTATAATTGAATTACTTCCCACCCTATTCCCCTATAAACCCACAACCCGCTCTGATACTAAAACGCAAAATTTACATTAAAAAATTACTAATTTCAAAACATTTAATACATATATTTAAAAATAACAAAAATACATTACAAAAATGCTAAACATGCATATAAAATACATACTAAAATACATAACACTAATATAAATATCGATATTATTAACAAAGATATTTTTGCTAACGATATTACTTCGATATTACTTACTTCGATATAAAAAAAAAACGATATTACTTACCTTAAGGTCGATATTCTGGTCACCGATATTCTTGACATCGATATTCTGTCCCTACGATATTAAAAACTCGATATTAGTGTAGGTCGATTTAAAAAAATCGATATTTTGACTGCGCACCAAATTGTGTTATGATTGGTTTTCCACGATTGATATATTTGATGTACTAATAAGTCCCTAGTACAGTGCACTGTGTGTGCCCAGGGCCAGTACATCGAATGTTACTAGTGGGCCTGCAGCACTGGTTGTGCCACCCACACAAGTAGCCTTTTAAAGGTGCCTCAAACCTGCCACTGCAGTGTCTGCACACAGTTTTTACTGCCATGTCGACCTGGCAAGTGCACCCACTTGCAAGGTCCTATCCTTACCCTTTCTTACATGTAAGGCACCCCTCAGGTAGGCCCAAGGTACCCCCATGGGCAGGGTGCATTGCATGTGAAAGGCTGAACATGTACTGGTGTGTTTCGCATGTCCTGATAGTAAAATACTGTGTATTTCGTTTTTTCACTGTTGAAAGGCTGTCTGTCCCATAGGCTATCATTGGAGCTGCACTGTACCATTTTACATGTGTAACTTTCAACTGGGACAAGATAAAGAAATGGAGTTTAGGCTCTCTGTACCCAGAATTTAATAACACACCTTTTAGTAAAGGTGGTGTTTAAATTGTGTTTTTGAAAATGCCACTTTTAGAAAGTACTGCAGCAGAAAATGATGGAGAGAATGCTGAATGAATCAAGCATTCACTCCCGTCAAGAGATCTGAGTTAAATCCATCGTTCTTTTGCTCACTACACCACCCAGGTTTGGACCCAGCCATATGCAAACCAGTCGTGACCCTGCTCCACATGGGAACAGTCCAGCCTGAACTGCCAAGCTGGGTGCACCTTGGACTGGAAAAAAGCATCCTGGGACTTGTTTCGGGGTAACACCCCTCATCAGCCAGGCTAGCTTGAATTCAGTGGCTCAGCGACCAAGGGACCCACGTCTGGGCATACCCATCCCACTTAGGGCAAAAAGTGCTGCAGCAACAAATGATGGACGGAATACTGAATGAATCAAACATTCACCCCCAGTCAAGAGATCTGGGTTAAACCCCTCATTCTTTTGCTCACTACTTCATCCCAGTTTGGACCCAGCCATATGCAAATCAGTATTGACCCTGCTCCTCATGGGAACAGTCCAGTCCAAACTGCCAAGCCGGCTCCTCCCTGGACTGGAAACAAGCATCCTGGGACCGGTTTCAGGGTAACACCCCTCATCAGCCAGGCTAGCTTGAATCCAGTGGCACTGCGAGCAAGGGACCCAAGTCTGGGCATACCCTTCCCACTTACGACGAAAAGTGCTGTGGCAACAAATGATGGACGGAATGCTGAATGAATCAAACATTCAGCCCCAGTCAAGAGATCTAGGTTAAATCCATTGTTCTTTTGTTCACTACGCCACCCCAGTTTGGACCCAGCCATAGGCAAATCAGTCTTGACCCTGCTCCTCATGGGAACAGTCTAGCCCGAATTGCCAAGCCGCGTCCTCCCTGGACTGGAAACAAGCATCCTGAGACCAGTTTCGGGGTAAACCCCTCATTGGCCAGGCTAGCTTGAATCCAGTAGCACAGCGAGCAAGGGACTCACATCTGGGCATACCCATCCCACTTAGGGAGAAAAGTGCTGTGGCAACAAATGATGGACGGAATGCTGAATGAATCAAACATTCACCCCTAGTCAAGGGTCCATACTGTGGTGGCGTAGTGAAAAAGAATGATGGATTTAACCCAGATCTCTTGACTGAGGGTGAATGTTTGATTCATTGAGCATTCCATTCATCATTTGTTGCAGCAGCACTTTTAGAAAGTGGGCATTTTCTCTGGCTGTTTGTGTATTCAGCGTTTGGTTTTGGAGTGACAGGAGCTGGGGATGTGTTCATAAAATACAAGACAGTCACAAGGGGGGTTGAGGTGTGTCCTGCCTTTCCTGGGTGACCCATAGCCAGGCTGAATAGACCTTTCTGCATTTAGAGTGGTGGGAAGAGTTTTTCACTGGCACATGAATAGGCTGTGTCTGCACTGCACAATGCTGTCTCCACCTCCTGTAGTGATGCTGGTACAGGGAGGACAAAATTGTTTTTTACTGAACTCAGAGACTTTCTGCCTAAAACTTCTAAGGGAAAGGTAGTATATGTATTGGGGCCCTGACCCCAGAACTTTAGAACTCGTTTGAACTAAGGAATCTGCCAAGAAGAAGAGCTGGAGAAGCTGTAAGGAGAGACTACCACTTTGCTGTATGCTTTGTTTTGTTGGCCTGCAGTGTCTGTTTCTGATTTGGCCAGTAAAAGGACTGGACTGAACTTTCTGCAACTTATTTTCCAAAGTTTCTCCAAGGGCTTGAAGTAAAGCTTGCCTTCTGTTGGAAGTCTCAGGCACACTAAAGACTTCACCATCCTCTGGGTACCCACTTCTGGAACTGCGTGTTTTAGCTGCCACAGAGGAAAAAGCACCTCAACGCCGTCAACGATGATGCTGCCAGCTCCTTGACCTGTTGGCACCGCAGAGAGCACCACCTCACTTCACACCGCAACCCTCGTCTCGCCAACGATGCTGACCGGCGCCGCCACTGAGCCGCTGCTTGCACTGTGACCTGAGGGCACCGCACTTTGCAGTGCCTCACTTCACATCGCTGCCTTGGTATCCCTGACGCTCCATGCCAACATTGGCGCTGCTGTCTGCACCGTAACCTGAGGGCACCACTAATAAGTTACTCAACGCACTGCCGCGTCCCACACAGCAGCCTTGACCAACTGACGCCTGCGCCATCGACTCAAGATCGTCTGCCGACGACAGTGCTTCAGCAATGACGAAGCCGCTGCCTGCACAGTGACGAGCATCGCCCGGCTTCACACCGCAGCCCTGGTATCACTGTCGCTGCTGGACGCCGTCACTGAGCCGCTGTCTGAACCGCGACCTGAGGGCACTGCACGACACACCGCAGCCCCGACGCCTGCTGACGCTTGAGATCCTGACTTCAAACTCACGGAGTTCGATCTGCAACGTGTGTGACTCCAAGGTCCCAACGAATCCTGCACCGACCTCCGAAGCCGACGCCTGCCGACACGCATCTTCGTATCTCATCGCAAGGTCCACAATGCCCTGCATTTCTAAAGGTACTGTTTGCGGGTCCTCCCCACACAATAGCTGGCCCGCAACGCCACAGTCAGCCTTAACTGTTGGATTTAATTGTTCCCGACACTGTGATAGCCCCGGACGGGGCTATTGACTTCAAGGAACTGTATTTTAAGTCTATTTTTGCAATATTTGTATTTTAATTACTGTTTGTTGGATTTGTATTGTTTTGGTCTTGTTTTACACAAATAAATATTGACTATTTTTCTAAAACTGGTGTGGTGTCCTCTTGTAATATTTTCACTGTATTACTGTGTGTTATGTGCAAATGCTTTACACGTGGCCTCTGAGATAAGCCTTACTGCTCGTGCCAAGCTACCAAGGGGGTGAGCAGGGTTGATTTTAAGAAGTGTAATCCCTCTTACCATGACCAGAAGGAAGGGTCCCTACTTGTATACCTCTGCCAACTAGAGACCCCCATTTCTAACAGTCACAATAGTACATTTTGCTGGTTGGGTCTGTGCCTGAAGTCACGATTGCCTAGTAGTCAGTTTTTAGGTCTCGCCTGAGCCAGCGCATGCGCTGCTCTGCGAGACATTTAGTAAGTGGGTTTTGAAAGTGCTACCCCACGCTTTTGCTGGCCTCCAGCTTGCGTTCACGATCGAGTGCACGCGCGCAGCCGCTAGCTTTCAGCGCCCGATCAGGCGCCATCTGGCTTTCCTCTCGCTTGCTGCGCGCGCACCACTTTTGAAGCCGGGCTTGTCTTGTTGTTTTCCTTTGATAAGGATCCGAGAGGCACGACCCAGTTCGTTTTCGCCCTCTCATCGCCGCAGCTTGCACTTTACTTAATCTCCCTCGCTTCCCACAACAACACTTCCCAATCCGGAGCTCTGCATTTAAAAGCTGCAGGCGTTTACAGCTCTATTTGAAAAGGGCAGCAAGCAACACCTAATTAAATTACTTATTAAATAAGAGCACTACTCAGGAGGCTCCTTTTTACCATCATCTCAGACTGCATTGTTTTCCTTTGCCAAAGAATCAGCGCAGCATTTGAAAGCATGGTCCTTTCAGGGGGGTTGCTTCAACTTCACTCAATCTTCTCGTACTTTCCTCCAACAATTCCCGCCCGGAGCGTGGTGAGATGGCCGCAGCCATATCGAGCTGTATGGGTAAAGTTCGGAAGCTACATGCTACAAGTGAGCTACTAATTAAATAAGAGGACTGCTTTTAAGCATATTTGTTTTCCTCCCCCCCCTCTCCTCTCCTCAGCACTGTTTCCACTTCACATAATCTCCCTGTACCTTCCCACAACAACACTTCCCACCCGGAGCTCTGCATTTAAAAGCTGCAGGCGTTTACAGCTCTATTTGAAAAGGGCAGCAAGCAACACCTAATTAAATTACTTATTAAATAAGAGCACTACTCAGGAGGCTCCTTTCTACCATCATCTCAGACTGCATTGTTTTCCTTTGCCAAAGAATCAGCGCAGCATTTGAAAGCATGGTCCTTTCAGGGGTTGCTTCAACTTCACTCAATCTTCTCGTACTTTCCTCCAACAATTCCCGCCCGGAGCGTGGTGAGATGGCCGCAGCCATATCGAGCTGTCTGGGTAAAGTTCGGAAGCTACATGCTACAAGTGAGCTACTAATTAAATAAGAGGACATTAAATAATTTAAGCATATTTGTTTTCCTCCCCCCCCTCTCTCTCCTCAGCACTGTTTCCACTTCACATAATCTCCCTGTACCTTCCCCCAACAACACTTCCCGCCCCAGACTATGCATATCATTGTAAAATAGCTGCAGGCGTTTCCAGCTCTCTTTCCAAAGAGCGGCAGCCACAGCTAATTAAATTACACATTAAATAAGAGCACTGCTCTTCAGCTGAGCTCTCACATAGGGTGCATTATAATTACCTAAATACTTCCCCTTTGACATGTTTCTATAGGGAACTGTCAGACAGTAATAAAATAAACAATCTTAAGTGGAAAGTACTCGGGCTAAAAAACATTTGCTTTTTTTTAAATGCATGAGCAAGAATTAACAATTTGAAAAAGGAATCTTCTGGTCCATTACACCTGCAAGGACAACAAGCATTGGCATAGCCAATAGGTCTCACCTTCGGGACCTTATAAGTGTTTAGCCATACAACAGTTGATGTTGTTGCACCAAGGATATTGTGCTGCATAACTAAATACTTATAAGGTCCCAAAAGCGAGACCTATTGGCTATGCCAATGCTTGTTGTATCTGGGTTCCTGAATTATAGATTGCCTTCAGCCACACATTACTGGATAGAAATGTGCATAAATAGATCGAAAAGTCACTCTACCCTACAGTATGGTATTGTGTGACCTGACACAGCAATTCAGGCCTGCTTGGGCTTGGTCACTTTATAACAAATAAGACTTTAGGAACACTTAGAAACACGTATTCACCTCTTTTAAACTCAAAATCCCATCATTTAGACATTCTTATTTTATGTTTGGGAAAAAGATGAGACAACGCTGTTCAGTTTCATTAATCAGCTTTCTTCTTGGGAATATCCAAATACATTTTGAGATGAACACTCTTCTTCAAGGGGCTCAACCCCAACACAGTATCTGTGAAACAAAAATTAGCTGTGTGAACACACAAATTTAAAAAAAATTAAATACCTCATCGTTCAACGCTGTGCCTCAATGGTCCATAACCTATATCAATTCATTTTGTCTAAGACATGCTTTTGGGAGAGCTCAGCCCCACAACACTAACAAATTGGGTGTTAAGACTGCTTCTTCTTGGACCCTTTTGTAGTTGGCCTCCCCTCAATATAAAAATCTAGGTGAAGGCTGAACGTAAAGACAAAACCTGAGTGACATTTGAAGGAGTAGCCGACTGATCATTAAGACAAGCTATCAAATGTTGCTTTAGGGCCAATCCATTCCTGGTTTAGGGTCTATCCCCTGCAGGACATTGAGTGCAAAGATCAGAGGAGCAAGGCTAGTAAAGCTAGAAGCACAAGGACAAAGTGGACCAAGTGAAGGAGGTTCACAGGAAGAACCAGGACTACCAGGAGGAAAAAGACCATGCTCACGCGTCAAGATTAGTACCATAAGCATTATGAGGATGATGATGGCCAAGAGGACATGGACCAAGACGTCCAGGACCAGGGTACATTTAATGGACAACTCTTAGTTATGCCTTTGAGACCAAACACCATTTTACAGAATCCCAACTTTTTTAGCCTTCTTGAAGCACTCCTTCAAAGGATGCTTTAGAGCCACATGCCTCCGTTTTTTAAAAACTGAGGGGCATATTAGCAAGGAATAGCGATATTTATCGCTAACCGCGCTTAGCGCGACTTTGGTTAACACCGCCTATCGCTGGAAAATATCGCTGAGATAACACCCTATTAGTAAGGTTTATCTCCATAGCGATATTATTTCCAGCGATAGCGGTAAATTGTGAGAATATCGCTGGAAAAGCAGCGATATTCTCGCATTATCGCTAAGGTGGATTCAGCATTAGAATCCACCTCCTATACTTTAAACAGGTAAGTCATCCTCACTAGCAGGAGATAAAATATTGCGATAAACGCGCTTAGCGCGAATTATTATATCGCTCGCCTGCCCTTGCTAATAGGGGTAGTGGGATTAGCGACTGTTTTCAGTCGCTTTAGTAGGGAACGCCTTCCTTGCATGTCATTAGCGATAATTATCGCTGACATGCAAGGCGATGGTTAACGCGGCCTCTAACGCCTGAAAGCTGTCGCTAACGCCTGTTAGCGACAGCTTCCTAATAGGGCGATAAAATTATCGCCGCTTTAGCGGCAAAAAGTGCCGCTAAAGCGGCGATAAAGCCCTTGATAATATGCCCCTGATTTCCATTCCCATGGCTCCGTTAGATTCCTTAGCCACCCCCAAATCCCTTTTCTTCTGCATGCCGCACAAATGTCCCTTTTCAACTATCTGCTATATGCTGCTAGCCTCATTGCTAACGTCATTATCCTGTGAAAAGCTATAGATATTCAAGTAAGGAACACAATGAAATACTGCCATGCTAATATTGTCAGTCGTCGCTTTTCTTTTTAATGAGGAAGGCGGAATCTTCCCACGCACCTTCACGCTGCTGTCAGTTTCTACGCTGCGTGTCTGTCACCTTGACCTGCCATCTCTTCATAGACCTTGCAACTGCCTCGCCAGAGAAACAGAAAAAGAACAACTGCTGTAGGCAATAGTCTATTAATTTTCACTGATGGGAAGTGAAAGGGGGTGTTCGGTTGGATTAGAGCTGCTTGCAGTATTGTGACCTGGTGGATTTCGGGTACTTTGCACACATACTCCAGCAAATCATTTCACTTTGCCCATAGGAGAATGACAGAATGATGATTCATAGTCACCTCTCCTCTTCTCCATTTCCAAAAATGTTTGTATTTTCTTGCAGTTTCTTCACAGTCCCTGCACATTGCAACACACATTTGTGTGCACACTCAAACACAAAATGCAGTCACACATATATGCACACACATATACACTCTGTCCATCCTACTTCGATGCTGAGTGTCTGCTTCCTTCACAGCGCTAGAGGTTTGTCGAGTGGGCGCCATGTTCAAAGCACCTATTCTGCACATTTCTTTGTTTAAAGAACACAAACTGCTAGCACAGGAGTTACTATAGATAAACCTAATGGCGCCAACATGCAGGGAATGGTTTCCCTGTATTTGGGGACCATTCTGCATTTCACTTGCCCATGTTCGCCATCCCTTGCATGGTGGAGAGGCAAAATAATCAGTAGTCACCCTGCCCTCAATAAGGCGGTAAACCGTCATTTTGACATGACAGCCTCTTAGAGGATGGGCTAGGAGTTCAGATGCTTGAACTAGGTTTGAACCAGCTAGCAGAGGCTCTGCTGGTGTAAACCTTGTGCACCCCATGACTCTAAACAGAGTGGGAAACCACAAGTTCGGTGGTGCCAGAGCTCCGCCATTTATGCTGGTACTCCTGTTCTGCAAAACTGTAAATAAGGGTCTTTGGGGTATATGTACAAGAACTACCGCTAACTAGCGTTAGTGTTAGTTAGCAGCAGTTTTCTTAATGCAGCCTAGCACCAAAAACTATTGCCCTGTTAGCGGTGAAAACTGCCGCTAACAATAGCGGGAAGGCGATACAAATTCTGACGTTAGCGAAAACTGACGAAAGGCCAATTTGTGGGTTAAAAACTCACGTTAGTCAGCAGAACTTCACTTTTTTTGCCTCTAGAGGCAAAAATACCCAATAAGTCCACCTCCAATTAAAAAAATAAAAGAAAAACAATGGAATGCAGAATGGAGCAGGCAGTGACAAGTGCAGCACAGATCAACAACTTCCCCAAACCCCCGAGCAGCCAGGATGACCAGCCAGAGTCCCAGGGGAAGAGGAAATGCAGATTCAGGGCTATATATATAAAAAGAGGTGCATCGCTGGGGAAAACCTGTGATGCATCACTTTTCATAGCGCCCGCCTTGCAACACCATGGCAGCCAAAACCTTGACAGCCTGGACAGTCCCTGGGGCCCGGAGGCCCGCTGTTGCTGCGTCTGGGAGCCAGAGTTGGATGTGGAGGTGCTGTGGAGTTGCTGGGCTTTGGCTGTAGACATTGAGGCATCGGCGATCGTCCTTACCTGGTTGTGAAGTCTGCCGGGTCACATGGAGATACGTTGCTGACCTGTGTGAGAAGACCGCCTGGTGCCCCTTGGAGCTGTGAATGGTAGAGGCGCTCCTGCGCACCAGCGTAGGGAGGTCTGCATCACATACCACGCGCCACCACTACACCGGGGTGCACAGAGGAGATTTACCAATAGCGGGCAGCGCCTCTCTGCATCACAGGCCGGAGGATATTGCGCTGGCCGGACGCTGTGGAGGATGAGGCCCCTGAGCTGCGCAGAACTCGTGTGGTGGGAGCGCTGCAACTTCACGCTTAAGGGGGCCCTGTTGCATCACCTGCATCTGGAGGTTCCCCAGCGGACTTGGTGGCGACTGCCGTACCCAGGCTTGTGAAATCCTGCCTGGCTGAGGCTCCTGCTGGCTGAGTCACAGATTTGGAGAGAGTGCAGCAGATTGTGCCACAGTGCCAATGTCCAAGTGAGGTGAAGGTGGGACGCGTAGCGGAGGAGGCTCGGGGGTCGAGTCGGGCCCAGGCCTAGCGCCTGTGGGTGACGCACCCCCAGTGGAGCCTCCTCCGCTATGGCGAAAGAGCGTCGCCCCACTGCTTTCAAGCAGTGCAAGAAGAGGAAACATAACATGATGATAACTTTCTGATATTCTCATGCTATTTTTCCTTTGCGGGCGGGAGGTTGGGTGGGGCTGCTCTACTCATGGAGCAGGGCAGGGGCACAGTGGTATGCCCACTAAAGTACGCAATGAATGTTTGGTCGGCCCTCTCAGGCTGCCCAAAGCAGTCATGCGCACTTCCCTGTTCGCATTGCAGGCTGCATTACAGCCTGCATGGAGAACATGCCCTCCCCTTCAGCCCCTGGCTGAGCACCTTGTCACGGCGCTCAAGAACAATCCCAACGCCGCATTGCAGCATTGTGATTGGCTTAGTAGAGGGAGCCTGGCTGCCTGCTTCTTGTTCCTGGAAGCAGACTCAGGCGAGCAGAAGCACAGAAGACGCGGGACCCGGCCTCGAGGTAAGATTAAAAAATATATATATTTACATCCCCAGCTCCCCCATCGTCCCGCCCCTCCAGTGCCCTTTCCCGTGTTTTCCGCCTCCCAGCTGTCCAGTCTCCCCTGCAGCACTACTTAATGGTGTGGACGCCCCACTGGTGCACCAAAGGCAAGCCTGTCTATGTCCGTCCGAACCTGGACTGCGCCCAGCACCAAGGACCCTTCCTCTCTGACACTCCACCGCTATGATGCCGGCACCCTCCTCGCCATCAGCCCTGGATGCCACACCGCCTGCCATCTAGCATCACTGTAGAATTCCCTTGCACCCTGCGCCTGCCGAAACTGCAAACACACCTTCTGCCACATCAGCACACCAGCGCCTCCTGCCGCCCAGCCGACCAACAGCGCAGCAGACTGGCTCAACTGCATCCTCCTCGACGTACGGTCCCTCCAAAAACACGCAACAGAAATCTGGGTCCTCCTCAATGCCACCTCTTCATACATCGCCTTGTTCATGGAAACCTGGACCAACCTCTGCTCTGGACCGGACATCGCTATCACCATCCACGACGGCTACAAATTCACCTGCCATGATCCTGTCCCGCCTCGACTATGGCAACTCGCTCTACATCGGACTGCCAGACTCTCTAGTTGGCAGACTACAGATAGTAATGAACGATGCGGCAAGGCTTATTTTTAAAGTTCCCAGACACACACGGGCGTCCCCCCTTCTGCAAAGCCTCCACTGGTTGCCCTTAAAACAGAGGACCAAATTCAAGGGCCTCTGTATTGTGCATAAAGCTATTTATGGACAAGCTCCCGCCTACATTAGGCAACGCATTGAGAAATACGCCCCATGCCGCTCGCTAAGATCATCCTCGATGGACCTACTAAATTGCCCACGCTTCAATTATGCTACCAAGGGAGGTCGATCCTTCTCCGTTATCCTACCTACTCTTTGGAATAAGCTGCCTAGTCAGCTCCGCGCAGAAAGCAGTCTTCTTCCTTTCAGAAAAAAGCTGAAAACTTTTCTCCTTACAGAAGCTTGGGCTCACTGACTTCACTCGCCTGGGTCTGACGACATTCCTCGTATAGCGCTTAGAGACCTTCCGGTATTAAGCGCGCTATAAATCCAAATTAACATAACATAACATAACATAACCTGCATGGACCACCCCGAACACCCATAGAAGGACACACACTCGACCCTGTCTTCTCCACCAGTGGGAACTTCAACTACAGCCACCCCCCCCGAACTCTCCTGGACCAACCATCATAGTATACATCACGCTTTCTCCACGCCCACCGTACACCACCACCATCATCGCCCCCCCCAGCCGCAGCTGAATCAAGGCCATCAAAGAAATGTTTGGCAACTCCCTCAGCACCACCACTAAGCCAACGCTTACAGATGCCAACACCGCAGCGCGCAAACTCCTCCAATGGAGCTCCAACTGCACTGACACCCTGGCAGCTCCTCCGTGTCAGTGGACCGAGCATCTGGGGGTCGCTGGCTGCCGGGGAAGGTGACAGCAGACACCCTGGATGCCAAACTAGACTCTGTACAAAGGGACGCATCTAGGCATATGCGTGACCTTGTGAACCCCTATACCACATTATACCTGCGTCAGGTAGGATGTATGCAGGGTGGGCGTTCCTTTGCAACAAGCCTCGTAGGAGTGATGCAGTGAAATCTATGAGATTTCACTGCGACAATTCTAGAACGCCACTGTATCAAAACCTTACGCCTGCATAAGGGTGACGCAGTGCCATAGGGATAGGCCTGCCCCATGCATTGCTGGAGTTCCGTCATGCTTGTGGCAAAATTGCAGCAATGCGTGACTTTAGCGCCGACAGATACGTCAGGAATACTGACATATCTGTAAATCCTTGCGAAATGGAGCACTGTACAGTAAATACGGCGCATCCATGGTGTCGCAAGGAGGGCGCAGTGAAAAGTGTTGCAACGCTGTTTTGTCGCAGCAATGCAACACTTTTCATGAATGAGGTTCAGGACTGCACCCTATCTTATTGTGGGGCGCATTCCTGAGCTTTTGTTTTGGCGCAGTGCAGCACAGCAATATTCATTGCTGCGCTGTCCAGCACCAAAACCTCTGAAATGAGGCCCCAAGTGTTTGCACCAATTTTAAAACCAGCTATTTTCTGGTCTTAAAAAACTGCCTCTAAGTGAACTTAGGGGCAGTTTTTTGGGTTTTGCACCATACAAGGAATTCCTTGTAAATATCGCGAAGTGGGGTTAGCGGCAGATTTTGCATGGGAACGCCCACCTTGCATCTCATTTTCGTTAACTCTCGCAAACAGAAGTGGTGATCTTTAAAATTCACGTCAAAAAATTGACGCTATGGCAGCGTTAAGTCCTTGTACATATGCCCCTTTGTTTTAAAACCTGCCTCCAGCAACGTAGTTTGGGGTTTATTGCTTGTTTACACCATGGAGCTCCCAAAGCACACCTTGCTGCAAGAAGCAGTTTTGCAGGACATCTGTGAACATTGAGTATGTATTATCAAAGCGTGTAATTAGGATACACTTTAAGATTCATGATATTGGACCTCAGTGGATATGACTGACCCTTGAGAGGACCACTGATTTGAGGACAATGCCATGTACATAAGAGTAAAATAAAACATTTTCATACCAAAGAACAAATCATTCATTCTCCTGTATATAAACTCGGATTAGTTAGGTAGGGATTTATTTCCTTGCTGTAAACAGAACTTAAAACCCTTTCTCTCAATCCATCAGGAGTTTCAATACCTAAGGCTGTTGGATGTTCAAAAGTCAGTGAACTCGCAACCTCGCAGAATTTTCTTTGAACTTTGGGAACTTCTTAAAGTCATAGCAGCCAACTTTACAGATTGCCTAAGTGTGACATTTTCATGGTTTCAGTGTGTGTATGAGTGACATGCCAAAGCTAAATGTGCGATACCTCGAGTAACACTTTGTCGCTGATAAAAACCAAGAAAGGACAACCTTTTAGAATATCACAAATTACTCACTTTTGAGTGATGAGAAACTCTAAATAAAAGCTTGAAAACGCTGTAAAATCCCTGTAATAGAAGGGCACACACCACAGCGAGTGAACAGAACTACCAGAAGCCTCTCAGTATGAAGATGGCCACCTCACCTTGGCTTATTTAGGTAACTGAGTATCTTTGCGTGGCCAAGGGATGTTCAGTATTCCCAGAAACTCAACCTTCCCACCTGCTTCCCTCAATTGGGTGGCAGATGCATTGCACTAAAAACTTACATGAGGGCAAGTGTCTTTCTCATGGCAGCCACGCCGGCTCTAGTGGTGAGAAGGAGGCCGTGCTTTTGGCTATCTATTAGCTGTCTCTGTCAGGTTGGACTGTCTCCGTCTCAGGCTGGACACTTTATGTTTACTTAGGGTTCAGATGCCACCAGGAGGACATGTGACCCAAAGATGAAAACAAGCCAGGGCTAGGCAGATGGCTGGGTATCCACAGCAACCACAATCCCCTCTCCTCGACCCAGGCCAAGCTCTCTGACAGGTTGCTTGGGGCACCTGGAACTCCTGCAGACATTGCGCTGCTTATAAACACCTCCCAAGAGACCAAAGCACTAGGCACCTCAAGCAATGCACAGAGAAGCTATTGTAATGCGTGACTTAACAGTTCAGTGCGGGGACATGTATTAAAATTAGTTACTCTAACCCCCAATGCGTGGTACTTGGCAGGGCTGTAAAGTGGGAAGGTCCTGCCCTTAAAGAAAAAGGAAAGAAGTGGGTCCGTTTCAGCCGCCCTTTGCCAAAGGGAGAAGGGCTTCTTACTGTCGTGAGGGGCTCCTCTCTGTAAAGGAGTGCTGGTGCTGCTTGACGGATGTCCACTATTCCCTGCTCTGATCTGCTCCACGAAAAGATTCCCAGTTGGCCCACTCTAGCATACTTGCCCCTAAACCCAACGCTGCCTACCTTCATTGCCCTGTCTGGCTATAAGCTGCCCCTCTGGTGATTGTGGGATGGTGCAGATTTCTATTCACACTTTCTGGCTCAAGGATGCCTGCCTATGAGAATGCTGCTAAGTTTGGTAGAAGTGTCTCATTTAAACCTTGGGTTCCCTGCTCAGGTCCCAATAAGAGGCCACATCTTCTTGTGTGGGGGAAATGTTCGGTCCTCCCAAGCCATTACTTTAGTCAATGGAGGAGATCAGGACAGGGACAGTACATTTAACCTGCATACCAGATGAAGTGCATGCATGGCAGACCATTGTAGGATTTCAGATCAAGCAACATAATCAATTGTAAACACTTAGTTTAAGAACTTTTTTTGCAACGTGATAAAGTTTTCTACCAGTCTCAACTAGCCCATGAATTGACACTTTATATTGTTATGAAAGCAGAGACACAGCCCAGCTCACTGGACAACAATGAACTTGTGACAATTATACATGTATAGGTTGAAAAAGGGGGGTTGGAGAAGAGAAAATCCATCTTGCTTCATCCTAGGTAATTGACCTACCCTATTATTATTTCACATAAATCTTAAAAAGCAAGATGCAAATGAAAATACAATTTTACATAAAAATACAAGAACTAGTATTGAACTTCTCATCGACGTTGTAAGCTATTTAAAATATGATTTTACGTTTTTTCAACCCACATGTAAACATCGTTTTGTATTTTGCTGTATTTCTTCTTCACTCCCTCCTACAGTGAGTGAGACAAGGAGAAGATGCATACAGAGCACCATGGCTTGAATTGCCTATAGACACTTACTGACGGAGGAATTAGTGAAATTAGTGAGCATAAAAAAAGCTATCTTGTAAATTGCATTCTGAAAGTCAGGATACGTTCCTCGCTGTGGGTCATGATTAGCAGCACCCCTCGCGGTATGGGTCCCTGAAGCTCTGGCATTGGGTCGAAAGGGGTCAATAGGGTTTTTGGCAGAGACCCTCTGGCTGACACAGCTTGAGGACTTGTAAGACAAAATCAGACGTGGCAACACAAGTTCAAACTAGGCCCACTCTGCAGGAGGCCACGAATAGAATGGTCAGATAGGATGGGGCATGTTTGGGTCACGGCAGCGCTATTATCCTGTGCAGAAATAAGCCTGCCCGGCAAATGCAAGTTAGGCCATGAACAGCATTCAATGCTGAGGTTCAGTAAAACTGGGACGCCCTGGCATTGCCCCAGTCTAGTATGTTTACAGCCACAAGAAACATTTATTAATGTAAACTTAAGGAGAACGTTGTAGCCCTGTGTGAAGAGGGAAGATTGGATCCATACGGTGCAGCATTGCCTCCTCCTCTGCCGGAGCTGGTGAGGGTTCTTCTCTTGTGCACAAGGGGGTGACTGTGAGGCAGTGTCAAGCACATACACCCTTTCAAATACACGGCAGACACCATGACAGTCTTTGAGAATGCATTATAAAGGACACTCGCCAGGACAGCAAATGAGTGTTTGGTCGTACATGTCACTTCATGGGATTGGTAAAATGCTTATTTGTTGCGGCTAATTCCAGTAAAATATCTGGGGAGAGAGTAAAATAGATGTTGTCTTTCAACTTCTGTTCCCCGATGTTTACTGGAAGAAATATCAAATTATGAATAATTACAGTTCGGTTATAATTTAGTAGGTGCCTGCTATACATTTCTTTGTCTCTAGTTCTTTAAACTGTAAGATGCAGAATTTACAGATTTCCAAGGCCTAAAAATAGGAACAGAAGAATTACCTGCTCACTAAATATCTCCTTCCTGCACAGAAGTGATTTCACTCCTTTCATTACATGTGGTGATCTCCATCGCAAGAAATCTTCTTCTGCATCTCTCAGTACTTTATCATGAGGTCCTGCCAGATCTCTAAACAGACGTTTGGGGGGCAGAACTAACTGTGGGTCACGATTGCTGTCAATTGATGCAGCTCCTGACTGGTTTTTCTCCCCTTATCATTTCAGACATCCAACCGGGGTAAAGAAAAGGAACCCGGAGTCAGGTGTACAGTCATGATGGTGATGTTGTCATCTGAGGTTAGAGATCCAATTTTTCAAGAGGCCACACAACAAAAAAACACTCAGCTCTCCTACCAAAGATAAAGGGTAGCTAGAGATTAAACAATAACTGGAGAAAAAGTGAGTTCACAGCTTCAGCAGGTTTGCTTTTCAAACTAGGAGTGGGACACTCTGGGAAACGCCAAGTGTTTTGGCAAGTTGAGTCAGTAAGGGCACACTTGGACAGTCGGAGTCAGGAAACAAGCTAAGGGTGCTGGTGGGTCCTGAAGGTAAACAGGGCATTGGGTACTGGGCTTACGTTGATGGAGTGAACCCAGGGGGTTTCTCCACTAGAGAAAAAAGCAGAAACCTGTTGTTGGTTCATTCGTATTATAGCTTGCTTGGCTGTCCGTTTTTCCTCCTCATTATATGATGATTGAGTCACAGCGGACACCATGATGCGGCTGCCCATCGCGAGCTTGGTATACATCGACCCTGATGGATTGTAGGCCCCATTTCCTGTAAGTGTTCTCTTCTACTAAATACAGTTAACCTTCAACTATCCTTCTTCCAATGACTTTGAAGAAATGGTAATAACATTGCACCTTTCTGTGGGTCGTACCCCCTTTGGTGGACTTATGGGAAAGAGTCCACTCTTGTTATGTTATGTTATTTGGATTTCTAAAGCACAGCGAATACTGGGAGGTGGCTTGGCGCTAGCTAATAAGGCAGTGACTGACACAGAGGGAGAAAAAAGAATTGGAAAGCTAAAGAGTGTTGTAAACCCAGGTTTTCAGCAGTTTCCAGAAGGCCAGTAAGTTGGGGGCATTCTTAATATGCAGCGGAAGTGCATTCCAGGCTTCTGAAGGTGCCCAGCAAGAAACTCCTGCCTCCCCAAGCTGTTCACCTAAACCTGGGGACGACTATAAGTTTTTCATTGGCTGAGCGTAAGGTCCTGCCTGGAGAGTACTAGTTGAGTCTGTGTTGTGGAAATTCCGGGGCAAAGCCCATAAGGGCCTTGTTGACAATGCAAAGTGATTTGAAAGTAATCCTCTTTCTAATGGGGAGCGAGTGCAGTTTCTGATTGAATCAGACACAGATTGGTATTTCAGGATCTTTAGAAGGAGCCTAGCTGCAGCATTCTGCAAAGTTTGCAATTTATTTAGAATGTATTGATGGGCATTGAGAAAGAGGCCATTACAGTAGTCTAATTTCACCATCACTAATGACGTGACAAGAGTTTTCTGAAGATGGACAGTAATGTAGGGAAGCATCTTTTTTAGAGTTCTGAGCATGGGGAAGGCTGAGGATGTCACCGAGTTGACTTGATCGATGTAGCACAATTTATCGTCAATGAGAAATCCGAGATTGCGGGCTTTCCTGACAGGTGTAGGAAAGGAGCCCATGTCCTGTGGTGAACACAATTATCTTCCTGTTGATAATATCCTAGCCGATCATCTGCTACCGCTATCACTTCCTCTTCATAGTGACTGGAACAGGCAAATGCTCGAGTACCTTGTCACCTCTTCACTGCCCTTAACTATGATGGTATATCATCATTTGGACATTATAGACTAGCTGCAGAAAGAACATGCTGGAACACTCATATCTTCTGATGTCGGTGATGTGCAGCTAATCCATCCAGGAGCATAATTTAGGAAAGCAATTTTCAGTACATGTGCATGCCACTTATGGTGCAGTTGAATATTCATTAAATACGTGTAGCAGAAGCAATTCAATCCACGAAGTAAGTTAAAATCTCAGTGCAAGTTAATATAAGCTCTAACCTTTCCTGGATTGGGAAGATCAGCTTGGACATAGTAGTGAACCACAAAAGTAGTTGGGACACAGATGATGCTTGCTCTGCTCACATCAACAAGGAGAATCCTAAAGCCAAAAAGCGGATATCCCTATAGTACAATGCCCTTGTATTAAGGAAATCAACTCACCCATTTGCTACACCGAGGTAACAGCAAACAAAGGAAAATATTTTTTAATAGCATATCCACCAGCACTTGTTCCTTCTGCTCAAAAGGGGGACCATGTAAAACAGACAATGGCAAGAATAAATTCCACTATGGGAGAAATGTCTAACATGGGAGATTTAAGTAAATGAACCCCTTCATCTTCCTAAGCAACACATTGTTATGACTATTTGCCCTCTGTGCATGCCCGGTTACCAAAATACCATTACCTAAGCCACTGGATCTTCAAAGCTGCTACAGTCAATCTCTTGAGAATGCCTCCTTAAGAATGTTAAGAACCTTCAGTGCCTCAAAGTCTAGGATGAGTGGAGACATCTACTTCAGCATCAGGAGTGAAAGGCTTCCCAGTGGTGTTCTTCCAGCACCAGGAGTGCTGCAGTGTGACAGCAGGCATCTTGAAAACCCTAATCTCCACTGCCCAGCTGACATCCAGAGTATGAGCACTGTCTGTGGGAGAAGAATGAGCCACAAAAACATGGGACTGGAGACAACATCCAGGCCTGCGATTCGGGCATTGACTTGAGCAAATGGAACCATGATCTCCTGACCAAGAATATGTCAGCAGACTTTCCCCCCTTCTACTACCTAATTTTTGAATGTAAGTTTTGGATTCGCCATTTATCGAAGATCTTTTAAGGCTAAGCCCCTTCTACTGTGGCACAGGATACGGACGAAAGAGGAGCCTAAATTGAATGGGTTAATTCTGAGGGATTGTGTAGCATTAGATGGTGCTCTTAAACTCCCTTGTCTTAGAAATATTAAAACTTTATGTATTAAGCTAGATAGGCCCCTATTTTTTGATAACCTGACAACTCTAGCCCAGGTGGGGAGGTCGGAGCTTAAGCACTTGTACCGTTCACGTGTTTTCTATATAGCACATTTTATTGAGTTTGCCATTTCAAGTAACATTTAAAGTGTAGGGTACTGAACTCATTAAGAGCAAAAGTAAAATGATTACAAAAAACACAGGCGCCCACCCATCCTTGTTCAATTCTCCCCTCGTGTGTGTTCCCCAAGCAGTGTTTAACCACTTTGCAATCGGACGGGTCCCTGTGTAGTTAACTCGCATATGTGCATATTACGCATCCAGCGTTTCAGCATGATTTGCTCCAGGGGCTATAGTGTTGCCTCGGTACTCCGCCCAAGACCCACATATTTTAATCTATTTTCAAGGCATCCTATGGTGTCATTTACGGACTTCTCCATACTCACAAAAATCCATTCCCCTTTTCCATCCCCTCAATCGAGGGGAGGAGGGGTTCTCTAATCTAGTTTTGCCACAGGGGAACCCTAGCCAAAGTAATGCCAAATTGTGTCTACTCTCGTCGCTTGTATTTAAATGTAGAAGGTTTAGCTTGGGGTCAAGTGGTATGGGCCACCCTAGCAACTAGCTCATGCAAGAAATCGCCCACGTCCAGTATGAAACTATTTTGGAGCAGCTCCAAATTGTGTGAAGCAGGTCATCTCTGGACGCCAAGCAACTGAGGCAATCAGGAAAGACAATCTCTCCCATTTTCTACAGTCTGTATCTAGTAAAGTAAACCCTATGGAAGTATTTCAGTTGCACTAATCTGAACCTGGAAGGGATTGCAGAGTTTCGCGAGATGGCACTGGCCTCCACCCACTCCTTGTCAGTGAGCGGGCCCAAGTCCTACCTCCACGCAGAGTGGAGGGCATCAAAGGAGTCCGGAATCCGCTGTTTCAGCATGGTGAAGACCTGTGCCACCCCATTGTCCCCCAAAGCACCCATGAGTAGCTTTTCCTCAAGGGGGTTGATTTCTGGGAGTTCCTCCAAGCCCGAAATGTAGGGTATCAAAGTATGCCTAACTTGTAGGTAGTGGTAAAACTGACTACAGTGGAGTTTGAATTCTTGTTGTAAAATTTGGTAAGATCTGAAGGCCAGTCTCTCTATCAAGTCTCCTAAGGTGGAGATGCCAATGAGATCCCATTTTTAGAGGCCCTCAAGTCCGGCCACCTGGACCAGGGCTATACCCAACACAAAGGAACCACACTCGGGAACCACTCCGGCACCCACAGGTGAGTCTGCTCGGTCAGCTTGTTGTGTCATTCCATACACCGCAGGGTAGACCTTCAAAGCTGAAGAACCACATTAGTCACTGACGGAAGTGGTGATGGTGCAGAGCCACCGTAAAGTAAATGAAGTATATACGTGCCCTAAAGCACCCATTTTTCCACTGTGTAAGCAGAATCTCCACGGGTATCCTTCAGCCATTCGTTAACTATGATTAGGTGAGGCGATCAAGTTATCCAATATCCAATAATGGTTGTATGTTGCACTCCCAGGCTTCTTCAATGGTAGGTGTAATATATACGTCCAAACTGCGAAATCCGCGTGTGGCCACCTGGATGTCTTCTCCCAGCCCAGATAGTGAGGGTAGTAGTTGGCCGGGTATACCATGGATTTGGCTGTGTTAATAAAGAGACCTGAAGTTTCTCGAAAGTCTGTAGAATTCAGAGCGTGCGATATCGAGATATCGGGAAGGGATCTGATTTTGGTGTTGCCCACTCAAATACAGGTGGTAACGTTGGTGTACAATTGTCTGACATAGGCCATAAATTCGAGCCCAAAATTATCCCACGCAACAGAACTGAACGATTATTTTATGTCTGCCAGCATTATCACAGCTGGTCCTTTCAATCTGTCTGCCAAGGCCAGGGCGTTCTATAACCTCTGGATATTGTGCCTAGTGGCTCGATGTAGCATAAATCCACCTGATCCAGGTGGATCAGCGAAGAAATAACCCACAGTAGTTGGTCGACTAATGCCATGGCAATGATTTTTACCTCGGTGTTGAGTAGGGAGATTTTCACCTCGGTGTTGAGTATTCACTGGGCAACAATACCTCATGTGAATTTTACGCCGCATTAGTGTAAAGTAACTGGGTCTGGGTATTTTTGGTGTTCTCAAGTATAATGGAACATATATAAGATTAACCTACCGAGGTGGCGGAGGCCTAGAAATTTGGGAGAACAGACATCTTTTAAGCACTTTGGAACAGAAATGAGTAACAGAGTTGTAGGTTGCTGACTATGGTTACAAATGGTGCATGGTGTAAGGAAACAAAGTGGCTCTTGACAATGATTGTGACTCTAGGTTTTGTTTGACTTATATAGATAACATTCTTGTCTTTCCGTGGTCCTGAGGAGGCCAATAATGACTGGGCCAGTCTTTTATGCTGAGGCGCCTATGAATAGCATATGACATTTGTATAAAGCACTAGTACACTTTTTAGCATATCTACATAGAGACTTGAAAGTCAGGATCAGAATTAACATGCACTGGGAGGTCTCTAATGATATCAGTGTTTTTAGAGGTGTTAGGCAAGGGTGTGTCTTAGCCCATTATGTTTCATTCTGTACATTAACAACTTACATGTGTTTTTAATGAAGCTCACCAAAGATGTCCCAAGAGTTAATGGCCACATACTTCCATCCCTACTATACGCTGATGACGCGGTCCTAATGGGCCGCACACCTAATACCCTGCGTGAGTGGCTTTTTGGATTTTATGGCCTTCTTAGATTTAGGTACTAATTTAAAAAAATCTTTTATAATGTCCTGCGGTCCGAGGAAGCACTCGTTAAACGTTATTTCTGTTGGCAACCAGAGTTTACAATGCCCAACCACTTTTTCTTACTTGGGATTGGTTTTTGCCACTAATGGCATATGAACTGATCACACTGTATATTGTAGGAATACGTTTTCTAAATCAATGAATACATTACTTAGCCTTCCCCAACCCAGGAGGAGGGGGGCCATTTTACCTATCTTAAATATTTTTAAAACTCAGTTTACACCTACAGCAACCTATGGGCTGAGGTATGGGGCATTTCCAAATGTAATAATATTTAGCACGAGGAGAACAGGATTTGTCGAAAGCTCCTGGGAGCCCCTATCTCTACATCTCAATACGTGTGCCACAGTGAACTAAAGATACATTATATCAAAGATTATATTAGGGCGCAACCTGCTCTATTTTGGCTAGCCATATGGAAAAATAAGGCGGTGTCCCTCACCAGACTGCCTCAATTGTTAAAAAGGCATGGATATCCCTTTGCTAGCAGAGGTGAGAACTAGTTTATGCAGGATTAATTACAAACATATGTTTGATAGCCCTAATGAGTTAGACACTGTAAATAAAAAAGACGTCCGGGCGGCCCTATTTAGGTACTATAGAAAGGATAGACTCGATAGGGAGTCTAGTAAACCTAGTGTAGCCACTTTTATGATAATTGAGAATGAACAACATCTGGCTACGTACCTGACTAAACCCATGCGCCACTGGGAGCATGGTCTCCTCTTTCGCCTAAGGGCAGGCACTGTGAAGTATTTATTATGTTTTCCACTTGGCTTCCAAATCAACCTTGATCTTGTCCCATGCCCATGCGATGGCCAAACCAAATTGCATTTTTAATTTTTTTGTAATTATATACAATACACTCAACTGTTTTTACTCCCTTTTTTTAAAAGGCACTCATACATCAACTACAGAGATGCATATAGGACTCGTCTTAATTTAGGAGATGATGAGTTAATATTTTGCTTGTGGGCCTTTCTGAAAACTGCTGTTCGCACGTGTAACACGATGAACACTGTATAAACTGTATTTTAATTGTCTTGCACTGTATTGGATTTTACTACAGCCGCTTTTATGAATATCATGAATTTGTTTGTTTTGATGTATTATTGTATGAGTTTGTCCTTTTATGGATATGTTTTTATCTGAATAAAGTAATGGAATTGAATTGAATTGACATTGGTATGGATTATGAACAAGGCATTTGAAGATGTTTTCTGAGAGACTGTTCCATACTGATTTCCTTGTTCATGGATGGACTACCTCCAGGTGGATTAGGTTCTGAAATGACATTTTCACCACTGTTGCTTGGATATTGCTCACTGAGAGACAGGAAATATGTATTATTTGTCATGTATAATTAATGTTTGTTAAGATTATGTTTACCCCATTGTCATGAACATATGTGTATACAGTTGCATGAAAAAGCTGCTTAGGTTCAGGTTCATTTCATTGTCATGTATATATGTGTATAGAGTTGTACGTCAAAAGTTGATGAAAATGTAAAAGTATAAGTATAAATGAATTTTTGTGTGATGCACCTTGCCTTGGTTAAAATATGTAAGCATTGCTTAAATCTGCGATGGTGGAGGTGTTTAAAGCATTAGAATTGATAGTTTGTGAACAGGTCCCGTACCAATAGAAGTGTGCAAATCTATTGGATTATTTTCTGTATCTATACATATTTGTCCCAGTTCATATTCAATGGGACTTTGTTACCCAGCAGGTGGGTCTCTAGGAGGAACAGAATGTCCGGCTGTGGTCTAGTGGCGGTCTGGAGGACTGCAGTTCTCTCGACCTTATCAGGAAGGCTACTAACTTTCCAGGAAATAATATGCAGACACACATCCTGCGGACCACCATATGATCAGCCATCCTCGGAAGGGGTGCGGTCAGTGTGCCCAGGGCTGGGGACCATGGTGGGGACATGTAACAGTGTGCCTTCAAATGTTTTAGAAGGATAGACTCACTTTAGCCAAATCAAAGATCTTCATTAATCAGTATTTAAATCGGTCACCTTCTGAGGGTTTACAATTGCATTTGGCTAACATTCAGGACTTGCAACAGAAGTTCTTCCTTACCAGCTTAAGATTAAATATGGTTCATTGACTAGTTACATTCCCCCAAAGTAATGATTGGTCCAGAAACTTGCCTAATTGTCCATGTGGCAATTCCCCCAAACTAGTTCACATAGCATCTTATGGTTTTTTTGTTGTTGTCATTTTTATGACATACCCAGAACCATTTTATTAAGCCATTATTAAGGACACCTCAGTTTAGAAATTGTTTTTCCGCACTTATCTTCTTGCAGAAGTTAGAACCAGCTGAGGTCTGTTTTAGACCAGTTACGTGTTTCCTCCACTTATTGCGTATTAGGAAACGTTTTGGTAATGGAAGTAAATATTCGTAAGATATGATGGAGCACCCACTTGTGAGGCAGTCTTGAGGTTCTGAAATTTTAATATAGAATTTTTTTATTTTCTATTTTTTGTGTAAATTGTGTATAAATGTATATTATAGTGTTTGTGTCTGACAATATGTTGTACTTGTTTTTTTAAAGTGCTGTACGTTTATGGTTTTAAAATAATATAAAGCCGAATAAAGTTTTAATTGATTGATTTATTCATTGTATGTAATTAAATGATCTTGCAAAATGTCAGGCACACAAAATGTTGAGTTGAAAATTAGTTGTGTTTCCTATTGTTGTAAAGTTATCTGTGATCAAAATGCTTTTATACCCTTTAGTGCTTTTCTGTTTTTGGAAGGGTCACTGACCCCACTGCCCGAAATCCTTCCATTTCTCCTTTGCTTCCCTCCCTCCTTCTTTCTTTGTTCTGTCCATTTTGGTGAGGGATTTCTCATCCACCCCCTTAGTGAATTCTCCAGTCTAAGGCATTGCTGCCTGCTTTTCACCCTCTGTTAATGCTTCTGCTAATCTTCCAGATTCTACCCCACAGATTCCCTTCTCCTTTCCCTTACTTTTCTTACATCCGTTTCCTACTGCAAATCAACTTACATCTTCTAACATATTTGGTCCTATATTTTTCATGCTGAGCTAACGTGCTCGGGGTTTAGGTTGGTCTTTCTAGCCCCCATCTGTGTGCTGCATTCCTGTCCTACAAGCAGGGCCACTGGAATGATGCAATTCTGCATCATTCCAGAAGCTTTTTGCCTCATTTACCACATAAACCACGATCTGCTGCATAATCTGCAGAATTTAACAAAACAACAGTTTCTAGTTCAAACGAATAAAAAATTACTAAAACCTGACAACGTGTTCTGCAGGCAGTGGAGGACCCTTGGCAAAGGTTAACTGGTCCACTTTCAGATGCTTATTTCTGTATCTGGTTTTTAAAAGGGTTGTTACTAATTAGGTGAAAGGTATGCCTTGGCAGTATTACCATTTGTAAAAATTACAAAGTAATGAAGTAATACTATCAAAAAAGTGCTGCATTATGCCAAATATTTTGCCGTTTCTTGCTGCATAATTTAGTTACGCCTGTCACATACTTTGGTGCTCTCCATTCGCATAATTCCAGTGGCACTGCCTATAGGATTTCCTTCTGCTCACCATTTCCCACCATCTCCACAGTTAACATCTTGCCTTCGTCTGTTTGCGCCCCAGCTGCTCCTACCTGAAATCAACACCTAACATGGTGCCCATCTTTTAGTAGTATTTTCCCTGTTACTGAAGCTGCAGTTTCATTTTCACAACATTTTATTATGTGAATGTCGTCAAAGCTGTTTTTAGGTTTCTCTGGTGAAATCTACTGTATTTAAATAAACCTTAAAAGGGAATTACATCTCGCCCCCTTACTTTCCTTACTTTTCATTGGTTCCTGTGCTTGCCACTTATTTTTCCTCTGTTTCTATTGGCTGTAGCATACTGTCGTCTTGTTGCTCCTCGTGTGCTTCTCTTATCAGCTTCCCATGGACCAAGTACTGTTTCTATCCGCTTTTATGGAACTATTTTTTTCAGGTTTTGCATGCACAGCACACCTCACACAGCCTCCACGAGCAGAACAATGAGGCATGCACAGTCTTTTCTCTGCCCCACAAGCACAAACGGTAAATGCACTTTTGTTTAACTTTTCGTATGTCTCAGTTCACATTGAGCGATGCATTCCTGTAATTGAACTACAATTCCCATGTTCATTGACAAAAACCAGGCATTTCTAGGGAGATGATTGACAGCAGGATCCTTGAACAGGAAAGGCTATAATATTGCTTCCACTTTAGTAGTGGTGCAGGTTTTGCATGCACAGCACACCTCACACAGTCTCCACGAGCAGAACAATGAGGCACGGCAGTATGCTCTCTGCACTGCAAGCACAAACTGTAAATGTGCTTTTGTGTAACTTTTTTTATGTCTGAGTTCACAATGAGCGCTTGTTTTAAACATTCCTGCCCCATAAGCCAGACTTGCTTACTGTCGAGGCTCCTTCAAACTGCTGGGAACGTCAACGTCAGGAAGGCACGTTGTCCTTATAGAGCAATGGGTAAAAAAGTGTTCCCCGCGCCTTGGCTTGCGCAGCGGCCGTGCCATTGTGTCTGCATCCAAAACTTCTCCCAAAGATCCCCGGGCGGTGAGGGAATTGCCTCCCCTCCATGTGGGGCCATTCAGCAATCACTGGAAGAGAGTGATATCCAGTGTTTAAAAGAAGCTTGTAATGGACTCCCAGTTTTTGTAGCAAGAAAGCGCTACTTCTGCCTCCATTAAGAACAGTAAAGGAAACTTGCACTGCTTTCTCCAGCAATGAACCTAGTCTGTGTATACGGGGGAGCGAGAACAGTTGCAGCCTGTGCTGTTCCTGTTGCGGGTATGATCAAAGATTGAGCTGTTGTTGCATGCGATGCGACTGTTCTTCATTTAGGAGATGCTTACATTGCTTCTGCATTTACTGTAGATGCTCCGTGTGTGATTGATGCACACGCTGCGTGTCGCCCATGCTGTGTCTGTTGTTGGTGCGAGGTGAGCTTGCAGGGATATTTTCTATACTGTAAGAGCGTTGTGTGTAATAGGGCAGAGCTGCTTCAGCCGTACAGTTCCTGTTGTTGGTGGAGAGGGACTTTGTACAAAGGTGGCTAGCAACAGCTGCCCTCCGCCCGCTGATATTTCTTAGTCACCCAATATAGCCTCAATGTTCATCTGCTCCACTGCTCCTCGTGACCCATCTGATGCTCCCTGAAGTCTGCAGACTGCAGCTGGTGGGTGCACTGTCTGATGGGCATAGGCAGCCTGTCATGCAAGGCTCTGTTCCCTGTAACCCCACTCTGTCCTGTCTGCAGCGCTCTCCCCCTACTTCTGTCTACAGCCCTCTCATCTCTAGCCCGCTCACCTTCCCCTGCCTGCATGCTTCTCACCCCACCTCTGTCTGCAGCTCTCCCACACAATACAGCAGAGCCCTTCTCCTGGAGCCTCCCATTTTCAAATAAGCGCTACAAGGATTTGGAACTCCTTTCCTACAGTTCTCCACGTAACCCCTGCCTTAACACCTTTAAAAAGGCACTTGAAATCGTTTTTGAAAGACTTGCCTATAACTAAGATTCCTTTATACTTGAGCTGAGATCCCATCTGTTCCAGCTCTTTTTAATGTTTACTTAATCTTTGTTACTAATGATTGTCTGGACCAATCCTCTTGAAGGCACTCTGATGCCTGGGGGACATAATCGTGTTATATAAAAACCACAAAAATGAATATAAAAATTCAATTTTAAGTTGTCGCATCATCCCCTGTTTTCAGCTCTCCCAACCTCTCCACTTCTAGCACTCTCACCCTGTCCGTGTGCAGCCCTCTCTCCATTTCATGTCTGCAGCCACCTCTCCCTCTGTCTTTATTCGTCTGGACTTATGTTAGCCCCCTCTCTCTCACTGTCTGCAGCCATCTCATCCTCTCGGTTGTATCCCTCCTACCTTGTCCGCAGTGCTTTCACCCCTTCCCTTTTACAGCCTCCCACCCGCTCCTGTCTATGGCAAACCCATTCCTCTGCAGCCCTCGCACCCTTTGATTGTGGCAGCTCTCTCTCTCGCTCCTCTGTATGCAGACCTCTCGTCTTTCCCTGTTTACAGTCTCTGCATCATCTCCTGACTTCGGGCCTCTGCCCCATTCCTGTCTGCAGGACTCACACTACTACCCGCTTGCGTATCACTGCATTCTCTATTGTCAGCATTCCAGGAAGCAACCCACTCACCCGCTTCTGCCTAAAAACATACTGCACCCCTGTTCTACCCAGGAGGTTGAGATGGCTGAAGTCAGAAGAGAGTTGCAAATTTCTCCTGCCTTCAGCCCTCTCACCATATCCAGCCTCTCACTCTCTCCAAACCTCAGTGCCCCTCTTTCTGCAGCCTTCTCTCCTGTTCCATCTCTTGCCCCTGTTTGTCTCCTCAGCGGAACCCTTCACCTCTTTACCCTGAGCAGTCTTCTGCCCCTTTGTCTGCATCCTTTCACTCTCTCCTGTTGGAGCACGATTTTTGAATATAAAATCTGCTCGATGAATTTCCCTTATTTGCATGTATTTTTAATAACATACGCAAAACTACTAATATAACATGAGAATGTATAATATGAGAAAAATGTGCACAAGGCACGTTAGTTGATCTTTTTAGCAGAAATAATGTGAATATTGCTAACTGAGTGTTATTCTCGCTTCTTAACTGCAGAAAATAAACAACAAAGATTCTGCCTTTTATTCTTCGTGAAAGTAGTGTAGGTTTTTAGAAATAATTCTCTCTTGGTAAAATAAATGTAGGCCTCAGCAAAAGTTTGTTAGGGGATGTGCTGCCGTGCTCCTGTGCTTTCTGCCCTTGACGAAAAAGTAACTAATACTTCCTTAGAATAAAGAAAACTGTATAGTTCTTTCCTGTCTAGGTGAGGATTGTATGTAACTATTGCTAGATTTATTATACAAATGTATCTAGGTTCTTCTTTCTTCCTCTCTTGGAAGTTGTACAATTTTAGACAAAGAGTGTTTAGAAATATTACTTAGGTCATTGTCAGAAGACAGCTACACCATCGTGTTTAGCCAATGAAAATGTTTGTAGAGAGTAGAGAAAGTAACATTTTAGCTAAGGAAAGGAAGTAGCGTACTATAAAGTTTCTTGTGGGAAAATCTTCCTCGGCTTGTTCAAAAGGTTTGTGACCTGTCCTGCGACCGTGGTATGCTGCATGCCGTGCTGATTCCTGATTCTCTGACTGGCAGATCCTACAGCTCCTAAGAGACTTTTCGGAGACTTTGCACATCATCGCCTGATGGTGCTGCCCTTGCTATACTCTAACGGCCGTGGAGTTAGCTTTCGAACTAATTGCGCGTTGCGCATTAGTATTTCATCTTGTAAGTGAGCTATTGTTTCTCTGATGTTCTTCTCCTCCTCTCATTCCTCTTTACCTGATTTTCTGATGTTTATTGAATGATCTGTGATGATTATTGTGAATCTATACTGTATTCTATGAACCACATTATGTCATTCAAAATGTATCGTGTTTGTGTTTGACCATTCATAATATGAAATAACAAGAGAACTAATAGAAAAGAATAGAGTCTGTCCTTATTTCAGAGTTATTGAGTTATTTGGATATGATTATAATGACAAATGTTTAGCGTATTTCTTCCATTGTAGGTCCTCATGGAGAAATAGCATTCTGTCTTTTATTGCTTAGTCCCTTTTAGCTCTACCAAAGATTCATCGGAGGACCTTTGATACTGCTAAATGTGAGACAAATGACTTATGGGCCCGTCATTAGAGTTACGCTTCTGATTATAATATAACGGTTGGTGTGGATAGATAGCTAACAGAAAAATCCCCCAACGCTTCAGCAGCATCAGTTTTTGGTAGTTGCATCGGATGGTTAGTTTAGACTAAAATAGTGGGTAATGAAGAGACAGAGTTTAGAGACAGGACAGATTTAAAAGTCTATGATAACTGTGAGTTTGTACCTTTATGTGTGTTGAGGTTTGTTGAATCTCAATGGGATAGACAGGTCCGTCGTTGGCCTGAGATCCCAGGATAAGCCTACGGGGTGTCTTAGTGTGGCATACACTAAGCTTTATGTGCGTTGTCTGCTGGTAATGCGGTACTAGGCGGTCGTCGAACTGTAAGTTACTGCACAGGGAACTTTGCTGAATGAGGTATTGGAGATTTATTTTGTGTCACTTCAGAAAGCGCAACTGGGGAAGTCCCGAGAATTTTCCGTTTGCAAGAGAGCATAATCGCGCTGGTTGAGGTTGTGCTGGAGTGTAGAGATTTCTTAGAATACATGAAAATACTTTCATATTTCTTTTAGTGGAGCAGACAAGCTGTGTTTATGTAGTTCGTAATTGTTTGATAAAGACTTCAAAGACATTGACACTGATTTTGTAAAGGGAGGGTCAGTGGAAGGAGTAATACTGACGTAATAAAAAGCAGCGCTGGTATTGGTCAGGGGTGAGCATACGTCACCAAAAGTGCAGCGCTCCTATAGGTTAGTTGGTGTGAGTCGCGCTGAGATTGGACAGTGTAAAATAACTTTGATTGGAAGCAGAGAAACATAACACGGAAGGGAGTTTGTAGATTTATTTACTAATAAGAATTTTACAGAGCTAAAAAGAAATCATGAAGATAATTAAATTGTTGAAGACTTTGTTTAGCAAGGATCATCAAATACAAATCAGAGAAGAAACGCCTGCAGCATTCATGGCGTTAGAAAGTGGTTATCATACTTGTACATGGTTAGAAAATTGGATGAAATATACAGAGAATGATGCTAATTTAGCTTTTCCTGAAAATGGTACCTTAATACCAGGATTTTTAGAAAATTTGAGATTTCGAATGAATAGTTTGAGTCCAAACCCAAGACCAATGCAGTATGAGGCTTTGGAAGACTGGGAATACAAAGCATACAAGAGAGAGAGAGAGACAGGCACCAAAATAGATATAAGAATACAGTGAGTAGGTATTCCAAAGCAAAATGGGATGCTCGTAAGAAAATGTGGAGAAGAGATGTTGTTGAAGGTACTAAAATGTTTCCAGTTAGAGAAGTTGAGACGAGTGAAAGGGGAAAATCCAAAGAGAAAAAGATTACTACAGAACCACAAGAGAAAAATACAGACTTAGTGGATACAGATGAAATTGATGAGGATTTCCTAGATGAATTATTAATGAATAGACCT
This sequence comes from Calotriton arnoldi, assembly GCA_963921515.1. NCBI lineage: Eukaryota > Metazoa > Chordata > Amphibia > Caudata > Salamandridae > Calotriton > Calotriton arnoldi. Next base: position 499,004 of record CAWUFW010002991.1, on the reverse strand, counting down.
CCACCATATCAAGAGGAACAGATTAATACAAATAAGAGTACAAGTGTTTCAAGCATCTCACCAAGTGCTCCTTTAATTCAGCTTGAAGAACAAATAAATAGATTGCCTGAAGTTGTGAGCCAGATTCAAAATGTTAACAGAGAAGAAGTAATAAGCATGAATTCGATAACGAATCCAGATGTTGTGTCAGTTCCAGTGACAATTGGTCCTATAGTTCCAATATATAGTGAGCAAGGACTTACTCGAGTACATGCCTTAACAGTTCCAGGAAAGAGTAATGAACATTCTGTTATAGATATAGAGAGATAGTAAAATTGAATGGAAATAGTAGTATGAATGTAAATATAGCTGCAGAACAAGTGGAACAACTGATTGATGTTTCAGAGAAGAATGAGACACCAAAACGAATTCTACATCTTGACCCTAAGAGATTGATGCAAGTGGAAAGGAGAATGAATACCCAGACACCTAATAGGTCAAGGAGTGATACAAGTGAGAATGTACAGAGATAATTGGGTCCATCACCAGAAGAATTAGATGATTGGATTAGAGAGATAGCACCTGGATGTAGTAGTCAAAATAAAGATGTCTACATAGATGTGAATAAATTGAAAGGAGATTTGGAGGAGATGATTCTGGGTACAATTAGCCCAGAAAGATTGAGTAAATATCAAGAAGATGAGTTGTTATTCTTGTGTAAGAATATTACGAGAAAAGCAAGAAGCTTGCATGAGACATTCGCTGAAGTTGCACAGATGTATGGAGTTGACATTGAAAAGTCTAAAGCTTTGCAAAAGACATATAGGTTGGATTTCACAGACAAGGATTTAGAGAATCTGAATATATCAGGAAGACGATTACAAATTAAAGAGTTGATTTCCACATTAAGATGTTGGGGAGAGTTAGATAGATGGAAAGGAAGATAGGCAAAAAGGAAGGATGAAGCGAGTGTGTCAACAAAAGCTGCTTTGTCATTGTACCCTGTAGAAGAGGCAGAAAAAGAGTCAGTACCAGAGGATGTGGTTACAGCATATCCAATGAGAGAGGTACCAGGAGGTGGGTTTGTGCACGTTCCTTGGTCAAGACAGGACATATTGTTATTTACGAATGATTTCCCCAGGTTAAGAGTAAAACCTGTTGAGTGGTACAGGCAAGTGGAAAGATTTGTGAAAATTTCAAAGGTTTTGTGGGTTGATTTAGAAGGTCTTTTTTATATTGTAGTTCCAGCGGATTTGTGGATTCGAGTGTAAAATTGCTGTAGATTGGCCGAAAAAAGAGTGTCCAAGAGATCCAAAAACAGGAGCACCTTCAGAAGAGGTCATGAAAAAATATAATCAGGTCATTACGTACTTGAAAGGGAAAATGTCTCCAAAAGAAACAGATTGGGTGAAAATAGACAGAACTACTCAAGAATTAAAAGAATCAGTGCATGCATATTATGAGAGGCTTCTTCAAGTATTTAAATAGAACAGTGGTATAGAAAATATCACAGAGAAAGATATGGGACACTTTGTGTTTAGGTTTGTGTATGGATTGAGACCTGAGATAAGTGCTATGATTCAGCAACATTTGATTTATTGGCAGAGTAAATCAGTTGACGAAATACTTTGTTATGCAAAGTATTATGGGGTTGACATAGAAATGAAACACAAGAAACTGAAAGAGAAATTAATGTTGGTTCAGATGTAAGCAGCAAAGAAAGGAGGGTACTTGAGTGTTGATTCGCCAAATGACTTTCAGAATATTGGTCAGACTACTACTGGAATGAAAGGTGTAGTTTCAAATGGCAATGCTGTGACGCAAATGATCCCAATGGGTCAAGGGAGAGGTAGAGGCAATTTCAGAGATAAAGAGGAATTGAAAAAGAGATTTTCTTGTTACAATTGCAGAAAATTTGGACATTGGCGGCGCGAGTGAAAGAGTTTGTTAAATAATTTTAGGACAGGGAGGAAATAGTGATCCAATGCAAATACAGAATCAAAATTATCAGGTGCAGAATCAGGATTATCAAGTGCAGATGAATGCGACACAGATGAATAGAGCACAAATGAATCAGATGCATAATCAAAATCTGCAGATAACAAACAGAGGACAGGGTTTACAAATACCACAAGCTCCTATGCCAGATCGGGATGTGAATGGTCAAATGCAAAGATGCAATGTGAATGTGGGTTCTCATAATAATGGTCAAATGAATTCAAATGTGCAGGTGGCTTCACAATATTTGATGACAGAAGAGAACGATTCAGATACATCACAATGACGGTGCCTGAGGGGGGAGGAAGAGTGCGTTCTTGGCACATCTCTAGAGGTAGATCAGTCAGTTCCCTATGTGGATGGCGAGGTTGATGGTAATGCCATTACATTCCTCGTAGATACTGTAGCTACCCTTTCCACTGTGAGAACTGTGGAAATCCCAAACCTGCCCCTCTCGGGAGAAACTATCCAAGTTGTAGGAGTCTCAAATAAATTAATTAAAACACCAGCAACAAGACCAATGAAAGTTCAAATTGGAAATTTTCAAGAACTACACAAATTTGTTGTGTGTGACACAAGTCCAGTTAATCTGTTAGGAAGAGAATTGTTGTGTAAGATGAACTGTTCCATTTATTGTACCCCGGATGGAATAGCATTTCATATGAAAGATGAGGATGTGATCTTTAAGATGTCAAGGCAAGGAACAGAAGTGAATGAGTTGTATCCAATGCTTACAGTGAATGATTTGCCTGTTGAGTTGAGAGAGACGGTGTTGTCTGATGTGTGGGATTTTACAGGAAGAGATATTGGACTAATGAAAGAAGTTGCACTGATTCAAATAACAGTAAAGCCTGATCCAGAATTTCCAAGAACACGTCAGTATAAAATGAGCCCTGAGACGATTGCGGGAGTGACACCTGTGATTGACATGTTGATTGAACAAGGAATACTGAAAGAAATTCTTGGAAGTCCATGCAATTCATCTATAATGGGAATTCGCAAACTGAATGGGAAATATAGGATCGTACAGGACCTGAGAAAAGTGAACCAAATTGTTATACTTTGTTGTCCAATTGTACCAAACCCAGCTGTGATCCTATATCAAATCCCATGTGATGCAGAGTGGTTTACAGTAATCGATCTGTGTCAAGCATTTTTCTCAATACCCTTACATCCGGATAGCCAATATTTGTTTGCGTGGTGCCGAGTTCCTCAAGGGTATACTGAAAGCCCCTCGATCAGATACTGAAGAAATGTCTGGAGTCATTGGTATTGCCTAAAGACTCAGTTCTCGTCCAGTATATCGATGACCTTTTAGTGGCATCAAAAACGAGAGAAGACTGTGTGACAGATACAATTGCCTTACTGAACCATTTGGCAGTAGGTGGGCATAAAGTGTCACCAGTGAAGTTACAATTCTGTAACAAAGAAGTTCTTTATTTAGGTTGTGTCATTGAAAAAGGAATTCGGAAAGTTTCTCAAGATCGGATCAATGCTATTATGCGAATGAATCCGCCAAAAACACAGAAAGAAGTACTAATGTTTTTGGGAATGGCCGGACATTGTAGGCAGTGGATTATGAATTTCTCACTGATTGCCAAGCCATTACAAAGATTGACACACAAAGATGTAACAGATACAATACATCTTGATGTCGAAGGGATGAAAACATTCCTGGAGTTGCGAGACAGTTTATATTGAGCACGAGCATTAGGAATGCCAGATTTTGACAAAGAGTTTGAATTGTTCTGTAATGAACGTGATGGTTGCGCACTGTCATTTCTAATACAAACTCACGGAACAGCACGAAGGCCAGTGGCATATTTTTCTGCCGCGTTGGATTCAGTGGCTGAAGCATTACCAGGATGTCTAAAAGCAGTTGCTGCTACTTGTGTGAGTCTTGAACAGAGTGAGTCGATTGTAATGGGACATGCTTTGAGAGTATATGTGCCACATTCGGTTGAGATTTTGCCAACTCGGACATGCACTCAGCACCTTACAAGCAGTCGGTTAACAAAATATGAGCAAGTGATATTGGGTGCTGAGAATGTAACAATAGCAAGATGTACAACACTGAATCCAGCCACGTTATTACCAACACCAGGCTGTGAAGTGGTCATGGATGAAGTTGATCATGATTGTCTGGATGTGACTGAGTTGTGAACTAAACCAAGACCTGATATCAAAGATACTCCATTGGTTGAGTCTGATGGTATTTTGTTTGTAGATGGGTCATGTTTGAGAGATTCAGAAGGAAGTTTGCGAGCTGCATATGCAATCTGCACATTGGCGAATGTGATTGAAGCATCATGGTTGAAAGGAGTGAGTTCTGCACAAGTGGCTGAGTTGGTGGCTCTTACTAGAGCATGTTGCTTAGTGAGACAGTTGAGAGCGACAATATATACTGATAGCTAATACGGCTTCAGGGTGGTCCATGACTTTGGGCAGTTGTGGTCCCAACGTGGATTTTTGACCTCTTTGGGTTCACCAATCAGAAACGGAGAGTATGTGAAAGATCTACTGAAGGCACTACAGATGCCGGCACAAATTGGGGTGGTGAAATGTTCAGCACATCGTTCTGGTTGTGAATATGTCACACTAGGTAATAGATATGCTGACGAGATTGCACAATTTTGTACATCAAATACATATTCGATTAACATGGACTAACAAATTGATCAAATTGGCCAAACAGTATGCAGGTTGATGTTCTCATCTGTTGAAACTTGGGAAGAGGTGAGAGAATTACAGGAGGAAGCAAGTGATTCAGAGAAAAATGGGTGGATTAAGTCAGGATGTACACGTAGATCGGAGGATGAGGTGTGGATCTATACAGATGGAAGACCAGTAATGCCAGATGGTCTGTTATCACAGATGGCAAGGGTCTACCATGGTCCAACACACATAGGTAGAGATGCAATGATTAGATTGTTTCGTCAAACATGGTTTAACCCAAAATTCAGGGTTATTGCAGAAAGTCTCTGTCAAAGATGCGCAGTATGTCAACAAAATGCAGGGAGAAAAACAGTAGTCAGCAAGGGTCGAATTGGAAAAGCTGCGGGTCCATTTACCCATATGCAGATTGATTTCATTGAGATGCCTCCTTGCCAGGGGCTAAAATATGTTCTTGTGATTGTTTTTTTTTTCTTCTCGTTGGGTTGAATCATATCCAACAAGACGTAATGACAGCCTAACAGTTGCTAAATTGCTTCTTAGAGAGATAATACCAAGGTTCTGTTTCCCAGTCTCTTTTGAATCAGATATGGGGAACGCACTTCAACAATGAAATAATTCGGATGATTTGTGCAGCATTACAAATTGAACAGAAGTTGCACTGTGCCTACAGTCCTGAGGCTTCAGGTGTGGTTGAGCAGATGAATGGCACAATAAAATCTAGATTGGCTAAGGTTTGTGCATCCACAACACTGAAATGGCCTGATGCATTACCATTGGTGTTGATGAGTCTAAGAAGTATCCCTGACAAGAGAACAGGACTGTCCCCACATGAAATTGTGATTGGCAGGGCTATGAGCCAGCCGACAGTCGCAGCAAATCAACTAATGAACATAACTGATGATTTGGTACTGGATTATTCCAAAGAATTGGCTGATGTGGTACGTTCTGTGTCTCACCAGGTTGGAGAAGTTGCAACAACAACACTGCAATAACAAGGACATAATCTATGTCCTGGGGACTGGGTGCTTGTGAAGAAGCATGTAAGGATGTCTTGCCTAGAACCACGTTGGCATGGTCCCTATCAAGTGATACTGGTAACAACGACAGCTGTTAAGTGTGGAAGCTTGCCAAACTGGATACACGCAAGCCACACCAGGAGAGTTCCAAGTCCACTTGAAAGTGAAGAGCTTGCTGAAGAAGAACGACGAGAACAAAACAATGTTCCGAGGCAAGATGAAAGTCGAGTAGAGTGGGCACAAGATATTGGGACTGAAGAAAATAATGCTGTGATTGTTACTGCTGAAAAGGAAATAATCTCTGCGAACAGTAATAAAGATAAGAGAAAAAGAGATTCGTTGGGAGAAAGTACAAGTACTGGATCAATTGCAAGTGACATTGACAATGAAAATGAAAATGGAAAAAGAACAAAGAGAATTAAAGTACCAAATAAGAAATACAGAGCACCTGAATGGACATATGTGGTGACTACTTCAACGAATGAATGAGAAAAAAAAAATCTCTAATTTTGTTCACAAGGCAGTTGCTCATACAAACCGCCCTAAATGAACTGTTTTTCTTTTGGAAAGGGTGCAGAAAAAGAGAGAGGAGATTTATGAAATAAATAAATTTCGAAGACAAATTCTGAAGCAAAAGCCAAGATTCTTTTTTTTTTTTTTTTTAAACTGAAGAAGAAGCGCTGAGGGAGAGCTGAAGACTTTAAAAGGTGTGGGGTTTACAACCTAAAACTAATCTAGCAAACTTTAGTACATTTTTGATTACATTTTTGACTAATTTTTGATTTTTATATTTTTGATTTTTTAGAATGGATAGAACTAAATCTGAGACTGGTAAACGGAATCAGGGTATATGTAGGCAAAGATGTCTTAATGTTTGTCTTGCATGTGTTATGCTAACAATGGTTGTATGGTTGGTATTAACACTTGAAGTACCATATTTTATGTTCACTAATGTAGTAAATACTTCTAATAATAATGAGCACACAACAATTAATGTTAAAAGAGATCTGAAAGAGGATCCATAGACTAATATTAAAGAATTAACTGGTAGTGTTTTACATGTGGATAAATCAATTAATGATTTCTCTTTAAATGTCTTTACTAAACTTCTCTATGAGTATGTTGACACGAGAGATTGTTATGTGTGCATGCAGTTACCTACGTCTGTGTCAGAAGGGGTGACTTATCATCACCTACCTTTAACATATGGTATTTCGTGTAGTGTACTAACCAGCTTATTTTATGGTAAGGAGATGTTTTAGTACTATTATTCGAAATTTGACTTAATTTTTTCAGAAGTTCCTATTAGAAAGAATATGAATATAGTATATAGTGCTAGGAATGCAGATTACATGGGTGAATTTTTCCATTCTACTAAGACAATAGACACAGTATATGCACATCGAAATATTTTAACTTGTATGTTACATAGTGTAGAGATAGAATTCATTAATACAGTAGAAGATAGACGTAGAAGTTTTAAGCAAAGAGCTGCAGAGCAGAAAAGTACAGAACCGCCATGGGCACATAAAGAAGGCAATTATAAACAGAATGAGACTTGTGCTGCAATGACTCTGGATTGGTCTCATAGAGGGAAGCTTTGCTTACTAAGGCAGAAGACTGATTATAATAATCATTTCGTTGGTTCCAGTGAATGTGAACATACTTTCCTTATTACAGGAGGTTGGGGATTGAGAGGTGGTACTGATCCTGTGTTCCCTGGAGTTTATTTTGTGTGTGGGAAAAATGCCTACTCTAGGTTGCCACCACATTGGTATGGGTGTTGTTATATGGGTATAGTTTTTCCAAAAATGTATCATGTTGGTAAAAAACATGGAACCAATGAAAAGGGATTAACACGGAATAAAAGGGGTTTGAGTGCTGCGGAAATTGTAGGATTTTTTTGGAGCATTGATACCTTCAGTTGGGGTGATTCTAAATTCACAAAAGATTAGAAAATTATCAACAGGGGTTGATCGTTTATCAACGGATACTGCTGGTGGGTTTTTAATGGTTGATACAGAAATGATTGCTATGAGGACTATGGTTTTACAAAATCGACTTGCCTTAGATGTACTATTGGCAAAAGAAGGCGGAGTCTGTAGTATGCTGAAAATTTAACAATATTGCACATATATTCCAGACAAAAGTAGAGATTTAGAGGGATATATCAGCAACATTACTAAATTACATGATGATTTGGTGGAACTGAAGGTTGACGGTGCTTGAGAGAAACTGAGTAAGGGTTTCTCTTCTATAGGTAATTGGTTTTCAAAATTTACTAATAGCTTATTAGGAAAGATACTAACACCAATAGTTGCTGTTGCTACTGGCATACTAATGGTATATTTGCTTTATAAATGTTGTAAGAATAAAACAAAAGGTGCAAAATGGAGAGCGAGAAAAAGGAAGAGAGAAGAAACAGAATTGGAAGATAGAAAGGGTACCTATTATAATATGATGAAAGATTTAGAGGGTGTTAGAATAAAACAGATGAGAAAAATAGACACTGCATTTTTAGAAGAAATAATGTGAATATTGCTAACTGAGTGACAAAGATTCTGCCTTTTATTTTTCATGAAAGTAGTGTAGGTTTTAAGAAATAATTCTCTCTTGGTAAAATAAATGTAGGCCTCAGCAAATGTTTGTTAGGTGATGTGCTGCCGTGTTCCTATGCTTTCTGCCCTTGATGAATAAGTAACTAATACTTCCTTAGAATAAAGAAAACTGTATAGTTCTTTCCTGCCTAGGTGAGGATTGTATGTAACTATTGCTAGATTTATTATACAAATATATCTAGGTTCTTCCTTCTTCCTCTCTTGGAAGTTGTACAATTTTAGACAAAGAGTGTTTAGAAATTTTACTTAGGTCATTGTCAGAAGACAGCCACACCATCGTGTTTAGCCAATGAAAATGTTTGTAGAGAGTGGAGAAAGTAACATTTTAGCTAAGGAAAGGAAGTAGCGTACTATAAAGTTTCCTGTGGGAAAATCTTCATTGGCTTGTTCACAAGATTCGTGACCTGTTCTGCGTTCGTGGTATGCTGCATGCCGTGCTGATTCCTGATTCTCTGGCTGGCAGATCCTACAGCTCCTAAGAGACTTTTCGGAGACTTTGCACATCATCGGCTGATGGTGCTGCCCTTGCTATACTCTAACGGCCGTGGAGTTAGCTTTTGAACTAATTGCACGTTGTGCATTAGTATTTTATCTTGTAAGTGAGCTATTGTTTCTCTGATGTTTTTCTCCTCCTCTCATTCCTCTATACCTGATTTTCTGATGTTTATTGAATGGTCTGTGATGATTATTGTGAATCTATACTGTATTCTATGAACGAAATTATGTAATTTGAAATGTATTGTGTTTGACCATTCATATTATGAAATAACAAGAAAACTAATAGAAAAGAATAGAGTCTGTACTTATGTCAGAGTTATTGAGTTATTTGGATATGATTATAATGAAAAATGTTACGTGTATTTCTTCATTGTAGGTCCTCATGGAAAAATAGCATTCTGTCTTTTATTGCTTAGTCCCTTTTAGCTCTACCAAAGATTCATCGGAGGACCTTTGATACTGCTAAATGTGAGACAAATGACTTATGGGCCCTTCATTAGAGTTACGCTTCTGATTATAATATAACGGTTGGTGTGGATAGATAGCTAACAGAACCCAACGCTTCCGCTGCATCACTCCTGTCTTTAACCATTCACTCTTTTCTGTCTATAGCCCTGTCTTCCTTCCCTGTCTGCATCCCTCTCACCGCTCTTTTGTCTACACCTAACCACTCACCTGTCTACAACTGCCTCAGTTCTTCAGCCTCTCTCCTCATCTAGTTCCCCTCCCTTTCTCTTCTAAAGTCCTCCCATCGTCTCACCCTTGCAGTCACTTTAGCCTCGCCTATCTGCTGTCTTCACTTGCTCTCCTGTTTCCAGCCCTCTCACCCTCTCCTCCCACTGACTCTTCAGCTCCACTGCCACCTCCTTTCTCTTTGATTAATCTTTCCTACTGCCTAGCTACTCTCTGTCTCTTCAGCCTTCTCAACTACATACAGATGCTTTGTAAAAAAGCATAAAGGTATGAGCAGAGATTAACGAGGCATATTAGCAAGACCCACGTTAAAATTATCGCCGTTTTAGCGGCAGGAAACTGCCGCTAAAACGGCGATAATGGGCTTGCTAATATGCGTAATAGAATTCCAATAGAAGCCCAGGTTAGATGTGCAGGACATCTAACCTGGGCTTCTATTGAATTCCATTACGCATATTAGCAAGCCCATTATCGCCGCTTTAGCGGCAGTTTCCTGCCGCTAAAACGGCGATAATTTTAACGTGGGTCTTGCTAATATGCCCCAACATCTCTTCCTGAACGTAAGTTATGATTTTATTCCTTTTCACAAACATTCCCTGTTGTACACCTGGAAACATGCACCAGGACTGGTATCAGGGTGTACTACTTAGAATGGCATGTGACAAGGGCTCACATTCCGCATGTGTGGAAGGAATTCTACATACCGTACTTTTTTTCCTCCACGAGGAAACATTTTTCTCAAAAAATTTGGTGGCGGTTAATTTTCCAAGCTGGGAAGAGGTTGGATCGAAGTTTAGAAATAACTGCAAATGTACTTGCTTGGCATCCCCACTTCGCAATCCTTAAGTAGGATTTAATGCTATGGCTTTCTTTGTACTTAAGAAGCTGACAGTCGAAAACTCCTTATGATTAGGCCCCATTCATGCTTAGCTGCCTCACACAGCATTCCATTCAAGGTCTCACCTGGAACAGCACATGCCATGTCTGTTGAAAAACATATTGTTATTTTACAGCGGGTTTAGGGTCCGCCCATTCCTTACCACTGATTGGTAGGCTTCATTGTCACTCTCATTTAATTGCTGCTTATGTGCTAGCTGTGTGTGCATTTCCTACTCCTTCTTGTGGTTGTCCCACCCCTGCAGCATGGACCCATTAATATGTCTTTCCACTGCTCCTTTTTATGTTTCGCCTGCACAGCGCTGGTCAAAAATAGCACCACATCTGACATAGAAAAGCTGCGTTTAGGTTTTACTGGGCACACCATACTTTGAGTTACACCTTACTACCACACCAAGCTGTTTTTTAACCTTATTTACCTGTTTGCCTTCTAAAACGCTAAGGTATGAAAAGTCCACCCAAAAAATAAATCTACCCTATCTTGACCTGTCTGCAAGGACACATATTGACAGACTGCTTTCTTTTGATTTCTTGGCCAGTGCCTAAGATTCTCTCAATGTAGTGCAATGGAATTCACAACTTTGCATCGCCGTCCAATCCCCTTTATATTTCAGACAGTGGATAAATCTGGCTTTCACAACATCACCCGAAGGTACAGGACCGCTTTATATGATTATCAGATACTGCACAATATATTGCCTTTCTGAAAAAACAAGTCATTACACTTTACCCGAGTTTCTTTAACTTATATTGCACAACTACTCACCAACTTAAAACTTACCCAAAAAAAAATATTATTGATCACATAGGCGAAACTGAATGCTTGGTAGAACTATTGTTTACGCGTAAAACAAATGTGTATCAATTTCTTTCTGACCCTCTTTTACTCAATTTTACTTCAGACCTAATTTTTCATCAGCAACTTTTGAATTAGAGGAACTAGAGGAAAGACATTAAATAGACCACAAAGCCTGGCAAGGAGGGTATGCTTCTCCCTTGAGTCGGCACTGGGCATACTGGATAAGTCTGAGGAGCAAGCTGTATGCTCTGTAGGCAGATTCACTATTGCAGCTCTGAACTTCTTGCTTTTTCCCTTTAATAACAGATCTGGCAGGTAGATATCCTGGCAGGCTAACAATACCCAGCAGAAACTGCCTGCTTCCTGGTTGTGAACCTGCCAATGTGCACAACTGACAATGACTGCAGGCTATTTTCCACACAACCTTATTTATTGCTTTCTGTGACAGGTGTACTAGGGCTTTGGCTTTGATATTGGATTGTCTGTTCGAATCAACACCACCAAACATTTGTGTGACAGTGAATACAGACATTTATTGACAAAGCAGCAGCTGTTTATACTTGCCTCTGACCTAGACTGGTAACCAATAAACAGTAAATAGAAGCCTTCTTACTGATACGCATTGTTTTTGTATTCTCCATGTAGTTTATTTCAAATTCACCGATTAGATCATTCATTCTCTGATCAGCTTCCACGATGATTCGCAGATTTTAACCTTTTTTATTTATTGTACTTAACTTATGCTGAGGCGTTAATCCTGACAGTTTCACAAGCAGATGTGTCACTCCTAACACTAGAATCCAAATGTATCACCACTCCACTAAAGACTCTTTTATAGCACCCAATCGCTGGTGAACCTGTGTGTCATTGGCATCGGAACAGCAGTTTATGACTGGTCTCTGAGAAAGTCTAGGCGTGGTTTAAAGTAGATTTTAGGTGGCTTGTTAGCAGTCAGAGACAGATGAATCCTAACAGATGCACCAGCAAAAGACTTTAGAGGTCCTTTAGTCCCTGACTGGAAGCCTGCCAAGCTGCTGGGTTAGATTTTTGGTTGAAAAGGTTATCACCCCCAGGGTTGAAAATGTGTATGTCAAAAATAAAATATGCGGATTGCCAAAAAAGGGTAGAAGCCTACAGTGGTCCAAATAGAAAGTATTATAAAGTTCCCATCACCAACAGACAAAGAGCAATTGGTCTCGTTCTTTGGGTTTTGTAAATTTTATTATACAATTTTAAAGCTAAATAAGGGTCATTTAGACCTTGTGGGTGGTTCACTTAGGCTTCTGGGTGGCAGAAGCCCAGCCTCAATCCACCCACGGCCAACTGCCTGCCCATTAGAAAGTTACCCACTGCATTGTAGGTTAAGTTCTCATACAAGGGTATTCACCTGCTTTGCAGGGATCTCTTTGTCTACAGTGCATTTGGTGATGCAGCAGGTACACTATTGGCACAGATGAATGCTGAGTGATCACCATGTCTGAAGCAAACTCCCAAAGCTTCTGAGAAGTAAACAAATAGTAGTGGTCCTGACACACAGGGAGTTTTCACCCTGCTTGTGGGCACCATTGTTGATGTTCCCTGCATCAGTCTACGCCAGTCTACGTTAAATATGGCATGTCTCCTGATATGTTGACGGTGGCAACTCTGTGCCATATGGGTTCCTGAGAATCATTATTTGCAGGCTGAGCTGACAGAGGCTCCATCCACGGTCATTCAGTGGTTGCCCCATCTCTAAATGGAGATGGAACTGTGAGTTTGATGGAGCAGGAGTCTTGCTTATATACAGCAGGGCTCCGTGTCCTCCAAACTCTTAAATAATCTATTTGCTTCCAGCATAGACTGTTTTACGCCTTTGCTTTGAAGAATGAATTTTTTGTTTGTCAAAAGAAATGGAAATAGCAACTGCAACTGCACTGCAAACTTTTATAGCTCGATAACTCAGTTGTAGGATGGTTGATATAAGTTCATACACTCTTAGACCTACTGTTGAATAAGAAGACAAGCTGAGCCCAGGATTAGATTGTGTCTTATACTCTGAAGTCTGTGGTGAAAAACTGAGAACGAAATGTCTGTGTGTGTGATTGAAACATTTAAGGCATTTTTATGAGGTAAGCTGCTTTTGCTAAAAACAACTGTGAATAGTAAATATTTTAGGAGAGAAAATGAAAAAGTGCACTGTTCGTACTCTAAGTTAATGACTAGATAGTTTGAGGTCATTTTTAAAGTGGAGTGCATTCCGGAAAGCAAGTATGCAAGGGTAGATTGCTTATGTTACTACATGGGGCATATCTAGATAATGGAGTAAAAGTGAAGAAAATGTCTTATTGACGAGGTTGATGTCAATTTTGTGGTGTGTGGTCTAAGTGATGAATGATGTAAGGTAGTTGGCGGCTTCTGACCCTTTCACACAAGGCTCTACACAACCAAGCACTGGCCTACATTAACCACCGTGTGAACTTCCACCAACCATCGAGAAGACTATGCTCCATCTCCCTTTCACTTGCCCATACTCCCTGCATCTACCGAAGCAGAAGTGGAGGGCGCTCCTTCTCCCACATCGCAGTGAAGACCCGGAACAGCCTCCCCACGCACCTCCGGACCATCACCTCACTTCCAGATTCCGAATGGCCCTCAAGACCTGGCTGATCGAATAAGCCTCTGTGGCCTGCAAGCGCCTGGATACTCTATAAGGGTGATTAGCCGCGCTTTATAAATCCTGATTGATTGATGTAAATTTGAATAACCTGAAATGCATGGTAGTGGACGGGTGGCCAAGTGAAAATATGAAAGAGTCAAGTTTGCTGCCATTTGTGAAGCTGGCAAACAAGTTAGTTGCAGAATATGGTGTGCTCTTAATGAAAGACAAGTGTTGGACTTGGCCCTTTTTGCAGGGTCATCCCTGAACTTTTTGCCTTCCTCCTAGCCTTTTTTCTGACATGGTGTTGGTGGTTTTAGGACTCTGGGCACTTTAGTACTGCTGTCCAGTGTAAAGTGTGTGTGCTCTCTGTGGTAAACATGGTAACATTGGTCTACACCTGTTTGACATATTTAATTTACCTGTCAGTCCCTTGTAAAGTGGTATCTCATATACCCGGGCCGGTAAATTAAATGCTACTGGTGGGCTTGCAGCGCTGATTGCGCCACCCACCAAAGTAGCCTTTCAAACCTGTCTCAGGCCTCTGCCATTGCAGGGCCTGTGCGCGCAGTGTTACTGCCGCTGTGACGTGGCACCTAAAGTGTCTGTGACCCCCCTTTTACCGCATGTCAGTCACCCCTAAGGTAGGCCCTAGCTAGCCCTATGGGCAGGGTGCATTGTAGGTAGAAGGTAGGACATTAACCCTGGGCGTAGTTCGCGGAGTTTTGCTACGCGGAACTCTGCAAAGTGACAAAAAAACTCCGCGAAGTTCCGCGAGTAGCGGAGTGCAGTGCGAACTGCAGTTTGTGCTGGTATTCCTGCTGCTCGGGTTGAAATTCTACCCCAGTGGCAGCTCGCGCTCGCGAACTTACCGTTTGCGATCGCGAGCAGGGAAAAAACCCTGCTGCACATCGTGAAGCTGAGTTTTCTGCACTCCGCGAGCTCCGCAGAGTGCGGAGTGCAGAAAACTCCGCAAACTCCGCGAACGGAGCGAAGTTCACCGCCCAGGCCTATAGGACATATACCTTAAGTGTGTGACATGTCCTGGTAGTGACAAACCACCATTTTGGCTTCTCACTGCTGTGAGGCTGCCCTCCCATAGGAATGCATTGGGGATTCCCTGATCAGTGTTTCAGTGGTAATTCCTGATATGAGAGGAGCAGCGTGGTCAAGTTTGGTATGTTTGGAATAGTAATAATAAATGCTGCAGCAATGGCTGCGCAATGGTGTGCGCAGATTTATTATTTCTATTTTAGAAGTGCCACTTTGAGGTTTATGCATAATGTGGTTATGCCTAATATGGTTGTTGCATAATGTGTTATGCTGATGAGGATGCCAAATGTTATGCATAATGTGTTTTATGCCAAAGTGATGCAGACATAATGTGTTTATGTTGCAGGTGATACTGCTAAGTACAGTATGGTACCAGTGGTTACTGGTTATGTTTTATATGTGCTACTAGTGCTTTCTAAAGGTTCTGACAGTGGCCCGATTGGCCCTGTCCTGTATATAATCCCCTGTGAATATTGCCTAGTGCCAGTTGGCACAGTGTACATTGTGTGATTATGATTCTAATGTGTTTTGGATACTACAAAGGCTATTTTTATATAACCTTGTGTGGAGTTTCTTTTGTAGTGCGCCTAGTGTGTTGCTGCTGTGTGTGTGTTGCGCAAACGTTTTACACATTGCCTCTGGGATAAGCCTGACTGCTCGTGCCAAGCTACCAAGGGGGTGAGCAGGGGTTATCTTCAGCGTGCAACTCCCTTGCCCTGACTAGAGTGGTGGTTTCTGCCTGGCTTAGGCGCAATGCCCTAGCCAACCAGAAATCCCATTTCTAACAACAAGTGTGTGACACATTCTGTGTTGAGAGAGAGGACTATGGATGCTGCTCAGGGGCAACACTTGGGAATGAACCTAACAAAAAGAATGACTTGAGCAGACTTTTGGTGGTGGTGGAGATAGTAGTTAAGGATTGGGCTATGTGCAAAATGAATGACAAACACTTGTCACTAGGTTGGCTCAATTGCATACTGTGGGTTGTCCAGTAGATGCATGGGAGAAGGTTGGAGTGCAATTTCTGGGTCTTCCCAGTTTTATTACTGAGACATTTGAAATGTTCCCCTGCAGATCGATTATTTGTAATAGTAGCCGGAAGTCAAGTTCGTAGCTGAACCAAATGCCCAATTTCCTATCATCAAATGTGTAGGTCTTGGTTGAGAGCGCAGCTATCTACATGAACAATTGGCTTTTATAGCTTCTTGCGGTGGTGTTGTCACCGGTTCATTGATTGGAGTACTGTTGGTCGATGATTGCTGGGTTATGGGTCTCAGCAGGAGAATGGTATGCTTTGATTTCAGTATGCATGCCATAAGTTATAACATTTCTCAAAAAGAATTGCCATTTTTGTTGTGTGTAGCTGACATGAAAAATTACAGAATAAAGTCATGTATAGCTTCCTTGTCATGGGATAGAGGATGGCTTCTGTTTACTCTTCCTCTGCAATGCTGAAGGGTTGTAAACAAGCATATCAGAGAAATATGTAAAATGTTGTTAGTTACCAAACTACCAACTCTTCTGAGACATGTGGAGCTCAGAAGATTTTCAGCTATTTAGGTGTCTTTAAACTGATTTTCAGAAGTCAAACTAGGGCTGCAATAGGTCTATGCCTTATTTTTACTGCAATATGGGTACATTTTAAGACTAGATGTCATACACAGATTGGTCATAGATATAGGGGAGCCGCAGTATACAAGACAATCAGCAACCTTCAGATTTCAACCAGCCCAATTTCTGAATTCCCAGAAGTTCACAAATCACAATGACAGTATGGACCATTCAGCCAAAACAGAACAAATGAAACTCAAAGTATATGTTCAAATTGTTTGACATTTTATTTCGTCCATCGGTTTAGTTTACCAGATGCAAATTTCAGTTGTACAGTTTCGTTATACGACAATAAAAAGGTCAATGTTTTGTGTCTACCCTATATCTTTGTTGGCTCACTGTCTGCCAAACGTTCATATTCTGATTGTCTGCCATGGCATTGATGTCACACATACGTCACAAGTGATAGTGTTACTGGGCACCATTTTCTCATGCACACCGACTCTAGGAAGCATCACATTCATGACAATGAGTAAAGTCTATGATTTCTGTAACCAGATATTAGAATTCATTTTACTCCCCTAGACACAGAAGCAATTGCAGGAAGCTTACGACAGACATTATTTTCACCCTCTGTACAGTTTTTTTTAATAAATACAAGAAATAAATACAATCTGTAATCATATGGCTACGTAAACCTATTTTTCGGTTTCCAACTCATTATACAGTATGTACAAAATGAAGGAATAAGATCCCATGCTGAAGGTACATTAGGACTAGAGCTGGCTGGGTTTCTCTTTACTGCACATTAAATAAACAGACGCATGCAAAATTTTAATACATAAAAAATTAAAATTCAACCCTGAGGACTTATAATAATTTACACACAACGCATTACATGTTATCATAAAAAAAAATGTTTGACTTTGATTGTGCTGCTATGCCGTTGGTGTCAAATGGTCGGCTGAGAGATTGCACGTCTGATGGAGTAGCGGAGTGCTGGCTACACAATGATTGAAGGTTGGCAGGGAGTAGCTAGAAGTGAAACTGAACCATGTGCCCCACCGTCGTCATGCTGCAGTAAATGTAACATTTGTGACTACGGGCATGCGTTGTTGTTTCAGCTAATGTGAAGCAGATAGGACATTGGGCCTGCCATCTTGATCCATGAGGTTGGCACCAAATTTTATAAACGTATGTATTTGGTTGGGCCAATAATGGTTTACTTTCTACCTTCCTTGTGGAAAAGGTTGTAAAAGCAATTGAACCCTCTGGTGTACAGCATTAATTTATGAAATGCTTTTGGTGTTTGGATTTTCCTTTTTATGGTTCCTGGGAGAGTGGATATATTTATTCAATTTGTTATGATCGTCAATCAGTGCCATCAGCTGTTAAATAACCAGGAGAAACAAAAATGGAGTAAAGTTTAGTTTAAAGTTAAGTTTATGTGATTTTCAGAAGTACAAAGAGGTTATCTGAGGTGTAGCAGCTTGTGCCCACAGGGCAAGCTTGCTGACAGGAGGACCAGCAGTCCCAGTTGAAGGAAAGATCAGTAGGTCAGTAAAAACAAAGAGGCTGGAAGGTCCAAACAATGGGGGAAATGAAGGAAGACCAGAAAAGTCTGCAGAGGTTCTGGGATGAGGCATTACAGCCAAGCTGATTTGAACAGAGGAATAGTTGTGCTAACCTCTCAGTTTTAATATGTAAGAATGTACTTAGTTCATAAGATGAGGAGGTCCAATGATGTGTGTTTGTGAGTCTCACCTTGATTTGTGTATAAAGGCACCTCATGAAATGCAGCTGGGTTCATCTCATATTTGATGCCCACAGCCACACCATGGATTATTCACGTCTGTGGTGCCACGTGGCCATGATACAACTCTGTTATCAGTATCTGCTTGGGTGTCTGTTGTTCACATGGAGTATTAAGCTGTTGAAGCTCCCTAATTGATCCACTAGTCAAATGCAGATCCATAGGCTGCATTTGGTTTTTGGCCACATATCTGTTTTCTTCCTCTGAAGAGCAAGCATATTGACATCTTTGAAATAAAAATAAGAGAACGGTAGCAAAAGAAACAATAAAAACCGAGGTGTTACAGTAGTGATTTAGTTACATTTGGGTTGTCATTCGGTGACTGTCCTCCATTGTAGGTTCAATGCCCACAGCACTGATCGAGGTTGCTGCTATGGCACTTGAAAGTTGCATTTGGATTAAAATGTATTAGGACTATAAGTGTTTCCAATGCTTGAAGCCCCATGACCTCTACATAAGGGTTTCGTGTGTGCAAATAAATATTTCGGAACGCATCGTTGTGTTTTAGTCTACTTTATTGCTTTTGATCTTCAGAATATGTCAGAACAAATATCTTTTGCCTCCTTTAAACTGTACCATCTGTAGGTGTTCCCCATCTAGAGGAGTGGAGACTTATTGGGTAAAGAAGTCCAAGCTTCTGATACGTGAGCAGTAGCTTGGTTTCTACAAACTTTGCTCGTTTGACGCGCATTACAACTTTAATTGAACAGCCAGTACATATTATCAGAAAAATAACTTATTTAATAAACATAAAATAAATAAATAACATTCAACACTGCATTCAGCTGGTAGACCAATAAATACACCTTAAATAAAAGATAAATAGATAGCTTTGATCAGTGCATGTTGGCCCTGCCTGTTGGGCCACATAGAGTCTCTGTGGGGTCATGGATTGCTAGGCCTAGCCTAATGCCTTACTCAGAGTTTTTCTCGCAATGTCCACCTCAACACAGGATCTCAAGAGAACAAGAAATAACATTATAATTATCACTATTATTTTGCATTATTTACACGGGCCTAAATCTGCCCTTACTTCATTTACAGTACGAATGTATGTATGGATAATGTGCAAAAGGATCCTCAGAAATTCCCATATTTTTGTAACACCTCCTTTCTTCCTGTCTTAAGACAAGGTCTCAGCACGTCTCGCTCCACTTTCAACCTTCCTTTGGTGTTATGTTCTTTCATATCATTCTTCCCTCTGCCCAGTGATATGTCCCGTCGCCTAAATAGCTCTGGTCTGGTCAGCCCCTGCAATCTTAGACATGCTGAATGTGTAGTAGATGCACGAGTATGGTTGCAGCAGTGAACCTCTTTGCTGCACTGATATGTATTGCATCTCTGGGCTGGTGCCTCCAAGTTAGGTTACCTGTGCATACAGTGCATCTGATGATGGAAATGACACTCATTCTGTGGTTGGGGCATGCTAGGACTGGTGTTACTCTAGAATTTAGAAGAATATCAATATCTATTATCCAACCTAGTCCAGCTCAACATTTCTAAACCCGAGATTCTTTCGGATTGGCTACTTAGAAGGGACCAGTGGTAGGGTTTACGATGGGCTCACAGTGGGAAGTTTGACATTGTTGTAACCCCTCAATCACCATGTCTGGTGCTCATCGTGGGCACATTTTTATACTATAAAGGGGGTCAGATAACTTAACATGATTAATCCAATGGCCGCTTCAAAAAGAAATGAAGCAAAATAGCACCCCCATGCAATATGTAATAGGATATAGTCGTTATTAGAACCTTGGTGCAAACTAGCACCGGTTAGGTATTCTTTGTTAGATAGCTGATGATGTTCCAGTGCCTACACCTTGATGGAATTTCGAAAAACCATATCTCACAAAGTTACTTCTCTCTTACCCAGGAATGTGGCTTGTCTCTTCTACCCATGCAGTATAAACAGTGAGATGCCATCAGTGCTTGTGAAAAGTGAGTGACTGACATTAATGGCAACATGTTTACATAATTTCAGATTCGACTGAAATGCATCTTCCCCAGTGACTTGGTGAATGAATGATGGTTGTAAGACAGAATATCCAGGATAGGTGTCGAGCAATATTGACTGAAGAATATCGACTACCAGCAAACTGTCAAGAGGTTAATAGAGGTAAGTGTAGGTTTAAAATTCTTAACTCCAAATCTACTTTCCTCCAGATAAAGACATGAGGAGTTAAGAATAGCTAATCTACTTACCTAGCAGATTGAAGGTAAGTAGGTTTGGAATTAAGATATAATAGGCAAGTGTAGATGTACTATTCTTAACTACACAATTGCTTACCTTGAGGAACAAAACGTCAAGGTCAATAGAAGTGCAGTTAAGAATAGTAAATTTACAATTACGTACATACTTACCTTGATGAACAGCAGTAGTTGAATATTCAGCAGCTAAAATTCTTGTAGTTCACTATCAGAAACTTGATATTCTGGTAGTACACCACGAGTGAATTCTGCTTAAAGTATATTTCTTTGTGATGATAGTAAAGGAAGAAACTTCTTGTGGCTCAATGTTGCTAAAAAATGAGGACAACTTCACTGTTGTCATGCAGGTAATTAATTAGTGATGTTTTATGGGTGAGGGCTCCTTTAAGTGAGTCTGACCTTACAGTCCTGGGCAATTGTTGTGGTTGTACAATATCAGAGACAGGTACGTCAGCATCTAAAGGTGTAAACGCCAGATACACTTGCATTGTCTGGAATTTACAAAACAATGTTGCTGTTCTTCACAGGTGTCCACCAACCATGGATTCCAAACATCATTCCAAAAACAAGGATTGATGCTAAGACCCTCAGGTCGCTCATGTGGTTCAGATGTTGTATTTGGTCTGAATTCAAAATCTTTCTGTACTTTCAGATGTCATTGTTAAGTGTAAACTTCTAGAAAGCACAAAGAATTGAAGACGGTCTGCGCCACCCTAGAGTAGGACTCCAATGGATTGTTTCCATCTCCATGATCTAAAGTCCTGAAGCTAAGATGGATGTACGGTGTATGATTTTTTTGCTGGTGGACAATGACTTAAAATGCTTCGGGATCATAATGTAAGAATTACTGCTACTTCTTCTTGAAGAAACCATTGCTCATTGAAGAAGTGGCTGAGTTAAACTTTTATCATTGTCTCACATCACAAGGGGACATTACATGGATATTTGTATTACCACATGGTGTAACCCATGACCAATGATGTTTCTATGGGAATGGGTGTGGTAATATCAGTAGGACATCCCTCTACGTTAATACAGAATTTACAGTCTTGTACCCAAGAGCATCTGTGTGGTATTTAGTGGCTAAGCAAGTACACAAATCAAGAAATCCTTGTTTCTTTATTATGGAAATTTATTATGAAGAGTTCACCTTATTTACCATGTGCTTTGGCCCGTTAGCACATAGTAACCAATACATGTTGATTAGTCCCTATTTTCATTATCATTGTCAGATTGTCTTACCCAAAGTTGGCAATTTTCTGTTGTGTGCGACTAACAAACACTGTGGTTTTATGGAAGTACTACTGATTTAATGTATTGCCACATGAGGTACTGACCTATCAAAGCTGTCTTGTGTAAACAGAGACTTTATGTCATAAGCATATCCCAGGATATCGCTTTTTATTTTATAAACAAAGTCCCATACCCACTAATTTTGCTTGACGGAATCTGATCTTTAGCGGTCAATGTGTGCCAATTGCCCAAAATACATTTGAATAAGAATAACATTTGTAATAAAAAGACACTGGTAGGACGTTGTGCTTTGTGTAATTGCTTAAACACTCAATAAACCCCTGATGCTTTTCTATAAAAGGCCTGGGGGGCGGGGGAAGGGTATTCAAAGGGTTCGCGATTTGTGGACAGTAAGAACACCTTGGGGAATTAGAGGTAATGGAGGGCTTGGGTCAAATTACCTCCCTATTACATGTGGAGCAAGTGTTGTGGGAATTGCAAAAATGCATGTTTTTTCCCCTGTACTAAGTGGAAAGTTCGGAATTTTGCAGTTTCACCTGCACAATTTGAACAGGAAAAAAACGTGCCTGTCTGTATTTTGTATCCACGTCATACTCTTGACGCCCCAAGATTTAAGTTGGATGAAATTTCTGTGCACATACAAATAACTGTGGTCATCTGGACAGCAGGGCGATGGTTCTGAAAAGGGCCCAGAGCTGGGGTGATCTTGCTGCCTGTCAGGTTAACCCAGTGCTTTAAATGGGCTGGTACTCACCGGTACTGAGTACCGGCACTTCTTAGATTTATCACTCTGAGTACCGGCACTTCTCTTCTGCCGAGGAGAGTACCGGTACTCATTAAAAGGTAGGCTTATTGGCTGTGAGTGCTGGTGAGCCGGAGTGGAAGGTGTCTCTGGCAGCCAAGGCGCCACTTCTGTATCCCCGATCTGAGCCCCAGCTGAGCTATTCAGCAGGGCTCATTTGAATAATGTCCGGGTGCTCACCATCACGCTGTGCTTGACAGAGCAGGGTCCGTTCAGGCCCTGTGCTGTCAATCACAGCCACACTATCCTGTGCATTTGTGCAAACACAGGAATCATGGCAGTCCCCTGGCAGTGGCAATCAGGCTTCGGCCAGTCCGGCCCTGGTGGCAATTAAAAAAGCCATGGTAGGTGAAGAGTATAACATGGCTTTTATCATACCCAAGTCTTTTGTGTGCCTGCTTATATTTGTGTGTTTGCCTGCATTCATATGCCTGTTTTTTTGTAACACTCTCAGGAGGTATTTTAGTATTAAATCTGTTTTATTGAAGGAACGCCGTCAGAAGTACATTAGCAAGATGCCTACAACCCAGCGGGCCGGCTTATTAACAAACGTTTAGAGCCACAAAGCATGGGTGAGGCAGAGACCAGGAGGTATCAGGAGGTATTTTAAAGAATATGGGTGGCACTTTGTGTGTACATGTCTGCTCGGCGACAAAGATTCATAAATAACATAGTAGGGAGGGTTGATGGGTGGGTGAGTGAGTGGATGGATGAGTGAGCAAGGGTGGATGTAGAGATAGATGGATGAATAGATGGATGGATGAGTGAAAGCATGGATGGCTGGGTGAAAGAGGGTAGATGATTGGATAAAAGGGCGGATGATGGGTGGATAAGTGAAAGATTGGATGGATGAATGAAAGGAAGGGAGGATGGATGAAAAGGTGGATGATGGATGAGTGAAAGGAGGGATTGAGTGAAAGGGTGGACGGAATGAAAGGGTGGATGGAATAAAGGAGTGAAAGGGTTGATGGATAGATGAGCAAAAGGATTGATGAATGAGCGAAAGGGTGGATAAAGAGATGGATGAGTGAAAGGATGAATGGATAGGTTTTGAGATGGATGGATAGATAGGTTTGGATATGAAGGGTGGACAGACGGAATGGTGAAAAACTGAATGATGGATGAAAGACTGAATAGACAGAATGTAAAGGTTAAATGGTGGACATCAGCAGGTAAATGGTAGGATGAAAGGATGAATGGATAGATCTATGGAAGAGACAAGAGATATCTTCTGGGGAGGGTCATGATGATTTGCTTTGTGCCATAAGAGCTTTGGTTCGAAGTGGGGGTATTTTCAGTTTCTTCCTACTCACGTGCTGAAAAATATATAGTATTGTGCCAAACAACAGCAATTAACAGTATAGCATTAAGAAGGTGCAACTATTGCAAAAAATGAAATGTTAACATATTATAGCATTTCTCTTTCATTTTGTGTAATGAGTTAACTTGCTTTGTTTATATAAACACATTTCTCATGTGTTTTGGTATGTGCTGCAACTAATATAAAAGTCGTTAAGTATCATCATGTCTTGCCCCGCCCCCCCCACTACACCTCTAGCTCATTTTAATGAGTACCAGTACCTGCACTTATTTTTTCCCATTTAAAGCACTGGGTTAACCTAACAAGTTTTAAAGGAACTGACTGACCTGTCGGGAAATCTCCCAAGACCAGTCATCCACAGCGAGGAACCCCTCGTCAGACGTCAGGATTGTGAAAAGGCAAGAGCCACAGTTCTTCAGAGTTCACAAAGTCCTATCCTTTGTCCTTCCTCTTTTAGGTGTCAAATTCACATGAGGGGCCCTCGCTTTACAGAATCTGTACTTTGTGACATGAGGATAACCTTCGCTAGACTGCATTGCTGTTCTGACCTGACATCATGAGGTAGGAGGGGCCTGTGGACTCTTTAGTTTGTAAAAATGGTATTGCAACAGACAGGCCCATCACCAGTACCAGCCCCGTGTGCCTCTCTTTCCACCCCTCTGTTCTCGCACCAGGAGCTGCACAGTGACGTAGCACGGGCTTGAGATTCCACAGACACCTGTCCTTGGGCTCGAGGGAGGAGGAGACGACTATGTCGAAGGGAGTGCTTAAAAATAACATACACACACACAGGCACACGTGCGCACACGAAAAACCCGTGCACGCGCGAATGGAAAGGTGCCTTCAACAACAGGGATGAGTTGATCTAACCCCTCCTGTTGTGGTAGCTTCCATCCGTGTCATAGCTTCTGCTCCGGCTGCTTCGGTCGCTCCACCCCCTGCTCCGAGTCCTACTCCGGCTGCTTGCGCTGCTGGCGCTGCTCCAGCTCCGGCTGCTCCTGGAGCTGGCACGACTGCGAGAGCGACCCCACCGGTCGTGACCGGAAGTGTAGCTGCTATCACTGCTGGAGGATGAGGAGGGACTTGGACGGTAATATGGAATGGGGCGCTTCCGTGCACTGTGGCGAGAGAGAATGGAGACGGAAGACGTGGTTACATCAACATATAACAAATAGTTGAACATCTTGAGGCACACTGCTATGTTTCACAAGTAATACCTAGATATAATCGAGGCTTCTTACATCTACAGTTCAGTCAGGAAGGTGTGTGTACAGGGTGAAAACAGCTCTTTTATAACTCTGCGTGTGTTCCCTCCACATGGCTGTCTTTTGCCACTCCCCATTAAAGACCTGATTTACTAAGAGTCGCAAAAAAGCGCCTGCAAACTGCACACCAACTTTTTTCAACCTGTCTCTTGCTTTTTGGTACCACTGTACTAATAGGTTGCGTCGCAAAATCTCCAGTTGCACGGGGTTACAGAAAGCCCCCACCTAACGAATATAGAAAGCCCCCATCTAACAAATATTAATCACACTGTTTGCAACCCCCTGTGACCGGATACAAACACTTGATGGTGGCCAACAAGGCGCTCCTGATCACCACCCTATATTAGCATTCCCACATGGGGAAATCGTTTTTTGTTCAGTAAAGGAATTGAAGCTGCTTTAAAAACAAATCTTTTTTTTAAAGCTGCAGTCCTGCCAAGTATCACGTATCAGGTGTGACACTCACGCATTTCAGTGCGGTGTTCCGCATCACCACACTGAAATGCATTGTCACGCATTTTGCCGACTCGCCAGCTCGCTCCACCGGCGGCGCCTGGGCACGGCTCTGCTGCTCCGAGAGACGTGTGCTGCCAGTGCCAGCAGCTGCTCTGGGCTCTTAAAGTTCATAATAGTTAATCACCGGCATGAATCATCTGACTGAGACTGCTCTCAGCTCTGGTGGCTGAGAGCGCGCGGCGCCGATTTAGGCTACAATGTAACAATGGTGCCTCAGCCTGGCTCCAGGCTGCTTAGTTTGACACACTGCTCGCTGCCAATAAGGGGGGAGGGGGGCGATGCCGCCCTCTCAGCAGTCAGGAGGAAGTCAGAGGAAGTGAGCACTGAGCGGCGCGGGGACTCAATTGAATTGAGTGGAGTCAGTCCTCGCCTTGGCGTGCAGCACTTAGTTCTGTC
The DNA here is from genome assembly GCA_963921515.1 of Calotriton arnoldi. Taxonomy (NCBI): domain Eukaryota; kingdom Metazoa; phylum Chordata; class Amphibia; order Caudata; family Salamandridae; genus Calotriton; species Calotriton arnoldi. Next base: position 473,016 of record CAWUFW010002991.1, on the reverse strand, counting down.
TTCGTGCGCAGCCGGCGCGCCCGCCGCAAATTAGCGTTGCCAGCCCAGAGACCGGGTCACTGCCGGCGGGGATTCGCCGAGAGTCCCGAGTGAATTAATAATTTCAAGTGTTGGCGCGGCGACACAACAGTGCCAGGACACGTCACCCCTCGCCGGTTCATGAACATTGTCATTTGTTGGAGGCTCCCGGGGCACACTAGACAAGTAAGTCACGCCGGCGGTCATACTGTCTCGTTCCTGAAATTCGTGCCTTTGAGCATGTAAGAAAAGAATTTGGGAAAAAATTGAGCGTATTCGACCATCATTCATTATGTTGCACCCTGAGCATTTGAAATAGCAGTTACATATTACGAAACATCAGAGGCCTCATTTTCACGTAGTAAACATGGTGAATGAGCACAATATAACTGCAGAGAGTCACTTATTTCTTTTATTTCTTGGCTCAGTTTGCAGTCACTTGTTTGTAGATTAACTCCGCCGCATGTTTAAAAGGATTGTTTCCACCTGTGTTGTTTATGATGAGTTTGCTGACTATCACTTTGTTTGGAGGATAACTTTGTTTGTATTAGGGATGGTATAATGGGCGGCTAAGTTGCCGACATTGTCCTGAATATGCTGATTTCTACACTGGCTCTTCTCTCTACACATCGTAAGTCGAGCATTTGCTTATGTTTGGCTTATTTGTATTTTCATGGATGCTTTTACTCAGGCCACCACTCAGCACGGGCGCATTGATTTGCAGAGCAGCTCGCCGTCGCCTTTTGCACCCCCTCCCCCCGTTAGTGCACTTTACTTCAATTACTTCTTAGAGTTTCTTGTTGCTCAAATGGGTGTAATTTCTGATATTTATAGGTTTCCCTATATGTTTAATTGCATGATTTTTGCTCGCGAGAAAGTGTCACTCATATTCGTTGAAATGTCACTCATAATTACACTGACATTATTAAAATGTCACACATAGCAATCTGAAACCTTGGCAGCTATGAAGCTGTATGTTTTCATTAAAGGAACACAGGGTTGTGGCGTCTTGAGCCCAAGGCCTTCATGTACGTGGAAGAAAGACACAGAGACATAGTTATGGTATCTATAACTGGCCCAGGGCATGGGCGCCCCTTTTATTGGCAGGGTCACCTGACCAGTCACACCTGTGATGGATGGGTGTGGGTTCAGTGTATAGGCGTAGTACATTTGCTGGAACACTAGTACGTGTCCCGCAGGACACCACAGTAGTGTTTTAAAAAATACGTCTTTATTGTGGGAGCAGGCAGTGGTCCTCTGGATCAAAGGTCTTGCCCCTCCCCCGAGATCACCTGACACAATTCCCAAAGGGAAAGATGTTGAATGGAAAAACGTCCTCTTTACGACTGGGGTACCACCTTCCTTGAGAAGTAAGTAGCTCATCAATGGTTTGCAACTGCAACTGTGGTTACAAACCAGTGAAATATTACATTCTAAATTGCAGTTAGGAGGGACTCCACTTTCATTCCCCCTCCTAATTGCAATACGCCCCCTACGAGTTTCACCTGGAGGCAGCAAAATGGGAGAGAAATTCATTTTGTGAGTTGGAAGTCCTTTCCTGACTGGCAAAATGGTTTTATTACATAGTAAAAAAATATTTTGCGGTCACAGATTCTATGACTTTGTAAATCATATGATTTACAACCACAAAATGACTTTGTACATTAGGACCTACATTATTAATATGGGGATTAAAGCCTTTTGTTATCTGGTCATAAAGAGGAAAATCTATCAACTCATTAGCTCCTTTACCAATGCTGTGTAAGCTAAATGTAGAATTTATGATGATACGCCTCAAGAAATCTTTAGTGATTAGTGTTCCTCACAGAAAAGAAAAACATTATTACAAAATTTTGTCCAGTCTAGTACTGGAAAATCCGTCTCATGATTTATCCAGACATTTACTCCTAATGTAGATATTTTTTTATCCATAGTGATATCTCACTGAGATTTTAGCCTTGATAGGCAAACATCATTAGACCTTGGCACTGTGTGATTTGTGTTTTTTTTTGTCATGGAAATGGCTTACTAATAACTTTTGATGCAGCCATGCTTTGGAGTCTTGACTTTCTTGGATGTGAGCAAAAAACTCTGAGCCATATTTATGAAAAAGTGGTGCAGCGCAGTAGGTCACCTTGCTGTGCTACACTGCACCACTGGGAAAGGGCAGGAATGCTTCATATTTAAGACAATATAGTGCATTTCTGTCCTTTCCGCATCACTGGCACACAAAGGACTGCCTAGTACCAACCAGGGCCGGACTGGGAACCAAAACCGGCCCTGGCAAAATGCTTAGCTGGCCCCCCAGGAGGTTGGGGGTGCGGCTGAGCTGTTTGCCAGGGCCGGTTTCGGCCGATTTTGTTACAGGGGCCGATATTGCAGCTATGCTGCAAAAACGGCCCTGTAACAAAAACGGCCCCCCAGGGGCCCAAAACCGGCCCCCAACCTGGCGGCCCACCGGGGAAACGCCTGGTGCCCGCTACGGCCAGTCCGGCCCTGGTGCCAACGCAGGATTGTTTTTTTTGCAGGAAGTGGCACATTCCTGGACAAAAAACAATCCTGAGAGGCTTTTTCCTCTTTCATTCTGCAGCACACATAGAAAGAGGAAAAAACAAGGAGAAATACAAATATTTCTCCTTGTTACGCGTCTCTTGGGGAGTCGTATCTTTTTGGAGCATTCCCAGGTTCACCTGATCCTGTAAATCTGGGAATGCGTCAAAATCCATGGATTTTGTATGGGAACACTCACGCAACACCCATGGAAACACCTCCCAGGCGCAGACTAACGCAACACAGCGATTTGTGCTGATTTACATTACTCGAGATTTATAAAGCCACGCAGGACCACACCAGGTGGCCTTGCGTGGCTTCATAAATCTTATTTTTCATTTGCATCGCTCTTGCACCACATTGTGCGGTGCAAGAGTGACGCAAAGGGCCTCATAAATATGCCCCTCTGAATTTACCCCAGCTGTGGCCGCTCCTAAGGGGCGGAGAGTCCATGCCCTCTCACCTTTTGCCCAACAAGAAGAGAATCAATCAGGCTGAGCAAAGTTCAGCCTGACAGACACTCCCTGAGCTGAACTTTGCAGGGCTGAAGATGTCACAGCTCCTCTGGGCCTGACCTCTTCAGCCTGGCAAAGCACCTCGAGGTCCTGACCCTCGTGACGAAGGGGAGTGTCACTGATTTCCTCAAACCCATGTGGCTAGTTTTAAGCCCTGAAGTGCCCAGGACCGAGTGTCAATCAGTGACACCTCGTCACAGAGTGGGGTAGGGTCAGCAGCTCTTACTGACCCCATTCCACTCTGTGAAGGGGTAGGGACTGCTGCCTTCTCCCATTGGCTGACCCAACCCTCCTGGGACCTCTGAGCCAGAGCTGTGCAAGTGTGAATTTTGTTTATGTTTGGTGTGTGCGTGCGTCCATGTAGGAATATTTGGGACTGAGTGTTGTTAATTAATATGTGTGTGTGTGTGTGTGTATGTGTGTGTGTGTGTGTACATGTGTTTGGGAATGCATGGGTGTGAGTGAGTTTGCATGTGTGCATGTGTGGCCTGTCAGCCCCATTCCCTGCAGAAATTACTGCCCGCCACTGGTTTACACATAGAACTTGCCATGGAATTCATTTAAAATAGCACCCCATCTGTCACTAGTGGCAGTAATTTAAACGTTTCACTTAAGTTGCCTTGCGAATGCCACTTGCCACATTAAAGGGACTACATGTTCAGTGCAACTGAGCTATGGCTCAGCATGTTGCTTGCCAGAGCAATGTTCCATTTAAGATGTGGTCTGACGGCTAGATTGCCGACTGGGGAGCTGGGAAACCAAGGTTCGAGCCTCGGGGTTGCGTCCACATCCTGTGATTCTGGGCAAATCACTTAATCTCCCCGTGCCTACCAAAAAAAAAAAAAAAAATGAATGTGTCCTTGTGTAACGTAACTGGTGCTCATGTAAAAAACTCCAATACCTTCGGGTCGAGTTCGCGCTATATAAATCTGCATTAAAAAAAAAAAAAAAGAAGGACTCAGGGCAGCCCTAACGTTTTCACTATATGCTTTCTAGAAGCATTACTTTCTCTTTTATTTCAAAAGAGATCCCTAGATTTTGGGAGGGTAACTCACATCCACCAGGTTTACTATATTGGGGTACCAGTAACTCCAGAGGTGGACAATGCAGGTCCCCTCAGCAATGCAGAACCAGAACCAGAAATACCAACCAACATTCTGCAGTTTATTCCTCATCCTCCCCCTGCACCTCCCCCCCTCCGCACAAGTTTCACCTAGAGGCAGCAACTCCTTTGAGCAGCTGTAGGCTCCTTGTGAAAAACAACAGATATTTGGAGTTACTGCTGACATTGTAATTGTGGCAGGGCATGTAACTCGTCACTGGCACTGTGAAAATTACCAGGGACCTCCTAATGAGGCTGAAAATAGTTTAACCAAGCTATTCCCTACAATCTGTTTGGTTGAAAACCATAAGAATTGGTACTCTCCTCACTTTCCAATCCTTTACCCTTTCCAATCTGCTCCAGTAATATGAGAATGTTAATGTGCTAAGGATCGGAGCAGGAATCAATACACACTATTATATTTTAGTACTTTTACATCACCCAATACAGTGCCCAGACAGTCTATTAGTGGGTCGAAAATCTACCTCTCAAAGTCAATTTTGGCTTCATTTGCTTTGCATATTTTAAGGACCTGATAACTCCTTCCTCCCGCTGCGGATCGAGAAGGCAGAGCCACCCCTTTCTTTATTTTTCATAATCCAGCCAAAATTAAGCCCTGGATTCTGCAGAGAAGTTTATTTATCAGATTATAAATCATATTTAGTCCTTCTAAAAGGGCTAGTAGTTTTGGATATAAAGAGAAGATAGTGGTTGATTTTCTACCTCTGCTGGGCCAACAACTTATTCCTGCAACAATGCAACCATTCTGAGATTTGCTGTACAATAGTGTCCAGCCATATCAGTCTAGTAGCGTCACATTTCTCAAGCAACCAGTGTGGAACTGGGAAATAAAATGTGGCCTCATATTAAAAGAAAAGTGTCCCTCATTGATAAATCCTGGCAGCTAGAACCTTTTTGACACATCTTCTTGATGGTGTTTCAAAGATGTGGGAACACACGTTACTGGTTGATAATAGAAGCAAAAGACACAAATCTGTACTTCTCAACTTTATATTAACTAAGTGTAGAAACACTGCAGGGGCTTCCAGCTGATATTTACCCAGCGGCGGCTCCTCCGCTATGGCAGAGGAGCGTCGCACTCCCAAAAACGGCAGGAAAGGAGAAAAAAAAACGCACTCGTTTTATTTCTCATTCCCTGCTGAGTCTTGGGGACGGGGCCTGGGGGGTGACAGCACTGAGGGGAGTGGTAATGCAATTTCTTCACTGCGCATGATGGTTTGGACAGCCGTCTCAGCCCAACCAAACCATCATGCGCAGTGAATCTGTCTCCAACCCCAGCTGCATTGCTGGGGTTGGAGAGAGCAGGTACAGACTCCCAGTATGTCCTGGAGCGCTGATCGAGGGTGCTCAGGCCGATCCTGAAGCTGTTCTCATCTGAGAGCAGCTTCAGGATTGTATGCAGGGCATTCTGGGAGACTGTGCCTGAAGCAGAAGAGCGTGAAACGGGATGCGGCAGCTGAAGGTAAGGTTTTGTTTTATTATTATTTTTAATTTTGCTCCCCTCCCTTTGCAACCCCAATGCTCCCCCTCACCCCTCCACCCACCCGCCCTGCCACTTGTCCCAAACACGGGCCGCTACTGTGTTTACCTTTAGAAATATCCAGCTCCCTGTCCCCATTCATGCTACCCATTCTGCTTCTTTCTGGAGTGTTGCTCTTTTATCCTTCACACTGCTGAGCTGCCCATTCCAGTGCCTGGCTCTTTTCTGAGGGGCCATGCCAGTTTGACTCTAAGACAAGATGCCCATTCTGCAGTTGGCTCACTTGTTCTATTCCTAGCTTAAACCTACCTGGTGATTCTTCGAGCTTCCAGATGGCTTGGGGAATCTCTTCTACGCTTCCTCATGGGTGAGTAGGACCTTCGTCTTTTCTTCTGCCGGTCCTTGTTTGAATCTTTTTCACTGGAACCATACCTGTGCTCTCTATCACGGTCCCTGAGAAATGGAAGCAAAGAAAATAGTCCAATAGCTGTGGATGATTTTTATTTTGACAAGCATGCTCCATATTGTATCACTGTTTTACAGTAGAATCACTAGGGGATGCTCCTCTGCCTATTGGCCCTATCTATTCTTCTTATCTTACTTCGGCTGAGCTTATTGATGTACGAGGACTGCCAACTGAAACACTCACTGCGTTTGCCAGTTGCTCTGCTGAGAATATCCCACCACGTCTCTCCTCTACCCAAAATACCCTAAAAGGTGCTAGACTAGTGTCCACACAATCCAAGATCCTTTTTGCATAGCATACACAGATTTATAGATTTTGTGGTAGAAAAATACACTGCAGCCCTTAATGATAGATAGTAGCAAGGATCAGGGAAAGGGCAGCAAGTGGCCATTTATACCCTGTGTCATTATGGGTATCAATTAGACCTTGCCTGATGAGGTGCATCTACCACAAGGAATGGATGCCACATCCACCAAACTCACAGCTTGCCTGCCACTTATACAGACTGCAGAAGCACCGAGTTTTCTGTGTGGAAGCTTTGGCTGGTTTGCAGCAGGACAATTTTGACCAGCCAAAGAAAACAAATTACTCCATTTCCGCAGGGTCATTGAGGTTTTGTTTTTTAGATTAAACACCCACTTTGAGAGTTTGCTACAATGAAACAAAAAACTGTGCTGAGTGGGATGAAACAAGCACAGTGCCCGCTCTGCAAAGTGTCCTGCCCTGGCGGCTTCACTGAAGGCCTTAGATATGCCGGCCAGCATGCAGGGATGGCTAACTATATGGGGCACTCTTCTGCCAGGGGAGAGGAGGCATGGTGGGCAGGAGGGCAACTCACCAAATGTTAAATTTGGCTCATAATTGCATTGAAATAGTATACCAGACATGTATATAGAAGAACTAATGGCAGCTGTACAAGTGTGTTCTACTTATATTTATTGCCCCGAGATGCAGATTAGCATGACGGTCAGGAAGTCATCTTTGCTAGGCATGCAGGGTATGACAGTCTGTTTAACTCAAATTAAATGTTTAGAGGTGAAATTGCTAAAATGCCACAATCAAGATAGTATATGAAACCATTTTAAATGCCATAAAAAAACTTCAGATGCTAAATTGCAATTCAGAACAAGATTCACAGAGAGTTTAAAGATAATTTGTTTGCATAGCTGTAAACATTGCTGTGCATGGTGACAACTCTAACGTTAGCTAGGTCGGCAGGTGGTGAGCTACAGTACCCTCGAAGTTACAGTTTTGTTATTTTCACATTTTAGAAGTTAGTAACCATAATGTACCTGCTGGGGCTGTAACGAGAGTAGCTGGGGCTGCGGCGGGGCCGTGAGCTGGTGCTGCCGCGACTCCTTCTGCTGGAACTGGGTGAAAAGCTGCGAGATCTTGAGTAGGATCTAGAAGGAGGAACAAGTTCATGTGAAGGTCATTTCCTTGTGTGGACCCCTTCATGTGTCCTTGAGAAAGGGCGGGAACTAGCCCTTTCTAGGTCGAAGCTAGACACGTCAATAGCACGGAGATTAATTTGATTTAAATCAGAGTTTACGGATCAAATCCAGTGAGCTCTGTTAGTCCAGGTTTCTAACAATTCGACAATACAGCTTTTAGAAAGTATTTCTAAAATTGAAATACTTTTAATATGAGGATAAGATGATATACAATGTAGACACATGAAGGCACTAGGACAATAGTGAGTACAAATGTTCTGATACACAGTCTCTGCCCACCTACTTTTGTGGGGGGACATTTGGACTTGTAAAACTAGTCTGTAAAAGGCCTGATTGGATTATATGTACTGGGCCGGTCATTAGAAGAGGACTTAAAATCATCTGTGTCCCTGATCCTAGAGAGGCCATTTTGGTTTCGTGAAGGCATACTCGCGATTGAAAGACAATTGAGGGCTGAGTTGGAAAGACCTCTAATGCACATGTAGAGTAACAGGACTTTGCTCCTGATAACAGAATTAGAGGCAATCTGAGGCACACTGACTATGGTTCAGTTCTTTGTATTTGCATTAAAATTATATCATTAACAAATTGTAAGAGAATACCCTCTCCAGAAGGTGGGGATGAGACATAGGTATCCTGCTGCTTGAACTTACCTCTTCCTTGAAGAGCAGGATCTACTACGTGACGATCTCGCTGAAGAAGACCTGTGACGTGTAGAGCGTGAGGAGCTGCGTGAAGAGGACTTCCTTGAGCTGGCATCTGAGTGGCTTCTGGACTGGGACCTCTGAGACAAGCTGCGGGCGGGTGAATGGGGCTGAGTCTGCTGTTTCTCCTCCAAGCATCCGAGGCATGGGGACAGGACTCCACTGGAAAGGAATAGTTTCATCTTTGTGAATTCACAACAATTTAGCACAGGAAGAGGTGCAAGAGGCCAGTATTGTGAAAATTCCAGGAAGTATTTAGGTTTTAATAGTAAGATCAGGAATTACACTTTGTCCTTATATTTACGTGTGGATTTTATTCATGAAGCCTAGAGCTCAGGCTCAGTTTTAGAGGAAGGACAATGGGGAATTCAAACTTTTTACTGTGCCACATGAATTGTCAAAATCTATGTATTCTGTGAATATTGATAAATATTTCACTGAGGAATCATCGGCCCACCGAATTTCAGAATTATTATCTAAATCAAAGGAAAAAGTAATGCTGCTGTCAGTCTCAAGCTAAAGAGCTAGGGGCCAGATTTATCATTATTTGACGCAGTGCAATGCAGCAAGACAACTTGCTGCGCTGCGTCAAATGGAGCGAGCAGGAATGCACCATATTTACTAACAAATGGTGCATTCCTGCTCAGTGCAGCCTAGTGCCAATGCAGGCACCCTTGTTTCTTGGTTCAAGGGTGCCTGCTTTGCAGACAGGATTGTTTTTGTGCAGGAAGGGACATCCTCCTGCACTAAAACAATCCTTAAAGGCATTTTTCTCTTTCTACGTGTGCTGTAGAATGCAGCATACTTAGAAAGAGGAAAAAACGAGGAGCAATAAAGATATTTCTCCTCGTTACACCTTTATCGGAAGGTGTAGCATTTTGATGCATTCCCAGGTTTACCTGTCTTGGTAAATCTGGGAATGTGCCAAAATACATGGGTTGATATGAGGCAACACATACTCTACACCCATGTAATGCCTTCCCATCCCAGAGTAATGCAAGGCAGCAACTTGCATTGCCTTGCATTACTCCAGATTTACCATGCAACGCAGGGCCTTGCAAAGTGGCCTTTTGTGGCTTGATAAATCTAACTCAAAGATTGTGCTGTCCTTACGTCAGTCACCTTGCGTAACACAAAGGCAACCCAAACCTTTGATAAATCTGGGCCCGAATTATTAACTTCTACCCTAATTTGCCAGCAATGTACTACGACAAGTGCATGGATGAGTTCAGGCCATAGGAATAATCAGCACACCCTAGTTTAAATTAGACTGTCATGGTTTAGTTCAAGGCACAGGCGAACAAAGAAAACAAAATCACTGGACTGGACTGGACTGGACTGTTCCCATGAGGAGCGGGGTCAAGATTGATTTGCATATGGATGGGTCTGAACTGGGGTGGCGAAGTGAGCAAAAGAACGATGATGGATTTAACCCAGATCTAAAAGTGACTGGGGGTGAGTGTCTAAAAGTTTCAGTACTCCGTCCATCATCTTATTGTGTTTGCTTTATTCACCCTAAATTGGCAGGGTATGCCAAGACGTGGGTCCCTTGCTCACTTTGCCAGTGGATTCAAGCAAGCCTAGCTGATGAGGGGTGTTACCCTGAAACCCGTCCCAGGATGCTTGTTTCTGATCCAGGGAGGACCTGGCTTGGCAGTTCGGGCTGGACTGTTCCCATGAGCAGCAGGGTTAAAACTGATTTGCATATGGCTGGGTCTGAACTGGGGTGGCGAAGTGAGCAAAAGAATGATGATGGATTTAACCCAGATCTAATAGTGACTGGGGGTGAGTGTCTGAAAAGTTTCAGCGCTCCCTCCAGTCATCTTATTGTGTTTGCCTTGAACAACCACTTCTCACTGAAGAATTATTTACTGCTGTCAAACGCCTTCCCACGGGCAGAGCTCCTGGCCCAAATGGTTTCACTATTGAGTTTTTTCAACATTTTTCCAAATTATTGGTACTTAAACTACTTCAACATTTCCTTTCATTGAATAATTCCTCTGGTTCTTTCACATAAGCTATGATCTGTCTCATTCCAAAAAAGAATCATGATTTGTCCCAATGTCAAAACTATCTTCCTATATCCTTGATAAATACCGATTGTAAGATATTCTCTAAAGCCTTAGCCCTTCGACCTAATGATTATATTCCTGATCTTTTTGGTATCGAACAATCGGCGTTTGCTAAAAATAGAAATATAGTTGATAATTCACGCATATTTCTTAATATCCCAAGTAAAGCCCCAAAGCTCAAACATTCAACCGTGTCAAAACCTTTAGATGCTGAGAAAGCCTTTGATAGAGTTAGCTGGCAATTTCTCATGCATGCTCTTCACTGTCAGGGTCTTGGCCCTCGAATTTTACAACAAATCTCCTTACTCTACTCTTCACCCCATTCTTCTGTCATGGTTAATGGAGTCCAGTCTCCATACTTTCCTTTATATCGCAATAAGCATCAAGGATGCCCACTATCACACCTGTTATTTATCATTGCCCTTGAACCCTTTTTTATCGATTAAAGCACTCTAATGATATATCTGGATTCCATTTAAACGATGTGCATATTAAACATACAGCATAAGCAGATGACATTCTTCTTTATGTTTCTAAGCCAGAATCCTCTCGTCCATCCTTTTTTAAAGAATTAAAAGCATATTTGGAGGTGTCCAGTTATAAGCTTAATATGGATAAGTCTGAAGTGATGTCATTAAACAAATTTTGTTTCAAAACCCCTTTTTTAGGTCTCGGGCCTAGCGTTGCAGTGCGTAGCACTGCTCGCGCAGCCCGAGACCTCTTGTATGGGCTTTTGAAAGCTGACCACACGCTCGTGCGTGTGGTTTTGCTTTTGCCGGCTGCCATTGGCTTTAGCGTGTTTTTTAAAAAAAAGTAATGCACGCAATTGGGCAAAGGCGGGCGCATGTCCTGCCTTTGCTCCGCCCATTCCCATCGGTGGCTAGCACGCGCAGCAGCGCGCGTTCGCCTCGCTGCCGCGCTCCCTTTCCCCCCGCTCCTCTGTGGTGCGCGCGCACCACTGGTTTCCCATTTAAATCACTGTATATGTGCCTTCCAGTGTCAGCATGTAGAGTGCAGTAAGCTCGTATGCGGTCTCTTGAAAACATGGTTCATTGAGAACACTGTGTGAAAGTTACGAACTGTTTTGAATCGTTTTTCAAACTACGGTGTATTTTGAAAGGGCACGCACTGCGCTCGAAATTAATACAGTTGAACATGGTTGCACGTCAGGCTCAGGGTATTTCCATAAATACTGTGCCATAGAAAAGCTAAAAAACACAGCGCTGATTCAATGCCAGCTCGGAGCCTTGCCTAGTGCTCCGCAAACACGCAGCTGCTGGAGTCGGATCAGGATGCAGACAGTCAGCTTCCTGCTCCTGTAGCATTGTGTCCTCGGTCTCCTCCCTCCCTCCTCCCCCATAGGCGTCTTTAGCTGAATCAAGTGACTCATCAGAGCATGCTGCAGAGAAAACTCTTCTGGGTTTGCATTTCCTGCAACTCCTCCAAGTGCACGCAGCAGCAGGAGAGAACAGAGCGTTTGGAGGACAGCCTCGCCTGTGCAGCACGGCACAAGGGTCTGCTGAGACCAGTCTGAATCACAAAGCTCCAGCATGGTTTGCAGCCCGGCGCAAAGGCATACTACCAAGGGGTACCTCTGACGCCACGTGTTACACACTCCAGTGTTCGCAACTCTGGACACAGGACTTCTTGCTAATAACCGGGCTGCCATTGGGGACCCACTGAGAGGGCAGTGATCGGCTAGTACTAAGATCCATCTGTGCAGTAACCACAGCTGCAGGCGGCGCCCCGCTCTGCCATCATGTTAGGGAGTGAAGGGGGCACGGCGACTGGCACACCTGTCCTAGAGCCAGCAGCAAGGCTAGCGGCTGGGGCCGTAGATCATTTGGGAAGCACTGCGTCTGCTGTTTCATCCCACGACTGCGCACGGTTTTGGGACCACCTGGTCGCGGACACCTTGCTTCTCTTGGAATAAAGATGCCCGCTTTCTTTCTTGCCTTGGTCTTTTCCCTCCTTGCCCACGGAGGGCAAGTTCGCTCTTTGTCCAGCATTGCAGAGCCTCGGACACTAACTCGCGAGAACCCTCAGGCGGACAGTAAGCCCGGGGACGCTGATAACAACACCGTCACCGCCTCCCCAGAGCCGCCCTTGGTCGAAGGGGGCAACGCCACCCTTGTGACCCGCATCTCCACCATTTTCAAAGATCTCCCCACCATCAAGAATGTGGTGATCGCTGTGTGCGGCTTCATCGCCTGCCTCATGTTCAAAATCTTCAGGTAACTTCCACAATGCACATATGTAATGCTTTGGGCTGCCCGGCTTCGTAGCACTACACCTTTTACTGCCTCTGGTCATACACAATGCTTTCTTTGTTCCTATACAATGAACTGAGATGAATTTTTTACTATCTGTTGACAGTGTACTTAATCTGTTGCAACTTGATAGCTGCCACTCAGTGCTGATCAGCTGAGCTCACCCCCACCTTCTACTCTGTTATTAACTTACACGTATCCCCCTTTCTCCTTTACTGCTTAAGTTCAAGTTGCCCCTTTTAATCTTACTGTCTGAGTTCTGCCCACCCCTTTGCACATCTTCCAAGTGACCTCATGTCACAAGCGAGACCTTCAGACTGTCTTAAGTTTTAGCCAACATCACTTTGCTTTTAGGGGCGTGTGCCTTCTCTTTTAGCATTTCAAGCATAGGGTCTTAAAACAATATATAATGTGATGAGGAGAAACAACCAAGGCTGGCTGGGCCACACTTGAGGTGGGGCCGGTAGGGAGCTGTGAGTGTATAATGCCGGATGCTGTCTGAGATCAGGTGCTCCAGCATATGCACGGCCTGTACTTCCTGAGATCAGATGCCTCGGCTCCGGGATGCTGTTACTTGCTGCAGTCATGTGAGTTAAGAAATGTTCGATCACAAAACCGTTTTTTTCCTCATGCTGTGCCCTGTGTGGCAGTACCACTGGGTAAGAGCATATTTGGGGCCCCTTAGCATGTATGAAGTAGTGTGCACCCCTCAGAGGCCCACCCACCGTCCAAGGCCTTCTTATCTCTGAGGCAGAAATATTTGACCCCCCACGTGTTTTGCAGTGAGAGAGGCTATTTTGTGTTACTCCGCTGCACCCACAGGGTTGCAGATACGGTGCGTTTTACAATATATTTTTCATTATCAAACATTGTCCAATCGTTGAATGGGTGGATAGATCAAGATTGGAGACGGGGCTGCGTGGCTCCATGAATGAAATGCTTTATTGTTAGCAGTAGGTGGATGAATGAGTCCAAGAATGGATGGTAATGAATAAAGACTTTCAGCTATGTGAAACAAATTGTCTCAATGCACTGACCAATGGTGGATGGTCTGATTTTCATTTTAACTTTCGCATTACAACAACATTTCCCCAAACACTATTACCAACAAATCCTTTTGAACCATACATAGCCCGGCTGTATTTAACAGAGTGCACTGATTTATCACCTTAAAGAATTACCCACAGTGCATTCAAGTTTGCTCTAAAATAGGAGGCAGAGTGAGATAACTGGCTGAATTCTACAATGTGAAATCAGGAAACCTTGCATCAATCCTGGCTTCCACTTGACTACATTGTGCGATTTCAGGCAATTACTTTTTTCAGAGTGCCTCCTTTTCTTTTGTCATCACGAGAGTAACTACAACTACATCAGTTCTGGGTGTGTGCTGAACAAAAGCAAAGTACTATAATGTTACTTCAGCTATACTAAAACCCTAGCCCACATAAAGGGGCAGAACACAGCTGTCTTTCCTCTTCGTTGACTAATAGCTTTGTCGTCAGGGCAGTGGCGGTTTGGGCACAAATATTTGTAAGATCATGATTAGAATCTGTCACTTCTAACAAATGCCATTCAATACAATGGTGTAATTGAATATACTTAGCTGAAATTAGTTGCACAGATCACATTATAAAGAAACTGTTTTGAATTTTGAGGAGTCCTTATCATATATGTACAGGACTCTCCGAGTCCAGCAACAGCAGGCCCCTCCCTCTCCCCTTAAAATTCTGAAGGCTAGTGCTGCTGGCGGCGACCCTGGTCCACCCAAATTGTTTTAAAGAACTCTTTAAAAACATTTTTTTGCATTGTTTATTTTTAAAGAGTGGCAGGCAGGAAATGTGGCTAGCCAGTCCCCTGTAGCAAAACCGGCACCCACAGAGTTGATTCTCATTTTATCCATCTTCTAAAGATGACAAGTTAAGTTAGTCCTGCTGAGATTTGAATCAGTAGCCTACAGGCAGGGTTGCTAGAATCATGCGATTTTTACGGCTGAGGCTTACGGCTGAGGCTTATGCTTCATACTTATAGACTTTATCTGCTGGATACTCAGCAGAATTTAACCCAAAATTGGTTTTTATCTCAAACAGATCAAAAGTTACTAAAATCACAGTGATATGTATTGGCTGAAACACGAAGAAGTCCAATTAAGTTACAGTGTCTGTGGACCATCACATTATGGTATCCCCGGTTTCCTCCTATGGTGTATTTGAAACTGTCAGTAACATAACCTACTGAGCTATGCTACCCGTTTACTGCAAGAACCCATTGTACTCCTTGTTGTGTAGCCAAGAAAATTATAATGTGAGTGCAAAGCATGATAGACCACATTTTCAATATTCCTGTTATGTTCCATTTCCTTACTTTAACCTTAGGACTAATAGCCCACGCACACCCTTTAACTCTGTCTGCAGATGATAAGCTATTACTAGACTTGGTGATTTCACTCAGAGCAAAAACTATTCTGTCAGAGTAGAAATCCACATCAGAAACCCCATTCAATAAATGGTGGACTATTTTGTGTCACCAGAAGTGCTTATAATGCGATGTATAAAACATTATATAACATAACACAGCATGCAGCTCGTCGCTTATGGGATTCTTTTGATGTTTACCTGCAGAAATCCGAACTACCCTAAAGGTCCCGCTATACAGTTTCAACGTACAGTCTGAATACTTGGTGAATTCTGTAGTCTTTATTGTGCATTTGTCATTGGACTGCCGTCCAAGCTACACATGTCTACTGCCTTCCCCTCGTTTCTCTACCCGGGTTCTTCTTTTGCTTCCATACTATGCATCTTTTTCTCTGCTTTCTCTTTTCTTTCTTTTTAGGTGTTTCCCAGTGCACTCACTGCTGTGATTAGGTTGACTACCTTTCAAAGAGCTTTCATTCAATGCTTTTTTCAGGATTATTTTTACGACTCCTCATATGACTAAATTCACTCATTCCGGTTATAGGTTATGGTGCTTACATATTGCTCTAATCTGATCTGCTGGCCATTACTTTTTTCACTCTGATTTTACTGTCAACCTTTACAGAAATTGCACTGTGTATTCTATATCTTATACAAACTTCAATAAAATTGGTTGAAATCAAATAATCTGATAGCTAGTAGACCAGCTCTTAGGTTACATTTGTACATTGGGTTCAAAAGCAGAATTAATGCCTGAAGGGGAAAACTGGCATGAAAGTGTTGGTAGCTATATGTTGTATAACATACCTAAATGGTCTAAAACTCCCCTAAACAGTTATGACTAATCTAGAGTACCACTGAAGGCCTGTGGCCTATAAATGGTATTTATAAAGCGCCAATTCACCGAAAAGCCATTGTGCTAAGTAAAGCACAGAAGACGTAATTAACGTCAACTCCCTAGAAAGCCACTGCCATCATGATCATCATCAAAATACGTTTATTCGCATTCAAAGATACAAATCATTAAAAAATACATTTTAAACATGTACATATAATACACAGCTATAAACTGCACCAGCTCTTATCTACCAGCTCCAAAATACAAATGACAAAATTCATCTCAGTAGGTCATTAATACCTGCCTAAACATGACCTAATCTCTAATTCGCATCTTCCCTGAGCAAGTGACCCAATGATCTTCCCCTGGGACCCCCTGACATGCTTTTTGCCAGTTCTGTGGGACGTGGGGGCAATGGAGGGGCAGTTGGATGATGTGAAGGAGGGATTTCATTGCTGGTGAGTGGCAGGAGCAGCTGTGGGGTAAGGGGTGGAAGAGTGGGAGAGGTTAAAAAATGTATAGCACACATTTGCAATGCAATAGGTCTCTCATTTGAGAGAGTTTAAGCTATTGGCATTGTAAATGACAATGCCTTTTATTTATCTGTTTTAAAAACAACACATAAATAAAAGTCATTGTTATTTACAATGCTAATAGCTCAAACTCTTATAAATGCGAGACCTATTGCATTGCAAATGCTTGTTTGGAATGGGCTTATCTTGGAACCCAGATAAAATAAAGTGCCTGGGAGTCTGGTATAGTAATAATCTTAGAGACATACTAAAATGTAACATGAATGTTTTAATTGTATCTTGATACAATTAAAATGATGCTACTTCCTTTAATTACATTTTATCTTATGATGTTACCTATAAAATTTCTGGGAAATATTTCAAGGCCATTGAAAAGATTTCTCTGGAATGGGAAACGCTCTTGAATATCTTTACATTGCCTGAGGCTGTCTAAGTCTCTAGGGGCATCAGAACACTCCTCGACCACAGATATACTGTGGCCCTGATCCTCCTCAATCTCTCCACGGTGTTCAACACCGTCTCCCACAACAGCCTCATCCACAGATTTGATAACATAGGCATACATCAAGATGCCCTCAAGTGGATTGCCTCCTTCCTCACAGGACAGACACAGAACATCTGACTTCCGCCGTTCACCTCTGCCTCCAAAAACATCATATGCAGCGTACCACAAGTCTCATCCCTCAGACCCACACTGTTCAACATCTACATTACTCCCTTTGCAGACATCTTCAGATCCCACGGACTCAACATAATCTCTTACTTAGACAATCCTCTCGCTCACCGAGGACCCCCAAGGCCACAGCAAACTTCTGCAATGCCATGACCAATGAAGCCAAATGGATGAGTAACAACTGCCTCCAACTCGACTCTGACAAAACTGAGGTACTGATCTTCGGGAAGAACACCTCCGCATGGAACCACAGCCTGATAAACTCGGACCTACTCCCACACTAACCGAACATGCATGCAACCTTGACATTATCTTCGACAGCCAACTGACCATGAAATGACAAGTCAATGCAGTCACCTCCTCCTGCTTCCACAACCTTCGCATGCTCTGCAGAATCTTCTGATGGATTTCAACCAACACCGGACAGACCGTCACTCAGGCTCTCGTCACCAGCCGCCTCGACTACGGCAACTCCCTCTATGCCGGCATCTCCTCAGAAGTCTCCCGACCATACAGAACTCCGCAGCCAGACTCATCCTGAACCTCCCCAAATGAACTCACATCGCCTCCCACTTGAGAGACCACCACTGGCTCCCCATCCAGAAGAGATGCCAGTTCCACATCCTCACACATGCCTACAAAGCCCTCCACGACCTGGGACCTGCCTACATCAGCCATCGACTGAACATCCACCTACCCTCTAGACACCTTCACTCCTCTTCACTCGCACTCGCACTCACCTACTGCATCCATCACAGCCGCAGCTGTGACTTCTCCTTCTCCTACATCGCTGCCAAGACCTGGAACTGTTGCAGGGATTCTGCCCAAAAACAGAACTATGCACAGGATTATAGGACCTTGGTGTACAGGGGCTGAGTCATCCTGCCACCTTAGTACCCATGAGCCCAGGACCGACTAGCTATAGTGTCTCACTTGCTCTTCTTCTCACTCACAGAGAAACAAATGATTAGACACCCCAGAACACAACACTCCCAGATCTCTCAGAAATCGCGGTAGCAAGACACGCCCTTTCACTCTCACTCTTGTACTTGTCCACAATAAAATCTGACAGAGACATGAAACAGTTTAAAATTTTTGTTTTAACTAACGTGCCCTAACATGCAGTATACATGCAACAACAAGCAGGAAAATGCATAGTACAAATACAGTCAGCATAAGAGCTAGTCTATAAATCATGAAGGGATATGTCATCATGGAAAGACAATAGAGCTCATCATGGAAAGACAATAGCGCCTAACCTCCCTCCCCTTGCTAAGAAGCAGTATTATTATATATTGGAAGATCTCTGGGCTTTGTCAGCAGACCCCATACCTTAGCCTATAGATAGTAGATCTACATCATAGGTGCTGTCTCGCTCTTCTCCCTGGAAAGGTCCCTCTCCAAGTGTGTGCTACCTATTAGTGTATCCCAATAAAAGCAAAGTATGTTGTCCCAAACAACAGTTGCATCGGTATGTTGTGTCTAAGTGTTAAGACCTGGCCAGAACAAAATAACAAGGGGCATTGTTGTTCGACCTTGCTCACAATGTTCAGTCAAAATCACAGGAACCTGCAGAGAGTGAACAAAGCGATGAGTTCTCATGTGAAAACAGCCATAGAAATTATTTCAAAAATAAAGTAGTGTAGTAACGTGCGCAAAGCAGTGGGCAAGCTGCAGCGTGCTCATGCTAACTTAGAGAAAACGACAATGTCCCCATGGGCCATGTGACAGAACGACCTTCCCCTTCAGCTCCGTACAGCCCCCTTGCTGGCATACTTCAGAAAGAGACTCAAGACCTGGCTTTTCGATGGGGACACAGCGCCGAGATACCCCTAGGGGTGACAGTGCTGTGCTTTACAAATGCTGATTGATTGATTAATGGGGGGGTTAACTTCCCTGATTCTACACTTTATCATAAAGCATTTGGCATTAAGCAATGTCAGGGTTATTTTTGTGATCATCCTGACACACAATCTAAATTGTGGTATTTATTGGAACTTGCCATGTTATCCCCCTTTTCTCACAAGCAAATTCTTTATATGTCTTGTCCTCCTAAGTATTGGATACCCTCACTTATCTTTCACTCTTGTTCCTTATTCATGCCATATCTGACTGCTCATCCATCCTCTTACAAGCACTTTGTTCAAAGTCCTATTTGGTATAACAAGTGGCTTTTAAAGAAAGGTAAATCACTGTTTTGGCGGGATTCTTCTAGTAGAAACTTGCTTACAATCTCTCAATTGCTTCTACATACAAGTGTAATTCTTTCTTTTGAGAATCTTTTCCAATCCTTTCACTTACCACCTAAGTGTATGAAACAATATCAGTATTTGGAACCTTTGCTCACAGCCACACTTAGTTCCATATTATCCTCTCCCACTCAGGATCATGGTGTGCAGAATATCCATAGATCCATAACCACCCCCTCTACAGCTGCTCTGATTTATAAAACACTGAAAAATCTTCCATTGGACAGACCTAAATTTAAAATTAAACTTACCTGGGAATTTGAGTTGCAAACGAATTGGTCCACAACTTTTTGGGAGAAAATATGGGATAAAATTCACAACACTGCAAGCACTGCTGACCTTACTCAAACTTTATATTATTTTTTATAATAGGCTCTATTGTACCCCTGTACATCTCTTTAAACTGAAACTGCTTCAACAAGATATATGTTGGCATTGCAACAAAAGCTCTGGTACCTAGTTACATATGTGTTTTTTCAATGTACTAGGCTGTCTCAATTTTGGGATCAAGTGGGGTCACGTATAACTATTATTATGGGTAGTAGGTCTCCATTTTCCATAACTGCTTTATTTCTAGATAGCTTGGTTAATCTCTGGTCTCATGAAAAAATGTGTGGCAAATAAGTAGACCTTTTTATCGCAATTGGTTTTCAGGTAATCACTTATCACTGGAAATCTACGGACACTATTACTCTCCAACAAAGGTGGAACCTGGGGTGTCATAACCACCGTTTGGATCAGCATAATTTACCATCTACTTTACTATTTGTTAAACGGGAAACACTGTGGAAACCACTTACTAGATATTTGTCCATACATGCATGTTGTAACTCTAATTAACTGTAAGATTTTGCTAAATTCCGGTTCCTATTATTTACCATGTTGTTTTTTCTCTCTAAGTCTTTGGTATTGATTTGAATCCACAATGATTAGATAGTTTCATCAGTATATACTTTTCTTATTCTATGTTCTTCTCCCCTTTCCTTTCTCTCATCCCCCTCCCTTTCTTCTTTTCTCTTTCTTCTTAACTTTTTAGGATTTCTGTTGCTAAATTTGTCCCATATGACAAGCGTAAAATCCTTTATCCCTGGAGTTGAACATTAGACATTATTTGTTTTCTTATTTTATAATGCATTATTATTAAATTGCTTGTGAAGTTTAGTATCATATTTATCTTTCTTAATAAAAATACTTAACTTAAAAGAAATATTTTGCAAACGTTATCCACTGCAATCAATACACTCAGTAAGTGCAGTTGGTCTGCATCGACAGCATGCAGCATTACACATGAAGTTTGCAAAGGCAAGACTAACAAGCATTGGATTAACCAATAAATCTGACTTTTTGTTAGGAGAAGCTAAGTAATAGTTGCGTGCACTTTTTTTTAGTCGATCCTGCTATCCTATAAAGGCATGTAGAGATGAAGCAAAATCTTGGGCTACAACGATATGGAAGCTGGGGAAGGAGGCCCTTGCTGATAGACTGTATAAGCAGCATTTGCCTTAAAGAAAAGTGTTATGAAAAGGAGTCAGATGATGTTTGCTTTGCAAGTGTTGATCTTAAAGGATACACATATCAAAATGCTTCAGGGTAGATAACATGTGACAAAGGGACAGTATTGTTTATTTCATCTTTAACAAAGATCCTTTGCGCACATCTTTACTTTGTGAACTAAAAAGCCGCAAATCCAACAACATTCATCATGAAGCAGAGTAAAGCAAGTGAATGCATAAAGGTGATTAGTGAGTAGCACTGTACCTTTATGGTAGTCTAAAGAATCCAAACAATATACACTTCGGAAATTTAAATTGCTTAGCAATTAAAATGTTGATGTCTGGAAAGTAAATATTTTACTCGTGTTTCATCTACAAACTGCTTTTTATGTCAAAGCTGTGGGCTAGCAAATTGATTATTTAATACCCACAAAATACCTTGAGATTGATGGAGGGCTAATTTCAAGCAATGGCAAACTATCAAAACACATGAACGCCAGTGACTGAAGGGAGCTCACTCAAAGGCCACTGTCTCTGTAATTCCTATTGTACTCTTTGAAGAATTAGTGATATGAGATCTTCCAGACAGCTAACACTGCCTTTAGTGAGATCTAAAAATTGCTGCACGTTTTGTTTTTTGGATGTACGCTGTTCTTCTGTCCACAATGTGGTCAGAACACTCTCTCTGTCTCTTTCTTTCCAATTAAATCTCTCATTCACAGTCTGCCCCTCCACCCGTCTCCATCTAGTCCTAAAAACAGCTTGGGTGTACAAAATTACATAATTTGTTTTTGCATAATTATGCGAGGATGCTTGTTCTGTTGAAAAAAATAGTGGAAAACCACAAATGCTGTGAACAACAGACTCTCACATTCTTGTTGTTCACGTTGTTCCCGTACATCCGCACAAAAACTTTTCTGAGAAGAATTATGGTGTAAGTTTGCGAATTTCATGTAATAAGCATAATGGGAATTTGTGAAATTACGCAAGATTACGCCAGCATAATGGACATTTTGCCAGAACCTAGAAAAGAGAAAAAATCTATAGCTATATGATAAATAGAGAAAGTGCCTGCAGCTTTAATCACCATATTGCTTCTTGCATAAACAGCCTGAAAATAACCCCCATGAGTCACAATGGCATAATATTTCAGTACAGCAAGTCACAGAAGCATACTTTATTCAAAGTGTTACATTTTGCCACTGTCGTCCATCTTCAGTTGTCAGACGTAAGTGCTAACAATGTGAAAAAGTGCAAAAGTAAAAAAATATGTTTATTTATAAATAGAGTGCAATTGTAAAGTTCAAAGTGGCAGAAAGCTACATTCTAGCAGACAATATATTGACCATCAATAGTACCAAGTCCTCTAAAAAGGTGGTAAATAGTTTTACGTTTGTGATACAGACACTATGAGACTACACTTCCCTTTTCCTCAGCATGTATTTCACCTTGGATGATTGTTTAGTATGGCTGACTGCGGTGTTCAGTGTGGATTTTGCATCTGTCAGGAAGGAAGTTGTCACTAGACACTGAGGGGTAGAAAATGGGTTTGCACTTTAACCTGGTTGGTACCAAAGGGTTACAGCTCCTTGGGTATGCCTTCTTTACAATGGGTGATTATACAAGCTAAGATCACCAACAAAAACACTGTCTAACCAAGGCATAACAGCAATGCAATGTCCCCCAAATAACTTTGCAACAGGAGTCAACCAGGGCATATTACCTTCCTCGGTTATACTCCTCCTAAGAAACATTCCTAGATAATGCAGATTAGTTTTGTTCAGGACCCTAAACCCAGGGACTATTTTACCATTATCATAAAGTTACCCCAACCCACTTTCTTCAGTCGTTCATACAGATTGTTTTTTCCTAGCTGCTTGAACTAGACAGGACAGCAACACAACCACATTAGTTAAATTTATGAACTTGTGTGCAAATAAATTACTGTTTATAGAAATCAGTCTATATATTCCAAGCCCAATATTAATTCCTCCTAGAATGCTTTTTCCCTTTGTTCATCAGATATCCTGTGTTTTGTGTGCAATAGTCAGGAATAAATAAAGACTGTGCTTGAAGAAAATTACTTTATAACTTTCTGTGACCTCCAGGCTATCATCTACAATCTAATAGGCAGCTAGAGAGATTTAATTATATTGTGGACTAATTATTCTCTCACTGAAAACTGGTTACACATAATACCACACTACTGAGATGCTCCCAACCTTTAACCAAGTTATAAAATGTAGCTTTCTATAAAAGGCTTACTGTTTAGATTCTGTTACAATTAGTGTGAAATATATTTTGTGAAAACATTTTCAGTTTTCAAAATCATCAGGCATGTTCTGCAGCATATAAGCATATAAAAGTGTCTCTATTGGCAGAAATACATATTTTTTTACTTTTTTTCATGGTTTTCTAATATTATGCTACTACATCCAGCCTGTGCAAGTCAACAACTCCATTTAGTTCAGTAATTAAGAGCACCTCTCTATTCCACAAGTCAAAGTGATAGTAAGTACTGCTTTTAACAGCTAACACTTCTGCATAACGTTGTCTATTGTAGATATGAGAAGGTAAACTTTAATTGTGTGCACAATGTGATTACCATAACATCTAAGTTTCACCCTGCTGAATAAGCTATCATGTACAAGAGTGAAGAAAGATAGCAGCCACAATCCTTTTTATTGCACAAGGGGTGCTGCATATTAAGATGATCTTACTTCCTGTCCCTTTCTAAAAATGTCCATCTACATATATTGCATTTACATATATGACAACATAGAAAAGGGCGTTTTGAGAGACAATTGCTGGAGAAATGAATGAAAGTATGCAATGAACAAAGAATGTATGATAGTTTTAAACCAGGACAGAAAGATGACCAAGGAGAACAAAAAGTCCATATAACCATTGTATAACAAAATCAGAGGAACACTAGTGACCACTTGATCATTCATCTTTAACTTTAGCCAAGACTGTTAATGGTGATGAGGCATCCTATGAACATGGGGGTCTTTTTTCCAATCATACACAGCATGCGTGCAAATCAAAGAAATGCTCTGTGTGTACAGAATGCTAACCCTTTACTAAAAACATTATTCAAATCAATAAACTGCCCTTAGGGAATATTAATTTACACACAAAACACAAAGGAAAACATCTGCTACATTATTCAGCAATGCAAATTGTGCTAGGAGGGGTAAACCTTGAGGTCTCCTGAAACCTTCAATTATCTGTTTTAAACTTCCAGTGGTCTAACGGTTAAGCATAATGAGGAATCAAGCAATTCAAACAATGTTCTACAAGTTTAAACTTTAATCTACTAAATTCTAAAAGCACTATGTTGAGGTGGTCAGTCTGAAACACATGCCTCCAAATGCTATCCTCCCAACACAAACCTATAGTGACAACTAATTAATTACTGTGTGTGCCAGATGTTACCATGTCCATGATTAACTGATAAACCATCTCTAGAATATTAGGAGAAAATGCAACAATAGATAATCACAGTCTATATTTTTGCTGTAAAACATACTACAGTAAAGGTGTTTAAATGTGTTAGATTGTATCAGAATGCCTATAGGAGATCGAGTTGCTGTATGCCTTGTAAAAATGAAAATTGGCGACATATTTAAGACTTTAAAGCAATTCCTAGAAGGATCAATTTACATTTTTCATCACAGGTAAATTAATGTTATAGTTATATGATTCATTTATCTGTAACCTAGCACATGAATATTTTATAAAATGTTTCTAGTTATTATATTTGGTTGCACTAAATCTCTAACTGAGAAATGTGAGTCATGTCACCATGAAAGTTTGGTCATGATGTTGTGTCATTTTCTTGGCATATGAAACATACATTTCTAAGCACACTAGCTATACCTTTATCACATTATATTCAGTAGTGGGTAATAGCCATTTGTTCTCAAAGGAAAGGCAGATAATCATATAGTGGTTTTATGGATGTGTTACTTTCATTGCAATGCAACTCCTCACAGACTCCGATTGTAAGTCTAATATTTTTTAAAGAACTATCAGCCCGCAATTGAACTTTGAACAATAATTCAGGCATTTTAACCACGTTAGCAACCAATATTCTAGAGGCCCTAATGGCTATCTAACATGCAAAGGATTGTTATTGAGAATATCTTCCCTGATGCCAGCCAGGAACTTACCTATCCTCTTGGTTCACAACCTTGGTACAAAGATTTTCCACAGGTGCCACTTTGGACTGAGAAAAGCAACTGGCAGAAGAATTCCCTGAATCAGAGATGTTGTCACTGTGGACTATGTTATCCTTCCCAGGTGAGAGTGTATGGTTAAAGTCTTCAGAGCCCGGACTCTCATTCTCAGTATTCTTCGACACCGAAGCTCCCACCTGAACGGATTGTGGAGAGCATTCCTCATTTCCTGAGTCATATTCCTTGGGTTGACCATTCTGAGTTTGCTGGAAACCCACTCCACTGCCTGCAACAGTTAAAGGTGCAATAGCGGATCCAGGTGGTGAGATCTGGAAATGAGAGAAAGCCAGGAGGAAGAAGTTTGATGAAGGATTCCAGCTATTTCCATTAGTTGAGGTTACAGTTGCCAACAAGAACAGGTTCTAGTTAAAGATTTTTTTTCATATTCATCATTGTCATGATGCACTGTATACTGAAACAGAAAATAAGAAAGAAGGTAGCAGAAAGAAAATGCCAATGAAAGAAATATATATCGCTGATATTATGTCACAGAGTGAAGCGTCCCTTTCCCAGATATGATTTAATTGGAAAGGGGATAGGCATCGTGCGGTATCCCAGCATGCAAATCATGGGAAGACAGAAAACCATAAGGGGAGATAACAAAAAAGAAAAGATAAAGGAACAAAAGCAAATCTAAATTTGAAAATTATGGATCAAATAATAGATGAAAATGTCTTTTATGAAGATAAATGATTTTCTTATTTTTTATGTCTGTTTTCTTCTAAGCATGACAGTGGAGACACTGGATCTATAGGTTGCATCAGTATGCATGCTTTAATAGCTTCAGGTCAGTTCTGGTTATTTTCACATGTAAAAAGACTACTTTAGCCCTCATTAAGAGTACCTTCTTAATTCCAGTGTGACTGGTAATACCAGTTATAAGTCCTATCACAATTCTGAGATCCACAGGAACACCACGAATCTCCAGGAGATATTGGCTGGTTAAAGTATGCATGAGACAGCCTAATAAAAGTACCTTTTTAACAGCTTTGAGCAAGTACTCAGAGCTGGATAATATTGAATCATCTGGATGAAGATTAGATCTAACTTGTGTCCCTTGAGAATTGGTGGCACTTATGTTCTCAATTAGTATTACAAAGTATAATAGTAGGAACATAACGCAAAAGAAATGATCTAGCACATTGCACATTATGTTCAGCAGCTTCTTCTCTGCCTGTGATTTCTCACAATGATTGCTCATAACTGAGTCACTAGTCTAGCACACCCAGAGACTATTTGTGACACAGGATTGAAAGCCACCTACATATCTCAACAGAGAAGGTTAAAAAAATGATATAACTTTTAAACATTAGATTTTCCTATTGTATAATAATTTACATTACCCCTAGAGAAAACTACTCTTTATCTGTAGGTAATGAAAATTCTCTTGGAATAGATTTTGATACACACCGCAATCAATAATGAGTTTAAGATTGCCATAAGTAAGGCATGCCTTCATATTAGGAACCAAATCCAAAACTTATCAACATGGTTTAATACTTGTACATTACAATATATTGAGATCATGAATATTCTGGGCTATCAGTAAAACAATGCATCATTTTCTGATACATTTCAATAAAATTAAGCAGCTGCATGTTTCTTCTAAGAATCTTCTGTCTTCATACATAAAAATATGTTTATTTAGGTTTAATTGAAAACTCAAAGTAGAACTCTAATTTCTTTACAATTGTGGTTTAATGGTATTCTTTGTCCCTATTATTCTCAACAGGCAGTGCAACATATTACACACATTAATTTAGTTACACTATATTAATAATGGACAATTTACCTCATGGCGTTAAAGTA
The DNA here is from genome assembly GCA_963921515.1 of Calotriton arnoldi. Lineage (NCBI taxonomy): Eukaryota > Metazoa > Chordata > Amphibia > Caudata > Salamandridae > Calotriton > Calotriton arnoldi. The sequence continues at coordinate 446,117 of CAWUFW010002991.1, read as the reverse complement.
ACAAATTGAGTAAACATCCTGTAATATGGACCAGAATCATAGACTGTTACTCTTTCACAAATAAATAGCAAGAAACATAAAAATACTAACTTTCATATTTTAGGATTTGGTGTAGAGGAAACCTTGGCTAAGGAAATGTATCAAGGTATCTTTAATTGTAGCAAATGTTTTAAAGATCTTCAGTAGGTATCCTATCATTTTAATTTTAAAATCCCAGGTTGTTTCCAAGACTTTTGCCCCCCCTCAAACAGCACCCTGGTTGTTTGGTCATACATGTGGTCATCAACTAAAGAGTGAAACAAAGAACTAGATCCAAACATGTTGATGGTTCCTAAAGATCATACTCGACTATATGGTTTAATAATGCAAAAAAAAACACAAGGGAATTAATTATTATCACTGTAATCTGTCCCCCAATGTATGGTGAAACAGTGGGGAAGAATTGACTTAGGGTTTGTTCAGTCTGCCTTCCCTACAATGTCAAAACAGAGACAGAAGGGACTATTGATATGATTATGCACTCCCTATGTAGTATAAAAGAGAGAGGATAAATCTCTATTCTAGTAAACATGCTGGCAACAACATGGTGTAAAACAGAGGTATCCAGCACAGAGCCGGGAGTGCCAAATCAATGCCAGATTTTCAGGATTTTCACATAAAATATTTGTTCATACATTGACAATACATGGAACTGCTTTGTGTATGTAGTGATCATCCTGAAACTTTGGCATGAATTCAAACTGCTTGGACCTATGTTTGATCTCCTGGTATAACAAATTAAGAATAAACTTCCTGACCATTATGTTACCTGTCACAGAGTCAAAAAGGATTTCCCATTCATTGAATCTGTTTTTCCACCTCATGATGTAAAAAGGACAAGATAAATGCATAGAGACTGAAGAGAGTCATGATCAGTTATAATATTCCGTCACCAAATGGTCTAGCATGATTCAAGAAAGAAATGCATGGTATGTTGAGAATCCTCTTCAATGCATGGCAAGCCATAAATACTCTAAGGTCAATTGGTGCAATTTTACCTACAAATCAATTTAGGAAGCAGCAAAAATATGGGAAGGAATCATGGCCCTTATATTCTGTCTGTAACCAAATGGCAAAATGAAAAGACTAAAAGGATAGATGTTTGATTGAGGTTTTCCACCAGAACCTGTTTAAAGAGAGATAGTGGGACTCAATGTCTATTGAACCTGCCCATCATTGTAAGGAATTTGGGTTTCTCAATCACCATATGCTATAACCAATATTAGCCCAGACTCGCATCATTGATAGGAAAGTTATTATCTTTCAAACATTGACCGAATGGACTCCTGGTACCAGATTAATGTTAGAAGATCGTCTGACATATATATTGTGTCCTACATATCATCTGGAAAAATATCACCCCTCTTGAGTTAATGATAGAAAGTGTACACCCAATGGGAAGATAGTTTTGTAAATGTTATTTAGAACATGTATGTGAGATGATATTTCTGTATCTTCTGTATCCGCTATTCTGACATACAACTGAGGGGAACAGGATAAATATAAAGTTCCATGGCATGTTCAATAAGAGGCAGGACAGCAGCTGGTCTATGAAGTGTATGTATATGACCTAGAAATCCTGGAACAAATATTACATTGATAAGACCTACAACCCAAAGGTCTTGTGTCTCCACTGTGGCTATTGGCAGCTCAAATGTGGTTTTTTGTAAACTCCCTTTACCTTACAGAAAACAAAGACATTACAAAAATGGTGTGAAGTTCACAAAGAAAAGAAACAAGCCCAAAAGCTAAACGTTGTTTTGGAACTTGAAATCAAGGAAGAAGGTAAAGGAAAGAATGGAAAATAAACAGAGCCTTCTGAGTAATAATGAAAACATAAAGAAACTAAAAGTATACAGAGATTCTGACTGTGCTTTTTTTAAAAAGACTCTCCCCTACATATTTCTGTTCAGCTGTCTCTAACAAATACCCTGTCATCTTGTGGATAGCGTTCACTTACCAATCAAGCACTCCTCCTTTAGTAGGTAAGGTGTAAGAGAAAGGGAAGAGCGGGTAACATAAGTCCATCATCAGAGATCTCAGATTACAAGAAAAAAAACACACACCCTCTCCTCAAATGCTCATACGCGCTTTGGATTTTTTTAGATATCATTTTCATTTAAAGTTGCAGTTTCATTTTTTTCCATTTCTTAGTGATTAAATACCCATGAAGGTCTGTGGGTAGGACAAGTGGGACTGATTTTCGGTCAACCTAGTAGAGACACAGATTTGTCACAGTCATTGACTTTCTGCCAGCTTGTTTGCTGTGAACTGCTCAGTAAAGTTGCAACCCTCATTGGCTGTCAATTTTCTGTTAAGCCCAAAGCTCCAAAAGAGGATTCCAATGAACACGAGCATGTTGACAACACTGCAATCTGGCCCTCTTGAGAACCTTCACCAGGCAACAACTGACATTCATCAATAGTAAAATAAGGAATCCTGACCAAGCTATAGTCATGCCCCTGTTAGAAACTTACTGCAGGTAGCAACAGATATTCCTAAAAAATAGCATCATATTTACTTTCCCTCACAATACATACCCCAAATATTTTGCCATACATCCTAGCCCCACACTTAATCAACCTCTCTAACTTCTGTTATCCTGTATTGACCACCTATTCTTGTTCACTTAGCCAATTACTACAACTCAAACAAAAAGGGAGCCATCCAGAGCAAAACTTACTTTAGCTCAAAGGGAAAATATATTGAGGATTACCTTATGATCCTTGCCAATTCCCTTCTCACCAACTTCCCCTTTACCACCTTCAGACACCTCTCATCTGCAAACCAACTAGGTAGTTCCATTCTGATTCTCTTCTGCCTGGGTCTCTGACCCTAGAAGGCACTGCTCTGCCACAACTGGAAAAACCTATGCTTCACATGACGCGGGGCTAAAACAACAAAGAGTTGTTTGTCCTTATGCAAACCTGCAACACCTAATTCAAAGCTCTCTCAGTAGCAACCAACAATCATTCAAAATCAGATATTCTGTAAAAGCCATATAAACTCTTTCAGACCATCCCAAAAACCTTCTGTGCAAAATATGTCACCTCATGCATCTTCTCATTCCAAGAGCTCTCTGTAGACCTCTACAATGTCTTCATTAACAAAACCTAAGTGGATCCAAAATTATATTAAATTCACTATTGCCCCCTTTAGTTCACCCACACTACCGATAAATCCATGTGCTTCTATGAAAAATACGTCCAATTACAATTCTATCAAACCATCAGTAATGAACCCTCAACTGAAAATAAAAATTCCTGGATTGTATATATGAGACAACATTATCACAACAGTAGATGAAAAAAGCCATCAGAAACTACAATCTACACTGGTTGCCTGCTTTCAGAATTGTATTCCACAACACCTGTATTTGCAAAGTCAGATTTGAACCTCCTGTATTCATTGTTCAGTGTCAGTGTCTCAAATTATGGGACTTTGATCCATGCTTGGTCACACTTTTCTGCTGCATCCCACACAGTTCTGGTCTTTCATATACACTTTTCAATCTATCCATGATTTCTTAAAGGAACCTTCTCAAGATCATCAGTGTATCCCGTCATTAACATGGCAACCACATGCAGATCCACCTAATTGTCTGTGGTGCCAAATACCAGACGTTTCCAGGTTCATCTATGCTGTTAAGGATTTTATTTGCAGCCTTTGTTTCAAGCTTAAAAACACCAAATCAGAAGTCATCTTTATACAATAATGCCTCACTGTTCACCTCTACCATCCTTTTCAAATAATTTACTCCTTGCCCAGTCAGTGGAGGACAAGGCAGGGCTCCTCAACTAAGTCCTCAGCAAGCCATCAAAAAAGTACAGTGAATAACTGATACTTTTTCCAGCACAGACCACTCATGCACCCTTCTGTTCACTCCTCCGGAACCTCTCACTTGCATAGTTGGCTCCATCAATACATATTGATGACAACCCCCTCTATACCAGGCCCTATTGATAGAGTGGAGGCAAAGTCATTCGAGCAGGAAAGGACAGTCCTTCTCTTTCTAAACACCCAGGGTATGGACCAGCATCTCCAGCAACATCAAACTGTTCACTATCGCCTGCAATTCAGAAAGAAATGCAAGACATTGCTCTTTAAAGAACACTAACATCCTGTAAGACAGAACCTGCTTTCTACCTACCTCATTTTAAATGACTTAAGGATGCACGCCTTGTTTTTCCGTCTTTCACTCTCTGACCAGATCTCAATTCTTCCCAGCAGGATGTGTGATACATAAATATCTTTAGATACATATATACATATTTAGTGGTGTCCCAGAATATCAACCAGGCCACCTTCAAAGATGACAACATGCCAGAAAGGCTATATGCTCACCTGATTAACACATACTCAGTGACCATAAAACGGAGAGAGCTCAAATGTCTCTCTCTCTCTCTCTCTCTCGCTCTCTCTCTCTCAAAGTACCACAATCAAGATAACACCAATCTGCCTCCCATACGCACCAAGATGAACTTCTACAGACACACAATCTGCCTCTCGCTAAAGGATTGCCACAACCTACTACCAATAAATAGGTAGATCAGACATACCTTTGTCTGTACAAGGCTGCAGACTCTGGTAAACCCTTTGTCTTTTTGCAAAGTCTTGCCTGCCATTCAGCTTTTTCATCAAGGCATTCAGACCCGCTTCTTGAACTCTCCAGGCCTGTGACTCTACCCTCCTATAGATTGCACACACCTGTAGGAACTGACTGGTGGTTACTGAATGTTTATCATGACAAATGTCAGACAGAGCACATGGTCAAATACTATTCATAGTGGTACTCATTTTGCTAAAGAGTAAACAAATGTTGACCACCTGATCTCTGTGAAATGGATCTAGTGATCCCAGAAGCAGAATTTCATCTCCACTAATTCAGCCCAGAAGCAAAATTAATGTGCATCCTTGTGGACAGTCTGACCATATGTCAAAGGATTGTAAATGCACTTTGATCAAAGCACCTTCTTACCTCTTGCCCCGCCAGTAATGACTGTGAGGCACTTTGATGTCCATGGGAGGGACCTACATTGGCAAATGTTGGAGCTAACCTGACCTAGGACCAGGCTTCAGTTTCCAGTTGTGCTGGTCTGGTAAATTTATGTGTCATCTAAGGTCAAGATATCAGGTGAAGATTTATATGTTTAATGTACAAGTTGATTTAGCAAGTAAAAGGCTTTGTGAAATTTAGAAAGTGATGTTAATACGAAAATGAGTTACAGGTTTGCACGCTCACAGTTTCTGGACCTAGAGCTACTTGTGAGTCTGTAAACCTTGGAAATGCATCAGGATTAGAATGGAACGATGTGAGGTTTATTTGTATCAAGAGTTTTTTTTCTGAAAGTTCATAGTCTCTGCTTGCACACTGCTGTTTATAAACACAACCATATTTGTAACTCCACCTGGGTGGGTGCACTTGCTTTGGCTGTTGCTTAGTTTGCATTTGAGGAGTGCCTGTTAGTGTGCTTCTTATATCTAGATACCAGAGGTTTGTAAGCATATGATATTTTCGATGGAGAATTTTTTAGTGTCTAATAGGCTGCCTCTTCGTAAATTAGTGAGACTATTTCTTTGTGGTTTTCACATCTCTGTGTATATGAAGGAGTATGTGAGAATGTGTGCATGCCTGCCTACTTTTGTTGCATGTTGTGGTTGCCTGTTGATGAATTTATACTGTTGCATTTATATTTGTTCACTTTTGAAATGCTGTGAGTTCCTTTACTTGTGTATTAAGGATGTTTTACTAAGCCTGAGTGGGTAATATGCCTTTGGGCATGCCAACAACATTGGTATTTTTGTATGTAGTTAGATCTGCAGTGAGTGTGAAGAGAATTATACAGATTCATTTTAGAGAACCCTGACGAGGTGGAAACTAATAGAGGTCAAAAGACCAGAAAAGTCCAGATGATGTATCATTCAAACAATGACTCTTTGGAGCTTTTTTTGCATTTTCTGAAAAGTATAATTTCAGTTCTACTGTCATTCACCACCATTCACACATCTCCAGTGGATAAGGCTAGTTCCTGCTTGTCAGCTGATATTCGGAAACCCCGCTTTTTATATATTGCTCCAACAGTGTCATCAAACTGATCTTCATAAGTGTAGGTTATTTGTTAAATGTCTACAATCAGGCCATACTCCCACAAATATCCCCATAAAAGGGGTGTGGCTTGAAGAAAGGGATATTCTCTGGAATCTCAATGAAAACAAATTGTTTAATGTGATGAGTTTTCAAAACAAGCAGTGCATTTTGGGTTCCTGCCCATAAGAATTTTTTATAGATCTTTCCTAGAAATTTCTGACAAAAACGAGAGTTAAATGTTAAATTTCTGACACCGATAACAAATTAGAATGCAAATTATTTTTTCCAATTGGTTAGAGTGCGAATCCACAAGTAAACATCTGTGAATACCTACTATTTCATGGTTGTGTGGGTGTTCTATACACTTTAGAATTCCACCCAACATTCTGCTTTCCCTGACCTTTCATTTTAACGTTCTGAAAACAGATATTCCTCTCTATTCTCAAAATTTGTCCAGAAGTGCCATCTTCGTGCAAAACTTCTCAGCAGAGCCAGATTCTTAAAATCACAACATCGATAGCTCCCTTGTACACCTAACTTTACTTCAAGTTTTTGAATAGGACTCTTAGAATTGCATCTTTGCCTGTTCCACAAAGCATAACACAAGAAAATAAGAGTTCCTAAAGGCCGATATGTACTAGTACCATGTATTCTGCAAGGTACTTTTTTCGTGTCAAGGGTTACTGAAATGCAATGTACAGGGCCCATACTGTGAAGCACATGAGAGAGGTGAGGTAGACCCGTTCAAGAGAGAGGAGTCAGGTCTGGTGGCCCAGTGGACTGATGCATCTACTGCAGGAAGCTGTAAATCTGCCCAGGATATGCAGATTTTGGCAGGAGCATGTGACAGTAATGCAGAACCTTGTCAAGTGTCTGTATTTCCACAGTGATGAAAATGGCACATGGAAGGGAACAATAATGTCCCTTTGGGAATGTCATATGAAGTGACATTATCAGTGCGGTGAACATCCACAGTCAGACTTTTGTATGATTTAATAAACATTGGCAATGCCGAAGTGCATTCCACTACAGCTACTTCAATTAAGCATAGTTGAATAAACTAGCAACGGAAGAAGCCTTACACCCCTATTTTGCCAAAGAGTATAGGGCAGTAGATTTCTTTATTTGAAAAAATGTCAAGAATTAAGTGAAGTGTGTGATTGCATAATTATGGTAACCCTAAGACTCCAGATAACCTGTGGTTGGATGACAGGTGTGCGTAATTTAAACTATGAAACCACAGCTTATCATGATCCTATTCACAAACTACAATTTATAGTACGGAAAGTAGTTGCTGGGACAGAAAAGTCCTCTGCATGGTAATGGACGTGTACCATGAGTGCCCAACTGTACTGTTGTCTAGATCCATAAGGCTGATTTTTGTGTCATAGGTAAACACGGATCATGTGTGTGTGCCATGACATAAGCCTGTCTCACGGATTGCGGTCTTGTTGGACTGGGAGGGATGCCCTAGTGCTACCCTCATAATGGTGGAAGTTTACTGCCTTCACCAGGAGTTAAGCAGCACGAGCGTGGTAGTGGCAGCATACTGTGTATTGATCAGTAGGAGTGATCAGGACCTTTTTTAGGTCTCGCCTACGCAGCGCGCGAGCTCTGCTTAGGAGGGGACCTCTTGGCATCGCTCAGCACTTTTGCTAAAACTCGTACATGTTTGCACTGCTCTCTATGGGCACTCGTGCACGTTTGGCGTTTCCCTTGCGGGAGCGAGCAGCAGCGCCATCTGTTAGCAATTATCGCGCCTTGCTGCTCGCTCCCGCAAGGGAAACGCCAGACATGCCCTCAGCATCTACAGGCGTCCTTAGCGCGATCGGATTCGTTAATTGCTTCTCTCTCGCGCGGCCGCCCTCTCTCGCTGTTTTTTTTTTCTATTTCCCTCTCTTTGCCCCCTCTCTACATTCACCTTGTCAGGGATCACGGCGTAATTCTCTATTGACTCTTGTCAGGGATCACGGCGTATATTTATTTACAGATATTATTTTACATTCCGAACGCTCACGCATGCATTAATGGGCCCTCAGCACTTGATTAAAGCGTTGAGTTAGAGGCAGCAGACGCAGGGCTGTTCTCTGCCTGAAAATGTTGACATTTGAGAAAATTGCACTCTTTATACCACTCCGTCCTGTGACTCAGCTGTAAATCAGAGCTACTTAGCAGCCACGCCTGGGGGCTCAAGACATAACATCGGTGTATTTGTAAAGCGCACGTACACCCGTAGGCATCTTGGCGCTGAATAAGAGACCGTTATTGTTACCCAACTCAATGGTATCGACCTCAGAAGGATGAAAGGCTCCACCAGGATTTGAACTTGTGGCCATGAGTTCAAACACAGGCCACTGAGGAGCATTAGTCCACTGAGCCACCAATCCACAGGAAAGCGTGAAAACACCTTCTATGGCGCGGCGTGCGAGGCATTGCAATGCCTGGATGCACACTATCTGGAGACCGAATAGTGCCTTAACAACACTCGCAAAGGGCTGGTCTCCCCAGGCGGTGGCCTCGTGTACTTACCTCGCACACAGAGAAAAGGGGCCTTTTCTCGGTCAGGGAGGGGGTGGCTTCCGTCGAGAGAGGGGAGCCAGACTTTACAGCGAAGTGGCAAAAATGCGTCCTTCATTTCCATTGCCCAAATAAGATGGCTTTATGATACATGTTTACTCAAGGGGAACATCGCCGGGTTTCCCTAGCAACAGCCGGCTCACACCGAGCCCGCCGGCCCGGCCTGGCCCACTTCAGCGAGATGATGGCGCGCAAGCAGCTGGCGCCACCGAGTGCCACGAAGCGCGCACAGCGCCGTGCTAAAGACATGACAAGGCAGCTTCGTCTCGGACGCTAAAGAGCCTTCCCTTTTGTGGAGCCGTGGAGACGGCGATTGGTCGCGGCTGTCTATTTCCAATGTGAGTTCAGGAAAATAAACACTTTAAGAGAATGTAGCCGGAAAGCATTTTTTTCATTTTAATGTTATCACCACTAACTGGATTTACGTGAAAGAGACTGTGGAATGTCCTGCTTCGATTCCTCTTTTACAACCCTGCCCCCCCCCCCAACCCTCTATTTTAATAAAGATGCAGAAATGTAAGACCAGCCATAGTGGGGATAGCGGAACATGTTTATGTTTCACATCACCAGAGATCTCGTGTTTCCTAGTTCCATGAGTGAGCACCGCATCCAGTTCTGATTTTTCCGTTGCAGTCTGGGATTTGTAGTCCTGTTGTTTCCAATACAAAATTAGAACTACAAGTCAAAAAATGCAGAGGGAAACTCGGACCGGCTGAGGTTCTCACGCATGGAAAGGAGACACTTGAAAACTCTGTATGACAGTTGCATGTCAAGCCCGAAGCACCTTGGAAAGGCCAGTAGGGTTGGGGAAGAGGCAGTCACATGTCAGGCACACCCCTAAAATGCTAGTAGTGCTGTAGCAGAGTCATTCCCATGTTAGTGCAAATGTATAAACACAGGCCAGGGGTCATTTTACACACAGTGCCCCCGGGGCACAGGTTCTGCACCCCTGTGACACTGTTGGACTGCAGAAGGGGCCACAGAGGTTTGCATAGGGTGGCCTGGCCTGCCAGATTTGTAGGGGGCAGTTCTGGATTTTCACCATTTGTCTCAACAGATTTCAGTGAATTTAGTACATGTTCCGGTTTTCAGAGAGAGAGACGATAGAAATGTGTTTTAGTTCAGGATTTGATTAGTAGCGGCTGCTGCAAATAAAAAGTGGTGAGGCAGGGGTGGGGGTGATAGTAATAAAAACAAGCATTGGCATAGCCAATAGGTCTCGCCTTTGGGACCTTATAAGTATTTAATTATGCAGCACAATATCCTTGGTGCAACATCAACTGTTGCATGGCTAAACACTTATAATGTCCCAAGGCGAGACCTATTGGCTATGCCAATGCTTGTTAACCAGTGTCACGGGAGTGACCCCTACAGCCTCACTCACCTTTTTTAAGTTCCACTGCTGTGTGCTTATCTCGCCCTTTGGCCTACTTCAGTTATATGTGAAGTACTGTGCAGTGCAGGAGTGGTGACTCTGCACTGGTTGCATGTGTGCCTGGGAAGGTTACAATTCAGAGATAGAACAGTGCTGTGCAATGTGTGCATGATGAGTGCATGTACTGGCTGTATGTATAACTATGAGGAGCGCAGTACATGAAAGATGTAGTGCTATGCAGTGCGTGCATGGTGAGTACATTTACTGGGTGTATGTGAATCTACGAGAAGTACTGTACATGAAGGGCATAGTGTTGCACAGAGCGTGCATGGTGAATGTGTGTGCTGGCTGTAGGTGTGTCTGCAAGTGAGCAGTGCACGCAGAGTGAATGTGTGTGCTGATTGTATATGTGCCCATGGAGGTAACAGTGCTGGAGAGTGTGTGAGCTGTACACGCAGTCCGAGTGCAAGTGTGCCTGTAATGGTGCATTACATGGAGGACTCTGGGTTCCATTTTGTGAGGCCCAGTCCTGCCTGGTGAGACATTAGGAGGCAAGGGAATCCCCTGGACAGGTTTGTGTATTGCTGAATTCCTGTGAGCTGGGTGGGACACACAGGAGAAGGGAGAGAGAGTCTTCCCCTGTATTCTTTAAAGGGTGCTCTTTGATTCAGTGGGAGATCACTAGGAAGTGGCAGGACACATCTCAGGAAGAAGAAGGGGCTGATAAGGGAGTCATAACGAGTGTGACTGGGAGCCCGAGATTCACCTTTTGATGCACATATCACTGTGGCTGACATCCAAGTGTGAACCCTAGTCATTCCAATGGCCTTGTTCTGTGGGACAGTCAGCGTTAGACTCGCTTTTGCTGTGACAGATGGCTTTTAAAGAGGAAGAAAGAGAGGAAACGTATGCACTTCAGAAGAAGCAGTACCTCAGCATAAAACGTCAAAGACCCAGACCCTAAATCTTATTTGGTGTCTGGAAATGGACTATAAGAAGGGGTGGTTGAGACCTCAAAATTGTCATCTGCCAAGCACCCAGACAGGCTGTGTGAGGAGGGGAAGCTCTGCAAGACTTCTGCCTGTGACCAGGACTGGGGACCAAGGCCTCCTAGTCTCCCTGCTGGGTGAGGGGAAATCACCCACGGAAACCAAGACCACCTGCTCTGGAGCCTTGATAGCCAGCTCCTGCCTCATTGCAAAGACCAGTGTGCCCTATGAGGAAGAGTAGAGTGTTGGAGGGAGCGAGGTCAAGTGGTGAGCCCTGTTGAAAGGACTCCCAGTGGCAGCTGTGAGGAGATGGCTGCTGCACCGATGCCCATGTGCAGGAGTGAGATGGTGGCTCCCGTATGCCAGGAGAGGGCCGCCATGAAGATAGCCATGTAAAAAGATTGCTGTGTGGTAAGAGTGGAAGCATGTGCTGCAGTGGCCCCGTGAGTCAGGAGGGGCTACCGTGGAAAAGACTGCCTTGGGATCATGGCCGAAGCCTACGTGACACTGTTCACCAGGGTTTAACGTGATAAAATTGGAATCTATGGAGCACTGGACACATATGAAAGCATACTCTGTTTGACATGCTCTAAAGGCAGTCGCTACTCCTAGTTTAGCAATGTATTCCTGCGCCATTATCACTGGGAGGCCATATAATCAGAACTGAAGCTGAGTGCGCGTCGTGTATAGGTAAGGAAATCAAGGAGGGGTGCTTGTACACACCTTCTGCTCTTGCTGAGAACTTATATGTTTGTCAATCAGCCTTCTAGCGTTTCCCATAGGCCTGAGAAGTGGAGCTAGCTAACTTGTTTATTTTTAGGAGGGCAGAATGTAGAGAAGCCTTAGGGCATGAAAGTACACTAACTAGTACTTGTACAGTTAATCGCCTTTTTTAACAAGTTTGTTCCCTCTTTGGTAAAATACCCTGTGGGTGCCCCTCACTTTGGCCACAATATCTGGTGAAGAATTGGTTGGACTTTTCCAAATACCAGGACTAGCTGGGACAGTCATCCCCTTGGCGCTATCTTGTCATCTGTCTCAAATGTTTTGAAACATATTTGATAACATAAGTTGAACCATCACTCAGTACTTACTATGTCCTTAACAGAGGGACTGCAGATTTCGGGTGTCTGCATAGGTGAGCAGACTAACTGATCTTTTACCACGTTGCATTGCTCTTCAGTTGCCTTTAAGCTGTTTCGTGGGCGCCGCCGCTTCGATTTGTGACTTCTCTTCTGAGACTTGGCTGTGAGCCTTTGGAAGGAGAAATTTTAATATTTACCTTATGGCAAAGATTTGTAAAGAATATTCAAAACATGCAAAACTTTTTGACAGAAACCATTGGGACTCTATCAACTTTACATCATGTTTAAACCTAGGTCTATTAGATCGGTGCCGTCTGTGGTGTTGTTGGGATGGACTGCTGAATGATATTACTAGGTAGCTTCTGGAGGATACATAAGATACATTCTCTGAAGCAGGATGGGGACTGTAATAATGAAAAATATATTTAAATGAAGGTAAAACAATATTTGCATAATAGAACTGGGATTTCCCTCTGGACCACATCTAGCTGATACAGATACACATTTATGTAGGGCGGAGGCCAGATCGCCAGCAACAATTTCTTTCAAACATGTGCCAAGACTGAACTCTTTTTTGCTTATCTAGAGTGTGGCTGGCGCTGGACGTGTCAGCGAGCTATCTGAGCTGTGTTTGAAAGAAGAGGCAGTACCAGTGGCACAATCTGACAATGTAAAATGCACACTTTCTTCAAAAAATCTTCTCTGAACAATTGTGGAATAGCAAACACATATATGGTAAGAAATGATCAAGATAGAATTATCATGCCTGTGTTGAGTCCTCGTGCCAGCTCCCACTGCGACAGTTCTCCTGTTCAGCTTGCCCACAGTCTGCTATCCTCTGCTGCCCTCTGTTTGTGCCTCTTCTGCTCGTTTCTTGGTCTGTTTTTCCTTTTCCTGCTTGTTTTTCTGCCCTCTGTTTTACCTTTTCTGCTTGTTTTTCTGCCCTCTGTTTTGCCTTTTCTGCTCATTTTTCTGCCCTCTGTTTTCCCTTTCTGCTAGTTTTTCTGCCCTCTGCTTTGCCTTTTCTGCTCGCCCGTTTTCTGCCCTGTTTTGCCTTTTTCTGCTTGTTTCTTCCCTCCTCCCGCTGTTTCCTCAAAACCTGTCACAGGGGGAGCTGATACGACTGAGACCTCGTAACCCAGCGCCCACATTCCCCAATGGGTGACAGTGCCGCACTCTATAAATGCTGATTGATTGATAGTTGAAAACAAAAAGTGGACTAAAAATTATTTTGACTACAGAAAAATGGTGGGATAAAATATTCTGACTTCTAAGACTAGACTGCATCTAGGCCATAATTGTAGAACACAGCTGTTGTGGATAGTTGGCCTCTTTACCCTTCACAAGACTGAAACATTTTGTATACATACATGTTTAGGAATATAAATCACTCTTTCATTTACAGCAATCACAAGAACGAATGCAAGTAGTGCTACTTATGTTATGTGATTATCACAGGAAGTAGTGTAGAACTAGATAAGAGCAGGGCCGTTGAGGTTTAGTGAACCAGTGCGAGCAGGTGTGGGTTAAGGGATAATTTTATTTTTCATCTATACACATTCCGAATGGTGGACTTCGAATAGCTCACTAACAGAGTCAAAAAAACATGTAGAAGTATTCAATACATGGAGGACAAGATTTCTCCAGCCAATTTGGGTAAAGAGTGTAAGCTCATATATAAGCTAGGATGACATAGTTCATTGTATATTCATAAAATTGTGTACACAAGAAGTGTGTTAGTCGTGTGTGATAAAAAGTACCACAATTGAACCATCCCCAACCAATCCCACGTATAGCCAGCCACCAAGACATCCATCCACCTTGCAAGCATGAGGCTCAGAGGATCCCTTCTAAGGAGCACACACACTCAGTCTCAAAGAATCTGCTTGGGGCCTCTTTCATTGAGCATTCTGACCTACTATCTTCTACTGCAGTCTTTGAGTCCAGTTCTGCCTGCATCCTCTCTCAGGCCACTTACTGTTCATATCATGGTGATGTACCCATCTTTGCCGTTTCCTCTTAGGTTGTGCAGGTGTGGTACACCGAGGCGACTCTAGATGTGTCCCGCCATAAGGCGGTTCATACCTTCATGTGTGAGACACCTTTTTTGGGCCAGCTATGATGGTTGCATGTAAGCAACTGTGTAGTAACGAAGGTCCACGCAGGTAGGTTAACTTTAAGGTGATTTATTCAAGCAGGTAACAAGTAGTTAAACAGGTAGTAATGTTCTAAAGGAGAGCCCCACCAGGAGCAGCCTGTGTGCTGCTCAGCCCATGCCTAACTGTCACTTCACCTCTCTGAGTCCCAACATTCCGAGGCTCCTCAGACTCCAACATTCTATTGTGATCAGAACACAGGCACTGGCTGAGCAGGAGGTGTAAAATACATTACACTACATATGCAGGATACTACTACACATTTCGCTGTTATTTCTTCTTTAGTATTCAGTCTTTCCCTTTCTGCAATGTTCTTCTCGTTCTTCCTTGTTCAGGAGGAATCTCTTCCTTCTCTTCTCCTTGTGCTTGGGTATGTCTTCAGTTCTGTTCCCGTCGTGCCCTGTCCTTCTTTCCTTGCTTGCCTGCCTGGCCAGTGGGTGTGCGTAGGGGTTGCATTTGGTACGTCTGTATCTTTGCTATTTCTTATTTCCTCGCTTGCGTCTCACTGTCTCTTACTTTCTATTTCGCTGTTGTTGAGGATGGGTTTTTTCTATTTGCTTCTTACACTTTACCTTCTCCTCCTTGTCTTCTCCCATCTATCTCTTTGCTCTGCTTTGCTTGTTCTGTTCCTTGACTTTCTCTCTGTCACTCCGTTGTTCCTTCCTAGCTCTCTGTCCTTTGTTCTCACCCGTTATATTCGATCATATATTGCATTCGTTCTTCTGTTGGAAGGAAAAGGGATATGTAGTATCCTGCATATGTAGTGTAATGTATTTTACACCTCCTGCTCAGCCAGTGCCTGTGTTCTGATCACAATAGAATGTTGGAGTCTGAGGAGCCACGGAATGTTGGGACTCAGAGAGGTGAAGTGACAGTTAGGCATGGGCTGAGCAGCACACAGGCTGCTCCTGGTGGGGCTCTCCTTTAGAACATTACTACCTGTTTAACTACTTGTTACCTGCTTGAATAAATCACCTTAAAGTTAACCTACCTGCGTGGACCTTCGTTACTACATAATTTGGCGACGAGTTGGTGACGTACTTACGTGGAACAAGCGGATCAAAGGTACCTGGCGAACACAGGTGGACCTGGAGATGGCGCAATCTACAGAATCTACAGTGGCTACTACCACAAAGTACAAAAGCGGAGGTATCCAAAGGAAACGTAAAGGTGCCAACATGAAACAAGCGTGTTCTACAATCAACAAGAATGACGACAACAAGTGAGAAACAAGCATCAACTATAAAAGAAAAGAAGACATCAACACAAGTAAAAAAGATGAAGCACTACGCCGTTCAGCCCCACCAGTGGCCTCACCATCGGCCAGCCCTAGCCCAGGCGTGCTGTGCTCATCTACATTACGTACTTTTGACTCTTGTAACACCCTCCGCTTGCTAATCCATTGTGCTTTGCACGCGTGGGTTCGTATCCCATCCTCGTCGCCAAATTATGTAGTAACGAAGGTCCACGCAGGTAGGTTAACTTTAAGGTGATTTATTCAAGCAGGTAACAAGTAGTTAAACAGGTAGTAATGTTCTAAAGGAGAGCCCCACCAGGCGGAGCCTGTGTGCTGCTCAGCCCATGCCTAACTGTCACTTCACCTCTCTGAGTCCCAACATTCCGAGGCTCCTCAGACTCCAACATTCTATTGTGATCAGAACACAGGCACTGGCTGAGCAGGAGGTGTAAAATACATTACACTACATATGCAGGATACTACAAACTGTTCCCCCTTTGTGTGCCCCATCTGAATGTAGCCCCCCAAAAAAAACAAAAAAAACAATAAACAGAAATAACATGCAACCCTTGTAGAGTCATAGGTCACAAGTCTTGATTGGTATTTCCATGGTCATCACCTTCCCTAACCTCAACCGCCGCCCCTATTCCGAGGCAATTGTCACTTACAGTCATGCATGGCCTCACTGTTACCTCTCTGGATGCCTTTCCATGTTATTTGATCTGACTCCTCCGTCTTCAGTGCATAGTCTCCCTTCTAACAAGCAACTCTCAGATAGCAGAGAAGATTTGCTCTTCCTGCCTCAGCCTCTTCCCCATAAGGGCTTTCTTTTCCTATTGTGCAATGTCATCCTGAACCATACAGGGCTTCTTGGGATCAGAGGCCTATTTGCTCCCCCACTTCGGGTTCCGCCGCCTCTTTACTCATGATGCCCAACAAAGTATTTGCATCAGAGAAAGGTCTCATTAAAATCTCATCATCCTCTTCTCTCCCTGTCAAACAAAGATTAGACAAATCAGGTGGTCCCACTGTTTGATGAGTCAGAAATCCCTACGGCATTTAAAGGTGGTTGGTCCTAGGTCTTGGGATTGCCAGACCTTATTCATGCCTTCTAAACATAAGCTCTGCTTTCCTCTCATTGACATCATAACTCTTCTTTTTCCTCAAAAAAGTGTTCCCATCTGAGGATGTTAGGGGACACAGCTCTTGTAAGTCCTCTCTGCCCAGAGCGTGGGGTCTAATCAGATCTCAAGCCATCCACTGACTTTTCAGAGTATGGAGATGCATCTGTGCGCCTGTGAGAGGTACTGAGAAATGAGGGGACTGTGGCAGCATTCTCAGCAATCCCTGATAAAATTTGTTTTTGATCTCTACTGATGAAGGATAAAATCCAGAAACACATGTCTAGAGATTAAAAGTACTACTTGCACCAACTTTGGTGAAATACTACTATTCAAGTAAGCACTATTTTTTAACTGCATTTACCATAATACAAAGGGGAGAACTCTCCTGGGATGTGAGACAGTGTGCTCACATCCCCCTTCTGTTCAAAAAGGCTCCCTTGAGCCAGTGAGCTGACGAGCTTCTGGAGATGCACCTGTGAGAGTGACTGAGACCTGAGAGGACTGTGGCAGCTTTCTCAGCAACCCCTGGTAAAATTAGTTTTGATCTCTACAGATAAAGGATAAAATCCAGAAACACATGTGTCTAGAGATGAACAGCACTACCTGCACCAACTTCGGTGAAATACTACTACAAATATTCAAGTAAGCACTATTTGTGAACTGCATTCACCATAATGCAAAGGGTCAGTGGAGTAACGAAACTTGAGGTGGCCCCCAGCAAAGTGCATGGATGGGGCCCCCCTAAGCTCCGAACCCAGTCAGGAGCTCTCGGGCTCACCTGTGCTCAGTGCCGGAGGGGCCCCACTGGAGCTCAGGGCCCCCCTGCACTGTGGGGGCTGCGGGGGCTATTGTTACATCACTGCAAAGTGGCGAAGTCTGCTGAAATGTGAGGCAGTGGGCTCCCATCCCTCTTTTGCTCAGAGCAGTTCTTTCACAAAGCTATTGATGTCACTCCCTTTCAAACATTTTGGCAGCCCTAACTCAGATATTGTTCCTCCAGACCTCATCCTCTATGTCTTCCAGTTCGAGTAGTAGTTTGTTTTTTTGTTCCTAGAGATATTGAATGCCCCCCAATGCTGTTGTTCAGAGCTGTTGCCTGTTATCCTCTCCAGATTGTCTGCTCTAGCACCAAGCAAAGTGAGGTCACGCTTTAGCTTGGTGAAGCAGATCTTGAAGTTCTCCTGGATGGACACAATGTCAGTTTTGATGGCTGTCAAGGATTGATGCATGTACACCTTGGTGACTTCCATCCTTCCTTTCTCTAGCTGGGTGGGAGGCTTGTCTGGTGAGGCACTCTGTAAGTGGGGATGATGGTCTTGTTTGTCTCTCTTGGGCTGTTTATGTAGGAGTAGGTTCTTCACAGATGGCGCGCACTTAGCCCGGTTCCATCTTGAGGGGTGGGATGATGATCGATCTCTATCTTAGAGCCAGGGCAGAGGCCCCTGTTTGGTAGAGTGTGGTGCATGTGTAGCGTAAAGAGCAATCCTGCCCCCACACACCTCTGTGCCAATGAGTCTGGCCTTGGGTAATTCTGTCTCAATGATGTGTATTAGGGGGCTGCTGCTCGACTTCACATGGAAGATGCAGCGAACCGGCACTACTGCCCCAGTGCCTCCGCAGCTTCAGTCTCTGCATTAGGAACTATAGGGTTTCTGATCCCCTACCAGTCCCTTAACCATGCCCCTACCAATCAAGTGGACCCCAGGCAGTGTCTCTTCTTGCTTCTGATTACCACAACTCACAGGGCCCAGCTCAGTGTCATCTGCACACCTCAGCCCTCACACCAGCCGGTCCAGTGTCCAGAAATAGAGCATCATTGTTGATCTGTCTGAGCAGTCCATTAGACTCCAGGACCACGCAGCATCTCCCAGGTCTAGTTTTCTCTGGCCACAAGCATCTGGGTCAAATTTAAACTGTGCTGCTTGCCTATGTCGATCTGCGTGCAGCTGGTAGGCATCTACTCCAGGCTTCCTTTCCCTCTTGACTAGGGCAGTGCATCTGTCACCAATCAGCAAAACCAACACAACAATTAGTCCTGTGTCATTGGATGTGACTTTGCCAATAGTTAGGCTGGGCCTCTCTCATTCGGCCATTGCTGCTTGGTCCGTCGTGCCTCAGCGCCACACAGAGTCTCCCGCGGCCTGCCAACCACAGCAGAAGAGTTGGGCCTGATCATTGGTGCACACACATCAAGTGACCCCCTTAGCCCAGGCTTCCTCTACCTCTAGATGGCAGGGGGTGCAGCTATTTCTGGCAGCTGACCTGCATCACTACGTGTGTGACGTGCTGCAAACTACAGAGCAATGCTTTGTAGCCTCGGCTCTCGTCTTCCATTGGCACACTTCACGCCTCCTTCTTTTCTTCAGATTCTGGGCTATTCAGCAGGTCATTGCTCGACAAGTTCACCAGGATCCATCCATTCTCATTGTTGGAGTTTTAAAATCAGTGCATGGAGGGGGTTTTGTGAAGCAGTAGGAATCCACTTCTATGCCATTACTCCACAATCCATACCCCCTCAAAATTCATACTTTTACAATACATCTTATCACGGTTCTTATGCAAACAAGCCCTCGTCTCACGCTTATTTCAGGAATAATGACCATTGCATACCCGGGTGGCAATGTGCTTGCTTCAGACTGTTCTCTAAATAAGATCTATCAGTCATTCCCCCCAGCCTCCCTTACTCATGGACTCACACACTCGCTGAATTGCTGACTTTTTAGATCGAGCATTCGAGACCTCTTGTATATACTTTAGTATATACTTATTATATACTTATATGTGTATGTACTTTGTGGGCTCTGGAGATCAGCCCTAGAACTTGTCTGCTTCCGCTTAGGGACTTTTTTTTCTGTTCAACTGCCTCTATTAACTGTCTTGGTAGAAAACGACCAGCAGAGGTCAGTAAAATACCATAATTGCTTTCTGCTAAGGGACTTTCTTTTTTAAAATTTTCTGGCAACTGCCTCTATTTAACTTTCTTGATAGAAAACGACCAGCAGAGGTCAGTAAAATACCAGAATCACTTTAGCATTCTCTAGATTCCAGTCCATAGAAATTGTCTTCCACGAGCACCCGTAGACAATAATATTTTTTTCAAATCTTGTATTTTCAGTGCTATGACCACCGAAGGCCCTGATTTTATATTAAAAACAGAGCTTTGGACTATACCATTTCCCGCTGAAAGGCAATATTTCTCTCCATGTGTTCCCATACCTGGCGTGGCACGCAGTTTGGTGCTTACTTTCCCTCCATGTTAAAGAACAGTAGATGTTTCAGCACCCAGGCTAATGTGCTGCATAGCTAAATACATATAAGGTCCCAAAGGCGAGACCGATTGCATTGCAAATGCTTGTTTTTCTTTAGGCTCCCACAGATTCTGTTTGGTCTTCCAAACCCATTCCCTTTATCTCTGCTTTTTCTCACCCCCTCATTAATGAAGATGAAGTGAGAGATATTCCTGGTGCTCAATAAGCTAAATACACAATTGCTGTATTGGTTTTGTATAAGTAGCTGACATAAATATTGTTACTGTTGAATTGATGGTAGGAGTTTGTGGGAGCCTTAAGCAATGAACATTCATAAAAAAAAAAACATGAAAAACTATCCATGCTCAGAAAAACCTAATCATACTGATGTTTCGCATGAATGATCATATGTTGATAATGTAATCATATGATGAATATATTATAATTATATGTGCGCCTCAAGGCAGCTAAATGTTGATTATCTATTAGCTGGTTGAAGAGTTTTGCTTAACTCCCCACTGAGCGTGAGCAATATTTGACCACACAGGAAACATTAAGTAAGCGAGGTGGACTTGCAGTGCTGATACAGTAAAAACTCAGCTTAATAATTATACAAATATAAGAATGACAGATTCTGAGCAGAAGCTTACCTGCTCTCACAGCTGGAGGATCGGGAGTGAGATCGTTCAGAGCGAGTGCGCCTGCGCCGGCGCCGATGGGATTTTCGTGGTCGGCCTCGAGAACTTTGAGATAAAAAAAAATAATAATAAAACACACATTGTTATTTGAGGTACAGTGCATATCCCAGGCCACAAAGTGAAAAAATAGACAACGAAAATTTCCAATTGACATTAGCGATAGAGATGTCTTTTATAACACAGCTTTCAAATGATGACATCCTTTATGCATCACATTACGACAGACATACAATTTTACAAATATTTCCCTACATTTCTTGAAGTTAGGAGCAACATTGAATTTGCAGGTACAAAGGAGTGTTCTGGAAAATCTTCAAGAGAAGGTTTTGCATATATAAAGACTGACAATATTTGTGAGGTTAGGATCCTTCTAAAACATCTGAAAAGAATCAAAATTCAGTATTTTTGTAATAAAACATTTTTATTGGTAAATGTGGTGAGCATGTAACATATAGAAGTATAGCTAAGTAACAGGGAATTATGGGGATGTTTTACACCGAGGGGTTGTGAGTGATATCAAATAGACAACCACAGCAAAGCACGAGTTGTCTAAGATGTCACTCAGAACCCCAAGGTGAAAAACACCGCCCTAATTCACTTGTAACCCATCCTTAATTTTATGTTATGTATGGTCCCAAAAAGCATCTGCCCCTGCTTTCAACCTCTGTACAGGGGCAGAGGAGGGTTGGGGGAGTCATACATAACTCCATGGGGCCTCTCACCATGACCAAAATCTGAAAAATACCTTACCTGCATCCTTTACCAACCATTTTCGCTGCCTTCCTTCCCTCTCCTGCAGCCGTGAGCTACAGAGATTAATCACATGCATATTGCACGGTGTCCAATAAAATGTATAGATATGTCCCCTTTCAGCTGAAGCTTCAATATTGTGCCACCCTCCCCCATCCTATAGTGTTTTGGGGGGTACGATCTTGCTACATAAAGTTTAAGAATTGTATAGTGTCCACATTAACTTTTTATTTGCTAAAGCTCAGTGATTCTGATTGCCTCTAGCTTCGCTAAGGCAAGGCAGAGAAACGCCTCCTCGTATGTACTGAGGGCTATATCTCCTAAGATATTTAGTAGCGACATCTATGGTGTGATCGTAATTTGTCTGTCAAGAATCTCTACTAATGTACGTGTCACTTCCTCCCAAAAGGCTTTAATGATACCAGAGTCCCACACGGTATGATAGAACCACTTCACCCCCAGGCCACACTGACATACCGAAGAGGAATCCCCAATGATGCGCCACAATCTTTGCTTGATGAAGTATACCTGAGCCAGGCATTTGAATTGTTGGATGCAGCACCTTGCCAAGATAACAATTTCTCTGGGCGCCAAGATTGTCTTTCACCAATCTGCTTCTTCTATGGGTTAAAGGTCTGCTTTACTTCTCTGAGTGTGTAGGTGGTATGACCATCACAGGAGAGATGTTTTCTCTCCAAACTCTTGCCCCTCTACATCGATGTGCAATCCCAAGTACTTAAAACTATACAGCTATAACTTAATGGTGGCACACCTGGCCCACCTTTTACCCTCTTCAACTTTGCTGCTCGGGAAAATGCTCAATTTGCCCCAATTGGACTCTAATCCCTGAGAAGATTCCAAACTCCTACAAGACCTGTTGGCCCAAGGGCCAGATTGTTCAGGATGGCCAAATTAGAAGAGTCGGTTGTCTGCATAAAAGGACACCTTATTTTCAAGGATAGGATACCAGTGTAATCCTGGGACCCATTAGTCTAGGTGGCGCTGTATCGCCAATGGCTCGATTGCCAGAGCAAAGAGCAGTGGCGATAGCGGGCAGCCCTGTCAGATGCCATGCAGTATGGGGATAGGTCTGACAGGACACCATTTACTCATACCTTTGGCATGGGTCTCCTATAAAGCAACCTGACACAAGAGATAAAATGTGGCCCATATTCAATTTAGAAAACTGAAGAAATAGACGGTCCCATTGAAGGCTGTTGACGAGAAGGACCGCTAACGGGTCTCAAAATTGCTGTAACAGAGTGAGTACACTGAATAATATAGCAAGTGATTAGTGTTTGCATAAAGCAACTTTGGTCTTGATGGACCAAGCTTTGTATTACTGTAAGTAAGTAGGCCTATTAAAAGCAATTTGGGATGCAGCGAAACTTGACTTTAGTATCACAGCGATACCCGTTTCACTCAGTGCTCAATTTGAGCCAGTGGTTGCTGGTGGGGGCTACCGGCACTTATTTTTCATGATCGGACATTTCCTGAGAGCAAGAGAGAGAAAAACATACAAAAGGGATAGAAGTAGGGAGAGAAAGATTTGGAAAGGGAGAAAGCAGGAACATGCAAGAGTGAGATCAAGGACAGGGAGTATCTGGTAGTGGATTAATGAGCCCTAAGGTGGATTGAAGACTGCGCAGCCTTGGTATTCGGTACACTGACATCTAATAGCGCCAGCCATGGACTTCTGAGCAGCACGTTGGGCACCGCCATGCATTCTTTTATGAATTAAGCACTGGTTACACACAGGTCATTCGGAAGATCGCCCATACCCTGTGAGCTTGTCAACACAGTGTATGGGTTGGGGCAGAGCAACAGGGTAACATTTAAGAAAAGAGAAACCTGTTAGGGCCTGGGGTTTTCCCCATTGCAATCATATCCGAGACCTTATCCTCTTGTCATTCTGCCCATTCCAATTTCAAGACAGGCATGATCTGAGAGCTTCATGCATAGATGCACAGCCTAGGGAAGTTCGCTGTTCCTGTTTTTCGGGACCCAAGAATAGTCAATTCGAGAACAGGTTTTATGTGCACCTGAGAAACAGGTATACTATCCTTGCACTGTGTGATAATGGCACCATATGTTACATAGGGTTGCAAAAGCCTTCAGCGGCTACAGAGTCTCTATGGAAGCCATGCAGTGGGTGAATCTATTTATTGTCTTAGCCATCAGTCTGCTAAATCCACCCCAATTACTAACACCTCAGCAGGGGCTCAATTAGAAAAGTTGCAACTAATTGCAAGGAGTTGTTGATCTGAACATTTAGTGTTGTTACAGATGTAGCATACAGTTCTCCTGACATCGTAACATAACTGCCCAGTGTATCTAACCAGGTGTGGTACACTTGTAAAGAGTAATGACGGCTGAGCAGTAAGGCCGTGCCTTTAGAAGCTTGGGCAACCTGCATCGCAACAAGAGACAGCGCTATATCGACAAATTAATTTACAATAATTCCCTATCAGATGCATCTCCTGGACCGACAGCACTTCCGTTCCATATAGTTCAGTGCTTTCATCACTGCACCTCTTTTAACTTTGTCTAAAAGGTCGTTGACATTTCATGAGAGACATCAGAAACAAAAAAGGGCTAGTTTCTAGTCTGCTATGTGTTTTGTATTGGAGAACTCAGTTAACATTTCAACATTCCCTAATAAAGCCCATCTATTCTCCACTTTACTTTTCCCATGGGAGCATCTGTTGAAGAACTTAGCTGGTGAAACCACCCCCTAGTTCGGACAGTAGCTTATTGCATTTCGGCCTCTAGGCACCAAAACATCTCAATTTAACAGTTAAATTAGAAAATTTTCCACTGCTCAAGTGTTTGCACTTCTTTCAGCCTCCTTTTAGCTCAAAAGAGCATTAGGTTAGTGTAGTGAGATGTTCAAGATGGTGGCATACACCTTCACTTCTCACATGGTGGCCCTTTTCATCAGGTCAAGGCAGTATATAACCAATTCTTTGTCCAAAGTCTATCACTTAACACTCTCAACAACACAACTTGCATCACTGCACACCAGCAGTTCCTTGCAAGAGACATTGAGATACCAAAGGTATGTCCCCATTGTTCGATCCCCGGTGATGCTCTTTGATTGGCGCAATGCTATCGGTAGGCCGTTTTAAGAGGATGGTACAGAGGAGCTGATAGAGTGGCCAGGGCTTGATAACGAAGAGCTTGAGCCATCAGCACCAGGGAGGGGATCCAGGATCTCCTTGAAAACATTTCTCCTCGTTGCGCCTGCACTGAGGAGGCATAGGATTTTGGCGAACTCCCTGTCTATGATTCTTTGTAGATAGGGATTTGTTAAAACCCCTGGGTGGTTGCACAGGAAGGTGCATGCACTACCCAGGGAACACCCCACTTGATGCAGAGCAATGCAAGACAGAGCATTGCACACCTTTGCTTTACTTTGGAATACCATCCAACTCACATCTAGGTTTGGTTAGTAAATCATATATTAACACTCTGCTTCGGGTTTCAGTTTCAAAAGTAATGCAAACCAGACGAAAAACGATCGTAAATCTGGGCCTTAGTGCTACACATGCTTCCTGTACTTAACCCAACACAGTGCTATTTAGAAACAACCCTATTTCAATCCAAACATTACATTATCTGTACTGCTCTCAGTCTCCTGACATTTCTTTCTCTTGCTTCACCTGCATTCTACACATCTGACATCGAATATAAAAGCCACCTTCTGCATCCTTCTGTAGGAGATTATTTTTTTCCTCACTTCTGGAAGGAATAGAGCTATCAAAAGGTCAGCAAACTATCCTCAAGTCACACTGATTCTTAAGTGCTCGAAGCCATCCCAGTCACAGCTTAAGGATTTTTGGTAACCCAGGCAAGACATATCTTATGGCCCCCTGTATGAAATATGTTACAGCAAACAAATGATGCACGGAATGCTGACAATGCAAACATTCTCCCCCAGTCAAAAGATCTGGGTTAAATCCATCGTTCTTTTGCCCACTACGCCACCCCAGTTTGGACCCAGCCATATGCAAATCAGTCTTGACCCTGTGCCCGTCCATCATTTGTTTGCTGTAACACTTTTCGCCCTAAGTGGGATGGGTATGCCCAGACGTGGGTCCCTTGCTCACTGTGCCACTGGATTCAAGCTAGCCTGGCTGAAGAAGGGTGACATATCCTGAAACCGGTCCCAGGATGCTTGTTTCCGGTCCAGGGAGGACCTGGCCTGGCAGTTCGGTCTGGACTGTTCCCATGGGGCACAGGGTCAAGACTGATTTGCATATGGCTGGGTCCAAACTGGGGTGGCGTAGTGGGCAAAAGAACAATGGATTTAACCCAGATCTTTTGACTGGGGGAGAATGTTTGCATTGTCAGCATTCCGTCCATCATTTGTTTGCTGTAACACTTTTCAGCCCTAAGAGGGATGGGTATGCCCAGACGTGGGTCCCTTGCTCACTGTGCCACTGGATTCAAGCTAGCCTGGCTGAAGAAGGGTGACATACCCTGAAACCGGTCCCAGGATGCTTGTTTCCGGTCCAGGGAGGACCTGGCTTGGCAGTTCGGTCTGGACTGTTCCCAAGGGGCACAGGGCCAAGACTGATTTACATATGGCTGGGTCCAAACTGGGGTGGCGCAGTGGGCAAAAAAACGATGGATTTAACCCAGATCTTTTGACTGGGGGAGAATGTTTGCATTGTCAGCATTCCGTCCATCATTTGTTTGCTGTAACACTTTTCGCCCTAAGAGGGATGGGTATGCCCAGACGTGGGTCCCTTGCTCACTGTGCCACTGGATTCAAGCTAGCCTGGCTGAAGAAGGGTGACATACCCTGAAACCGGTCCCAGGATGCTTGTTTCCGGTCCAGGGAGGACCTGGCCTGGCAGTTCGGTCTGGACTGTTCCCATGGGGCACAGGGTCAAGAATGATTTGCATATGGCTGGGTCCAAACTGGGGTGGCGTAGTGGGCAAAAGAATTATGGATTTAACCCAGATCTTTTGACTGGGGGAGAATGTTTGCATTGTCAGCATTCCATCCATCATTTGTTTGCTGTAACACTTTTCGCCCTAAGTGGGATGGGTATGCCCAGATGTGGGTCCCTTGCTCACTGTGCCACTGTATTCAAGCTAGCCTGACTGAAGAAGGGTGACATACCCTGAAACCGGTCCCAGGATCCTTGTTTCCGGTCCAGGGAGGACCTGGCCTGACAGTTCGGTCTGGACTGTTCCCATGGGGCACAGGGTCAAGACTGATTTGCATATGGCTGGGTCCAAACTGGGGTGGCGTGGTGGGCAAAAGAACGATGGATTTAACCCAGATCTTTTGACTGGGGGAGAATGTTTGCATTGTCAGCGTTCCGTCCATCATTTGTTTGCTGTAACACTTTTCGCCCTAAGTGGGATGGGTATGCCCAGACGTGGGTCCCTTGCTCACTGTGCCACTGGATTCAAGCTAGCCTGGCTGAAGAAGGGTGACATACCCTGAAACCGGTCCCAGGATGCTTGTTTCCGGTCCAGGGAGGACCTGGCCTGGCAGTTCGGTCTGGACTGTTCCCATGGGGCACAGGGTCAAGGCTGATTTGCATATGGCTGGGTGCAAACTGGGGTGGCGTAGTGGGCAAAAGAACGATGGATTTAACCCAGATCTTTTGACTGGGGGAGAATGTTTGCATTGTCAGCATTCCGTCCATCATTTGTTTGCTGTAACCCCTGTATGAAACAGCCTTGAGATTTGTTTACCGATTTTCAGATAATTCAAGCCTGTATAATACCAAAAATTATTGAGTTATACATTAACTTTCAGGAACTGGACCACAGAAAAACAGGTGAAAGCTCAAACTGCCTATCAAAAAATCAGTAAAGAAAACTTGAACAAGCATTCATAAAGTAATTTATTTTTATGCTTAAATCAAGCTTTTGTTCCTTGTAACAACAATTCTTTTAAGTGGAATTCAGTGGCTAACCAGCCTGTCCCACCCACTGTAGGATTGACACAGTAAGTTGACTTGTTGGATAGTTAGTGAACTAGGGCTTGAGGGGTGAAGATGGGAGAAAGGGGTATGGTAGAGATGTGAGTTCTAGAGGTTAAGAGGCAGAGGGAGTTATAGATGGACGGGGGAGAGGTGTGGTAGTGAGAGACGTATAGCACAATAAGGTAGAGAGGGAGGCAAGGAGATAGAGAGGTGATGTAAATAAAAACAGATTAAGAAAAGAGAGTAGTGAGGAAAGTGAGGGAGTTACGAGGTGAAAGTATGAGATAGTGGTGAGGTAGAGAAAGAGAGATAAGGTTGATACAAATTTGAGAAGAGAGGGTATCATTTTGAGGGGTGAGGTAGAGACAAAGAAGTGGGGTAGAAAAAGAGAGGTAGTGGGAGATGTGAAGCAGAGATGGTGCATTGAAACAGAGAATGGAGCACACAGAGAGAGTGGTGGGACAGATAACGAGAGAGTGAGATAGAGAGAGGTATTATATAGATGTAATGTATTGGAAGGAACTATAGATTTAAAAAATAGATTTAGGAAAGGAGGAAAGAGCATGGCAGTGAGACGTGAGGTAGAAGAAACAGGTAGAAAATGAGTGGAGTTGGGGAGGTGAGGTAGCGAAAGAATGGTGAGATAAGTTGAGAGGTTTGTTAGTAAGAGATGGAGAGGTGTGGCAGAGAGATGAGGTAGTGAGTGAGGTAGAGAGAGAGGGGCATGCTAGACAGAGAGAGGAGAGAAAGAGGTAAGAAAGAGGGGCATGAAGTAGAGGCAGGAGTCAGAGAGGTATAGGGAGATGGAGAGACACAGATGAGGTAAAGGGAGAGAGGAGGTTGAGAGAGAACGAAGTAAATTGAGGAGGGGTACAGTGGGTAAGTTGGAAACAGAGCAGGGAGTAGCTGAGCTAAAGGTGAGGCATAGAGGTGAGCTATAGAGAGGCAGTTTAAAAGTAGATATAGGTACTAAGCACTGAGAGTGGTAGAGTGATAGGTGAGATAAAGAGACGGGGGTACAAAGAGTTGTATTTGAGGGAGAGGTGAGGTTTGCAGAGATGAGGTAGTGAGAATTGAGACAGAGAGGGCGGTAGGTCGACAAAGATGTAGAGATATATAAAGAGAGAGAGGTAAAGAGATAGGGCGAGGCAGAAGAGGTGGTGAAAAGTTAGAGGCGAGCTATGAGACAGAAAGATAAGTGAGACAGAGACAGCGGGGCATAGGCTGGTACAGAGAGATGACAGGGTTATTCAGAGAAAGGTCCAGACAGTGAAATGAGGAAGTGAAAGTGATGAAACCAGGTGAGCCCCCTCCACACTGCCTGCTTGCATGTACCTCCTCTGCTCCCCTCCCACACAAATACTTCCCCCATCGTTCCGCCTCCAGGGCATCCTTAATACTTTAGAGACCATAACTTTAAAAAATATATCACTTTAATGAAAGCACATTATTAAGGTTGTTTGTTCACCACAAAATCCTGCCATATAACAGATCTGTGCTTTTGCACTCTGATAATCAAATGTTAGTATAATTCCATACTGCTTCAGAGACCTGGCAGTCCATAGATGGGAAATAGCCCAAACATTTATAGATCATTATTCATTCTAGGGTTATACCCCTATAATAACCGGGAGGCAGGTGTTTCCGTTCTTAGAGAGTAAGCTTTTGAAGTAACGAGCAGGATAAATGCCACAAGGCTTCTGCTAACCACTTTGAACAAGTAAAAAAGAAAGAAACCCAGTTTGGGTGAATAATAATAATTGATGTTACTGTTTTATTTTTTCTTTATTATTATTATTATTATTATCTATTTGAAAGATTCCAACCCAATTGAAAGTTGCTCATTTTGTTCCACAGAAAATGATGAAAGCCTGAGTTAGTCCTGCAGAAACTGATCTGAATGATGTAAACGGATCTCAGCAGCAGGCACTCTAACCACCTAAGCTGCCTACCTGTGACCTCCAAGCAAACCACAGGCCTCTGTAGCGGGCGCATTAATCTGTAAACTGTAACCAGCTGCAGTGGCAGGCAAGCCAGCTATGAACCATCTTTATTGAAGTTATCAAAACAATGTAGTTACATATAATTTTACTCAATGGCAGTTTATGTAAGTGCTAATCTATCCTAATTGGACTGGTGGAGTGAAGTGCATGTTGCACCCAGATCTCGACTGAAGGTGCACCAACCCACGGAGTTGTCTTACTGAGACTGAAAGGTGTGATCCGTCTGTTATACGCAGAGCTCAACCCTTCACCTGATTGATTGGTTGCAGTTGGAGGCTGGCAGCCCTTGGCCTGCTGCTTGCACACAGTGCACTGTTGCACCATGTGGTCACTCCACACTGAGCTGCCCAACCCACAAATGCTAGTCACATTCATTCATCTATTTATTTATTTATGCATTTTTATATAGCGCGAACTTGACCCAGAGGTGACAGAGCACTTTACAATAGAGCGAAGTAAATTACATAAGGAATGAGAGTAGCACGGACGTAGGTAAAGCTACTTATAGGTACAACAGTTACTCGTGGTGAGAGTTACATATTAACAAGTTACAGAGTCACTCAAGATTACATGATAAGAAAAGGTGGAGCGTTTAGGGTTATCCAAGTACAGAATACATATTTACAAAATTGAGACGGAACGGTTGGAGGGTCGTAGTAGCTCTCATGAGTGCCATGTGGCATTCAGGGTCAGTACCCGGGATGAGGGGCGTGTGCCGGGTGGGAAGCTGGGCGAAGCGAATTATTGACAGACGTGTCTTTGGAAGAGAAGAGTTTCAAGATCTGTTTTGAAAATCAGGAAAGAGGCGGTGGTCCGCAGGCTTGGCTCTCTTCATCCAGCGCACACTGTACTCCATTTAAAGCAATACTTTACACTGGCACTCATACACCCAGTGAAAAAGAAGTCATCTCGATGGAATGTTTAAACTGCATGACATAAAGGTTTTAATAAAGTGGCTTATTATGACTCAGGTCTATGTTAGTTATTCTATCAGCGTGGTAACAATGTTGGGATGAACATGCCCATTCCAGATTCAAACAAGTAAACCGGAAGGTTACGTGCGCCGCTTCAGCAGGTGCCTTCACCTGCTGAGCTATTTCACCAGAGAAAATGAAATGCTTTAACTCTCCATTTGAGATCCACTGAGCTACATCTACTTTTAAAACCCTGCGAGGGTCTCAGCAATGAGATGCTAAAGCGCATTTCAAGTCAGGATAGAATGATAGTGTACGAGCTTCCTGGTCTATTCTAGCGGGCGTTCATGTAACATAACATGCTTTATAAAGCACATGGTAACCTTTGGCTCTCTTGGCACATATGCTCAATGTTACCCAACAGTACTCATTTGACCAACCTCGGAAAGATGAAGGGCTGAGTGGAGTGATCTGCTGGGTTCGAGCCTCTCATGATGAGGTCAAGGACAGGTTCTTGGAGTGGATGCATTAACCTACTGAACCAGCATGTATTTTTGTTCAATTGCCTTTTAACTCACTAGATGTATTTGACTCCCTCTACACAGGGTTTACCATTCAGTTGCACTAGTGAACATCACCATGCAATGCATCTGTTTTCTTAAATGATGCTCTTTCGAGCACAGTGAATACCTCACTACTGGGATAAAAGCGCTTGTGGAGGGCAGTGTTCAGTGTCAGTGCACTATATTGGTCTGGGCAGAAGAGCCTTATGAGAGCTCTGCGACTGTTTCTTTTTTGAGACAATAGTGCATGCCGCAGACTCACAGGATCACTGTGAGATCTTGGTGCATGCTTCAGTACTTTAGGTCGAGGGAACTGTGCAAATCAGCACAAGAGAGCATTATGGAAGCATGCCATGTCTTAGACCTGACATGATACTGATCAAATCATGGCACAGGCGGTCTGATTGTCCAAGTGTTGTTGCGTAGTGCAGGTCCGGGCAGAGGTGCATTGTGAGAGCACGTTGTATTTTTGCAGCCTGCTTAAGCCTAGAGTTCAGGATGTTGGACGTTGCCAGTTGCCAGCCATGGCCGGGCTGGGAACAGCAATCCCCGGCCGGGGAGGGTGGGGTGCTAATGAGAAGCACCGCTCCCGCTTTTGTTACCAGGGGCCGATACTTCAACATTGCTGCAAAACCGGCCCCCAGTAACAAAACCGTCCTCCACGGGTCAAAAACCAGACCCACCCTTCCGGCCCACCGGGCTAATGCCCGGTGCCCACTACAGTCAGTCTGGCCCTGTACTGCCAGCCACAAGGGCGTGGCAGTCACCGCCTTTTGAAGTGCAGCCTGCATTTGATGGGGAACAGTAGCCCCACTAGGCACACGCTTGGCCCAACAGCTGCAGAGAACTCATTGCTGGTCACTCACCCAGGGGCGTATCTTACACTGGCGCAGCAGGTGCTGTGACACCAGGGCCTAGAGGCCTGAAGGGGGCAATGCAACCTAGAGATTGCTTCATTTTGTAATTCAAACAGCAGCCAGGGGACACTTCCTTCTTTGCATTAGGGCCCATAACACTACTGTCCTCAGCCAGCCTCTCGCCACAACTTTAAGCAGATACCACAACTACCACCTGTGAAGTTACTGTCCCAGAAAATAAATGTTTTAAGTTAAGAAATGTTGCAATTTGTCACTGAAGAACACATTGCAACACCATCATATTGAAGATCAGCAGTTCCATCAGCCACAGTCATTAAAGGGACATTGCTCTGACTGGAAGAAACAATTGTGCTTTGAGGTAGTTGTGACAGAGACTGGGCGCCCTTGAAAGTCCCAATGCCAGAGACGGTGCCCTCTAGAGTTAAAATACCAGGGAGATATTTCCCTGTAACTTTCAAGTGCCAAAGTAGCTTGTATTCATTCTACGCCCTGAAGAGCTTTCCCTTCTTTCCACTGCTGCTTCCTTTCCCGAGGTCAGGCAGGTCAGATTATTAGGTAACACATGTTATTTATTATCTGTAGAGATTCAGCTAGATAGTGTGTCTCCATTTACTGTGCAGGACCAGATCCGTGGGATGTCTATCGATTGAATATTGACCCAGACAAAGTCTGCAGCCGTGGAATGTCCTTTAAATATCGAATGATGTGACCTGGGACCGCGTTCCAGGGCAGCATGGAGCTCATTGAGTTCCAAGAGTTTTAACAAGTTCCCAAGATTCTCCCTAGTGGAGGTACCCTAGGCTTGCGGCTATTTGACTCCATCTATACTGCAAGCGGGCACGAGGTTAGCATGGACATATGGAAACACAGCTCAGAGGGTTGAACTCCAGATCTCTATATAGGCTATAGATGATGCATGGCCTGGCGACAAAAAGCCAGGATACAACTCTGCTGTGTTTTGGTCTACCTACTCCGTGGCAGGCCAGAGTTACCCCATTTCCATACAGTGTGTGCGCTGATGCAATGCACAGCCAGGACCTGATCTACAAGGAAATGATGCAGCATGGTGCCGCAAGCCATTTAGCTGTGCCGAGCTGCTTCATTTTCAAAGCACATGGATGCGCCGTATTAACAACAATATGATGCATCCCTGTGCTTTCCCCTGCACTGGTGCACAATTGGCTGCCATGCGCCAGCGCAGGGTCCCTTGCGTCATTTTGCAAGGGTGGCTGTGCTGCGGGGGCGATTGTTTTTGTGCAGTAAGGGACACCATCCTGTACAAAAACAATCATTGATGGCATTTTCCTCTTTCTATGCATGCTGCAGAATGCAGCACACATAGAAAGAGGAAAGAACAGGGAGAAATAAAAGCATTTATCCTCGTTATGCCATTCCTACGCCTCCCCTGGGGAGGCGTAGGATTCTGACGCATTCCCAGTTTTACAAAATGTTGTAAATCTGTGAATGCATCAAGTTCCATGGATGTTGCGTGGGAAAAACCACAGTAACACCCTTGGAACGCCTCTTTCACGCAGAATAATACTTGAAAGGGGCCCATATTTACAAGGCCATGAAAAGTCACGCAGGGTGAATTTACGTGGCCTTGTAAATATGGGCAAGCCCATTCTGCCACCATTGCGTCAAAAAAAGTGACGCACCGGCAGGGCAATGTGCTTGTAAATAAGTCCCCAAGGCTTTGGGTGGCAGCCAGTGGGTTGCTGCATGCTGTGTCAGCTTCACACTGACTGGACTTGTGTGGGGGGGCTCCCAAGACCAATTTCATAGAGCACAAGTGAGGTCAGGTTTGAAGTGGACTCGTTCAGAATGGGTCCAATTGACACTGGATGTGGGCCTAGTTGGAAAGTTTCGGGATGCAAGGGGCAGATATGCATGCCCACATGTGGTAGTCACTGTCAGATGACAGTCTCTCTTTCAGGCAGGAGAAGCGGCATACAGGGGTAGGGAGAGGCCCCCGTGTCCCGTCCCAGAGCGTATTTTCACTCACTCACGCAAAGGCAATTGGGACCACACACCGAAACCCTCTCTACAAAGAATGAAGAGACACAGAGATAGATCACAGACATTACATACATTGGGAGAGTGCAGAGTTGGGAGCCTCCAGCCCACGCCCAAGGTGGAGTGCCCTGCCTCCTACGCACTGTGGGGAATGTGGGGTCATGTGTCACACCCCTGGAGAAAAGGTCAGGGATTTAGAGATCAATGAGGTAGAGAGAGGAGGTACCACACAATAGAGCTTTAGAGAGAGAGAGAGAGAGAGAGGAAGA
Organism: Calotriton arnoldi; assembly: GCA_963921515.1. Lineage (NCBI taxonomy): Eukaryota > Metazoa > Chordata > Amphibia > Caudata > Salamandridae > Calotriton > Calotriton arnoldi. Next base: position 412,160 of record CAWUFW010002991.1, on the reverse strand, counting down.
TGAGCTAAAAACAGAGGAAACAGGTAGAGAGAGAGTAAAGGTACTCAGAGGGAAGTAACATGAACAATAGGTTAGAGGGAGGTAAAGAGGGAGGTAGATAGGCGTATGATTAGGGAAGGAGAGAGATGACAGAGCAATATTTAAGTGAGAAGAGAAAGAAAGATAGGCAGGAATGTAGGGAGCGGTTAGGAAGTTACTGTTAGAGAGTCAGACATTGAAGGCGCCAGAGAGAGGGAGAGAGGTTGGGACAGAGAAAAAGCCAGAGGCACCTTGGAAAATGAAAGCCCTGGAAAATTGTCCACTTTGACCAAACGTTAAAATAGCTCTGAGCTTCTGACCACCAAATTAAGTGCCTTGAATATCTGTTTAGTTTTGGGCTTGTAAATCTTCTGCAGTCTCTTTCTCCTGGAAATTTACTATTGACTTTGAGGGTGATTTGTAGTGTGCTTTAGTTTGGTGCACATATAGACCAACTTGCAGTATGAGAGAACAAAGGGATTGAGTCATTTCTCTACTCTGCATTTCTGCAACGATTTCCCCTTAATTAACCAGTTCCATTGAGATTGGATCTATTTCATTAGTTTTCTAATGAGAAACAAGGTAGTCAGGGGCTTTTAGGAATTTACAAAATGTATTTATAGTTTCGTTTTCCCAAACAAACTCCTCCATGTAGTCATTAGCGGGCCTTAACACATTTCTGATGACAAATGATCCCTATTCTACACAGAAAAACAGTAGTGATGTAATCAGCTCCCATTATGAATAGTATTATTAATTGGTGTAGCTTTAAAATCACTTTCTGAACTCTTGGAAACACTCTGAATGCTGGTTATATTCAATACTCATATTCTGCTCTCTACACTATGATCCTAAGTCATTGCTATTTTCTATCCTCTGCCCACCCACCCTATTAAGACTTTATTCTAATCCCTATTAGAGCATTGGAATGTTGGGCGCTCCGTTGAAGATAATCAAGCAGCTGAAGTCCAATAATGGCTGGTTTGGACCTCCCACTCTAGCATTCCAATGCTAGGCTTTCTGTTTCTCCCTGTTTAATTTAGAACACTCAACCCCCAGCGGGTGGAATGCTTTAATAGCGTTAGGGCTCTTCTGCCTCAGGCTATGACGGTTGTTGAAGGCCTTCTCCCTCATGTTATAGGCCCTTGCCTCCAACTCATGCCTATAACTCAGGTTCAGAGGCTTTAACAACAGGTATAGACCTCTGCATTGGCCTAGAATGATATTACACCTACAATTGCTTTTGGTATAATTGGTTAACCTTGTTCAGCCTCTTCAATATTGTAGCTTGCACCGAGACAATAGTAGAACATCTTGTTCTCGGTGTTGAACGTTTCGACCAGGCGCCAAGCACAAGTGAGGAATGACCTTAGTTTGTTTGTTGTCGTCATTGGCAAAACCACATGACGCATGTCACATGTTGGAAGATGAGTTAGTTCTGTAGCTACCTAAAAGAAGAAAGCATGTTTTCAAATAGTACATTATGGCAGATTTCAAATAATTTGTAACAAAAAAGTAAGTGGATGGGCCAAAGATTTATTTAGTAGTTGCCTCAAAACTCCTGCTGCTGGCATTGCACACTACTCATACCGTCCCTATTGTTTATTGCTTTCCCCAACATAGTTTTCATGTCATCCTTGTTGCACTGTACATCACTTAATTAATCTCCTACCAGATTTCTTCAGCAGCACTGCAAAGACACCACTATATACACTGTGCCATTTGTTCAAAGTAAGAAGAATTCCACATTTATGGTGATATGATTGATCCAGAGGTGTTCTGGTGGCAGGAGCTTATGTAGTGCTCGCTTTCCTACTGCATTCTGGTAAGTGTAGTCCAGACTGTGTAACAAATGTTAAGCTACAATTACTAGAGTTAAATTAAATAAAACATGACTGAATGAGTTACGTCCCTGCCATAGGTTAACTTGAGAGCTCCTATTTGTCTTGTATTGGGTTCTAAATATGGGCTGACCACTTCCGATTTGTCGGAGGAATCCACGTCAAGACTGGTTCAGCTGGTGGCACTCAGGCATGAAAGTGCTCATGAAAGTGCTGGCTTAGCAGAGCAACACTTGGTGCATAAAAATCAGTCAGTGGCAAGTCAGTGTTTCTCCTGGCTTGTAGCTGAGTTGGGGCTTGGGAGAAGCCTAGTAAGGCACTGGAACCACTTCACCTTTTCCGTGGCAGTAATGCCAACTTGAAATAAAAGTGTGTACAAGTCACTCACTTTTAGCAATACTTTTGCAGCCTCAGTGGTTCTTTCATGCACAATGTACAACAGTCTGGCCATCACTCTCAGTGCAATCCTGAATGCAAGCACCTCCAATCAGTTTCAGTGCTGTAATGAATTCTGGTGCTGACCACTGGCAAACTCCTGCCCAAATAAAGAAATAAAGTACAGCGAAAGGGACAACACTAAGATGCAGCCTGATAACCAACGAGCTGCATGTTAGGTTTGTGATTGTATGCTCCCCTGGAACTGTAAAGATGGGAAATTAACTTACTGTTTTCTGTGTTTTCTTTCTTCTTTGCTTTTGCTCTTTGGACTTGAGGAACTAGAGAAGAAGAATAAAAAGGCCTTGAACTTCTTCCCAGAACATGAACTCAACAAACACTCCACAAACATGAGACACACATTCCGTAAGTAATGGATGTTGTGACCGGGGGTATAAAGCAGTGCAATGAAGCCACTTCAGTGCAGGACGACCCCCACACTTCAAGGAACCTTCTGTCCAACCCAAAGCCTTGTTTTAACCACCCGTGACACTCTCAGGGCCCTCCCCAGCCTTTTACAGGGTTGCGTCCTCATTTCATGTTACGCCACTGGTTCTGGAAATGGGCAATTAGGTCCTCATTAAGTCTCTGCTACAAGCAGCTTTACCTGTCTGTAGGTAGACCTATTATTTTCCAATACATTACATATACTTAGAGTGGGCTTTGAATCAGCCCCTTGCTCCTGATTGGACGGCTTAGTTCTCTATCTTTCATTAATGTGATCTCATTCAAGTTACCACAGTCCTGAGTGTGAGGCTCTAATTCAGTCTTCATTTTTATATTCACATCTAAGTGCATTGATGGTAATTCAAGCTGCAAATCAGAACTCATTGCGATGCTAGATTGAAAATCAGCAGCACATGCAGTAACAGTACATACACTTCTGCTTCCAGAAACCAGCTGCCTCTCCAATCACTCACTGCCTCTGACTCTGCACAGTACTGCAAGCATGTTGACTAGGTTTGTGTCATACAAATGACACACATATAGATGCATTCAAACACGTAGAAACCGACCCCCAGAGAGCTGTGGTCTTTCCATGACACCATTTAAAACCTCGTTGTCCTTTGAATAATAAATGCATATTTCTGCCTGCAGTCACAACACGGGCTGCTGGAATTGTTTCTCTAGCAATAAAGGAAAAGCACAAGCACTTATGGGTGAAGAGCTGACATTGGAATTGGGGTGAGCTTCCCCTGAGCTAGGGATATGTTGAAGGTTCTGCTCATGGATCTCCTTAAACTTAAATATGGGTTATATTAATGTTGTTTACGTCATTTACAAGGGATGGCCTTCGAAGGGGCCATAGAAAGACTGTAAAATCTGAGCAGGAAAGAGGGTAAAGGGTGAGAAACCTATCCGGAGGGACTCGATGGTCTGGGAGATGCTCACCTACAGGCGCGTTCTCGGGTTCAGTGTGCTACAGCTGAAGGGGGAGTGTAAATGAGGTAAAAGGTGTCTATGGATATGGATAGGAGTTGGATGTGCCATCTAAGACTAAAGAGGAGAAGGAGCAGCTTTGAACAATGGAGCAGAGTGGGGGCATCTGTGAGCATGGCGAGAAGTTATAATGCAAACTGTAGGTCACCAGTAGGGGGAGGCAGAAGACATTAGGTTACCTATAGTACATTCTCCCGAATATTAAACTACTAACACCAAGTATTAAAGCCAAAATGGGGAGTAACGGCGATTCCCTATTTCACACTTGATTGTTGAAATTCTAGTTTGTGTTACTAATTATGTTATACCTGGCTTGGGTCTATTTCTAAAAGGGCACTGAGGAGTGGAATGGAGGAGGAAGCCCAGAACTAGGTAAGACGAGACAGTGGGCCTGAATAGGAGTGGAATGGTAACCTTCAAGAGATGGACCAGTCCCTAGTTCTGAAGGGACGGTGAGTGACATGTCAGACTGCAAATGAGGGGTGGGCCTGCGAGCACGGAATGGATTGGCCAGGAAGCCTGCAAGTAGCGGGAGAGTTCACGGCCTTGCAAAAAATCATGCAAGTTGAAGGGTGGCATCACCCTTAGTGCAGGAGAGGAGAGTGATTTGATTGTTAGACGCCTTCAAGACTGATTGGGCATGAAATGCGCCCAGGGGAGGCTTTCTTCCGCTGAACACGTTCCTCAGCTGCAGCCACAGCAATAGCTTTTGGAACATTGAAGCGGCTCTGGAGATATGAAATTATAAGTGTTCTGTATTAGTGGAGTGTCTCCTGAGAGCCTATGAGTGAAACAAATTACAGAGCATTGACTCTGTAAAGGGCGAAACATCACTGCAATCTCATCCTTAACATCACCATCAAAGGCTGTTGTAGATTAATTAAAATGAAATGCCCACACACTAACCAGTCAGCAGCAGATATAGGAACAAATGCTAATTTCTTGACAGCCTGGTACCAGTGGTGTAAGGTAAATGATGTCTCCTTATAAACTTGGATATTATAGACCCCTCCATGTTTGTGTCGGCTTGCTGGTTCGCTTACATGCAGACGTCCTGGGTGGATTGGGGCAGTAGCGTAATGCAAAATGATGGGAATCGCCTGCAGAATGTGATGAGAGCCCCCCTGACAATTCCACATCTCACAGACATTCATTGGGCTGTGACTGAGTGGGGGACACCTTGAAGGGAAGGTGGCCTCTTGAAGGGTTAGAGCCCCCTTAGCTGCAGGGGCCTATGTTACACCCCTGGATTGAGGCACCCTGTGGGGAAAGGTCCTGCTGCCCCGTAGGAGCCGTAGGAGTCTGCAGTACGCCCCTGCCTGTGACTGATGAAAGGCTATGTGGGCTGGGGACACGGTCATAGGTCATGTATTAGTTAGACTGTCAGAACACTATTTCTGGTCTGTATGGAAAAGTACAATGATTTTCTTTTATTAATGTAAGAAGAAAGAAGGAAAATTAAGGGGCATATTTATGACACTGTCACACAGTGCAGCGCAGCAAGTCAACTTGCTGTGCTGCGTGACAGGGAAAGGGCAGGAATGCGCCATATTTAAAAGAAAACAGGACATTCCTGCCTTTTCCCCTACCCTGCTGACGTTTTGCTTCCTAGTGCCAACACAGACACCCTTGCACTCCACCCTTCCTGCACAAAAGCATTCCACCTTACAACACAAGCACCCTTGCACCATGGTGCAAGGGTGCCTGTGTTGTAAGGTGGATTGGATTTGTGCAGGAAGGGTCACTTTCCTGCAAAAAAACAATCCCCTGAGGAATTGTACTCTTTCTATATGTGCTGCAGAATTCAGCCAACATAGAAAGAGGAAAAAACAAGGACAAATAAACATATTTCTCCTCGTTCCGCCTCACCTGGGGAGGCGAAGGTTTTGGGCGCATTCCCAGATCTACCAGTTCTGGTAAATTTGGGAATGCATCAAAATCCATGGATGTTGCTTGTGAACACCCACACAACACCCATGGAATGCCTCTCTGGGGCAAAGTAACTCAATGCAGTGATTTGCACTGCGTTGCATTACTCGAGATTTATGAAGCCACTCAGTGCCACACAAAGTGACCTCGCATGGCTTCATAAATCTCATTTTTGGGTTGTGTTGTTCCTTCCTCACATTGCGTTGTGCAAGAGCAACACAACAGGGCTCGCAAATATGCCCCTAAGTGTTCAGTTTTGCTTTATTGATGAGAAGCATTTTTTTGTATGGGAAATGAAAAATGTCTAACACCACTACATTTTATGAATGTGGGTACGTGTGGTCAGGTCTAGTCAGACATGGGATTGGCTGATTTTGATGCAATGTCACAATTGGGCCAATCATGATGTTAAATTTCAAACACTATTTTAGGACATTGAACATTATGCACTTTATCACTGGTAGCATAATGACTGATGTGTACATCGCAAACAGCAGTTAAACTCATGAAATTCAACAACTATTGTGTTCCATATGACTAAAGAAAACTGCAGATTTAAATACAAAACACATATTACAACTTATCACAAAGTTCCAAGGCCTTACCTGCGTCGTCCTTTCTTGGAGGATGACCTAGAACGACAACAAAAATATCCCTTAGACTTTAAGTAAAATGTTTTCGAACTGAGCAGTCCAACAGTAAGTAAAAGTGGTTGAAGAGTACTCAATGGCGCTTGCAACATTAGGCGGGGAGGACTGGGAATAGGGAAAAGGCAATCACAATTTACATTGAGTGGTATCTTGGACAGCTTCAGTAGTGTAGTCATTGATGGGTGACAAGTATGATCAGCCTTTCGAGGAGCAGCACAGATCACAAAAAAGCTTGCATTGCCACTGCTTGTGCAGTACCACCAATGGACGCCACTCTGTAACAGGGAAATTATGGTTCTATTGATGTTCGCGCTGACACAATCTATATGCATTGCAATTCCAAATTTTAAAAAGGTCCACGTATCCTTAAAATGAAAGGGAATCTACAAGCTCATCTCCAATCAAGGACACCCTCATGCTTCCCAACCTAAATGAGTACATAGAATCAAGTTGGTTGTCCAAGAGAGAATGTGATGGACCATGAATGCCAGTATCAAATGACTAGTGCCACCATATTAGCTAGCAAGGGTATACCACCCTGGTGTTCATGGAGTAGAGCAGGCACAGCACCTTCCTCCTGATGCCTGGTTCTTCTTCAGAACGCCTATGCTAGTACATACACCGCACCACTACTACTCTCACAACCATTCACTAATATCATAGTAAAGGGAAAACACACTGACAGACAACACCTTTACATCGCATAAAGGTTAGGCAGAGGGTCAGAAGACTCACATCTCCTAGTGCTGAAATAACCCCAAACTACATCACTACACAATGGTGTGGATGGCAGAACACAAGACTCATCCCTCTCTACAACACCTCTAAGAACCCAAAACTACATACCAATGTGTGCTCAGTCACTTCAGGATTGGTGTATGGATTGATCACATGCCAAGCAATTGATTGCAAGCACTATTTAAAAATTGCATAGTGTAACTTACATATGCCGTCTCCAAGAGCTTTTGCTTATGCTTCTGGGAAAGTATTCTTTTTTCTTCTGGGAGACACTTACATTTAAAGAAGTAGCACGTGAGGGTTCACTGATGTTTTATTTACCGCCCAAGGTGCCTTCTTCTACCTGGCTGATGTCAGTTTGGTTAGAGGAGTGTGCCTCATGGTGTTTGGAGATACAGGACAAAATTGAGAAATTAAATGTTTTGCAGAGGTTATTCTCTCCTCCACACTAGTGGAAATGTTCATATGTCAAGTATGTCTAACTGAGTAGTGATTCATACATAAATGTCAAAGACGGGGCCATTTTGGGTCAGTCACATTATTGTTTAAAATGCAAAAGGGGCTTCTAAACGTATCAATGTATCATGAAAAGTCTTGCAACACTTACAGTTAAAATGACAAACCCGTGGTTGTACTACTCAATATAGACCCCCAGAATATTGACCTACAGGAATATCATGCACAGAATAACGAGGGGCAAAATATCGAAAGCTGAGTGCATAAAGGGAGGTAAAGATTTACTCTTCCTAACTATGTGCCTTGGTGATATCTATATCACAACAGTACATATATGTGGTTTAGGTATAGAAAATCCATACCTACATAGCTGTCGATATTTCGGTTTTGATATTTTGTCCTCGATTTTCTGTGCCATTGATATCTTGGTTTTGATATTCATGGTGCACTCCCAACTAGTTAGTAGCATAAGGATCATAAATAAAATTATCAATGAGACAAAAGGTCAACTGGTAACTTCAAAACACCTATACCACAAGGTGCATATGTTGGACGCACTTTGCGTGTTGAGCAATAACCAGACTGACCCTAGCTGACACCAGTTCTGTTCGCTTGTCACTGGGTTTGAGTTTCTCTTTTAGTATATTCAGAATATGTATAATAGGCAGTAAAAGCAATATCCTTTATGAGACATTTCAAAATATAGTTTTCAGTATTTGAATGTTAATTGTTTTGAGAGTAAGATTACTCTCATATAAGGTAACACCTAGTCTGTGGCGATATAAAGCCAATCCAATATGGTTACTGTTGTGAGGCCATTTTGTGAGTTGTAATTAGGGAGCCCAGGTGTCTTTCTCTAAAGCAATTGAATGCTCACACTTGTTGCTCATAATGTGTGCATTCTTGGACTTACTTTTGCAGGATATAAAATGTAGCATATATTCCTTTATCATTTGCATGCAGGTTGGATGCAGCTGACCTGGGTTACTACAGTATCGACAATGTAGGGTGAGAGTTAGTATTATCCTCTTCTATATGTACAGTAAATAAAGTTTAAAATAAACAAGATCAAAACGTTTTCAACCTTTTTAGCTACATTTTTCATTGTTTTATTTGTTTCTTGTAGTTTGACATTTCTTTGTTGTATTTAACAAATGATAACTGAGAAAAGAATATCATTACATTAATGGCACTTTACTAGGTTGGTGAATTATGCAATTAATATTATTATGCCAACTGGCATAATAATAGGTCACCTCTTCTCTTGAGAATTGAGCAGGTTTGGTCCAGCCTGATGTACCATTGACTTTGGCCCTGTGTAGCCGCTGCCTTTTGGTTACGTTCTTGGTATATGCATAAAAGTCCATATATACATACATTTACACTGAAACAATCATGTACTTTTCCCAAAATGGAGGGTTGGTAAAAGGACTACATACATGAGTAAGAATTTGCTCCTCAATATTAAAATTCTTTGTTTTCATATTAGCTATCCAACCAGAGGAGCATGAGTAATATGTGATTGTTTGCGCTAAGTCTCATGTAAGACCGACTGACTTTGTTGTAAAGAGCAACTTAGTAAATTGAATCAAACTTTTGTATTAAATAAGCGACATAGAGACATCTAATGTCAGGTCTTCAAGAATCACAAATAAACTCTTCTCTTTGTTTATGGTTTTGTGAATTCATTTCTTGAAATGATTTGTCCTGATTAGACTGATTCTATGTCTTTTGATCGTTATGATAACTAAATGTGGTGAATAATAAATCAATTTATGGAAGTATTAAGCATCTTATCTTTGGCAAACGAGGTTTTTGTTTGAATATTTATAATCATTATGTAAATAGTTTTTTACTTGAGCGCAACATTGTGATAAGTGATATACAATGCTTTTTAGAATGACCTTGATGTGTTTCGTTATATAACTGTTTTCATTTTTCATTTTATTTTTAGATTTACGATGCAATGTGCTCGCCAGGTACATTACAACTTTACAACATGTATGATTTTGTTGCAATTATTATGCCTTGATGAAGGTGGCCTTCTTATCACCAAAATGTTGTATTAGCATTTGAGTAATATTAAGTGAAATCAACTAGAAGTCGCAGTTTAAGGCATTTTCCCTGTTGGCTTTCTGGAAATGTGTGGCCATGTTTTTGAGGTCATGTTACAGACTGGTATAGATGTCTATAGTAGACAGCAGTATAACCAATACTTGAACATATACATAGAATGGGTTTTGTATGCTTCTTGCTTAGGATTTAATGACTTTCTTGTCTATTTCAAATCCTGCTCCAGGTTCAGCGGCTTTCCTTCCTGTTCTTGTGCTTGTAGTACTAGTGGAGCACTAAGGTTTCACCAGGTTTTTTGATAGGTAGAGTATATCCTTCCACTGATCATGTTAGGAAACACATTTTCTTTTTGAAAGTTTCTGTGGTATTTTAGCTTTGGCACTTATTTATTTATTTTTTATTTATTTATTTGAGTTTTATATAGCGCTGGCTAGACCCGGAGGTATCAGAGCGCTTTACATGAGGAACGGTGAGTTACAAGTTACAAGGTACATCTGTTACAAGAGCATAGATTAAACATAGGACAGAAAAGCAATGTTACGGTAGTTTGTAGGTGGGAGGGGGAGGAAAGGAGACATAAACAGGGAGACAGAGAGAAACTGTGCCCAATGACCGGCTGGGTAGGTGACGGCAGAGGGGGTGAACCAGGGCCGATCTCCTCTATAGCTGTCAAGGCAGCTCCACCGGGCATCAGCCAAATTGCTCGGACTCCGCTGTCATGATAGTGATCAGGGTTTATCTGAAAAAGGTAACATTCATACGGGGGGAGTAGGAGAGATGAGAGCCGCAGTCAGATTAGAACCCAGGTGTGGGTGGGGGTTGATGTTTTGATGTTATCAAGGCGCAGTCCAACCGGGGGCTCGACGTCCGGTAGTGGCAGCCGCCAGAGAACCGGCGATGCTGCGGGCAGAACGGAGTTAAAAGGCGAAGGCACCATCTTAAGGTCAGGCGTTGTCCAGGCCCGTCCTTACAGATGATACCCAGGTCACAAAATGCCCCCAGAATACAGCGCCATCACAAGGGGGTATCAGCTGGAGAGCCCCTACCGCTAGGTTTGGGAGTGCCCCGAAGCCTCAGGAGCCCTCCGCGGTGGTAAGCAGGGCTGGCCCCAGCCGCCAACTTGAGGTCAGGCACTGCCCTGAGAGGGCTTTTCGGTGAGAAAATCGGCCTCAAACAAAGTCCCCAGGCCAGATCACTAAGTCAGGGGGGATTCCCAATACAGCCCCTGTTGCTCCGGAACAGAGGAGCTCCGGAGCCACGCTCACCTCCCGATCCTGCTGGCAGCGCCGGGGCTGTGTCAATCACTGCGGCGGTAGCCCCCCGGGGCAATCATCACGTCTGAGGCTCCTGCGGGGCCCAGAGGGAGACCACAAAACACCGTGCAATCTCCCTGGCAGCGAAACGAGTCCGGTTTAGATGTCCGGTTTCGACGTGTCAGTATCGACAGAATAGGAGTGCATGTTCTGCTCCCTCCTCTCTTTCTCGAAGCATGTGTATCTCACTCTCTACCCTTCCTCATACCTCCCCTATCATTTTTGCAACCCCAAGCACTGCTGGTGCACAGTCTCTCTCTCTCCTAACTTCCCCTTTTCGCTCTCCATTGTATCCCCCCTGCTGCCCACCACCCAGTTCCTAGCAGTGAAATGGCTATTATGGAATTATATAAATATATTGTTTTGTATACTGATTGTTAACCCGTTCCAAGATGGCCATCATCTTGCATCTATACGCAAGCCAATGGCAAAATTAGAAGCATACAAAATAACATTCCAAGATCACTGTCCACTGCTAATAACTTTGCCAATGCATGAGTCACTCTTCTACTAGCAGTAACAAAGCCAATACCAACAGCAAACAAGCATTGGCAAACGGAGACTGATTTGCTTTGCAAATGCATATTTTGTATGTGTGTTTTCCTGAAAGGATTTCTTTGGTAGATATAGGAGAGTGATTGATATATTGTAAAGATTATGAAACTGATTATGTGTTTTCTCTGAGGTAATTGTATGTTAGTATTTTTTACTGTTTTGTACATGAAGAATCCATTTCACATTATTGAAGATAAGGTAGTTTTACATAAAACGTATGCCTAGACCTCAACTTTATAACAGTTTTCCTTGAAAAGAGATAAAGCCTTAGCAATAGAATGAATATATCCAGTTGTCCTCATTTCTTGAAATAAGTGTGCTCTCAATGACTATCTATGGTTGAAGAATTTGATATCTAGCGATCATTCGGCGGCACTGTAAGTGCCATCATATTGCTTTGAGTTATTTCACTTAAAGTATGCACTGAAAGGTCCTGAAGAAAATATTGCGTCCCAATTGTATAATCTTATAATGCCACATGGAAAATAATTTTCCCACTCACAGTTCTATAGCACACACTGAAATCGTCAAGTTATATTCGTGTTCAGGATCCTCCTGACCTGGTGCCAGTTGCAGTGTGTAAATGATTCTGTTAAGCAACACACATGTGGTATCAGCTATGAGGAATCTTAGTTAAAGTTATTAGCATAGGACTTTTCCTGTTAACCTTCGAACAACAATTACAGAATGCCTAATTGATGCCCATAGACTTGTTTCATGTTACCTCCATGGTCCTCCACCCAGAGGCAGACTATATTAGAAGAGATGTGGAGATAATTAAATATCTTTTGTGCTAAGAAAGACTTCAAGCAATTTTCAGACATTTATTCATCACTGCTTAAAGCATCTAAGTCTTACACTGAATATTTTCTTAACACCAGTCACATGATGAGTTAGCTAAAGCACTAAAACGAGTCTATTGATCAATTTGATGCCTAAAGAAAGAATAACTAACCCAGCATAGCAAATGATGATAAAACCAATTCTGAGGCCAGAGGGGCTATCCAATTAATTCATTTCTGTGCGACCCAATACCTGTTTCGCTTGTGTTTTTTGGAGCTTTTCTTTTTTTTCTTCTTTACTGGTGACTGACTGTACGACGGAGACCTATAGAAAGATCAGAGACACTTTATTTGACACAGAAAGCTATCAGGATCTGAATGAATTTAAGAGGTGATTACTTGATATAGTTTCATCATCAAAACAATTTTCTGTGGGAAAACACTTTATTAAGCAACGACAGGGAAAATCATGAGAACTTATGTAACACATTTTTCCCAGTAGTGAAGGCAACTACATAAACTGTATCACATGTACCCCCACACTCACCTGTCCATTTCAATTTGTAAAAATTGACTTATAAGATTTCTTCCAGCCCATTCCATCATAAACATGTAATTACTGCAGAGTCTGCAGTCCTGAATTCTGCTTTCGTGTTCTGATACTGTTGTGATTACTTTTTTTTAAAAGTTTGGGCACATTCTGGCAAAGTGACTTTGAGTTCGACTACAAGTGATCGATTAAATTGGGATTCGTGATCGAACTCTGTTTGCCCAGTGATTGCAATTAAAAGTAGTGTGATGTTTATCGCACCCGGCAGATACCATGTCAAAACTGCTGGAATTTCACAAGGGGCAAAGGCCTGGTGTTTACTATGATATGAGGATTTTGGCGCATTACGCACCACAATCTGTAAGCTATTCTCCAGAAACTCAGAATGTATGATAAATATCACATCTGATAAATGCTGAATTTGTCAGGGTTAAATTTGTAGCAGATGCAATAGTAAATGCATCCAACAAGGCCTATTTTTAATCAAGTTAATCACGTCCTTAGTGTTACTTCAGCAGTAAAGCTCATTTTACAGTTCATACATTTTGTTTACATTATTGACATCTACATGTGTGTGGATATTTGTCAGTGAACAAACTAACAGCAAGGTCTCCTCTTCAGGAGGACGAATGTTAGCTTTTGAAAGCTGTGGATCAGTATCAATGAAGAATCAATAGAGCTGCACAAAGTGTGAAATATTAAAACTAAGGAATAGGGTCTAGAACTGGGAGACTCCTACCCAGCAGTTTGGAAGCATGGCTGATAAAATGAATGGCAAATCATGGAAGCATGGCTGATAAAATGAATGGCAAATCACGGAAGCATGGCTGATAAAATGAATGGCAAATCATGGAAGCATGGCTGATAAAATGAATGGCAAATCACGGAAGCATGGCTGATAAAATGAATGGCAAATCACGGAAGCATGGCTGATAAAATGAATGGCAAATCATGGAAGCATGGCTGATAAAATGAATGGCAAATCACGGAAGCATGGCTGATAAAATGAATGGCAAATCACGGAAGCATGGCTGATAAAATGAATGGCAAATCACGGAAGCATGGCTGATAAAATGAATGGCAAATCACGGAAGCATGACTGATAAAATGAATGGCAAATCATGGAAGCATGGCTGATAAAATGAATGGCAAATCACGGAAGCATGGCTGATAAAATGAATGGCAAATCACGGAAGCATGGCTGATAAAATGAATGGCAAATCACGGAAGCATGACTGATAAAATGAATGGCAAATCATGGAAGCATGGCTGATAAATTTAATGACAAATCATGGAAGCATGGCTGATAACATTTATGGCAAATCACGCTCTTGCATTCTCAATAAATATCCGTATTGGATATATTGATAACTTGCTTGCATTTCCAACATTCATATCTAGGTTGGGCATACTTTGGTTAATTGCATCCATTTTATGAGTATTGTGAGTTAGTATCTGGGGGAGGATTGCAAGCAAATCATTGGTGTCCATGCTGTTTTGCACTGGTGACCAGTCAAATTTGCATCACATTTGCATTGACCAACAAGTGCAAAACGCCCTTTTCAACCGACGTGGATGTTGTACATACACTCATGTACCAGCATAAAAGCCCTTTTGCATTGCACATTAGTATAACAGCTGGAGAAACATTGCTAAGTGACCAGTGCAAAATGTATCAGTCACTGGGACAGCCGGTAAAGTGAGTACAGTTACGTTAGGTAATAGTAACACCTGTTGTTTACAGTCGTCAAAATAAAGTTGTTATTATTATAAATGCCATAAACATTAAACAGAGATGCAGGGAGATTGTTGCCAGTGACAGTGTTGGGAAAGATCCCCCTCCCCCACCCATCCCAGTGACACTGACCTCCTTCTCTTCTTGCGATCCGATTTCTTCTTCTTTTTCTTCCCTTTGGTCGAAGGTGTCGGTTTTGAGTGAGCTTCTTTTGCACATGAAGGGCTTTGGTGAAAAAGATGGAACGCAGTGGCATTAGAAATATTGCCCAGTTGGGTCTGTGGCAAAGCCATACCAATCTGTATGGAGGTGATTACATTTACCAGCAAAAACCAGTGAACAAGTGCAAGGAAAGTATGCGGTACAAATGAAACCCTAAATAACAAAATGTTTTTAGTGGCTCCACTATGTATCAGATGGGGTTTGGACATACAAAGGACAGCCATGAAGAGGATCCCAATTAATTTTAGTTCGATCTTGGAGTAGGCTTTCAGTATTCAATAAGGCCTATTGGCTTCCGCAGGGATTTTTAACCAATTAAACACCCATGATTTTACTTTTGGTCGTATAAAATGTACTGTCCAGCAATCAATATTCTGCAAATGCATCTGGTAGAAACCATTTGCAGCAAATCAACTGAAAAAGCCACTAGGATTTTTTTTTTTTTTAAATGTGCAAACGTGTTTGTCATTAATTGTGGCCCCCATGTGCGCCTTGAGGGGGCAGCAGTGCTTAAAATATAACATTTAAGTAGTTACCACGAACCCGTCAGGCTTTCAACACAGTTTATGGGTAACCATTTTTCTAATAAACCCTGCAGCACTGAATGAATCAACACTTTCAAACCTTAACTTTATATGTAGTTGTTTGGGGTTTTTGTAAAGCACTACAAACCACCTTGCGGTAGTCTGAAAGTGCTTTGAGTCGGATACCTCAATCAGTCAACAGTCATGTGTCAACAAGAACTAGAATCCATTGCTCACTGCTTAAGTTCTAAAAAAAAAAAAGTGCTGAAACTAAAGGGTGTAATGTTGTAAACTGTGTCGGACATTAGGACCGGCACAGCAAGGGTAAAGGTGGGAGGAGACCGGGCAGAGGAAACAGGAGGAGCCAAGTGGGCAGTGAAAGTTAGGGAGACGGAGCAGGCAGACGTGATTGCAATAAAGCTCCTATTAGAACACATACCTTGAGTTGCTGTCGTCTACTGAAGTACCACAACACTACAAAGGGTTCTTCAGGAGCCCACAACCAGGTTGTCAAAGGTCAGGATGTCGAATACCAGGGGTGCATAATCTTGATTCCACCTCATGCATCTTTCATCCACAACCAGACTCTCCCGTCAACTTTATCTTACTCTTGCAAGATATGTTTTATCCCTGCTTTCTCCCTTTGTCACTGTTTTTTCCACCTGTCTCTTCCTCGTTTTTTCCCCACTTTTGTGTTTTTCTCACTCTTCTTTTGAATCACATTTTGTTGAGAAAAAAATAAGTGCTGGTCCCGAAAAACAAGTACCAGTGGAACTCACCTACAACCACCGGCTGAAATTAAGCACTGCCATTATCCATGTATGGTGATCATAATAACAAGGTTGTAAAGCTTTAAAAAAGAAATGTCGGAATCTGAATTGATCGCATAAGATGTTTCTGTGAAATTTCACAAAATGTCACAAGCTTGCACCTAACTTGCGTTTCTAAGTTCCTAGTGGTGGGAGGAAAAGTTCAGATACCTGAGAGAATTATTATCAAGGCGAGCATAGGGGAGGTTTACAGAGCAATGAAGCAGATAGTTTCGTTTTGGATTAATTAATCAGGAGGATAGAGTGGACAATTTAATGTGTCTGTCTGTAAGCCAACCACCAACCAGAATGTTTTGTTTCATGACACGGTGGAAGGGAAGGAGAAGATTTGAGGAACATCTATACATAGATGGAGTGAGGAAGATGATGTCACCAAAGGAGGCAGCTAGGATTCCAGGCATGGACCAAGGATGCTTCCACTCTAGAAGAGACATTCTGTTGATCCCCTTCTCTCCCTACTGACAATGAGGCCTCATTTTCTGCATGTCACACAAACACTAGCACTCACCAGCTGATGGTGTCCTACACACCTACCTAGCCTTGCCCTAGAATTGAACCTTTCAACTGCAAAACAAAGGCCCTATAATGACGGCCTGCGCGAACTCTGCGCAGAGGCGAGGGTCTGTTTTTATGTGCCAGCAATGTTTAAAGTGATTTTATTTGACCCGACAGTATAACTGGGAAACAGTGACCAAGGTTTGCCTCCTGGTTCTGAGCTGCGCTGTCTAAAATGACGCACTAACTTGGAGAAATATCGGGTCAAATAAATTCACTTTACGCATTGCAATAGCATAAAATCAAGTGCCTGACTCTGTGCTGCGCCTGTGCAACCCATCACGATACTGCCACAGATTCAAATTCTTATATGTCACCACCTACATACCAAACTCTGATTGCTTGAAGAAACTTCGTTAATTTCTGCGGTTTTGTTTTTGAAACTCCGCCCCCAGTTTACTATACTGATTTTAATGGGGCACCCCGGGTTGTTGTGAAACCGTTTGTTTGTGGAGTTGATTTAAATGGGGGAGGGCCCTCCTCCTCTGTGTATTTTGGAACACGTTATTCTTTCACCTGAATGCGTCCTTTTTCCATCTCGCCTCTTTATTCCTGAATGCCCTTTCGAATTCAAAGACTAATGAGACTGAATACGTTAAACAGGGATACCTTGGAACTTCGTTGTTGGTTAAGAGGCGCGAGGGGGCGTGGCTTCGGAGCCAGGGAAAATGGCCGCTTTGCCGCGGAGCTCCGGACTGACGTGAGGAGTCGAGTCTCCTCCAGGCGTCTTTTCTGCCTTTTTGGACCCCACGAACGCTGGCAGGAACATTTGAAGCCCAGCGCAACGATTTGGCACACTTTTCAGCTTTCAGGGTGAGCGCTCTCCTAATTTATTGACATTTCTCTAATACGCTCGCACCTATGCAGCCGCCATTTTGTTTTCGCGAGGACGCCGCAAAATTCATTTTCCTCAGGGTTTTTGTACCTCATTGCGCCCAGAATGCTACCCACAGCCATTAAAAAAGCTTTACAGACTGTTTTACCTCTACCGTGCTATTTGGGGAATGCTTATAAAAATTAAGCATTTTTGAGTCAATTCTTCCTCATCTTTTCCTCAGTGCAGGATTCTCAAGGCAGATGAAGGCAATTGAAAGCGCTGCTATTTAATTTCCCTCCTTTTTCTTGCTCATTTGAATTGTTGACACGAAGGTGAAATATTGTCATTACTTCACGGACTCCACATAGGAACTGCTACTATCAGGGTGATATGGCAAAGGTGCGCTTCACTCGCAATTGCACTTCTCCTGTGGACAGTAATTCAGTGACAGATTATAACCCTTTCAGTGTCTTGCACGAAAATATGGATGATACCGACACTAGTCTGTCTAACACTCCTATTGCGACTCCTACTATGCCTCGTAACAATTCCAAACAACCGTCTAAAATTCCCTCCTCTTCAACCAATGTGTCTTCTAAGCGTGTCAAAAAATATCCATTATCTCCTAATAATTCCACAGCATCATTATCTATGGAGCTACTTCTGCAAGAAATTCGCGCTCTTAATCCTCACATGGAGGAAACAAACACTCGCCTCCAAAAACTTGAGGATAAATGGTCTCATATGGAACAACAGGTTTCACAATTATCACAACGTGTTGACTCGGTGCAAGTCATGACTAACCAGATTGGTCCAAGTCATGACTAACCAGATTCCTCCCTTAGAGTCGGAGTTTTCACACTTGAAGCAACAAGTAGAAAATTTGGAGAATCGCAATAGACGTAATAATTTACGCATTTATGGTCTTGCGGAGGGACTTGAAGGTTCAGACTCTATCTCCTTTTTTCAATCCTTTCTTCCAACTCTTCTGGATCTTCCTGATTCCCCGAGATTGAACATTCAAGGAGCTCATCGCTTAGGTCCAACTCCAAAATCAACATCAACCTCCATTAAACCAAGAGGAGTCATTCTATATTTTCTGGAGTACACAGCCTTACTCAAAGTTTTGCATGCAGCAAGGGCTAAAAGAAAATCTCCTGGCAGGGTGCCAACCTCTCCTTTGCTCAGGACTATGCCAAAACTACTGCAGATCGACGTAAGAAATTTTTGGACTTGAGACCGAGACTCCGTAATATGAATGCTCGATATGGGTTGTTCCATCCTTGCCTCATGAAAGTGACTTTCAATAATAAAACCACCACTTATGATGATCCTGCTCGTCTACAACTTTTCCTAGATACATACAACGAAGAAAACATGGAGATTCCTCGTTCATCAGGATTTTGAAGCTATTATTATTTGTTCTATTTGTATTAATTGTTAACCCCTTGGCCGCGGTAGTAATTCCGCCGCGGCGCTGGGGGCGTGGGGGGTGAGCGCGGCGCCGCCATGCTCGTGACGGAACCACGCCGTCATGAGTCACGGGTGAGCTGTGCTCATGACGGCGTGGTTCTGTCACGACCCCGCCCACTCACTAATTCGCCCGCACAGGCAGGGAATCAGTCCCGCGTGGGCGGAGCGGCCGCAGCATGACGGAACCACGCCGTCATGAGCACACGCCGCCCGTGGCTCATGACGGCGTGGTTCCGTCATCCGCAGGGAAGGGGTTAATGTTGTTTTGTCACTGTTATTGGTATTTATTGTATTTCCTAATTAATCTGTCTTTCTTTATTAGGTACAGTCCAATGTGGTCCACGGTTATGTGATCCCGCTTTTCCGCCTGGATGATGTCTCCCTTTTCCGTCTTTGTCTTGGAGTTTTCCCGTTTGGGCGTGCGGTTTTCCCTTTGTGGTTCCACCCTCCCCATGTTTCCGTATATTTTTGTGGTATGTTCTTATATTATTTTTTCTCTTTATCTGTTTCATATCAACTTCATTCCTATTTTCTTCATCCTTTGATTTATTCGTTTCATCCTCACTTTCCCCTTTATCTCACTACTTTCTGGTACTCTTATATTTACCAGTCTTTTTTCTATTTACCCGAATCCTCTCATTTTCAATTTCATCTTAACTTTCCCCTTTATTTCATAATCTTCTTTTTTCATGCTTATCATCTCTTTACAAAATTCCTTCTAATGGATAATTTGGTATCTACTACACCACTTCAGGTATATATTTATATTTGTTCACATCAATGTTCACGTTTTCATTTATTTAGTTAAATGTCGTTAAAAATCATTTCTTGGAATGTTAAAGGTTTGGGTTCTCCTATCAAACGTCAACGTGTTTTATCGCATATTGCAAGTTTAAAAGGTGATGTTGTACTATTGCAAGAAATCCATGTAACAAATACTGAAATAGCCAAGTTACGACGCCACTGGGTAGGTCATGTTTTTGCATCCCCCGGTTCAGGGAAACGTAACGGTGTAGCTATTCTTTGCCATAAACGTTTAGATATTCAACTCCTCTGCCAAGACAACGACTCTGAAGGTAGATGGGTTTCGGTGTCTTTATTGATTAATAAGATTCCTTTCACCATTTTTAATGTTTACGCTCCCACCATCCCTGATAAGCTGTTCTAGCCTCAAATTCTCTCCACTCTAATGACTTATACTGATGAATATTTAATTTTTGGTGGTGATTGTAACATGGTTATGGATCCATTTATAGATAGAAGGTCCAATTCAAAATGTTCACCCTCTCCTTCACACACACAATTTACTTCTACTATTTCTCAGAGGTCTCTTGTTGATTCCTGGAGGCTATGCCATCCTGATCTACAAGAATACACATATTACTCACCAACACACTCATCTCAATCCCGGATAGATTATATTTTCATTTCCAAGGGCCTCACGCAACATATCTCCCAATCAGATATAGGATCTATTTTAATTTCAGACCACGCCCGGTTTCTTTAAGTTTAGACTTGCTCCCCCATCAAGGGTGCTAGGAGATGGAGATTCAATAATTCTCTACTATTAGACCCTAAATTCACCTCCTCTTTTTTGGATTTTGCAACTACATTTTTTGCAGAGAATGAGTCTCCTCAGTCATCTCCTCAACTTATTTGGGATACCTTTAAAGCTGCCTCTAGAAGCTTCATTATTTCTTTTGTAACGCAAAAAAGACGAAAATCCTCTCAGTCAATACAGCTGCTTGATACTCAAATTAAAAAATTGGAACATTCTTACTATTCTACAAAAAGTCAGTCTGATTTGAATGAACTTATTAAAGCCAAACTTGCCTTTAACAAGTTTTCCACAGAATCTGCGAACTTATATTTGCTTAAATCTAGTGCTAAAGATTATACCGCACAAAATAAATCTGGTAATCTTCTTGCTAACTACCTCAAGATTAGAAAAGAACGCACTAAAATTGAATCTATCTTAACCTCATCCAACACCACTGTCCATAAAAATGAAGATATTCTATCGGAATTCACTTCCTTCTATCAAAAACTTTATACTCCTGATTCCCCTCCTCAACCTACTATTATTTCCCAATATTTATCGTCTATTTCTCCACCCTCTCCTCCTGATCTGGATCTCTCTTCTCTGGAAGAGGATATACAAGTCAATGATATTCTTAAAGCCATTAATTCTCTTAAAAAAGGGAAAGCTCCTGGGCCGGATGGCTTTACAATAGAATTTTACACACACTTCTCTCACTTCCTTCTTCCTAAATTACATCAGTTATTTTTATTCTTTATTGCATCCCAAAAATCTGAAGGCTCTTTTCAAGAAGCTTTGATTTGTCTTCTCCCTAAGGAAAATAAAGATCACACATTATGTAAGAATTATAGACCCATATCTCTAATCAATTTAGATTATAAGATATTTGCAAAGATCCTTGCCCTTCGTTTAGATGACATTCTCCCAAAACTAATTGGAAGAGAGCAAAATGGTTTTATTAAAGGTCGCCATCTATCTGACAATACCCGCCTCTTTTCAATGTCCTTAGTAAATCTAAATCCCATAAACAATCACTGGCTGCTGTCGCATTAGATGCTGAAAAAGCATTCGACAGGGTTAACTGGCAATTTATTTTCTCAACACTTGTTTGTTTCGGTTTTGGTCCCAAATTTCTTTCTTACGTCTCATTACTTTATTCTTCACCCAGGTCCTTTATTTTAGCTAATGGTCTCGTATCCTCTTCTTTTCCACTTTACAGAGGAGTCCGACAAGGCTGTCCGCTCTCGCCTCTCCTTTTTATCCTGGCATTGGAGCCCTTCTTAATAAAAATTTGTTTGAACAAGACCATTACAGGTTCCCATGTGATGACAAACACTTAAAACTCTCTGCGTATGCAGACGACATTCTTTTATTCATTTCCAATCCACAAATCTCCATACCAGCTTTCTTATCAGAAGTAACAGATTTTGCATTAGTTTCTGGGTATAAACTTAACGTTGATAAATGTAAAATTCTTCCTTTAAACAAATTTTGCTTTTGCACAGATTTCACAGCTGCTTCCTTTCACTGGAGTCCAAAGAAGATCAAATATCTGGGTTTATGGTTCACTCCCTCTATTAAAGATACTGTGGCATTGAATTTGAAAAACTTACAATCAATCTTGACTACTTCCACGGCACGTTGGCATCCCCTGTTCTTATCTTGGTGGGGTAGATTAGATTCTATAAAAATGATGTTAGTTCCAATAATTCAATTTTTCTTCTCTAACCTTCCAGTTAATATTCCCAAATCCTGTTATAAAAATATTTATAGTACTCTCACGATTTTTATGGCAGAACAAAACCGCTAGGATGTCTCTCTCTAAACTTAAACAACCTAAACACATGGGTGGAGTTAATTTTCCAGACTTCCTTCTTATCACACTTCATTTTTTCTTAAACACTCCTCCTTTTGGCTGTCTGAAAATATTAATGACTCCTACTATCGACCCTTGTGGGCTGATATTGAAGCTTCTTTCTTTCATCCCTATACTTTTGAAGAATATATTTCTTTATCCCAGACTCCAGCAAAATTCTCTCTCCCCATCCTTAAAAACGCCCGTAAACTCTTTAAGCCTCTTTTATTAGATGGTTTAGATGAGCGTTCTTGTTTCTTACACTCCCCAATCTGGCACAATAAACATATTAAAATTAAAAACAGAACTCTTTTTTGGAAAGATTCGTTGGATTTGGGTCTTAAATGGACTCATCAACTATTCCAAGATGGCACCTGTATCCCCCTTTCCGTAATTCAACCTCGCTTTTCTTTACCTCTTTCTTATTACTCTAAATACATGTCGCTGACCGCAGCAGCTCAAGCTTCTTATAACGGGTAAATAGACATAATATCGAAATAAAAATATCGAATGGACAGAATATCGAATCCAAAATATAGAATGGACATAATATCGAATGGACATAATATAGTCGTTAAAAATATCGAAATTAAGGTAAGTAATATCGATTGTCAAAATATCTAAGTACAAAATATAGGCATTAAAAAATATCGAATTTTTAATAATATCGAATTTTTCAAAGTGTTTTGTATGTTAGTATATGTGTTAAAAGTTTATATTAGTTTTTGTAATGTATGTTTAATTTTTTTAAAGCAATGATTTTTATGTTATTTAATTTTTGCGTCATTTAATTCCGTAGCGGGTTGTGGGTTTATAGGGGAATAGGGTGGGAAGTAATTTAATTGTAAATAATTAATTATTGAAAATATTTTTTTTGTTTTGATAATTAATTTATTGTTAATTAATTATTAATTGGTAATTAATTTTTATTAATTGGTAATTAATTTTTATTAATTGATAATTATGTTAATTCTATTAATTTATTATTTGTAGCGGGTTGTGTGTTGATAGGGGGATATGGTGGGAAGTAATTTAATTGTAAATAATTAATTATTGAAAATATTTTTTTGTTTTGATAATTAATTTATTGTTAATTAATTATTAATTGGTAATTAATTTTTATTAATTGGTAATTAATTTTTATTAATTGATTAATTGATAATTATGTTAATTCTATTAATTTATTATTTGTAGCGGGTTGTGGGTTGATAGGGGGATATGGTGGGAAGTAATTTAAGTGTAAATAATTAATTATTGAAAATAATCTTTTTGTTTTGATAATTAATTTACTGTTAATTAATTATTAATTGGTATTTTTTTATTATTTATAAATTTTTGGTATTGAATATTATTTGGTTGTTAATTAATTATTAATAGGTAAATAATTTTTAATAAATAAATTGTATTGGTATTTATAATTAATTAATTATTAAATATTTTGTAATTGGTAATTAATTTTAATAATAATGTTTATTAGTATTGATAATTAAATAATTGTTATTTAAATATTAAAATATTACTTTCCCTACTGTTGCACTCTTTGGAGTGGGAATAGTAATTTTTACCCCTACGCTATTCAACGCTTTCCCTACTGTTGCACTCACTGGAGTGGGAATAGTAATTTTACCCTCCCGCTATCCAACGCTTTCCCTACTGTTGCACTCTCTGGAGTGGGAATAGTAATTTTTACCCCTACACTATCCAACACTTTCCCTACTGTTGCACTCTTTGGAGTGGGAATAGTAATTTTTACCCTCCCACTATCCAACGTTTTCCCTACTGTTGCACTCTCTGGAGTGGGAATAGTAATTTTTACTCTTACGCTATCCAACGCTTTCCCTACTGTTGCACTCTTTGGAGTGGGAATAGTAATTTTTACCCCTACGCTATCCAACGCTTTCCCTACTGTTGCACTCACTGGAGTGGGAATAGTAATTTTTACCCTCCCGCTATCCAACGCTTTCCCTACTGTTGCACTCTCTGGAGTGGGAATAGTAATTTTTACCCCTACACTATCCAACGCTTTCCCTACTGTTGCACTCTTTGGAGTGGGAATAGTAATTTTACCCTCCCGCTATCCAACGTTTTCCCTACTGTTGCACTCACTGGAGTGGGAATAGTAATTTTTACCCTCCCGCTATCCAACGTTTTCCCTACTGTTGCACTCACTGGAGTGGGAATAGTAATTTTTACCCCTACGCTATCCAACGCTTTCCCTACTGTTGCACTCTTTGGAGTGGGAATAGTAATGTTTACCCCTACGCTATCCAACGCTTTCCCTACTGTTGCACTCACTGGAGTGGGAATAGTAATTGTATGTTTATTTTTTTTTTTACTTAAATTAATTATTCATTAATTTGAAAGTTATTTAAGTATTTTTAAGTATGTTTTACTTAATTATATTTATTATCTTATTAATTTTACATTACTTTTAAGAGATTTAAAAAATTCGATATTTTGACTAACTATATTTTTTACAACGATATTTTTATTCGATATCTTTGTACTTACCTGTTTGTTGATAGGGAGTTGATATTTTGGTATTCGATATTTTTAACTCGATATTTTGTCAGGTCGATATTTTCTTCCTCGATATTATGTCAGTGATCCCTTATAACGCTCTCATGCCCTCTCATATTTGTACGAATTCCCTTCCCATCAAAATAACTTCTTTACAAACCATTTCCTCAGCATCGCAAATATACAAAAAATTAAGAGACATTCCTAACACGCGTGAGAAAACTAAGATCGAACATAATTGGGAATCTGACTTAGGTGTAACCTTTCCTATTTTAACTTGGAACAAAATTTGGACTAAAATAAGGAAGTCTTCTAAAGCAGCAAATACCACCCAAACTTTATTTTTCATATACAATAGACTTTTACTCACACCAGATAAATTACATCATATAGATCCCACTATTCCTTCTACTTGTTGGTCTTGCCCCGAGCCTTCAGCTGATCTTCAACATATGCTGTTCTATTGTCCACCTGTACACAATTTCTGGATCGCAGTGTGGCAACAAATTAATAGCATTTTCCATACTCAAAAACCTTTCTCTTTTTTACACATTTTTCTAGGAAGTGTTTCCGAAATATGGACCCCTCACAATACTAGTATCGGCATCATTGATTTACTCATAGCGGTAGCATTCCAACAAATCACCAAGTCATGGAAAAATGCATCAGATGTTTCAATTCGAGCTTGGTGCTATGGAGTTTGCTACAACCATAGATTGAATAGGGCTTATGTTCACCCAAGCACTCTCGCCATTAAACGTGGCTCATTGTGGCTACCTATTACTAATTTCTTAAATGTGTCAGCTCAATCCTTATCTTTACATGAACCTCGCAATGAAGAAATATCCAAACCTCCTTGAGTTAAAAGAATCGTTAACTTGTATCCTGTATCTAACATGTTTTATTCCATGATCAAATTTGAAGCTGACTCATTAAGAAGTGTAGTAGCAGAAAATGTTGTTTTTTCATTATAAGACCTGGTACACAATTTGTTATTTATTTCTTCCCTTCCCACCCCCTCCCCGTTCCTTTTCTCTCTTCCTCCCCCGTTTTTCAGTTCTTCTATCCTCAACTTATGATGTAACACTTGTATTTTATTAATTGTAAAATGTTCATTTCTATATCTAATAAAATCCTTTAAAAACTAAAAAAAAAAGAGGCGCGAGCGCGTGCACCGTTTGAGCGAGGGAAGCGGATGGACTATTTTTCAGTAATGACGTCACGTCCTTGACTTTTACTACCTTTGATTACACAGAGGATGTCGGAGCAGAACTCGATTCTGTGCAGTTTCTCCTAAAGAAATCCTCTGTGTGAAATATTTTATCTCCATTCTTACAAGTCACAAATACACATATGTAGGAAGGTGGAATCTGACTATATGGTTGCCCCCACTTTTTTTATGGTGTTTTGCTGGTTTATGACTTAGTTGGACTGGGACCCTGCTATTCAGGGCCCCAGTCTATCTGCTCTCTCTAAATGACATGGAGTGCACTCTAGGTGCACTAGTGATTGGATACTGTGGTGCCTTATGAGTCCCTAGTATATGGTACCTTAGGTGCCAAGGGCATAGGTACTTCACAGGCCTACCAGGGGCTGCAGCATGTGTTATGCCACCCCTGGGAAGCAGTCTAAATCTGACACCACAGGCCTGCTACTGCAGCCTGGGTGAGGTGGTGCTAGCACCCCTCACTGAGATATAGGTTTCCTATATCTCTCTTGCACACACATATAAACCTATCAGTCACCCCTAAGGCAGGCCCTATCAATCCTGAGGGCAGGGTGCTTGGCTTCTATGTGAGGGGGTGCCTCTGCATGAGCAGGGCCCCTCTGCAGTTCTCAGAGTCCATTCTCTGGTGCTGTTTGTGGATGCGGTTAAACCATATACTATTTAAGTGCATTATATCCTCGCGGTAAATGCTAACTTTGGAATGGCTGCATCAAAACATGTCGTGTTTGGTGTCAAACATCTTGGAATACTACCCCCCGCCAATCTTGGCGGCGGGGGTAGCATTCCACCCTTCTAGAGGGATAAGACATGTACCTGCTGTGGAAACGCGGTAGAATCCTAAAGAGCCCTGGCATCACAAAATGGATGCCACCAGTCACAGACACTGGGCTGCCCTCCTGCTGATGACCGAAACTCACAGTGGAGGAAGCCCAACAATAGGCATCCTGTCACAGGGAGGTGTAACCACCTTCCAGACAGGGTTTAGTGTATTGGGGCTGGGTGGGTGCACTCTTAGAGTGCTTTGAAGTCCTGCACTGGGGGAGCAGAAGGCTCCTCTGTGCATATGCCAGTTCAAACCAGCTCAGGGGCTACCTGCCCCTGCTCTGGCGCGAAACTGGACAAAGGGAAGTGGGTGTAGCCACCCCCTCCCTTGACCCTCCCATAGGTGGGGTCATAGAGCTAGTCCATCCCCTCTTTTTAGTATAAGAGGGGAACCTTGCCATTGCAAAGCAGATAACCCCTGGACGACGCTCTACAGAAGAATCCTGGCCCTTCGACGTTCCACTACCTTTGGAAGACAGAAGAATCTCCCTTGGAGTCAAGGAGTGACTCCCCTGCTTGGCAGGCACCAAAAACGACAACGACGGTCGCAAACTACGCCGCTCCCGCCGGAGTCCGAAGTCCCTGCAGCCCAAGAAGTGGATTTCCTGACCTCTCCCAGGCCATCGTGAGTCCCCAGCGAAGCTGAGGCAAGTGGACCCCACGAGTAACGAGGAACCGCGACCCCTGGGTACCGTGCACTATTGTCGAGTGCAACCCCTTCACAACGTTCTACGAACCTGTGCTTTGGACCACGTGTGGTCCCGACCTCCAGCAGGAATCCCTCCGAAGATCAGAGGCCTACACCGTCCCGAGTGACCGTGGGCCCCTGTTGAGTGATTCCGCCCGAGGTGTCTTCGCGATCCCTTGCCCGCTGGCTTGTGGGTCCCCAGAAGACTTCTTAACAAAACCAAAGGGCTCCCCTGGTTGCTCCAGGCCTGCCCTGACTTACCTTCGCTGGGTGAGTTCCACAGACCTTGCTGGTCTGCGCCATCGACTTTTCTCCATCTCCCCAAGACTTGCGGCTGCCAAGGCTTGTTGGCTCCGATCGAGTTGCCGACACCGCAGTCAGCTGCAGACGTCGAGGGACACACCGAATCCAGCTCCTGGTCGTCGTCGACGCCTCCTGGACCACGTGGCTGAAGAGTCAAGGCACCCGCAACCGACCTGAAGCGACCGACGACGGTGGGCATCCATCTTCCTTGCCCCGGGTCACTGCCAAGTGACTTTGAACACTGTCCCCTCTGCTTTCAGGTCATCCTTCTTCAGAATCCAGGCTTGGATTCCACCGGACACTTCTTCAGCTCCCGCAAGCAGCAAGTCTTCTTTGTTCGCCATTGAAAACGACGCCGCGACCCGACACCAAAGGACACCTGTGCACCCGGCTTCCCTGGGTGAGGTAACTCCAGCACTACGGTGCTCCTGTGGGTGTGGGCCCTAGAACTACTTACCCTGTAAGTGACTTGCTTGTAGGTTCTCCCGAAGTATCCTAAAACTCTTTATTTCCAACCGCGACTTGCCCCATTGAAGTTAACGGCGATTCGCGCCTGTGTATCCACACTGCACGCGTCCCCCGTGGGTCCTTTACTTACCTGCCTTGGGTGGTTTCGTGAGGCCCCAGCACTTCTGAAGGCCCTAGGCCTTGTCTCCTTGCAAGTCGTTGTTTCTAAGTCTCTTACTTAGTATATGGTCTGGTACGCCCCTAGGGCCCCAGCCATATCTTGTGCTTAACTTATTGTGAAACGTTGATTTGTGCATATGTTTGTCTTCTAATCTCATAAAGAGATTAGTAGAGAGTTATTTAGAAATAAATACATATATATTTGATATATATACCTGTGTGGTGTCTTTTCATTTGGTGATTCAAGAGATTATATGGTAAAACAAGCTGCTTTACATTCCTCCGAGACTTAGCCTGAAGGCTGCTCTCCACAGCTACCACTAGGATAGCTTTCTTTAAAAGGTTGTCTTAAACCTATCTACCATAAGAGTCGATTTGCCCTGGTGCAAGGTGTCCACTTTAATTAGTGAACAGCATATACCAGGCCAACTTCTCACATTGGTGGGCAGCGTGTGGGATTCCAGCTTGCCATTGTTTTACCAGAAAATCTCTATTTGAATTACTAACTGAAAACCATTATAGGTACTCAAGGTACATATAAAGTCAAGCTTAGTATCAATAAGTTCTACTGAACTTAGAGCTGTGTGCCAAGGGATAGCACACCCTTTCCACAGCTCAAGCTAGGATCAGTAGGCCACAAACTAGTGTAGGTAGTACAACACTGCACAACACTAGAATGTCCTTAAAGGGTGGACCCAGTGGATCCACTCAGCCTCAGTATAAGGACATGGCTTTCTCTGACTTGAGAGCCATGTGTGTTGACAGACACCTGAGGATAGGACAGAGTCCCTCAACACTCCACCTGATAGATCTGCTGACAGCAGATGACCTTAGATTGGCTCTAGGAGCTAAAGGGTTTGAATCAGTGGGTGGGTCAGTCATAGTATCTGGGTCAGATGATGAAAATCAGAATGACCAAGACTCTGTGATTGAAGGGCCAGGCTCCAAGGGGCCTGAAAAGGACAGAGGAATTCTCCATAAGAGAACTGACAGAGAGGAGGAGAGGCACAGATCCCCTTCCAGGGAATCTGACCACTCTTATCACTCTGGCAGAGAATTTGTCCAGCAGAGGAACTCATACTTTCCCTTAAGAGAGACCTCCTCTGAGAGAAGGTGCAAACTGCTCCAGTATGAGGAAGCCAGAGTGGCCCTCAGAACCAAGCAGTTGGCACTGGATAGGGAAGCCCTGGAGATCCAGAGAGCTTCTAGAAAAGAGGGGTTAGAACCCCCTGGTGGCAGCAACAGTGTCCCTAGAGGCAGAGAATACATTCCTGACCATAGGAACCTGAGCAAGGTTGTTCCTCCCTACCAGAGTGGGGATGATATCCACAAGTGGATAACTGCTATGGAGAGGGCCTGTAGAGTACAGCAGGTCCCCCAAAAGCAGTGGGCAGCAATCTTGTGGCTCTCCTTTTCAGATAAAGGAAGAGACAAGCTCCTCACTGTTAGAGAGGAGGATGCTGATGATTATGAGGTCCTGAAGAGTGCACTGATAGATGGGTTTGGCTTAACCACTGAGCAGTACAGGTTGAAGTTCAGAGATACCCAGAAGGCACAGACACAGGACTGGACTGACTTTGTAGATTGTGCATCCAAGGCTCTGGAGGGTTGGCTGGTTGGCAGTAGGGTTACTGATTTCAAAGGATTTTATAATCTAATGATGAGAGAACAGATCCTTAATAATTGTCAAAACCAGCTTTTACACCAGTACCTGGTGGACTCTGATCTGACCTCTCCCCAAGAATTGGGAAAGAAGGCAGACAAATGGGTCAGAACCAGGGTAAGGCCTAAGAATCAGGGTGGTGACCACAAGAAAGATTCTACCAAGTCCCAAGAGAAAGGTGGGGATAAATCCAAGGATAAGTCCACTACAGGGCCCCAAAATTCCTCTTCTGGGGGTGGGTCCCAAACTCCTTCCTCTCCTGAAAAGAAACCCTATTGCCATGTCTGTAAAAAGCCTGGGCACTGGAAATCTGATCCCAGTTGTCCCAGGAATGGCAATAAAGAAAATGTTCCTCCAACAACTACTACCACCCCTCCTGGTACTACCAGTAGTAATCCTCCAGTTGGGAGTAGTGCACCCAAAAAGTTAGGTGCTTTTGCAAGAGGAACAGAGGTGGGCCCTAGTTTAGACAGGACCCCCTCAACAGACTCCTCAGATTCTGATGGTGGTATAGGATTTGCCACCTTTACCGTGGGTCCCACAGCATTGGGCAGGTACAGACTGGAGCCAATAATTAATGGTCAGAAAGCTGTGGCATTTAGGGACACAGGGGCTAGTGTCACCATGGTGGCAGGGAAACTAGTCCCCCTCACCAGCTTTTACCTGAGTTTAAATACCAGGTGACCAACATTGATGGTGTCAGAACAGATCACCCCATGGCCATAGTCAATCTCAGCTGGGAGGGGGTCACAGGCCCAAAAAGAGTGGCAGTGTCCCCAACCTTACCTGTAGATTGCCTGATGGGCAATGATCTGGAAATTTCAGCCTGGGCTGAAATTGAACACCAAACCCATCTGAAGATGTTGGGTGTCCCTGTAAAGGTTAGTGGGGCTGTGATGGCCACAGCCCCAGCCCAAGATTTTGGAGAGATGGAGCCTGGAAGAATGGCCCACTCTCCCCCAGAAGAGAGCACAAGGGTTGAAGAAAAGTCTTCTTCCCTCCAGACAGTAGGTAAGGGTCAGCCTCCTCAGGGAACTGACCCTACCCCTAGTGAAGGAACTGCCACAGAGGTAGTCAGGCCTGGCCTGGCCACCCCCTGATGGCAGAGGACCCTTACAAGGTGGTACCCAGTCTGGAGCAGGTAACCTGCCCCTCTCTACCCTGCCTCAGTCAGCCCAGGGCTGCAGAGGTCAGGGAGGTCAGTGGACCCCCAGGGCCCCCTGTCCAGAGGAACCCCCATCAGCAGATTAGGGGCACCCAGGCTAGTAGCCCTAGCCAGGTAGAAATTCCTCAACCCACTGAGGGATCCCCCATACCTTTATGTAGGGATCTCCCCCAGAAGGACTCTGTTAGGCAAGGGCAAACCTGGGACCAAAAGGTTCCAAACATGCCATGTCCCTCCAGTGTTCCACCCAAAGGGACCCAACCCCCGGCTGTAGGCAGTCAAAGGTTGACCCTTAGAGCAGAGTACCACTCAGTCATGGAAAGACAGGCATACATGGTGACCAGTGAGCTGAGAAAGCTGAGGCCAACATTCCTAGGGCCACACTTCCCTACTCAGACACCTCACCAGCCTGGTACTTTACCAAAGCACACCACAGGTAGTGATTCCCCATGGTGGAGACCCTCTCATACCCTTAGGGTGAGGGATTGCTTAGTGGACCATAAGACAGGGGGCAACCATGCTAGTGCAGGTGCTTCCTTATATGGCCACTTAGTCAATAAAGGCTCAACTGGCCAAGGTTAGCCTTATCTCCTTTCGTTTGGGGGGGGTTATGTAGGAAGGTGGAATCTGACTATATGGTTGCCCCCACTTTTTTATGGTGTTTTGCTGGTTTATGACTTAGTTGGACTGGGACCCTGCTATTCAGGGCCCCAGTCTATCTGCTCTCTCTAAATGACATGGAGTGCACTCTAGGTGCACTAGTGATTGGATACTGTGGTGCCTTATGAGTCCCTAGTATATGGTACCTTAGGTGCCAAGGGCATAGGTACTTCACAGGCCTACCAGGGGCTGCAGCATGTGTTATGCCACCCCTGGGAAGCAGTCTAAATCTGACACCACAGGCCTGCTACTGCAGCCTGGGTGAGGTGGTGCTAGCACCCCTCACTGAGATATAGGTTTCCTATATCTCTCCTGCACACACATATAAACCTATCAGTCACCCCTAAGGCAGGCCCTATCAATCCTGAGGGCAGGGTGCTTGGCTTCTATGTGAGGGGGTGCCTCTGCATGAGCAGGGCCCCTCTGCAGTTCTCAGAGTCCATTCTCTGGTGCTGTTTGTGGATGCGGTTAAACCATATACTATTTAAGTGCATTATATCCTCGCGGTAAATGCTAACTTTGGAATGGCTGCATCAAAACATGTCGTGTTTGGTGTCAAACATCTTGGAATACTACCCCCCGCCAATCTTGGCGGCGGGGGTAGCATTCCACCCTTCTAGAGGGATAAGACATGTACCTGCTGTGGAAACGCGGTAGAATCCTAAAGAGCCCTGGCATCACAAAATGGATGCCACCAGTCACAGACACTGGGCTGCCCTCCTGCTGATGACCGAAACTCACAGTGGAGGAAGCCCAACAATAGGCATCCTGTCACAGGGAGGTGTAACCACCTTCCAGACAGGGTTTAGTGTATTGGGGCTGGGTGGGTGCACTCTTAGAGTGCTTTGAAGTCCTGCACTGGGGGAGCAGAAGGCTCCTCTGTGCATATGCCAGTTCAAACCAGCTCAGGGGCTACCTGCCCCTGCTCTGGCGCGAAACTGGACAAAGGGAAGTGGGTGTAGCCACCCCTCCCTTGACCCTCCCATAGGTGGGGTCATAGAGCTAGTCCATCCCCTCTTTTTAGTATAAGAGGGGGAACCTTGCCATTGCAAAGCAGATAACCCCTGGACGACGCTCTACAGAAGAATCCTGGCCCTTCGACGTTCCACTACCTTTGGAAGACAGAAGAATCTCCCTTGGAGTCAAGGAGTGACTCCCCTGCTTGGCAGGCACCAAAAACGACAACGACGGTCGCAAACTACGCCGCTCCCGCCGGAGTCCGAAGTCCCTGCAGCCCAAGAAGTGGATTTCCTGACCTCTCCCAGGCCATCGTGAGTCCCCAGCGAAGCTGAGGCAAGTGGACCCCACGAGTAACGAGGAACCGCGACCCCTGGGTACCGTGCACTATTGTCGAGTGCAACCCCTTCACAACGTTCTACGAACCTGTGCTTTGGACCACGTGTGGTCCCGACCTCCAGCAGGAATCCCTCCGAAGATCAGAGGCCTACACCGTCCCGAGTGACCGTGGGCCCCTGTTGAGTGATTCCGCCCGAGGTGTCTTCGCGATCCCTTGCCCGCTGGCTTGTGGGTCCCCAGAAGACTTCTTAACAAAACCAAAGGGCTCCCCTGGTTGCTCCAGGCCTGCCCTGACTTACCCTCGCTGGGTGAGTTCCACAGACCTTGCTGGTCTGCGCCATCGACTTTTCTCCATCTCCCCAAGACTTGCGGCTGCCAAGGCTTGTTGGCTCCGATCGAGTTGCCGACACCGCAGTCAGCTGCAGACGTCGAGGGACACACCGAATCCAGCTCCTGGTCGTCGTCGACGCCTCCTGGACCACGTGGCTGAAGAGTCAAGGCACCCGCAACCGACCTGAAGCGACCGACGACGGTGGGCATCCATCTTCCTTGCCCCGGGTCACTGCCAAGTGACTTTGAACACTGTCCCCTCTGCTTTCAGGTCATCCTTCTTCAGAATCCAGGCTTGGATTCCACCGGACACTTCTTCAGCTCCCGCAAGCAGCAAGTCTTCTTTGTTCGCCATTGAAAACGACGCCGCGACCCGACACCAAAGGACACCTGTGCACCCGGCTTCCCTGGGTGAGGTAACTCCAGCACTACGGTGCTCCTGTGGGTGTGGGCCCTAGAACTACTTACCCTGTAAGTGACTTGCTTGTAGGTTCTCCCGAAGTATCCTAAAACTCTTTATTTCCAACCGCGACTTGCCCCATTGAAGTTAACGGCGATTCGCGCCTGTGTATCCACACTGCACGCGTCCCCCGTGGGTCCTTTACTTACCTGCCTTGGGTGGTTTCGTGAGGCCCCAGCACTTCTGAAGGCCCTAGGCCTTGTCTCCTTGCAAGTCGTTGTTTCTAAGTCTCTTACTTAGTATATGGTCTGGTACGCCCCTAGGGCCCCAGCCATATTTTGTGCTTAACTTATTGTGAAACGTTGATTTGTGCATATGTTTGTCTTCTAATCTCATAAAGAGATTAGTAGAGAGTTATTTAGAAATAAATACATATATATTTGATATATATACCTGTGTGGTGTCTTTTCATTTGGTGATTCAAGAGATTATATGGTAAAACAAGCTGCTTTACATTCCTCCGAGACTTAGCCTGAAGGCTGCTCTCCACAGCTACCACTAGGATAGCTTTCTTTAAAAGGTTGTCTTAAACCTATCTACCATAAGAGTCGATTTGCCCTGGTGCAAGGTGTCCACTTTAATTAGTGAACAGCATATACCAGGCCAACTTCTCACAACATACAT
Organism: Calotriton arnoldi; assembly: GCA_963921515.1. Classification (NCBI taxonomy): domain Eukaryota; kingdom Metazoa; phylum Chordata; class Amphibia; order Caudata; family Salamandridae; genus Calotriton; species Calotriton arnoldi. The sequence continues at coordinate 377,443 of CAWUFW010002991.1, read as the reverse complement.
ATGTGCACTTAGCACTACATACTTGTGTGTCCTCATTTTATCAATGTAAAGTGTTGCACCAGAACTCAGTCCTGAAGTGCATTCACTGGAGAACTAAGAATCATATATACTGTGTGCCTTAATATTATTAAACAATATATATCCCTTACAGATTTAATAAAAACCATCCTCACACTATTCAAATCTATTTACTTTAGAAACAAGAATGATTTAGGTAAACATGTGCTTTAATGTTTTTGCATTGGTATTCATAATGTAGTTCTTAGTTACACTTATATCCGTGCATTTAAAGTTATTTCACATTTACTGAAATGTAACATAAATCTAATGTACTGACATGAGTTATTCATTTGTATTTGAATGTGCTAACACATATTAAATGAGCACTATTGAGTTAAAATGTTAAGTTGCCGTGACTAGGCCCATACTTCTTTCTGCAAAAAGTACTGTTTTTAATTTCTGCTAGCGTGGCATTTTCTTTGCAAGTACGTTCACATGGCTTGTTAGTTTGAGACTAGATGTAACTCTGTACTAACGATACAGAAGGACAATGCCATTCTCAGGACTTATGTGGTAAAGTTTGCTAATGTACCAGTTTATAATGTGAGAATGGAAAGGACAATGGAGCCCCTGATAGTGTGATCAATGGGTGTGACCTTAAAATCTGTGTCGTATTAACTAATGTTCTCGCAGGCTGCTGTTGGCCACTTCTTCTTGGACTTTGAAAGGTACAGACCTCTGAGCTTACCCCTCTGATTCTTTGCTGAGTGTGGCTTAGGCTAACACTTATTTCCCTACACCTTGAAGACTCTTCACCGAGTTTTTAAAATGCTGACACCTTCCCACGACTTCCCACAACTTTTACTGCCTTTTTCCAAACTTTTGAGATTCTTTTAGACTTGACCATCCTCATTAGTTTTAGATTCTTGGTTTGAGGAGTTTAGACTTTATCAATGTTTAGGAGAGAAGATCGAAGACTCTTCTCTGAGCACCAGATTCTGCTGTTAATTCTTTGTAGGGCTGCCACTGAACTTCTTGTTGGTCTTATGCTGTTGCGCCTAAACGTCTTCAGGAGGTATGGCTATCCAGTTGTTATTCTGTACCTTTATAGCATGGTATTGAGATTGATTTACATAACTCTGACGGATAACCGGTAATAAAACTTCTTAACTTTATCTACTGATTCCTGGTCCTTATTGTGTAGCCAAAGGGGTCTCCAACCTTTTCTGTACTGAGAGCTACTTATGTTCAATAAAACTCATTGAGCGCTACTAATATTATTAGCGTTGTATAATTTCAATCTTTTTATATATATTAATTCAACCAACCAAAAGCTTGCTTGTTTAATAAGCTGGGCTACACACAGGTGAGCTACTCAGAGGCAGCTGGAGAACTACAGTAGCTCAGTAGGTACTGGTTGGAGACCCTGAAGTGTTAATTTTATGTGTTTCACCAAGTGCTAAATCCCATCACTTTTCAGTTGCACAAAAAGATTTATTGGATAACCAATGGTAAGAGGTTCATCCCAGTGCTAGATCAGGCATTTTACGCACTAGTGTAATAAGTTGTACTGGGACCTAAAGCAAGCAAGGGAAATGTGCCCCACTGTACACTATTACAGTAATTTCACGCCCTCACACAAAGTTTGCCAGGTTAATACCTTGCGGAATTTGTCTTTCTAAAACATCTAACTCTATTTTCCCTCCTCTGACTTCCACCTGTGTTGTTGTCTTACATATTAATGTCAGTGGCATTTATATAGTGCACATTCTGCCATTGGTATGTTCTTGTAGACTATCGCCAGTCTGATTTTCTTCCAGCATGGTTATGATGCTTCCATCGCAGAGAGGCTAAATTAAACCTGTGATGATGTGACCAGTATTGTGCTGTGGTCGGTTTCCCGCTTAGGTGGTGGTGTCTTGTTCAAATGCGGGCGGAATTCCCCCGCGATGCGGCAACATTTCACACGTGCGCAGATTGGACGGCTCCCGGCCGTCTGACGCACACGCCCACCGTGACGTCGGACGGCCGGGGGCCGTCCGACGCATCCAAAGGGTTAAACTCGTGATCAGCAGTCAGTGTATGATTTCGGTGCCTAAGGTTGAGACACGTGAACTTTACTAACGCTTACTGTGTACCACTGCATCTATTCACTCTCATCTCGTCTCCTTTGCACACCCAGATATTGCATCTATTCATATAGCTTTTCCCGAAACATGTTGCATTGCACAGAAATATAATTTTTGCATGCCCAAAGAAGGGATAAGTCTACTGCAAACTTTGTTCTTGATGTGGCTTTGGCTTGCCTTGCTAATTTCAACATAGTATTGCTACTCTTTGGTTCCTGCAGAAATCTCACGATTTTCTCTCTTCATGCTAGTCTGATTTCCAGCATACCTATTGTCTGCTAATAATATATAATAAAAGTTGTTTGAAAGGATGCATAAATGAGGGCGTGCACTGGTGGGCAGTATTAAGTTAATATTACACACAGTCCTGGTTTGTGCCGGCCGCACACTCATAATGCACCTGATGCAGACTGTGATTGTGTACCTTATTACAAACAAAAAAGTGCAAGAGACTTTTTCACGAGCAACTACGTCGGTAACGTCACATGGGCGCAGGGACAAATACCTTTCCTTACCTGGTTGACACCCCCATAAGTGGCACCCCATGCAAAGGAGGGACTACTTCCTTGAAATCAAGCACCCATGGCCCCACCTGATATATATATTGATGATGGTGGGACAAGGGTGCAAAGAACAAGCTCAAACATCAGTGGCTCTCATGGGGCATTTCTTACCACTCAAGGGTTGTTCTGGCCTATAGGACAATCTGGCAGCAGTGCTTAATCTGTAAAAGAATAAGTTCTGGGGACCAATGTTTATCTCAGAGGCCCGGCGCTGGTGCTACCAAATGTCATGGCTGCTGAATACCAAGGCTGCTTAGTCTTGATTCCAACTCATGCCTTCTTCTTCCACTACCAGACACTCCCTGTCCTTTTATCCCACTAGCAGGCTCTTTTTCATCTCTGCTTTCTCTTTATGTCACTATTTTGCTGTCTTTATCTGCCTCTTCTTTCCCACTTTTTAATCTGATGAAGAAAAATAAGTGCCCTCCCCAAAAACTGAGCGCATTGGGCCCCACATGCAAGCATCAGCTCAAATTAAGCACTGTCTGGCAGTGTCTGCATGGCTGATCACACATATCAGTGTATTGGCTGTTTTTGTGGCTGTTTGTGGGCCTTTTTTATAGTCTGGAGAGCCAGTTTTTGCTGTTGATTTCTCTGATGTTATCACAAACATTGCCTGCAGCAAGGACAAATTTATGCTGTCTCCCGTACCTTGCAAGACATCTATACAGCTTGCCTGTATTTAAACTGCCCTAATTTGCAAATGTGGGCCACATTTTTAGCTATGTAATACACTAATGGAGCCCACTTTTAATTTGGTGCCCGGACCTATTTTCTGTCTCAGTCAGAACTTGAAGTCCAACCCTGCCCCCGGCTCAGCTCAGGTCATTCTCTTATTTGCGCAATATAGGTCCAAATATAGAGTATTGACTGCCCAGTCCTGCAAAAATCCTTGGCAGAACCAGCCATTACAAGAGCATATCTCATTATGAGGAAGAAAGGTATACAGCGTGATCAATTGATTGTTCATGTATAAAGAACTCACTGCTACTGAAACTCCAAACTTTTGTAATGTTTCCATATTTTCATCACAAGCACAACACTTCTAAATAATCATTCAAGCAATAAAGTGATGTTTAGTAAATGAATATGCATTGTCAAAGCCAATAGGTCTTGCCTATTGGAGAGATATTGGCTTTGTCAATGTCTTTTAGCAATGCTGTACAATTGTGAGCTGTTGTGCAGCAAGGCTGAAAGTAAAGGGAAAATAGCGCTATAATGCAGCCAGCATTAACTGTGTCATAGTGCTTTTGTAGGTCGAGCCTTGGCAGCGCACATGCACTGTCTGCAAGACCTGCTACAGAGGGATATTCAGCCTGCTGCTTACTATTGGTTCAAGCCTCTGTCAATCTTCTTTGGTGCATCATTATTGGTTGGAACTCTGATACATTATTTCCGTTTTGTACTCGGGAGCACCAGCCAACTATAGTTCCTTTAAGCTGTAGCAGTTTATTTGTTCCTTTGGGGACTACTTCAGAAATGGAAAAGTGTTATAGAAAGCTTACAAATATAGCGCTGGAACATGCAGGCTGTCTGTCGCTTCCTCGCTCTCTGCTTTTCCTCGCTCTCCAGCGCTGCTGGGACTCTGCCTTGTCCACCCCCTCCACTTTTTATTTTTTTTGTATTGCTTTTAAAAACGATTTTTTCCCTCTGTTGTTGAGTGTCGGGCTGCGCAGCTCAAAACGCGGTCAGCATTCTAGTGCACACAGCACAGTGCACCACACGTATTCACTTCCTGGTGTTTAAGGCAATCCATTTCCGCTCCGACTCCTCGCTGCCGATTCAATCGGAATATCGGAACTACAGTAGATGCTGACCTGCTGCTTATTCAATTTCAGCCAATCAGATTTAAAAATCATACTACAACCAGTGTTGCCAGATTGGGCTATTTCTCGCACAATTGGGCGATATTTTTCCCGATTGTGCGAGAAAAAATCGTGTTGGGCGGGCTAACGAAATTTGGGCTAGAATCCGCCCAGTGTGCAGCAGATTCAAGGCTTTGTGCGGCGCCGCCGCACTGCAGCCCATGGTTGCCCTGCCACACCCCTTTCCTAATTTTAGGTGTGTCTGCCCTGCGGCCCCTGCCCACAAGTAACACCTCAAGGGCCATATATCCTGGCGGGCGGGACGCTTCTTCCAATTAGGGTCCTGCAAGACCTGCAGTGACCTCTGACCTGCCCCCGATAATGTGCTGACCTGCCTTGGAGTTCGTTTGACCCAATCCTGGGTCAGATTAGTTTGTCAATGGTGGGCGTGTCAGGTACATTACCTGCCCACCCCCATACCTGTTTGCTGCCCTTTATCTTTTGGGGCTCCCCCTGAACTTCCTCTGCTGGCTCTGGCTGCTGCGAGTGACTACGGACAACCTACCACCTCGATTGAGGCCTCCTGTTGCCCCGTGCCGTGCTACTCGGCCTTCGACTTGCAGCTTGCCCTGCAGTCAGCTGTTCCTCCCGGTCCCAGCCCTACTGCATTTGTTTGTTTTACCGTCTCGCTGCTAAGAAGTAAGTGCCTCGCGAGTATCCATGACTTTTAGTATCAGTTGTTGCTTATATAATAAATGCATTTGCTACCAGTCCATCACTAAAGTTCAGCAGAGCTGCCCCAGCAGCTCTGTGAGCGAGTCACTGCTGGCGGCACTGTGCCTGCAGCTTGTGTGATCTGGTGCAGTTGCAGCCGGGCCTCTGTGACTAGCTGACTGACTGCCTGAGCCGTGCAGCAGTGAGCTGTAAACAGTAAACACTTCGGTGTTTTTGAAATACAGCCAGCCTGAGGTCGTCTGGCTGTGACCTATAATGTGACTGAGTGACGTGTGGATCAGTCTGAGCCTCGTCGACACTGACTTTCTGATACTTAATGTCCGGTGTTGTATGCAGCGCTGGGTGGCTCGAGTAAGTCAGCTAACTTAGTCTGACTCTCTAATTAGGCAGCAGCTGATGATGAGATCAGACCATGTTTGGGGCCTTTAACATCCATCGTCTTGGAGACTTGATTGTCAGAGAGCGGCCTGGAGTCCAAAGTGCTGTAATGCATGATCATGCCATTATCCTTGATTGCCAATGCCAGGGTAGGAGCCAGGGGGCCAGTCAGCGCAGGCTGGCTAAAAGGAAGGATGGTCTGCTCGTTTTTCTGCCGGACCGCCCTGCAACACACGTGTCAAACTAGCCAGGTCCGATGTTCTATTTGTTATTTCCTACCTCAGCCTGTTCGGTACTGTGAGCACCAGCACTGATACCAAAGGACAGCAGTCTAGTGTAATGTATGTCAGAACACTCTGCAGCACTGAGCCCCTGACAGATGACAGTATGATCACCTTAGAAAGGGGCAGTAGGTTAGTCCTTTTCAGGTGTTTTGTAGTAGTTTCAATATCTTTTTAGAGCTTCTCATTGTTTGTAAGTGTGTAATTTCTGATATTTCTTTCTTTCAATGCACTGCATTGCTTGGTTTGACTTACGAAAAAGTGTAATTTCAAGTGTTACACATGTTGTTGATTGTCACTCCTAAGTACGCTGAAATCATGAAAATGTGACACATAAGAAGTCTGACAACTTGGCAGCTATGAGTGAGTGCCTGAGATCAGTGGGATCTTAAGGCTGCTGCTCAGGGTGCACGCTCCATGTCTAATACCATTCCCACAACGTTTGAGTTTAATTGCTTACAAGCACAGTTGGGGTTTCACCAGCCAGTCTTGGATATCAACTTAGTTGTAAACACACAAACCAAACACGAACTAACATTTTAACACACATGCCAAGTGAGCACCTACCTACGTAGTGTACTCTTAGCAGCAGACTGTCCATCTCCACTTTGCAGAACAGAGCACATTAGCGTGTGCATCATGCAAATTCATCCCTCATTCTGGAAATAGTAAGTGTACATTTCCCCAGAATCACATCTGCTTTTTGCTGTTCTTATTGTGAGCATTGCTTTTGGACGAAGCAGAAGTAAAGGGGAGGGGTGGATATGGCATTCTGATGTGAGAGTGCATTTTTAAAACAAGAAAAATGCTTTAATCGCACAAAAATAGATTTACCAGTCGCACAGAGGATGTGGCTTAACGGCTAGGGCGTCCGACTTTGAAGCTGGGGAACCAGGTTCAAGTCTGGCTGGAGGCTCAAACATCCTGTAATTCTGGGCAAATCACGTAATCTTCCTGTGCCTAAAATGAATGTGTCCGTCTGTAACACAATTGGCGCTCATGTAAAGCACTCTGATACCTTCGGGTCGAGTTTGTGCTATATAAAACTGCAAAAAAATGGGTTGTGACTCATCAGCTGCACTCCAAGAACCCTTTTCGTGGTAGGAGGTGCCCTTTAAGTGTAGTCAGTCCGATTCATTAACTGGTGGGAGCTTGTCCTTCATGTTCACCAGTGTACAACCATTTCCATGAAAACACTTTATTTTATTTTTCTAACTTACCTTGAAACTCCCATTCACTAATCAGAGCACTGACCTTAACCTCTTCGATGCTCATGACGAGCTCAGCTCGTCATGCTGCGCGGTGGGCGTGTGCGCATGATGAGCTGAGCTCATCACGACCACGCCCGCAATCGGAATGTCCAGCACCTGAGCGGAATTCCGATCGCAGCGAAGGTGTTAAAGGTTGTTTTAGATGCCTGTTTAAAAAATGTAACCTTATCTAAAGGCATTAGAAAATCAGCATAAAGAAAAAAGTTTGCCTATCTAAATAGATGAACCGATTTGTCCCCAACTTACTTTTAAGTTTCCTTTCATGGGAAGGGTACACTGACGTTAACGTTTTCTCATTTGTGGTTTTCTTGTAAAGAGTACCTAAGTGACGATGTTGTCTCTTAAACTATTGCCTCTAAATGCTTGTACATATTGTGATGCGCTCCAAGACCCCTCAACACATGTTGAGGGGTCTTGGAGTGTTTCACTCATCCCCTGTAACAACAATAATAAAGCTGATATCAAAATCTATGGTTGATTGTATGATTAGGTTAGTTTTAATGACCTTTGATCAAATTATTACATTTGGGATAAAGTACCCCCTGGTGTGCATTATTTGGATATTGCAGGTCACTGAGGAGTTCAATGACCATATTGAGAAATGAGGCAGAAGGCCAAGTTCCTATATGAGGATATGGAACTTCAAGGTGACTTGCAATATCCTTAGCATGTTCGGCAGGGTGTTCTTTATCCCTTATAATACATAGTCACACCATCACCTTTCCCACCAACCACCTAAATCCTTGATGCATAGCTCTTTCATATAAAAGAAAGAGTATGTTTGCAAATATGAAGACTATAAATAGAATTTCTAGTGACAAATTAAATACATCAAAAAAGCTGTGAGATATTTGTTGCAAGAAGATATTAGAATCAGTTTAATATGAGTCACTTTATTAAGAAAAGGCACAGTAGCTCAGAATGTGTACAAACATGCAGAAAGAGTCAAACTTATCCATGACTACCTGAATGCAAAACATACAATTTTGCCATAAGTATCTCCTTTCTGGTTGTCATCATACAGCTAGAAAAACAGAAAAGAAGAGGAAAAAAAGCCATGTTTCATTTTTGTTCTATAAACAGCTGCTTTAATGATGCTTTGTGATCTGAGGTGCCTTTCCCCTCTGATGCTGGCTCTGGCAGCAGGCATTGGGACATCAGATCTCTACTGTAATTAGCTATTACAGTTGAGTTCTGACGTCCTTTCTTCATAATCAGTGACTGGGTGCATCACAAGTCACGGATTAAAAATAAATTTGAGGCAGAATCCAATGTATTACAGTTGCGTTGTAAAAGCATTTATAAAGTGCTTACTATCCCATACAAGGCTTTGAAGTGCTTTATGATGAGTAGCACATTACTCCGGAACCCAAGGTTAGTAGTTAATTTGGTAGTTTTTGTTTATCTGGGCTAGTCTATTAGTCTGTTATATTTTATGAAATCTTTTTTTATTGTGTTTTTATGGGGCGTTACCCAAAATAAGTGACTGACTGAGTGGATGATCAATAATCAGTTGAATGCAGAGGACTCTGAGAATGCTGTCTCGGGGAGCACGTGGGGTGGTGAATGCCCTTAAGTGTATGCAGGGTAAGCAAGCAAAGTGCTGGCGAGCTGTGTCCTCTTGTATTCAAGCAGGGCTGCATTGCGGGCTCCATTAATTCGTAGTACAGACCCATCCGTTGATCCATAGTGTAGAAAGCAGAGAGGCGACCAAGGTGGTGAGTAGACGGATGGGGCGGGGGAAAGATTTAGCAAGTGACTCTTGGAGCAGAAGTAACAGTCGTACTGCTTGTAAATTGTTGTGTGTTAGTATAATTCTGCATTTGCCATATGGTGGATGAGCTGCTTGGCGTTTAAGCAGTAAACTTAAGGGAGCCTAAGGGTGGACACCATATTGAAATTGTGCCTTACCTGGGGTGGCAGATGTGGTATCTTTGTTTGAATGAACTGAAGGTATCCTGAGACCCAGTGAAATGTTAATCTCCTTCCTCCCCTGGAAGCCTTCTTGGAACAGTGGAAACACTTGTAAGATGTTATGAAGACAGGTACTCACAGGTGCGAGAACGTTAAGAAGATAAAAGTCTGCTGGCCCTACAGGATAATACTTTCCAAACCGAAGATCTAGGATGACATGTGGTGGCACCAAATCATACGAGCTGCAGTGGAAAAGCCCTGAGTCTTCCTTTTATGTTACAGATGTTAGTGTGCCAACCTAGAATAGTTCTGACTGTCAACAAGCATAGTTGGGAACAGGTATGTAAAAAGCAACTAAGTAATTCTGGAGCTTTGGCTTGTTTTCAGTTTAAGCACAGCTCGCACACTTCTTCGATCCCTAGCTAACCTTTATGACCTGCCACTGAATATTAAGCCACAGTCTCCAGTTCCTCTAAGGGTCTGTTTGTTAATGAATTCATTTCCCTGCCATCCCCTGTATCCTTGGTTTTCAGCTCTTAAATTAATTTGAGCAGGTTTGGAAGCTACACCATGCCTCCAACTAATAGTACCCTACTTTGTTTTAAAATATCTAGTGTCCTAAAGCTTTGTTTCTGTGGGAAGGCATGTATTTGCTTGCGTTACCATCTCTGTCCACATGTGTCATTTGTATGTTGTGTTTGCATGTTAGCCTGTTTGTGATCTGCATATGTGCCATTTATGTTTTGACTTTGCTCCTGCATGTGTTGCCCAGGTGTGTTTGCTTGGGCGTATGTTGCTTGTGTCCATATGTATGCCAGTAGCTTCTGTGTGTGGCAGTCTGTTGCCATGGGTGCTTGTGCTATAAGTAAGAGCTATTGGCTTTGTCAATATTTGTTTGTAGTTCTTCTCCACCCAGAATTTACAACCCAGTGGATCCCATAGGCAGGCAGTATTTGATGGTCTTCATGATTTCATATTTGCATGCAGTAAATATTAATATGCCCCACTTGTGCCTCTAAGTGCTCTGCGGCTCCTCTGGTGCTGACAGTGGGATGCTGCTAATCTTGGCAGTGCCTGGTCCAGAAAAAGACGTTTGTGTACCTTAACCAGTCGGAACCATTTTGCCCACCTCAACCTGCCACTGCCAGACCCTGAAGGCTGCTGCTACATTCTGCACTGCCTGAAGCATTTTCCACACCTCAACCTGCCACTGCCAGACCCTGAAGGATGCTGCTATTCTTGGCAGTGCCACTGCCAGACTATGGGATGCTGCTAATCTTGGCAGTGCCTGGCCCAGAAGAAGACGTTTGTGTACCTTAACCAGTCAGAACCATTTTGCCCACCTCAACCTGCCACTGCCAGACCCTGAAGGATGCTGCTACATTCTGCACTGCCAGAAGCCTTTTCCACACCTCAACCTGCCACTGCCAGACTCTGGGATGCTGCTATTCTTGGCAGTGCCACTGCCAGACTAAGGAATGCTGCTAATCTTGGCAGTGCCTGGCCCAGAAGAAGACGTTTGTGTACCTTAACCAGTCAGAACCATTTTGCCCACCTCAACCTGCCACTGCCAGACCCTCAAGGATGCTGCTACATTCTGCACTGCCAGAAGCCTTTTCCACACCTCAACCTGCCACTGCCTGACTCTGGGATGCTGCTATTCTTGGCAGTGCCACTGCCAGACTAAGGAATGCTGCTAATCTTGGCAGTGCCTGGCCCAGAAGAAGACGTTTGTGCACCTTAACCAGTCAGAACAATTTTGCCCACCACAACCTGCCACTGCCAGACCCTGAAGGATGCTGCTACATTCTGCACTGCCTGAAGCATTTTCCACACCTCAACCTGCCACTGCCAGACTCTGGGATGCTGCTAATCTTGGCAGTGCCTGGCCCAGAAGAACTCTTTGGCACAATTGAACTTTCCACTGTCTGAACAAGGATCCACCATACTGTTGCCTGGCAAAGAACACGAGATGGAGATTCTTATGTGAGTCTGCAGAATGCACTTGCACTTTATCGAGTATCAGCTCATGAGAACATCAAGCAGCAAGCTCTGCACCCCATGCCATGGACTGCTCTCTTCTGATGAGTACCAAAAAGTACGAAACATATGTAATTTGCGTATGTAAAGAGATGTTCAGCATTGCTCTTGGAGCATTAAAACAAGTGTGAAAAAACATGGAGCATTGGCCTATATTGCCGTTATTCTGGGGGGCCTGACGTGAGTATGCAAAAGGAACTTCATGCTGAAGAGCACCTTTCCCAAGAAGAACGTTTCCGCAGTTGCAGTCCTCAAAATTGGACCCAGAACATTTTTGGGCAGCTTGCTCCACACCATGCGCTATCAAGTGAGTGACAGTTTTCCTGACAGACCAACTTTGATTTTAGTGTACAAAATATAGGTAATCTGATTAATGTGGGTACTAAACATATAATCCTTGAAATAGAAGTATATTTTTGAATGTTGTAGTCAGGCTACACGTAAGTTAATGGAGTGGCAACATTGGGCTACTTTGGGCTACTTTTCCGTTGCTTTTGGGCTTGAAAGTTGTGAAAAAGTCTGGCAACACTGACTACAACCCTTCCTGACCGGTACCTATGATATCGAGGCGTTTCATTAGCATCCTCCCAGCTGTAAGTGTTTACACGAATACTGCTCTATAAAATAACGACCTTTGCACTCATTAAGAACCCTGTGCAGGGGCGTGGCATGATTTATATACCGTAATAGCCCAGCCGTTCCACCCTTAGGCACAGATGTAAACGGAAATCCGCCACACGGGAATCCATTGCGGCTGTCCTGTCTCGGCACAGAAAGAAGCCTGGTGTGCCTTATGTAAGTGACATTTATCTCCCTTAAAAATCCGCCCATGCCTTGAGAGTAAGACCTTTGCCCTAATATCAGTTTTTCCTTTAATTCACAAGGTTTGGTCATCAAGGGCGCACCTATATAACTATATCCGTGCCACTGATACATGGAGTGATATATCCCATGCACTCTCTGAGTCACTTTCTCTGCTCTCCTTACTTTCTGAGACTTCGCTTCCAAATGTAATCCTTTAGGCCAACACCTTTGCTTCTATCTACTGCATGAGAGCAGAGGTTTTGTAATCTGTATTGTATGTTGTACTGAGCACATTTTGAGGTATTTTACTTGCACAAATCAATTTCTTGCGCCTGTTCTGTCACCCTTGCGATCTTCCTTTTGACTCCATAATCGTATTTCACATTTCTTTCTTTCTCTTTCTCTCTCTTTCTCTCTCTCTTTCTCTTTCTTTCTTTCTTTCTTTCTTTCTTTCTTTCTTTCTTTCTTTCTTTCTTTCCCAGCTCACACTCTTTCTTATTTCCTTTCTATTGCACTCTTGTTCCATTCCTTTCTTTCTTCTTTTATATGTTTTTCTTTATTTCTTACATACTTTTATTTCCTTCCCTCATTCCTCCCTCCATTTATGCCTAGCTTGCTTCCTTCCTCGATGTGTCTCTATCAAGCAGCAAAAGTTATGATGAATGCGCTTTGAAGTTAAAAATGGGGGTTCAAGTTAAGGTTTTCCTAGGAACGGACAGGACTGCATCAATAGGCCAACGAGTAACCTTGAGGATTGTAGCACACATTTCAAACATTTGAGTGCAGGATCCCTGCAAGGTTGTGATCCATGGCATTTTAGAATGAGCCTTTCATCCTTTTCAGGTCAATAATATGATAATCATTGATTCGAGCTATAATCCCATCTGTTATTTACAATAGTACGAAACAGAGCAACTGGTTGTGTTTGCTATGCATAAAATATTTTTTTGTTGAAATATGAACGATCGAACCAGGAACATTATATATTTTAAAGTACAATGCGATGGTCATGTCCTCATAGCGATAGTCACAAGCAATTTTTGGTTTAGTTTGTGTACAGTAGTCCCAAGAAGTATTAAACAAGCATTTGCAATGCAATAGGTCTCACATTTTTTAAAGTTAGAGCTGTTGGTGTTAAAAATGACGATGTTTTTTACCTTTGGTTTTTATTTGCAGTTGAGTAATTATATTCGCATGGCTCTATTGCCATTGGTATAAAAAAGCAAAAGTAAAAAACATTGTCATTTTAAACGCCTAGAGCTCTAACTTTAACAAATGTGAGACCTATTGCATTGCAAATGCTTGTTTCCCTGTACTTTCAGACTTGCTGCACAGCAGCTACACGATCCTACAACAGGGCTAAAAGACATTGACAAAGCCAATGGCTCTCGCATAGGCAAGACCTCTTGGCTTTGCCAGTGCTTGTTTTGAATAGCAAACCCCTGCGGTCTTTTCAGGTAGCCTCAGGAAGAAGTCCAAGCTGGAACAAGACATTCCTATAAATTAAAAAAAAAACGGGGAAACCCTATTCCACACTCACACTGACAATTTTAATTAAATGAAACTTTCAGGCTGGAGCGGCACGTTTGTGTAAAGTAAAACTCAGAACACGTCTGACACTTCACACAGATGCAGACATAGAGAGCGGACACGGACCCGCGTTTCAGCCCTATGCCCAGTGCCTGCCGGTAAAACACCACAGGCCCTCCTAGTCTTCAGCTTTATCTTTGCTTTCTCTTTTTATAGTTCACCAAATAGAACCTTTTGTGCTTTTGAAGATGCTAGCTGAGCTCTGTGCCAAGATTTTTAAGAACACGATTCACTTGTTGAGGTGAAATAACTTTCCCATTAAAAATAAGTCACTAGTCAGTGAACAGATGCTGTAGTTAACCAAATTCACCGGTCCTCATATTATTCACCAAGATGGGAGAAAATACTTTCCGATTCAAAGCTTCGATCTGTAGTTTGCATGCAGATTACAGCAACAGATGCATTCACCCACTGAGAAAACAGTAACAAGCATTGGCATAGCCAATAGGTCTCGCCTTTGGGACCTTACAAGTGTTTAGCCATGCAGCACATTATCCTGGGTGCTGTGCCACCAGGAATTGAATAGCTATACAATTACCACACACTGGGTCATGCAGTCTGATTCAGGAATACATTCTTGCCTGTCCCACCCGATTCTTCTTCCTTGGTGGCATTTGGGAATTAAAAGCTACAACAGGAGGGGGAGGTGGGGGTAGGGGGGGGGGGGTCAATTGAAGCAACTAAGGGAGGGTGGGAGAGAACTGAAAGCAAAGTTGAGAGGATGAGGGGAATTGAAAGTAGCAATGGGCAGGTGGGGGTGGGAGGGGGTTGAAAACATGGTTCTCAAAACTAATGTTTCCAGCCTGCAGCAGATCACACGTGCATCAGGGCAACCTTGTGACTGGCAGATAGTGCGTTACAATTAGCACGTGGTATATATTATTAACAAAGACAGATGCAATGTGACACATACACTTTAAGAATGTTGTGGGCTACTTCTGGAAATCTTCATATGAAGCTGCGCCTACCAAGATTTGATATTTATCTACAGTGGTTGGAATCAGATTTGTTGGTGCTCTCAAAATCCATTAATACCACACCCATAAGCGGTGTACTAAAAGCACACACAAATGCAGTTAACTGTACAGCACATATGCGATGTTAGATTTTCGCATACAGCCAAATTATAGCATTTATCTGTAGACTATCAAAACTCCGACGTTGCGAGGGTACATGTGCATCACAATAAAACTATGCAGTTAATATAAAAGGACCACAACCAAATTAAATTAAAACAAGCAAATGTGAGTTACAGACCATAAAGCCAATGGTAAGCAATGGGCAGAAGGCATTCCTAGGATAGCTTTCTGAATGTCACCGAGATGGTTTTAGCAAGCCAGACTAGGCTGCGACCTAAAAAGGGTGTGGAAGACAGAAGTAGAAAAGAAGGCTAGGAGTGTGAAAGAAATAGCGATGGAGATGAGAGATAAGTGAGTCAGAGGGAGTGAAGAGAATGATGTACCAAGAAGCAAAAAACCCAAAAGCAGAAAACTAAAAGCTTAAAGTCGCAGTGTAACAAAGGCTTTACAATAAAAAAGTCCTCCCAACCGGAAAAAAAATGTAATACTAAATTCAGTGCCGATGCTATATATACCTTATTAAAAATGGGACAGCGCTAGGCAAGAAGGGGGGCACATCTCATATGCAAAGTGCAGCATGGATAACTAATGTACCCTCAGCTATAGGTTGTGGTACTCTCTTTCACTATCAGTTCCTCGATATGTAACCATGCTTTTTTTTCCCATCATGTTGGGGAAAGTCACCTTTGTGGCCCATCTGAGGGTGGATCGGAAATGATTAAGGACATTCCAGCCACGTCGCTTACCGTGCACATGCGACTCACGAAAGTCAAAATTAGAAACGTCCATCAGGAATCAAGCAAACAGTCCTTACAATCATGCGTCATGGTAGGGTGGTTTACATAAGTTCTTAATGCTGCTTTATCCATACATATAGATAATAGGCATACTTCGATGCTGAAATTCATTGAAACAGCGAGAACACAACGCTAAAGGAGTATTTCATTTTGAAACCATATACTGTCCTGGTGTGTCCTGCCTCTGGTGATTAGGGGGTACCGGGGCTCGGGGGAGGGCGTGGGTGAGAGGGTGTAGACAAGTGTGCACATAAGGACGCAACTACCCTTAAATGTGGGTAAACAAGGGTGCGAGTACCCATATGTGCACACAAGCATATTGATACCCTTACATGAGTGTGCACTAGGGAAGGTGCACTAGAATGTATATAAAGTGTTTGTGACCCTAGCCAAATATGTGCCATGAGTGATTCTGGCCCTAGACGGTGCAACAACGGTGAATATGACGTAGGCTTCACCCCTTTTCAACCTTGGAACACGCAACACGGGAAAATCCGCACTCAATATGAACCCCAGCCCAACTGTTGCATCAATCAAATGCCTAGTCAGTTACGAAATTGTATACAGCACACCACCTAATGACTGCTGAACGCGGGGCTTTCTGTGAATAAATACGCAGAACTGGTCAGTCATCAGAGCAATAGGCTAACTAGTAAATCCTTTTAAAGGTGCCTCGATGACATCGTTTACCATGAAAAATTCGAATAAACATTTACGTACCGATGTTTCCAAATTCTAGCCCCTGTTTCAGCGTGTTCAAGAATGAAATAAAAAGCCCGGCAGATCGTTCACAAGAAAGCGATAAGGCTGCAATTTGCTCCCCCAGCAGGCCGAAGGCATGGTTTCTCGACCAAGCGGTGTCTGTGACTTGCAGATCTGCAAACACAGACAAGGGGTTATTCCTGGCACGGTTTCCCAGAAACAGGAGTTACAAGGCTGAGAAAACAAGCGCGTCCGTGAAAGCGCACTCTTGTGGAGGTGGGGTGTGTCCCTTGCCCGGGGTGGAGGGGACGCGCCTTCTAATGAAAGCGGCAAGGAAACCTGACCCAAAACAGATGGCCCCTGCGCGCCGCTGCTGGCTCTCGAGAGCAAAACGCTCTGGGAGTAAACATTTCACGAAAAGCTGGGACATCCACACGCCTTTGGCCAATTGCATGCTAAAGCCAGACGCAAAGGCCAATAGCGTGTGAGCACCACACGCACAAGCTTGTAGGAAATCTAAAGTGATTCCAAGAGGCCGATTTCCTAGAGCAGCGCATGCGCGCTTTGCTAGGCTCGACCTAAAAACGTGCCTCTCATCGAATCAGTAGGGGATTGGCTCTTGCCCGGGGTGGAGGGGACGCGCCTTCTAATGAAAGCGGCAAGGAAACCTGACCCAAAACAGATGGCCCCTGCGCGCCGCTGCTGGCTCTCGAGAGCAAAACGCTCTGGGAGTAAACATTTCACGAAAAGCTGGGACATCCACACGCCTTTGGCCAATTGCATGCTAAAGCCAGACGCAAAGGCCAATAGCGTGTGAGCACAACACGCACAAGCTTGTAGGAAATCTAAAGTGATTCCAAGAGGCCGATTTCCTAGAGCAGCGCATGCGCGCTTTGCTAGGATCGACCTAAAAACGTGCATCTCATCGAATCAGTAGGGGATTGGCTCTGTGTACTCCGGAGACCCACATGCAATTCTTCTGCAAAGTTTAAGTGTCAAAAGGGAAATAAAAAAAAAAACATGACGCAAATCTCAGCTGCCAGTAGTTGTTTATAGTCCATAATTAAACACAATGCTCTGTATAAACACGCATTTCTGAGAGGACGTAGGAGAAGGCAAGAACTGAAGCGCTTAGCCACACTGCAGCCACAAAGCCAGCGAAGAACAAGGCATGGCCACCAGGCACTTTCTCCAAACATTGTTATCAGTTACCAAGGTTGAGCAGAGCAGCTATTGCTTAATATCCTGACGCACAACAGAATAAGTGAAAAAGAACACTTCCAAATGTTCAGAATGCATATGCAGCTGGAATGCCTGAAATAGAATGTAGTGTGGAACACGTGATGTTTGTGCAAGGATCAGTGCAGAAATGTCTGTGAAAAGGCAAGAGTGCGCCGCAACGCCAGCTTTGAAATATATAGTAACGTTGAGAAGGTGCCTTTAATAAACAATCAACGGGGAGGGAGGGGGAAATGGTGGTCCAATAGGAGGGAACAGATGGTGAAAAAAACAAGGTGCTTGTAAAAACACAAGCACTCTTGTGGAGTTCTCAAACATAAAGTAAAAGGCAGCTCCTGAAACGGGAGCAGTGGATAGACACAAGTACTTCGTCCATGCTCAGGGGGAGGGCTAAACACAAGAAGAGGCATGACACATGCAGGGCCGGCTTTAGGGCAGTGCAACCTGTGCAGCAGCATTGGGCACTGACCTGGAGGGGGGGCACCGACCTCGGGGGGAGGGAGTGGAGGCGCTGCGTTTAGCAATGTTTTACGATTGGAAAGCCCCTGATGCTGAGTTGCTTGTGCGTCCAGCTTTCAGGCAGCAATACAAATATCAAGATAACTCTTATGATTAATGTTTCTGCTAGAGAGAGAGATGGAGTTTTGTCTAGTGTCAGTTGTGACTCGCAATAAAGTAGCACAGAGGGTTAATATGCCTGCTGCAAAAAATAGATCTGTATTTTATGTGGATAGCTGAGTGGATTAATAAAGCCAGACTTTACCAGCGCTTTAAAACAAATTAAATGTATGTGAGAGAGGGTCTATGGAGAGATGAGAGGCACTTTTGAGGGTGGGAGTGAGGGAATCCAAGGAGGAGGTTATGGGGGGGGGGGGCAAAAAAGATATTCACACCAAGCACCACCAGCGCTACAGTTGGCCCTGGACGCATGCATGCCTTGAACAAATGGGGACAAAAGATATGAGGGCGACCATGGAGCAAGCAAATGTGCGGGCTGAAGCCCAAAGATTGAACACAATATGTCTCTCGAGACAGCGCATGAGCTGTCTAGCCGAGACCTAAAAACCACGGTTTTACTCCATTTGTGAAAGAAGCTCTATGTTGCCCCATGGGGGACACAAAAATACAAAGCAAAGCTTTCTTTCACCTGGATGAACCCAAAAGACAATGTTATCGTTTTAGACGTGTTTCGGGATTTCTGCTGATGTTGCTAAAACTGTTGCCATAATTTTCATTAATCAGACAAATATTTCCTTAGTTCTGCCTGGGAGGTAACCATAGTTTTGCTTCATTATTAAAATATAGTCACGTTTGTGTGAAGCTTGTATGTCATAGTCATGTAAAACATAAAAAGTGTAAAATGTGCCATGGTTAGTTTTCTTTCCTCTTCTTTACATTTCTATGTGTGACCAGGAAGGAGGCATGCCATGCAGCCTGAAATAAGCTCCCAAAAATGCCTACAAGTTGAGATTGAGCCTGAAGAGCAGGAAATGATTTTTCTGTCAAGATTAGACCTGCAGGCTACAATTGCAGAGACTGTTTCTTCTACATTAAATGAATCAGCTTCAGAGAGAAAATTATAGGGTGCCACACATAATGAGGATCAGGAAACTGTAACACAGAGAAAACATGCAGGGTGCATAGTCTCAAGAGATGCTAAATCACAAAAGAGAAGTCCTGGATTTGAATATTTAACCCAAACATCAGAGGAAGAATTTATTCCTAGTATATTAAGCTATCCACAGAAAAAATTTCTTCTCAAGATGTTAAGAAAACTTTACTTTGGGGGCGGAGCTTGCCGCAAAGCAAGATGGCCGCGTAGAAAGAGAGCTCCGCGAGCCATCAGCGCCACTTCAGGACTATCCTGTCACCTAACCTGCATCAGGTAACGAAAATAGCGGTGAAATGCTCCATGATAGCGGTGCTGCAGATTGATGTGCTCTGGGTCTGGTGGAACGACCGCAAGAGTGACGGCGTGAAGTGAGGCCTGACCGCTGAGTTGAGGAGCGGCGCGTTCGGATGCCTTGCGGCCCCTCGCTGAAGACCTGCCTGGGTGCTGGAGATGGGGCTTCGCATGCCGGGACAATAGAGGGGCGACGCCTGGGCCTGGATCAGAGCGCAGTCGGAACGCCAAGGCACTCCTGAAGTCCGCTGAGAGGTGGGTGCGGCGAAGCTGCGGTGCCGCAGCGACCGGGCTGCTTGCGGAACCCGACCTCCGCACGCTGCGATGGTGCGGCGGAGGGTGAAGTGGACGAACTGACCCCCCACCCCCCCTCCTGGATACGGAGCACTGCCCTCGCTCTGCGGGCGCTGATTCTGCTGCCTGGGGACCGCGAGCAACTGCGGGCCCAGGGCCCCACTCTGAACTGCGGATCGTGAGTGCGCTCCTGGGGCGGGACGCCATCGCTCTGTGGTACGCTTTGTGCCGTGCTCCCTGACTGCGGCCTACCGTACTGATCTAGGCCGGTGCGAGCGTGCATCACCTGGCTGCTGGTTCCTCTGCCGGACGCGTGGTGCCTGCGGGTGGAGGTGGAGCGCTCCGCTGCCTCGGTGGGCCCAGTGACACAACTGATGAGCGGCGCGAGGAGGGGCACCCCGCTGGAGTGCAGAGCCTGCTCGCCTGACGCCGGGGCCCTGGAGCGGTGCGGAGGCCCCACGCACTGAACACCGCCAGCAGACGAGCGCAGTCCTGAGCACTCTCGAAATACTGCCCATGCAGGGGTGAGGGCCTTGAGGACCGATCTCCTGTCTGGGAGCTCCCATGGAAAAATGACCAGGCCCTTGACCTCCAGTCCGACTGCTGATATTGCCGGTGCAGGAGCCGGCTGAAGGGAGGCCTTGAACACACAACTCACTCATCCCGCGACAGGAGCGCATCATACTAGGCTGGTGGGACCTACCTGGGATTTCGCCCCAGTGCAGCGGCTAATTCTCCGGCGCCTTGAGACATGCATTACCATATTGCAGGACCAATAGTTGGAGCCATGGGCAGAGTAGACAAAACACAAACTAAGCTACCGTTTGACGCCAAAGCCACCAGACATAAAGACACGGATCGGGCGCGATCTGCAGACACCAGGACGGATGCATCGGAGGAGGAGGCTGGCGACGTGAAACAAATGTTGGCCACTATTCAAAAAAGCCTGATGACAATGGATGGGAAAATAGACTCCCTGGCCTATCGCATGGACAGGATGACGGAGAGGCTCGACAAACAAGCGGAACGCACAGACATGGCGGAGAGACAGATCACGGAGGTTGAAGACGCTCAAACCGCAATGGACCAAATACAGAGACAAATGGCCAAAACCATAACGGACCTACAAGAAAAGACGCAGTAATTTACGCATCACAGGCCTTCCAGAAACAACCCCGATGGGAAATGTAGAACAATTCATCGAAAAGTTCCTGACCTCTCTGTTAGGCCGCCAGACATTCTCGGACATGTTCGTAGTTGAAAGAGCTCACCGCTCACTGGGGCCGAGACCTGCCCCGGGTGCCACACCACGCCCGGTAATAGCTAAACTCCTGAATTACCGGGACCGCAACTCGGCCTTGAGGCGCGCCAGAGAACTCGGCGAACTTAGGTACGAGGGATCTGCCATCTCCCTCTATCCAGATTTCACAGCACGAGTACAAGAGGCTCGCCACCAATTTAACCCCCTCAAACGACAACTCCGGGATCACAACATCAAGTACGCCATGCTCTATCCAGCCAAGCTGAAGGTCAACATGAACGGCTCCACACGTATCTTCACAGATCCAAAGACACTGCAAAAAGTAATGAAGGATTTACTCAAAAAAGCGAGACAGGAATCGCAGCAGGACGGAGCGGCGGCGGAGGAAGCGGAAGCAAGAAGGAGCTCTCTCGAGGACAATGACTATAACTCTGGCTATTCGTTCCTATCACCATACACTTGCGATCTCCTAGAGCTGTGACATCTTAGCTGTAATGGAGACCTGGTGCATGAGGCGCCTCGGCGCTCTTTATCCCCACTGATATTGGTATACAGCTGAATGGAGAACGGATGCCTAAAATCGCCTAAACCAATCGCAAGTAAAATCGAACAGTTTGCAATATTTGATAACTGTGACAGTTACTGTAATGGGGTGGAGAAGCCCCGCGGTAGGATGCCTAGAATAGTATTTGAGGGTGGTTCTACTATATTACGTATGTATGTAACAATTAGTCCAAGATTTCTAAACGGTTAGATGACATGCCACTGCTTTGATTTATATGTGGATTATCGCCGATGGTTTCATTGCGGTGCTTAGGTAACATCCGCCCCTGCGTGTTCCACACTGCATGGTTGTTCAAGGGGATAATTCTCAATTTGGGAGGGGGGAGGAGACATTTAACGATGCCCAGTTGGGGATGGCATGGTGTGGGTGGAGGGAGGTGGGATTGTATGTGTGTATTTGTATTTTTGCTTTTGATTTAGTTCCCTTGCCCTTTCTTTCCTCTTCATATGGGCTTCTTTATGTAATTTGTCATTTTCGACACAATGATATGACCTACACGACACAGAGGATACAGCATGCTCCTAACACATAGTAAACAGGTTCAAGCACGTACATCAGTGAATCACTACTTGCAGGATGCTGTTGCATTACTATAGTCAGTGGAAACTAAACTGAGGCTCCAGACGTGGAACGTCAGAGGCCTAAACGACCAACGAAAACCAGGAGGGTTATGTCCTATCTCAAAAGACACAACGTGGATGTGGCTCTCCTCCAGGAGACGCATCTCCCTGCGGCAGATCTCTCCCAAATTAGAAGCAGGATTGGGGGTGCGTTTCACGCAGCAGGATTCACCTCTCATGCCCGAGGGGTACTGACGTGGGTCAATCCTGCATCCAGACTGACACTCGAAGAATTACATACACATGCCAATGGTCGATATGCAGTGTCCAGATGCAGGGGGTTAGGCGCAGACTATTTACTGATAAACGTATATGGCCCTAACCACGACTGCCCACAATTTTACTCTGATCTCCTGACAATAGCTAGACACTTGCCTGACACACCACAGATTTGGGGGGGTGATTTTAACTGCACACTGCACCCCGACCTCGACTGCTCTGGAGGCCCACCACGACGCCGCACACAGACTGCAGAGGCAATTTTAGACGCTCTTATGGAATTAAATATGTTTGATGCCTGGCGTTTCCGTTCCCCCCTGGCTGGGGGCTTCACGCATTACTCTGCACCTCATAACCTCCACACCAGAATTGATCACTGGTTTCTAACTAGGTCGCTACAAAGCTCTATTAGAGAGTGTGAGGTGTTCCCCCGAACCTACTCTGACCATTCCCCGGTGCTCCTGGCTTTGACCACCCCAGCCAAAAGATCCCCCCGTTTAATTGGCGATTTCCTCCCTATGCACTACTGGATGAGCTGTTTAGGGCTGAGATGTTAGAGGCTATGGAAACCTTCTTTGAGACAAATATAGGCTCTGTTACACACTTCACCACGGTCTGGGAGACTTTTAAAGTGTACGTACGGGGCGTAGCGATATCTAAGCATTCTGGAGTGCTCAAATCGATTAGAGACCGGTTGAAGCGTTTAGAACGAACACTAGCAGTGCTGGAAAGAGCGACACTGACTAATGACGATCCCACTTTACAAGCCACGCTAAAAGCCACACTGGAAGAATACCACACGGAGGCGGATAGGGAGGTAAAGCTCCTGGGTAAATATGCAGCGGCAAGGGTATATGGAGAGGGTGAACGTCCATGCGCCGCCCTCGCCAACCTAATGAAAGGCCGTAGAGCGACCTCACACTCTATAGAATTGACGTCTGATCATGGGGAGGTGCTGGCGGATACAGACGCGGTGACGGAATGTTTTCGGAAGTATTATGCGGATCTTTACCAATCTAGGTCCAATACTATCCAAACTGATATACTGGAATATCTAGAGTATATTAAACTACCCTGGCTACTAGATAATCATAGAGAATATTTGATGCGCCCGCTGGAGGCGTGGGAAATAAAAGTTGCTATTTCTGCGATGCGCTCTGGCAGTGCACCCGGACAAGATGGACTCACAGTGGGGTTCTACAAAGCCTTTCAGGAATTGCTGGTACCGCATTTGCTGACGCTATTTGAAGAAATGGCTGAAGAGGGCACGATGCCGCCCACAATGAGAGAGGCGCTCCTGGTGGTTATACTGAAACCTGGCAGACCCCCAAATAGTTGCTCCTCCTACCGCCCGCTTTCCTTATTGAATGTTGACACAAAGATTTTCGCCAAGGTGCTAGCAAATAGACTTGCGCCGTTAATGCCAACCTTAGTGGGAGTAGAACAGGCGGGTTTTATACCAGGGCGCACTCTCACATATAATCTACGCACTGTCTTTGGTGCTATACAACATACTGCCCCTGATACTAAAGCGGCGGCAATCTTTTTAGATGCTGAAAAAGCATTTGATTCGGTGGAATGGAAGTTTATGATGCAGACGTTGGAGCGCATGGGGATGGGCAGCGTATATTTAAGCCTAATTAGTACACTCTATACGAATCCCACTGCTAGAGTGAGAGTGGGCGACATGGTAACTGCTCCACTGGGAATATCCAGGGGTACCAGGCAGGGCTGCCCCCTGTCACCACTGCTGTATGCCCTAGTGGCTGAGCCACTAGCGTGCGCACTGCGAGAGTACCATAGCAATAGGGGGATACGATTTCCGGGTTATAACCTCATCGTGTCCACATACGCAGATGATACTCTCCTGTATATCAGGGATCCGGCCAATAATGTGTCTCCTGCGCTGCACGAAATAGTACGATTTGGAGAACTATCGGGTCTCAAAATAAATTGGTCGAAGTCTGTGATATTCCCCCTCACTCCAGTGACTTCTCCTGAGGAATTAGACTTTCCGTTACAATGGTCTACAAACCCGGTACGCTATTTGGGGATCCAACTACACACAGATTCAGACCTTGTTTTCCGCGAAAACTATGGCCGCGCTGTTACTAAATTAGAAGACGACATAGCGCGCTGGATTCGCCTCCCTCTCTCCCTCTTGGGTAGAATATCATTAATGAAAATGGTTGTCTTACCCCGCTTTTTATTCCTTTTTATCAATATACCTATGGTCCTGCCGGCTCAATTCTTCAAACATCTTCGTTCAATGTTAATTAAATTGGCATGGGCTAACAAACAGCCCCATGCGAGCTGGAAACTCTTGGTGCTGCCTTATTCAATGGGCGGGTTGGGTGCACCGGATCTTGATCTTTATTATCGGGCAGCTCAAGCTTCACATGCCTATTTTTGGCTGCACCAGCAGACTCCCCCACTGCATCTACACATAGAACGCATCGCACACGCCCCAGCCCACTTGGCGACCGCTCTGCACCACCCACCAAGTAGAAATACTATTATCCTAGATTCGATTAACACCACGGTACATGCATGGCACAACCTTCTAAATAGACAAGCGGCAACTATATTATATTCACCTAACACCCCTATAGCCTGGTGTGAATGGTTGCCGACTCTAACTTCCCCAGAAATGCTAGCGGCATTGCACACCCTCGGACTGGACACGATAGGAGATTTCTTCAGTGAGGGACGGGGCAGGGAATGGACAGACCTTTTGGAGAGAGATCCAAAGCCCTCACCTCTGGCTACGTTTCATTATTTCAGAGCCCGGAATGCGCTGAGACAGATGCTAGGAGACGAGATGCTGGAACCTCCGGAGGTGCACTCATTCTCTGCGTTAATTCGGGCAGCATCCCCTAAACGCATAGTGGCAAGGCTATACTCCCAGACACAAGAGCTGAATAGGGATCGACACAATAAGGTCAGGCTGGAATGGCAGGTGGACTTGGAATTGGCCATAGATGACAACATGTGGAGGCACTGCTGTGAGGCAACTAAACGTATCTCGCTCAATGGCCGACATAGGCTTATACAGTTTAAATTTTTAAATCGCATCTACCATACGCCAATACGCCTTCACAAATATGGGCTCCGAGATGTGCCTAACTGTGACCGCTGTGGGGCCCCTGAGGCTGATTTTTTGCACCTAGCATGGCTCTGCCCACCTATAGCAAACTACTGGATACAGATATTTGCAGAACTCCAGATGATAACACAGGTAGACCTTAGCCCAGACCCGCTACTGGCACTTCTGGGATATTTAAAAAAAATACAGAAACCCATTCAGCGCTTGGTAGACATGGCACTATTAGTCGCCAAGAGAGTCTTGACGATACATTGGTCCAGAGGCCCCCCCCCACATTGAAGCAATGGTCCAGAGATATGTTGTATTGCAACACGCAAACGGATATATACAGTGAGCTCCTCCCCCCTAGAAACCGCCCGACGAACTTTTGGACCCTGTATGTCACTTACACTGAGACTCGAACTTCAGCACAATCAATAACATCCCCACTGGCGGAGGGGAATCCACCGCCACAATAGACATAAATGCCTTACCTGGTACATGTATACATAAGCTGAAAAGGGTGATGCATTTGCTAAAACAACGGTGATACTGGAAGAATGACCTTGATGTACTACGGAAATTACACCCACTGTAAAGTCAAGTATTGTATGCTCTGATTGTTTACTGTGAATTGCCGTTTTGATAGAGTATTATTTGCATTTTGGTCGGAAGGAATATTCACGATGATTATGTTTTTAGTTTTCTTTTTTTTTTTAAAACAATTTTATTGAAAACAAAAGGCAGATATAGCAGACATAGCAGATTCAGCAGTGGCAGGGCAATCAATTCGATGGTATACATTGCCAATAGCATTCAAAAAGAGAGTACACTACACATCTTCCGGACCGAAAGAATGGCATTCATGACATTGGTTACAGCTGTACAGAGGTTGAAACACTAGGGTACAGATGCATGTTCTTTATACATTGAGGTTCTAACAATGGCCAATCAGTGACTACGACCCCTCTGCCCCATCCTGCGGTTCCGTCAAAGTCCTCATCTCCCTTCTCAATTCCACCGTGGGGGAGATACATATGTCACCCCGGTATTTATTCCACTTACCCCATTTACTGTCCCATTTTTGGGGGCAACCTCGCCCTTTGTACACCGTCTTTTCGGCTACCATGGCATGGTCCATGTCTGTCGCCCAGTCTCGGACTCGTGGCAGCACCTCCGAACCCCACTTCTGGGCGATATTACGCTTTGCAATGATCCACCCCATGGTCGCCCATGTTTGTTCCGTTTGGGTAAGGTCCGTGGCGTCCCAAATATTAAGGAGGCAAGCCTTGGGGGAAGGATGGATGGGCTTACCACAAGTCTTGGTGAGTTGCTGAGTAATGTCTGTCCAGTACTTTTGGATAAGAGGGCAGTCCCAAAGCATGTGTAGGAAGGTACCAGTTTGGTTACAGCGTCGTAAACAGAGTGGGTCCGGTTTTCTACCTATCCGGAACAGCAATGTTGCATCAAAGTAGACCCTGTGGAGCACCTTCAGCTGGACCAGTCGTAGTCGTAGTGGAATCGCCACCTCCCTGGGGGAAGCGAGCGCCTCCCGCCAGTCATCATCTTCTATCTCCCCCAGGTCCCGTTCCCAGCTCCTCCTCAGTTTTAACATTGGGTCCGCCCGGTTGTTGACTAGTTTTTTGTATGTAAGGGAGATTGCTTTACGGTGCATGGGATCTAACAACAGGCGATCCTCCAAGGGGGAGGAGTCCGGCAGGGAAGCATCCCCGGGAGGGCTGAGTCAATTGCGTGGCTAATTTGTAAATATCTAAAGGTCTCCGAGGGAGCTAGGTGGTATATTTTTGTAGGTCTGGAAACGTGGCCTTTTTCCCCTTGACCCAGAGGTCCCCGACCCTGGATATCCCAATCAGTTCCCACTTGTCAAATCCCTGGCATGTACTAAGGTGTCCTAGGATGTCTGGTTCCCATAATGGAGTGGCCTTAGTGAGACGGTTATGCCACCCCAGTTTGCGCTGGACTTTATGCCATACCTCCACCGTACGAGCCGTGGGGCCGGTGAGAAGCAATTTGCGATGGTTCGTATAGAGCGCCCTGTTGTACCCCCCCCCTCCCCAGCAGCCAGCGGTCAGTCCGGAAGTTAGGGTCGTCGTGAGAACCGAATACCCATCTGTTGATGGCTGCCAGCTGCGACGCCTGGTAATACAAGCGCAGGTCCGGCAGACCTATACCCCCATCGTACCATCCCATGGTGAGTTTGGTGACGGCGATCCTTGGGGGCCTGCCGTCCCAGAGCAGCTCCCATACCACCCCTTCAATTTGCGCGAAATAAGAGTCCGGGATCGGGTAAGGAGCGTTCTCCAGGGCATAGAGAAAGCGCGGGAGCGCGAGCATTTTAAATAAGGAAGCGCGCCCCAAAAGAGTCAGGGGCAATGACCTCCAATGCATGACGTCCGACCTCAGACGTTGCAGGGGCTTCTTAAGATTTCGCTCATAAAAAAGCTGCGCGTCGGGAGTGAGAAAGATGCCGAGGTAAGTAAAGCCCCGATCAACCACCGGAATGGCATGCCCTCTAGGGCTAGATGGGGGGTCACCCCACAGGGCATACATTTGAGACTTAGACCAATTGATCTGATAGCCCGAGTGTGCCCCGAATATGTGGAAGATGTGGAGGGCCCGATGCAACGATCGTGTCGGGGAGGCCAGATAGAGTAGGATATCGTCTGCATAGAGCGATATCCGGTCCTCGTGATCATGAGTCCACTTAAGGCCTCTAATTTCGGGGTCTCCT
This sequence comes from Calotriton arnoldi, assembly GCA_963921515.1. Classification (NCBI taxonomy): domain Eukaryota; kingdom Metazoa; phylum Chordata; class Amphibia; order Caudata; family Salamandridae; genus Calotriton; species Calotriton arnoldi. The sequence continues at coordinate 349,417 of CAWUFW010002991.1, read as the reverse complement.
CTCACCCAGACTGCCAAGGGTTCCAACACCATGGCGAAGAGGAGTGGTGATAATGGGCAACCTTGCCTTGTACCCCGACGAAGGGGAAAGGGGGCCGAGCAGTGGTTATTGACCCGGACGTGCGCCATGGGTTGCCCGTATAGCAACCTGATCCATCCAATCAGCTTGGGGCCCAGACCCATACGGGCCAGTACCGCAAAAAGGTAGTCCCAGTCCACCGTATCGAACGCCATGGTGGCGTCGAGCGACAAGAGGATTGCGTCCTCCTCAATTGTGTCGATCCTACCCAGCACTCTGTGGACACGGCGTAGATTCCTGGCCGTATTCCTGCCAGGCATAAAGCCCGATTGGTCCGGGTGGATCAGGTCAGGCAAGTATGGGAGCAATCGATTGGCCACAAGTTTGGCAAGAATTTTCGCTTCGACCGACAACAGCGAAATAGGACGATAGGATTTGCACTCTTCCACCGGTTTACCCGGCTTATGGATAACGACTATAGCTGCATTCCGGATATCTGTCGGCAGCAAGCCCGAGTCATAGCATTCGTTGTACAGATTTAAAAGGTGAGGCGCCACCCTCCCCGCCATGGGCTTAAGAAGTTCGATGGGCATACCGTTTGGGCCCATCGCTTTGCCCGACCGGACCGCGAAGATTGCTTTTTGAACTTCTTCCACCGAGATATCCGCGTCTAGGACCTCCCTGTCTTGCGGTGAGATGCTCGCCACTTTGATATTGGCTAGGAGATCCGCCGCCCACGCGGACTGCGAGTCCTGTGGGACCCGATAGACTTCTTCGAAATGTGCGGCAAATGCGTCGGCAATCTCCTGGGGGTCTGTGGTCAGCACGCGCGTCGGGCCCGTTAACACTTTTACCCATCTGGTTGCTTGCTCCCTCCGTTCAAGCCACGCCAAGAGCTTACCCGTGCGTTCGCCATATTCGTAAATCCAATGTCTCGTCGCTAGGGAACGCAGAGTTGCGTCCTCCAGCAAAAGTTGTTTATAATCATACCTCATTACGCCTATGCGGTGTTGTGTATCTGGATTCGGGTCATGGGCTAGGGCCCCCTCCAGCTGGAGAATATCGGATTCCAATTCCACCACTCGTTTGTTACGTTCGGTTTTATGGCCCACCATCATCGACAACGCCCTCCCTTTGATTACCGCGCCATAAGCATCCCAGAGGGTGACCGCCGACCCGACCGACACCACGTTTTCTGCAAAATAGTAGTCAGTGTCTCGCCTAAGCCCTTCCCTGATATGGGGTATCTTCAATGCCCACGGCTGTATTCTGATTGGGCCAGGGCGCCGGAGTCTCCGTACTCCGAATACCGCCACCACGGGGTAATGGTCGGATATACCACGAGCCAGAGTTGCCGGCTCCGTGAAGTCGCGTACGTCTTGGGCGTGCGTGAACAGGTAGTCCAGCCAGGATTGGCTGCCATGTACTCCCGACTGGTGTGTGTAGTGTGTGTGCAGAGGGTGTGACCAGCGCCATACATCCACGACCCCCAGAGCCTCGGCAAACCCCTGTAGACAGGAACCTGCGGTGGGTCAGGTCTGGGCGGGAGCCTATCCTGGAGGCCGTCCAAAGCAAGGTTAAAGTCCCCCCCTAATATCAGGGAGCCCATCGGCAGGGCCAATACCAGCGTCCCTATCTCCTGCAAGGTCGGGCGCTGCAGGCCTGGGGGGGCATATACCGACACCACATTGACCACTCTTGCTTCCCAGAGCCCTGTAGCCGCCGCATATCTACCCTGCACGTCCGTCCATGTGTTTTGTAGTACGTATGGGCAGCCCTTGCGCAGGAGTATCCCCGCTCCCCTGGACCCCGTAGTGAACCCTGAATGGACAACCATACGATATCCCTTCCTGTTAAGTGCCAAACACGTATTTCCAATCAAGTGGGTCTCTTGCAGCAGCACTATATCCAGGGCCTGGCGGTGTATATACTGCAGAACTATACCTCGTTTAATTTTATCTCCCAGGCCATTCACATTCCAGGTAGATACTCTAAGTCCCTGTCCAGGAGCCATCGGGACACATAAAGCGGACCCTCAGCAAAACGCGCTGGACGGCTGCACCCACAACATCACAATCGCCGTCAAAAGTTACTCCAGAGCTGCCCTCTAGACTGTTCCCATCACATGCTATATTACCATTGGCCATCACACCACAGCCACTCAAAACATCAGCGATCTTAGAAATTACTCTGCCCGAAAAGCCCCACCAACGAAAAAAACAACAACATTCCCCATCCTTCAAGAACAACCCCCCCTCCCTGCATCCCTGCTGGACAGGACTAGAACCGCCCGCCACCCCCAACATGCAGAGTGCCTGTCGCCCTCCCATATACAACTCTAGGGAACGTGCTCTACCCCCCTCCCCATCCCTCTACAATCATTCAGAAAATATGATGTTCCCCCGCCCCTACCCCCCCCCCCCAAAATAATGCACAATACTGAAACACCAATTGGGCCCATCACAGATAGTATGCTGCGACCCCTTGCCGGATCACATCAGTCGCACACCCCATTAAGAAAACAACAATCAACATATAGCTGAAACGTGGCAGGCGGACCCAACAATCCCAGACATAGGTAGGTCCATCTATCACCAAGAGCAGTGCCCCAGACCGTGGTCAATGAGCGCACCCATAGCTCCGGCATCTCCTCGTCCCCCGCCCAAGCAGCGCCCCAGCGATCCCACCATCAGGAGGCCATGTGATCGAGGCCCCTCGTGGGAAAGTTCCAGGAAACCCCAGGGGGCCAGGACCAACCCTTTGAAGTCTTACCACACCACCGCTCAACTTCCACCAATATGTCCCTGGGAGTCGGTGTCCGAGTGTGAGGGAGAGTGCCTCTGTTGCCGCCAGTCTGGCACGTCGTCAGCCGCCGAACTCACCGCCCTTCTCTTCCTCTCGACCGTGCGCCAGCCCTCCAGCCAATCCCAGGCATCTTCCGGGCGGGTGAAGAACCACGTTTTCCCATTGGCCTCCACTCTCAATTTAGCTGGAAACATCATGGCGTATTTGACTTCTTGTTCTCGAAGGGCTTTTTTCACGTCCAAGAAGCTGCGGCACTGTTTTTGTACACGCAGAGTGAAGTCCGGGAAGAATATAATCTTACTATTCTCGAGGGTAAGCGGTGGGGCAACTCTCGCCGTCTGGAGTATTACATCCCGGTCCCGGAAGTTGAAAACTCGGGCCAGGAGAGGACGGGGGGGCGCACCCGGCTTAGGGCGGCCTCCTGGGACCCGATGGGCCTTTCGATTGTGAAACCTTTGGAGAAGCCCCGTGGCTGAAGATGTTTAAGAACCAGGTCCTCAACTAAAAGGTCCGCCGCCTGTCCTTCTGCGTGTTCCGGGACCCCGATAATGCGGACGTTGTTGCGCCGCATTCTCCCTTCGTAGTCGTCCAACTGCAAGGCCATTGCCTCGTGGGAGGCTCGCAATTCGGTGACTTGGGTCTTGAGCAGCGCGGTTACACTGACCAGTTCCTTTGTCGTGTGCCCAACTGTGGCCACCCTTTCTACCACCTTTTTCATGTCTTCCCGGATCAACGCCACGTCAGTGGCGACTGTGTCGATTCTCACCTCGAGGGAGGTACGTATCGCCGTGATGGCCTCTAGGAGGTCCTTATTCGAGGGTTCCGCCCCGTCGGCTGGGGTTGCCATCTCTGTTCGGTCTTCGGCCTGTGATTTCTGCCAGGTGAACTTATCAAGTTTGGATTGGGTTGTCGTCCGGTGCGTACGTCCAGAGGCCATATTTCCTCTCCCCCCTGCACCACTCAGAGTTAGGACGCCACCTCTACTTCCCGCCGCCTGCAGTGAAAAGGTTCACCCGGCCTGTCGGCTTTCGCAGAAAGCACCCCTCCTCCTGGGTAGATGACGGGGCTCATTTCTCCTGACTCTCGGCTAAGGGGACTCCACTCACGACTTCCTGCTGTGGGCGACCGACACAGGCACAGGCCAGCACGAACAGGGCCACCACTCCAATCGCCCACCCCGTGTGACCTATCCAGCCACAGAGGTCTCACATCGTCCCGGGGTCGCCACACTTCCACTCGGTGGGACGGGAGCCGCAGTACTCGTCCGTAGTTTCTCTCACCTCAGCCCCCCAGCGGCGTCCCGCCGAAGGTGCCGTGCCTCAAGGTCACCGGGGTCCCCAAAGTCTCTCCGCGGGTAGGATATTCCAGCGCTGTATGGCAGCCCAGCGGTACCCCCTCCAGGCCTCCACAGCCCGGCCTCGAGTCGGGCGTCCTTCCCTCAAGGGGCGGTGGCTGGGCCCGAGATCTCCAAGCCCTTCCTCCGGTACGGCAGGCAGCACACCGGATATGGCCCTGGGGTAGCCCTCAGTCTTTTAGGGCCATTTTCAGGGTTGTCCTTGGCTCGGTCCCACTCTCAGCATGGGGGCCGCTGCAGCGTCGAGCACTCCTCCCCGGCCGCAATGTCTGCACTGGGGGCCACGGCCCGTTGGCGCGCCCTCTGCTCCACGCCCGCCCGCTCCCGGTGCAGCGCGGAGTGTTGGCCCGGCGCCACCGGGACACAGATCCTTCACCGTCCCGGGTGGAGACAAGAAGGCCATCCCACGCGGGCCCCCGGTGAATGCGGGCAGGCTCCCGGGGACCACCTCCGGCCCAAGTGTGCGATCCCTCAGCGCGCCGACGATCTCACCGTTGGCGTTCAGCCCCCATCGCTCCCGGGGCCGCTGCGGGTGCCTCACTGTTGCCACTCCGAGTCGGTGGTTCAACCCCTCCGCGGGGCCAGAGGCGGCGCAGTTTCAGGTCGCCGTATATGTAGGCCGAAGCTTCGGTCTCTCGTGGCGCAGCCCCCCGTTCTGGGGCACCCTCCGCTGGGAAGCGCTTCCGTGAGGGCTCGGTCACCGGAGCTCCCCCGGGGCAGCAGCGCCGATCCGCCCGAAACTCCGTCGGAATGTCGCCGGGCACCACCGCTATCCCTTGGTGTCACCTGGGCGGGGATCGGGGCAGCGGGAGTCGGGAATTTCAGGATGGTTCGGGAGTGGCGCTCCGGAGCTACGCTACCGAGCAGCCATTCCCGTTGGCGGTTAGCCACGCCCCCCGTTTTTTAGTTTTCATTGTCATTTTATTGTATGGAGTTGTCCTTATTTTTTTCTATCTTTATAATTTTATGATTTTGCTTGTCTTGTATTATTAAAATGAGTAAAATAAAATAATAATAAAAAAAAAAAAAACTTTACTTTTGTAAGAATGGAACGATGTAGTCAAATCTACAGATTTTTAAACAGAAGAAATACATTACAAATGTTCGATGAAGCGCTTCATCAAGCGACAAAAGTAAATTCAATACTATTATATTGTAGCCTGGCATCCACTTCGTTTTTAATCTCAGAAGAATCATTGCTCAGACACTGGACAAAACAGCTGAGAGTGCCTCAAAACTAGCAGATAGTTGTCCAGTTTTGCAATTAGAACGCGTTCCTTTGCAGCATATGTGACTCAAAGATTTTTTAATTACTTTTAACTATTTTTTGACTGTCATCAAGAAGGTGCTGACTCCACTGCAATTTTGGAAACGTTAACAAAGTTCCTACATGACACACTTTGTGATCTTCTGCTACTTGAGCTGGTCTTTCTGTAACATAAGGAATATTACTATGACGTTTGCTATGGAAGCTTGATGCAGGACATGAAGCTTAGATCTACCATCTACCATTTTTGGGAGCAAATTTTTTTTGGTTCAGAGCTAAATGACCTTCTGCATAAAACAGCATAGGAAAACAAAACGTTACAGCCATTCCAGTCAATTTCTGCAAAAAATGAATCCCTTTCAATAACGAACAATGTAGCGGGTGCAAGAAGCCCATTGTCCGTTTCGAGGCGGAGTCCGTGGCTAGGGAGCAGAGGTGACTAAAAAATCTCATCTTCAACCACCACAAAAGCAACCCCCAAAAGCATGACTATCAATGCTTAATGGTAGGGTGAGAATAATGAAGTTTTGCGCAAATTTAGAGGCATCTAATAAATCTAATAAAGGCAGCTGGGTATTATTCATCATCCAAAATGGATATTTTATCGTTTTCAAAGACTTCCCTCCAGTTCTGTTTTTCGAGACACTTGGTTACCAAAGTTAGAGATAAAGAAAGAATCCCTTCTAAAGGGAATAAAGGATGCGCTTAAAAAAAAGGAGCAGTTATAGATGTTCCTTATCCACAGAGACACTGAGGAGTGCCTCCCATTCTATTTGTGATACGGGCGGTATCAGCTGGAACTGGATTGGAAGGTTGTGAATCGATTTGTCCAGTATACACTAGTCAAGATTACTACAATTAGTTCTGCAATCCTGTTGTTATCCAAACGGCACTTTCTAGTTACTCTAGACCTTCAGGATGCCTACTTCCATACACCCATTCATATGAAAAACCAGTCTTATCTTTGATTTGTATTGAACGGGCAACATTACCAATTCAAAGCTCCTCCATTTGGTCTCTTGTCAGCACCAAGAGTGTTTACAAAGGTACTAGCTTCAGAAGTATCTCTACCCTTATGTCTTACGGCAAACACTGGGACAATTTTGACGCTTGAATTAAGGATAGAAGTTTAGTAGCAACCTCTTGTGATCCTTTCAAGATACTGAAGTTGTTAAGGGAAATATTTTCGAAAAGATCTTGCATCTTTCACCTTAACAGCACAATAGGGAGTTATCAGAGGAGTCAGAAAGTCCTGGGAGATGTTTAAACAATGATCCCATTAGTTGGAAGATTACTGAAAAGTTTCAGATTAAGAAAACTAATAACTACTAAACCTTTTCCTCTTTGGGATCTTCCTACTGTTTAGAAAGGATTACAAGGGCCACCTCTTGAACATTTAGAGACTGCTACTTTCCGTGGTAGAGAGCAAATATAATTTTGTTAATTGCTGTCAGATCAGCAAGAAGATTAGGAGAAGTAAGGCTCATGGTAACTAATTTCTGTTATCTAAGGTTTTTCCAAGATAAAGGGATTCTTCACCCAAACTCAAAGTTTAGCCAAAGGTACAATCGCAGTTTCAATTATTATAGGAAGTTATTTTGTCACTTTTCAAATCAGATTCAACTTTAATGTTGCATTAATATTAGAAGTAAAGAAGGCATTGTTGATTTATTTAGATAGAACAAAGAAACTGAGGAATTCACAATGCGTTTTGTTTCATATGGTCTAGCTAATAAGGGGAAAACCCTCAACAATAAGCAGACAGGTGCATCAGGCTATTACTCAGGCATATTTATAAGTAGGAATGCTTCTACCAGGAAATATACAAGGAAGATCTACCAGTGGAGTAGCCTCATCATGGGCAGAAGCAAATGGTGCTCCTCCAGGAAGAAATATGTAGGGCGACAACATGGTCAAATGTCAATACATTTGTTAAACATCATCGTTTGGATGTGGGAAACAATTACAATATTGTTTTTGGATCTGGAGATTTTAAAACAGCTAAATTAAATAATAGAAGTTTTTCATTGCTGGATAAAGTTCTGATAACGCGAATTAAACATATTTTATGCGTATGGTGCCTGCAGAAAATGTGAGCTGTGTTACATCCTTATGTTATAAGGACTGGAAGGAGAGGACAAGCGAAGGGCTAATAAAGCTATTATTTACAGGTAATCTTCATTATCATTAACTCTAATCCTTCCTATCAAAGTGCTATCTTACCTCCGACACTCCTGCATTTTGTTTGGCACCTGAATGAGCTTTACAGTTGCAGGAGGTGTGTGAAGGGAGGTGGGAATATATATTCGGTAAAGGAGGAGCTGTGTGTAAAAATAAAGAAAATACTCATTTAAAGTGTTTTTGTAAAGCCTTGAAAAAGGGAACTGCCTCCAGGAGGCAGTGCCACCTCATGTTGAAGGATTGTGAAGGGGGGGCTAAGGCTCAGGATAATGAAGAATACTGGTAAGTATTAGGTTTACTCCCTCTGATCGTCTTTGCTGGTCTGCGGTAAGGATAGGGGTCTGGCATGACTATCAGCAGTTTAAATACCAATTAAAAATGCTGCTGCGATGGGGCTTGTCGTTCAGTCTCTTCTCTTTGAGTGACATTGCTAATGTCTCATATCACGGGTGTGGTGCAAACCTACCCATGGCTCTGTGAAATTGTAACAGGAGAGCAAGTCTCACTCGCTCGGTTCTCCGAGCCTAATGCGAACTGCCACTTTATGAACATAAACCCCAATTGTGCTTCACTACCCACAGATTATAAGGGTAAAGATTTAATTCTCAAAGCATCTCAGTGAAAAACATAGTGTGCCCACTTTCTTCCAAGCACATTGCCCTACTGTGCTACTTAACTCAGACATCCCAAACACTTTTTTGGTTGTATATATCATTATCCTTGCAGGAAATTCCGTGTTACAAATACTCCACAGAAAAGACTCGCACACCAGGGTCCTTTTTCAAAATGAAAGTGTATTCAACGGCACCGCGTTTCGACCGAGACGGTCTTTTTCACAAGCCTATAGTATATGTCATAAATCACAATGCACACCATAATGTTTGGGTGTAACGTGTACCAGTAAAGTAATTGAGAGTTTCTCCTAAATAATTTCATATCAATGAAAACTCGTAGGTGTAATTCTTTTCCAAAGACATATCGGATGCACATATGTATTGACAGAGAACAAGCTTAAATCTTAAACTGAATACAAACACCTTGTGCACATCCATTTTGGAAAGATGGAACGGTGCTCTTTTTGCTTGTTTCAATATGTGGGTATGCAGTGTTTAACCTGTCATTTATCAATACCCACTGACCCACACCCTTCGTCACATTTTAATATGGGAATTGTATCTTTTGTAAGAAATGGTTCTCACTGTGTGTCATCTACAACCACATGACTCCTGTTCAGCAGACGAGTCTTCCAGCTCATAATGTCTGTATCTTAAGTCAAGATGGGAACAATACATTTATTCAGTTTTCTGTTAGCTGAGGCCTTGAATACCCATTCAGGACTTACGTTAGGACTGAGCGCCATTGCACTCCTACCATCAAACCCCCGTCCCACTCACTCCACACAGCCATGTCAAAGCAAGAGAGTTCGCCTCGGAGACTGTAGCAGCAAGGATCATTTCCTTCCTTCTCTTATATTATGTCTTCCCTTCTGATTTAACTAAGTTTGAGTTCCACTTTCCCCAGTCCATTTGTGTCTGTTTTTGACATTTTTCTGCACTCTTCTGCCTGGGCATCTCAATTTGATGCTTGCTCTCACCTACTTTATCCCACTTAAATATTATGAGTAAACCGGTCCAGAAGGAACACTTCTTTTTCCGGGTTCCCTCCTTGGACTTCGTTGCAGGTTATCCTATGAGCTTATATCTATCGATAGTAAGGTATGGGGCAGTTCCACCTCTGCTAAGCAGCTCTGAGGCACAGACCCCTTAATTGGATGTCTCCTGGGCGCCAAAGGTGGCTCTAGCGTAGTTAGTACCAGTGCTGATATTGGGGTGTTGAGGGAAGGAGGCAGTCCTGGCAGGTATTACCAGTGAAAGTAGTGGGGTGGGAAGATGCCCCAGCACATTTATTATCAAAGACAGGAACTGGTGGGCACAGGCAGGCCTGGGAAAGTTATTTATAGAGATGGGTATTTTAGGATGAAGGAGATGATCCAGGCACAATTATTTCCATCACTGGTATTGGGAGAAGGTGCAAATTCTGGTACAGTTGCTATCAACAACAGTAGTGGTGGAAGGAAGCAGGCCTGGCACAGTTATTGCCAGTGGTAGTATGGGGCATGGAGGTAGTTCTAGCAGCAGTGCCTAATTTGAGCCTGTGGTTGTAGGTGGGGCCCTACGGCTCTCATTTTTGGTGATCAGCACATATTTTTCCTCATTAATCAGATTTCGTCCCAGAGCAAGAGAGATAAAAGTACAAAAGGTGGTAAGAAGGACGAAAAAAAGATAAAATAACCCTGACAAAGAAAGAAAGCAAGGATGAAAAAGAACCTGACTGAGTGAGGTAAATGGCAGTGACTATCTGGTGGTAGATGAGAGAGGGATGAAGTGGAATCAAGATTACGTAACGTTGGTATTTGGCACCTCGGACATTCGTTAGGACCAGCTGGCTTCTGAGCATTGCTTTGGTTACCAGCATTTACTCTTTTACACATTAAGTACTGAAATTAATACAACTGTTGGTATTGTGGTAAAAGTAGTCTTTACACAGTTATCACCAGTGATAGTATTGGGGTATGGAGGTTGTCCTGGCATAGAAAGTACATGTGCTAGTATTGTGTGAAAGAACACTCTTTACGTAGTTATTAGCAGTGATAATATTGGGGGATGGAGGCAGTTCTGGCATAGTTATTACAAGCTTTAGTATTGTGGGAAATAGTCTTTACAGTTATTACCAGTGATGGTATCAGGAATGTAGGTAATTTTGGTATATTTATCAGAAGTGTTTGTAGTGTGGGAAAAGTGGTCTTTACACAGTTATCACCAGTGGTAGTATCAGGGATGGAGGCGGTCCTGGCATAGTAATTGCAAGCGTCAGTACAGTATTGTAGCAAAAAATAGCCTTTACATAATTACTACCAGTGATAGTATTGGGAATGGAGGTAGTCCTAGCATAGTTAGTACAAGCGTTAGTGTTGGTGGAGAAGAATAGTCTTTACACAGGTGTTACCTGTGATAGTATTGGGGAATGGAAGTAGTCCTGGCCCAGTAATTACAAATGTTGGTATTGGTTAAAAGAGTAGTTTTTACACATTATTACAAGTGATAGTATCGGGGGATGCAGTTAGTTCTGGCATATTTATTACAAATGTTAGTATTTATAGGAAAGAGTAGTCTTTACAGTTATTACCAGTATTGTATGGGGGATGGAAGTAGTCCTGACACAGTAATTACAAGTGTTCCTATTGTATTAGAGAGTAGCCTTTACACAGTTATTAGCGGTAAGAGAATCATCGATGGAGGTAGTCTTAGTATAGTTATTGCAAATGTTAGTATCTATGGGAAAGGGTTGTCTTTACACTGTTGTTACCAGTTATAGTATGTGGGGTGGAAGTAGTCTTGGCACGGTAATTACAAGTGTTAGTATGAAAGAATAATCTTTACTCAGTTATTAGCAGTGAGAGAATAATCGATGGAGGTAGTCTTGGCATAGTTATTACAAGCGTTAGTATTTACGGGAAAGAGTAGTCTTTACACAGTTAGTACCTGTGATAGCACAGAGGCATTGAGGTAGTTCTGGTACAGTAATTACAAGTGTTAGTACTGTGGGAAAGACCAGTGATATTATCTGGAGACAGGAAGGAATCCTGTTACAGACATTACCATTGGCTCCACGGATGGGGGGACACAGAGCTGGCACAGCTTTCACCTGTGTGTACATTTACAACAAAGAGACAGTGAGCGGGCTTTCTTGGCCAGTTTTCCCCCACAGTTTCCATTCCGATGTACATTCTCGGTGCCGCAGTATAGGGCTTTGGTTTGGGTTGCAGGGGAATCGGTTATGAGAAAAAAACGCCATGTTTGCTTCAGCTTCTTTCTAAAAACTAGAAGTGCAGGCACTTTACTGACTGCCCTTTCCGGATACACTCGATCCGACTCCCTGCTTATGCTCAGTCCTGCAGGAATTCTAGCGCACTGAGTTCAGCAGAACAAGATGTTCCCCTAAGAGATTTATTCCACACGCATAGAAGGAGTTTTCATTTCAGTGAGATGACTTTTATAGCACTGTAGCTCAACCAAATTGCATTTTTGAGTGTTTTTTTCTCATTCTGGTGTCTTTGTGCAGGAAAGATGCTATCATTGTAAAAGAAATCACGATTTCGGTTACGCAGACATCACATGCAGTGATGCCCTCCAAATCACCGCATGCTAATATGGATCTAGCGCTGTGGGTGGGAGTATAGTTTAGATTTTTAAAACAATGCCCAAACATTCGGATACCCAAAAAATAAGAAAAAGGCACAAAGGCAGAGACAAGTGAAGGTAGCGTGAGAAAAAATAGACTGAAAAAATATATCACTGATTCAGTGCAAGAATTAGTTACTAACCAAAGGACTGAAACAAGTGTGACATTTGACTAGCTCAGGTGACACCAAACTGTAGGAATGGCCTGGAAGTGTGAGTTTTATTAGTTTGTAATACAGTGAATTACTAACCACTCGTGCTGTGCTAAAACAAAATTAGACTGACAGGGCCACGGTCTGGTGTTCTTTCAAAAATATGTGCTGGTGTTTCAAAATAAGTGCCGCTGCCAAGCACTGGCAAACACAGGCACAAATTAAGCACTGGGTCAATCAGACGAGTGTGGCACTTCCTCCTTCAATTCTGTGGCCACTACAACTACATTATCGGAGTTCTCTTTACTGACTTTCGACAAGCTGGAAGCTTTATTGTTCAGATCCTTCTCCACCTGATGCGCTTCTTAGGGGTGCACTGGTGGTCACTCCTATGTTATTACATTTGTGCAGCTTGTCCATTTGTGGAAGTTATTGTTAAGATTGTTTGGACAAACACCTCGGTAGTTCAAGTGTTGAAAAATTCTTCATCCGATCTAGCAATTCTCAGCAATTACTAACCTATATCTCTCCTACCTCTAGCACCAAAATATCTTCGAGAAACACATTAATACTCACTTATCTCATTCTATCAATTCTCAGGCAATTTTGTATTCCTCTGAGTCAGGTTTTCTTCTGCTCCATAGTACTGAATATGCTGATGAGCGTAGGATGGTCATCGATTAGGGCGACTCCTCTGCCACGATAATGCCAGATCTGTCCAAAGAATTTAATACAGTTTCCTACTTAGTTCTTCTTACCCATCTTGCTGTTTGTAGTGTATGGGGAAATGCTTGTCCTGGTTTTCATCTTTCTTGAAGCAACTCTCCCAAGCCCTGCATATTCCGACCTTTTGCTCTGAGTTTCATTCCTCTGCCGGTGGGATCTTTTAGGGGTGTGTGTAGTTTGCATAAAATGCGTTTGTTGCAATTAAGTAAAATTTTGTGAAAATTCTGCGAATTTACGCAATTATTACGTGAATTGCAAACATGGCACTTAGAGCTATATTTCAGTCTGAAATGCAAACTCACGTTCATTTTGGGAATGAGGGTGCATTTCTTACCCAAAAATATTGTGTCAAGAACACAAGCATCAAAACTCAAGCACCGCGAGCAACTGCCGCTCCCATTCTCATTGTTTGTGTTGCTCCCACACTCTTATGCTATGATCTTGCAGCAAACACAATTGCAATTGTAATTGCATTTATGTAGTGATTACAACCACTGACGAGGCGTTAAAGCACTTTACGTCTAGCAGCACCTTGCTCCGGAACCCAAGGTTAGTGGTTAGATCATTGTTATTGGTTACTGTTACTTACTGGGATAAGTTCTGGGCACTGAAGTAAACAATTCCACATAGTCATTCAACAACTAAGTATGCTGCACAATGCAGCACACATAGAAAGAGGAAAAACAAGTAGAAATAAAGATATGTCTTGTTGTTACGCCTCACCTGGAGAGGCGTATCATTATGGTGCATTCCCAGATTTGCCAGGTTTGGTCAAACTGGGAGTTGCGTGGGAACACCCTCACAATGCCCATGGAATGCCTCCCTTGTGCAGAGTAATGCAGCGCAGCGATTTGTGCTGTGTTGCATTACTCCATATTTTTTAAGCCATTCAAGGCCACACAAAGTGGCTTTTTGTGGCTTCAAAAATATCACTTTAAGTTTGTGTTGCTCTTGCACCACCTTGCGTGGTGCAAAAGCAACACAAACTGGATCATAAATATGGCCCTGACTATATTCCATTCAACGCAAAAATTTCTACTGAAGAGAATAAACCAACTGAAACAAAAATTTAATTAATAATAGACCTTTCCCCCACTCCCTTAAAGATGGGGACACCTTCCGTCAGGTTTGCATCTTTTTCACTCATTAAGTTAACTAAGTTATGCTCTAAGACCAAGTTGTTTAACTGGTACCCCTGCTCAGTAAGTTTAAGGCGTACTTGGTCCCCAAGAGCACTCTCAGTATCAGACAGGTCGTACAAATAACATTCCAAGCAGAGATGCAGATTAAAGTCCCCCATCAACATCAATGCTGTAGCAGAGCAGGAAGAAAAGAAATCCATTAAAAACTTGCTAAGGTCCCTGATCACCTCATTTGTCTTCCTCCCATGAATTGCATTAAAGACATTAACAGCCAAAATCGTGGGCTTATTTTTTTTTTTTTGTGTTGAAATTTTATTAAGTTTTACAATAAAATACATGATAAAATAAAATAGGTAAGAGCAATGCATTGTTAATAAATACTTAAGAAATATTATAAGAATAAAAAGTAACAATGAATACATAGCATTTATAGTAAATACAGACGGATAAATATGGAATATATAAGTAGGCATATTATATATAAATAATTAAATAAATAGATAAATAGTGAATAGTGAAAATGACATAAATAAGAAATTGATATAGCATATATTATTAATAAATAAAATATAAATGAATCAGATATAAATATGAGACAGTGACTCTATATAAAATCATCGAAATAAGAATAGGGAAAAAGAGCTATCATAGAAAATACTCACCGTGTGAGGTTTAAAACACAATAGTCTGGAAGAGGATAATGGAATAATGTAAGGAAGGAAGAGGAGAAGAAGAAGATAAAAGGAAGATAGTAAATTTGAAGAATAATGTGGAGAAGCGGGCCAGAGTAAGGAAAGGGGGGGGGGAAGAGGAAGAAGGGAAGGGAAAAGAATGGCAAAGGAATATGGTAAAATGGAAGAGATAAAGCAAGTGGAGATGGAAAAAACTTAATGTATAAAGGTGTAAAACAGTGAATTAGTCTGCTTAACAGTGTGTATTAGGTGAAGCAGAGGAGTTAGCGGTATCATCAACTTCAGCTTTTAGAAAAGGAGACCATGTCTGGAGAAACATATCAGCTTGATCCTGGAGGTTATATATCGTACGTTCATGTAAAGCCGTCTACATCATTGCCACTAACCATTCCTCCTGTGAAGGTGGGGATGATGACTTTCAATGGCGCAGAACACAAATTTTTGCTGTAGCCAACGCAGTATGGAAGAGACAGGTTTGTGGTTTAGAGAGCTTTGGAGAATGACGTAAATCATGTAAGATAATGTTGGCAGGTGTAAATGGTAGAAGTAAAGGCATTGCGGAATGTAAGGTTTTACCAACAAAGGTCCAAAAAGGCTGTATTTTTCGGCATTCACAAATAATATGAGTTGTATCACAACCAGAGGAAGAACACCTCCAACAATCGGTGTGCGAAAGTAAACCAGCTTTATGCAGTTTAACCGGTGACCAATGCCAGTCATGGAGAATTTTAAATATACAAAATTTAAGCCTTGCTTCATGAACTCCTTTGTGTAAACCCTCTAATATCTGTTCCCATTCAGTAGCTGTATAAGAATTAGATAAACGGGATTGCCATTTAATTTGAAGATTGTGAGAGAGGGTTTGTGAAAATAGGTGAAGCATAAGGGTTTTATAAAGGCCAGAGGTCACTCCTTTATGTTTCCCCCATATGTTTAAGTAGGTTAGTATTGGAGAAATTTGAAGCAACCAAGGGGGAGATCCCAAATGTTTCTTCAAACATTGTTGGAGTTGAAGGTATTTAGAAGAATGTTGTATAGGAAGATTAAATTCCTCCCTTAGTTGTGAGAAGGATTTGAAGTCACCATTATGAAGAAGTTGATCTGGGGAGTGGATGCCAGCTGCCTGCCACAAAGGCCAAGATAAAGTACGACCATTAATACGTATACCTGAATTATTCCACAAGGGAGCCTTGACATGGATACGTGGATTTGAATCCAATAAACAATGTCCTCTTTGCCAGGATTTATGCATAACTGATAAAATTGGATTTTTTGGGATCAGAACGACTAGTACCATTGCCATACAAAAGAGAAAGACCTGAGTCCATGGATAAAAGATGGCGCTCAATATAAACCCATTGTGGAATATCTTTGACTCCTGGCAAAAAATAAGAGAATTGAGAGATGTGCAATGCGAGGGAATAGTGTTCAATAGATGGGAGACCAATTCCTCCATATAATTGGTGGGCTTTTAATTTTGTCATTGCAAGGCGTGGCCTAGCTGAACCCCATATGAAGGTCTTAATCTTGGAATCTACTGATCGAAGCGTAGCTACAGGGATCTGAAGGGGGAGCATGCCTAAAATATAAATGAAACGCGAAAGAGTGACCATTTTGATAGCTTGAACTCTGCCCCAAAGAGATAACCCTAAAGTTTTCCATTTGTCAAAATCATGCTGCATCTGAGAAAGCAGAGGAGCTAAATTGTCTGCAACCATGTTTTCCAAACCCTTATTAACTAAAATTCCTAAGTACTTAAGGCGTGAAGACTGCCAGTGAAAAGGAAAGCCGTGTACAGCTGACTTGTAGTGCCATCAGAAATGGGTAGAGCCTCACTCTTGTCCCAATTAATTTTGTAGCCTGAGAAAGAAGAGAAATCATTAATGATTTGAAGGAGGGACGGAAGAGATCGAGGAAGATTTGTAAGAGTAAGTAAAATATCATCTGCGTATAAGTAGATTTTAGAATGTCCAATTGGGAGAGGAACACCTATGATTTCAGCAGATTGGCGGATTGTAGTAGCCAATGGCTCCATTGCTAAAAGAAAAAGAAGGGGGGATAGAGGGCAACCCTGGCGCGTTCCTCTCCGAATCGGAAATGCATCAGATAAAAAACCACCGCAATTCACCTGAGCAGAAGGATTATCATATAATAAGCGTACTTTAGTTATGAATTGATCACCTAATCCAAATCATTGCATTATTGTAAAAAGATAGTCCCATTCAATGTGATCAAACGCTTTTTCTGCATCAAGTGAAAGGGCTAATGCATCCTCTAAAAGATGTTTAGCAGACCACAATGTATGGGCTAACGTACGGAGATGATTCCGAGAGGATCGCCCCGGGACAAAGCCGACTTGAGTGTGGTGTATTAGAGAAGGCAAGACCTTGCGGAGGCGAGACGCTAGGATGCTGGCTAATATTTTGATATCACAATTTAATAACGAGATGGGACGGTAGCTACTGCATAGCAGAGGATCTTTACCAGGTTTAGGTAGCACGGTGATAACTGCTTTGTTAGAAAGAGGTCCCAATGAAGATTTATTATCTGCTTCCTGAAATGCAACATGCAGTGTATCAATAATATTGCGTCCTGCCCATCTATAAAATTCAGCAGGAAATCCATCCTCCCCAGGGGCTTTATGGTAAGGTAAGGCAGCAATGGCTTTAGAGATCTCATCTTTGGTAATTTCACCTTCAAGTAGGGCTCTACCATCATCAGAGAGACAGGGAAGATCCACCCTTGCAAGGAAGGAGGAAGACATCTTATCTAGATCTATTTGGTTGCCTGGGGTGTAAAGGGATTGATAATAAGAGGCAAATTCATTAACAATCTCTTGAGGTCTTGTGAGTATATCACCTTGTGTTGATCGGATAGCTGGGATGGCTATTGCTGCCTCCCTTTGACGCAATTGAGCAGCTAACAACCTCCCGGCCTTCTCCCCCTGTTCGTAGTGCCGCCCCTTCAGTCTCTGCAAAGCATATTCAGCTTTAGAGGTAAAAAGGGTGTTTAAGGACATACGCGCTTGCTCTAGTAGTTTACGATTATGCAAGGTTGGAGTTGATGCATACAGACGAGAGTAAGATTGAATGTCTCGTTCTAATTCTGTTTGTCGTGCAGCATTCTGCTTATTAGCAAGCGCTGCGTCACGCATTAGCTGGCCCCTAATAGTGACTTTAGCTGTAGCCCAAATAGTCCTGCTGGAAGTGACAGAACCCTGGTTAATGGAAAGATAGTCTTGGAGATGGGATTGCAATTGGAGTTTACCCTTGGGTGTCCTATGGCGCTGTATGTTCATACGCCATGGTTTGTGCCCTGGCCGAGAAAGTCCTAAATCTAAGGACAGAAGGACAGGAGAATGATCAGACAAGGCTGCTTCTAAGATACGGGACTCCGTGACCAATTGAACCACTTTATGTGATGTCAAAAAGTAGTCTAAGCGAGAAAATGTGCAGTGGGTGGGAGAGAAGAATGTGTATTCTGTGTCTGTTGGATGACTAAGACGCCAATGATCAACCAATCCGTTATCTGAAAGTATATCATTTAATATAGCTCTATTTGCTGCATTTCCTTTGTCTAGCGGACCTGTTTTGTGTAGGATAGGGTCTTGTACCAGATTCCAATCTCCACCAATGAGATATTGTGAGGCATCAATCTCTGTAAGTAGGCGGTTCAACTGGAGGAAGAATGATTTCTTAGTGCCTGTCGGAGCATAGACTGATCCTAAGCAGATGTAAGAATTCCCAATACGCAATTTAGCAAACACATAGCGACCGTCAGTATCCAACCATGTTTTGGAAATTGTGACTGGAAGTGATTTACGAATAAGGATTGCAACTCCACATTTGCGGATAGGACTAGTATCTGTGGGTTCACCTTTTCGGATGCTGCTGTGGATGACCTTCCCCACCCACTCCCTGCAGAGTTTGTCAGATTCTAGCGCATCTAGGTGTGTTTCTTGCAATAGAGCCACATCTACATGTTTGGATTGGAGATAAGAAAGTACTTTTTTCCTTTTTTTTTTTAAGTTTATAATGCTTTTATTAAGATAATACAACAAGGTAAAACATCAATATAAGGTCATGTTGTGGGTACATGATGAGGAAAAATTCGCATTAGAAGTACGCATGACAAAATAAAATCCTTAACCCCCGAAAGGGACTGTATATACCTAAAAGAAAAGTGCATTTTTCATATTTTGAGAAAAAAAGAGGGGGAAGAAGGAGAAGAAAGAGAGAAGGGGGAAAGTAAGATGTAGGAAAATGCAGAGTGAAAAACATAAATTAGAGAAAAGTCTAAAAAACAACTGACTGTATAAGATGACAGTAACAACTGTGGTACTTTAAATCTGAGCACAATTAGGAGTTAATTCTAGAGAGGAAAGAGGTTAGTGGTGACCACAACAAGTCTTTTTTGATTAACAGAGGTACTGAATTTGCAAAGGCACGGTCCAACCTGTGGTGATGACATAGCAAATTCCACCAGGCCTGATAGGAAATTTGTGAGGTATCTTTCCAGTTGGTGGTAATGATCTGAAAGGAAATAGCTAAGTACAAGTCTATAAATTTACCAACATTGCATTGCACTTCCCATAGGGGCGAGAAACTGCCCAAAAACACATGAACAATATCAAAAGGAAAATTTGTAGATAAAATTTCATTAAGCTTTAACCAGATACGGGACCAAAAGGATTTAACTGAAGGACATTGGAAAAACATATGGATAAAATCACTATTCTCACACGGGCAGGACCAACATTTCTTGGAGTCTAACAGATTAAATTTGTACATATCGGAGGGAGTAAAGAAAAGTCTGTTATAGAAAAAAATAGAGTTTGTGTAGTACTGGCCGAGCGAGAGGAATTATGTATTTTTGACCAAATAGAGTCCCAAGTTTGGAAGGAAAAATCCTGGGCCAAGTCTTTCTCCCATATAAGTTCCAGTTTAGATTTTGTTCTAACCTCCATAGAGCGGGATAATAGTTTGTATATAGCCGCTGCTTTGGACGGGACCAAAAAGTCAGGTGGGGAGGAGGCAACTTGTTCAGGTAACCCAGGGGAAGTGATCTGAGAGAGGAAGTGAGTCAGTGAAGCCTTCAGTAGGGGATACTGAGAAGCATGCGTGAAAGTGGTGTCAAACGATGTGCAGATGTCAGTGAAGTCCCTAGGGGATCCGTCCTTCAACAACTGGTCCAAAGTGGTAATACCTTTGTCAATCCATTCCTTCCAGAACAGCGCTCTGTTATTGATCTTCAAAAATTTATTATACCAAATAGGAGTGTGAGAAATTTGATCCTTGAGAGGTAAGTGATTTCGAAACAGAGAAGATGCAAGGGCTTTAGAGTGGGAAAAATAGGAGTGGAAAAGCGCTTCGGAGGTTGAGATAAGCAAAAAGCCGAACAGAGTGTAAAAGGCTTGACTTGGGCTTGTTCTAATGAGCTCCAAGCCGTTATAGGGGTGAGAGGCGAATCCCTTAAAAAGTCCAGATTTGCTTCAAGGTAAATGAGGAGTGATAGCATCTGAGGTTAGGGAAGTTAACTCCGCCACCGGCCTTGGGTTGTTGAAGGCGAGAAAGTGAGATTCTGGCTTTACGATTGTTCCAAAGAAAATTGGTTAAGGAGCGATTGATCTTGCTAAAAAAGGAGAGCGGAAGAGAAACCGGGAGCATTGAGAGATAGAAGTTTATAATGGGTAGGAGCATCATTTTAATTGAAGCCAGTCTGCCCCACCAGGATATGAAAAGAGGAGACCAGCTTTCAATAAGGTTAGAAAGTTTTTTGAGTATTTCCTCAAGATTAATTTTGATAGTCTCTTTGATGTTGTTAGCATATAATATACCCAAGCATTTGATATTCTTGGGATTCCATTCAAAACCAGATCCATGAAACATATGAGAAAAGCAGAACTTGTTTAAGGGCAAAACTTCAGACTTTTCGATGTTCAATCTATACCCGGACACTGTAGAGTATTCCTGTAGTAAAGAAAAAGAGCAGGCAAAGAGGTAGACGGATTGGAAATATATAATAAAATGTCATCCGCATAGGCGGTAAATTTTATATCAATATTTTTAAATTGAAAGCCAGTGTACTGTGAAGATCGTCTAATCTTCTCCAAAAAGGGTTCCAGTGCAAGGATAAATAGAAGTGGGGAGAGGGGACATCCTTGTCTAGTACCCCTTAGAAGTGGAAAATATTTAGACTGACAACCATTAATCCATATAGAAGTAGAGGGAGCAGAATATAAGAGTTGGATATACTTAGTAATAGAGGGGCTAAAGCCATGCCATCTCAACGCACCAAAAATAAAGTCCCAGTTGACCCTATCAAATGCTTTCTCAGCATCTAATGTGATGGCAGCGACTGGAGAGTCCATCTTGGAAGCAAGGTGAATAATATTGAGGAAGGTTCTGGAGTTGTCCGTGATAGATCTGCCTTTAACAAACCCAGATTGATGAACGTTGATGAGATCAGGGATTACCTTATTAAGACGAATGGCTAGTAATTTAGCAAATATTTTACAGTCTGTGTTGATGAGGGAAATGGGCCTGTAGTTCTTACAAAGGGAGGGGTCTTTGTCCTTTTTAGGTATCAGACACAGCATAGCTTGAGTAAATGATCCTGTCGACTCTCCAATAGTTAGGAAGTGATTAATCAATGAGATTAATTGGGGGACTAGGAACTGTTTGAAGTGTAAAAAATCTAACAGTGAAACCATCCGGGCCAGGCGTCTTATCCTTGGGTAGTAGATTCATAGCACTAGAAATTTCACTATCCAAGATAGGTGAGTCTAAGGACGAAAAATCTATGGAGTTATCAAGGGATTTAGGGATCGATTGAAAGAAGAGGTCAATTTGTTCAGGCGAAGGGACGGATTCTGGAGTGTATAAAGTAACATAATATTGAGTAAAACACTCAAGAATCTCCGCATCTGTAGTATGACGTGTTCCGGCACTATCTGTGATGGCAACGATTTTGGATTTCTGCTTTTTAATTTTAAGATAATTAGCCAGTGATTTGCCTGCTTTATTCCGTCCACCATACATTTTTGCATTAAATTTAAGAAGATTATTGAAGGCGGAATCCCAAGAATGTTTGTTATATTGCAGTTTGGCTTTAATAAGAGAGGACAAAACATCAGGGCAATTAGAGGTGAAGTATTGATGTTCAAGAGCTTTTATTTGTTTTAAAACAAGAGAAGATTCCGTAAGGGCCTTTTTTTTCCTCCGAGAGACAAATTCAATAATAAAGCCTCTGGCAGTAGCTTTAAAGGCGTCCCAAATATAGTGAACTTCAGAATCAGAGGAGAGATTATTCTGGTAAAATTCCTGAATGAAAAGTGTGAATTGTTCAACAAATTGGGGGTCCAGGAGTAGAGAGTTGTTAAAACGCCAGCGACGAGAAGTAGGGGAAGGAGTGGGATAGTCCATGTCTAGAATGATGGGGGCGTGATCTGAAATAAGAATGGAGCCAATTTCTGAATTACTCATGAATTGAAGAGCGTGTGTAGTAATGAAAATGTAATCTATACGAGAGTGAGATTTATGTACAGGGGAAAAGAAAGAAAATTCCAACGTGTCAGGATGAGAAATTCTCCATGAGTCAACCAAACCTCTCGAGGTGATAGTTTTGTGGAAGGTTTTCTGCATTTTATTAGGGATGTAATTAGTTTGGGATCGTCGGTCAAGGAAGGGATCCATAAGTTGATTACAGTCACCCCCCACAATCAAATTGTCTGCAGCCTGGGAGGATAATAGAGTGGAAAATTCCTTCCAAAAAGTTAAATCAATGCCATTTGGGCCATAAACATTACAAAAGGAAAATTGAATATTATTAACTTTAACAATTGAAAGCAACCATCTACCATTAGCATCGTGAATTTCATTTTGTAACTGAACATTTAAAGATTTGTGAAACAGAATGATCACACCATTCTTATTGTTCACAGCAGGGGAGCAAGATATTGCTCCTACCCACTGTTTACGCAGTGAAGATATATCTTGTAGTTTGAGGTGCGTTTCTTGTAACAGTGCAATATGACATTTCAATCTTGCGAGATGAGATAGCACACGCTGTTTTTTAACAGGGTTTCGAATACCTTTAACATTCCATGAAATTACACGGAACCCCGTCATCAACATAAACTAGAAAATGACATACATATGAGTGAAAGAAATTTAAGGACACAGAGAAAAGGAAAATATGTACTTGCGGAAGGCGTTAAAGTTAAGAGAAGGCATAGAAGAGGTGGAATATCATTAATCATGTGAGTTGGGCTTGTAAGAAGAGTACACGAACATTCAAGTACCACAGAAGAGGAATAGCAATATGGAGATATGAAATACAATTGAACCAAGAGACAAAGTATAGAAGGAGGGAGAGAAGGAGGAAGAGTGAAAAAGGAGGAAAGAGAGAAAAGGGAGCATAGCACCCCAAACAAGATTAGCACATTGAAGATGACAAAAAGCCAGCGGGCTTTAGTCATGATAAACAAGACAAGAAGAACAATAATGTGGGAGAGGGGGCGGAAACAGACGACCACCACACGAAACGGGGGGAGGGGCACCGAGATAGGAAAAGATTACCATAGGAACAGCCAGGGAGCAGTAAAGAGATAAGACAAAATTGGCAAACATATGAAACAGAGTGGAGGGAGACTTATGTAGTATTTCAAACACAACAGGACGCGGAAAGAATGAGGGAAAGGAAAAACTTGCATCCGGAATAGCGCAAGGAGGACCTAAAATGTTAGAAATAAACCAACCAGCCGAGGAGATCACCACGGAGAACAACCAACGGCAAGGCGCTTATATGGCACCAGATAAATACACCTGCATCTGAAACAACGAGGGAGAAACCAGAAAATAACCAGAGAAAACTTTCTCTCCCTTTTAAGGTTTGCTTAGTTCCATATCTTCTCCCTTGTGGGAATGAATAAACTTCCGCAGGTCAGCTGGATCATCAAAAGAGAAAGTTCTGTCCTTGTAAGTCACCTTAAAGA
Organism: Calotriton arnoldi; assembly: GCA_963921515.1. Lineage (NCBI taxonomy): Eukaryota > Metazoa > Chordata > Amphibia > Caudata > Salamandridae > Calotriton > Calotriton arnoldi. Next base: position 325,844 of record CAWUFW010002991.1, on the reverse strand, counting down.
AGCAGGGATGTATTAGACCATATCTGGCATTCATGGACCTCAAAGACGGTCTGAGGTCGAGAAATTCCTTGCGTCGACTTGCAGTTGGCTTAGAGACATCTTGGGAAAAAAGACTTTGTGACCGGACCAGAGCATCTGCTTGTGTCTCTTGGCAGCATTAAGAATGGCAATGAGATCCGAATAAAGGAGGAAGTAAGCTATAATGCCTCTAGGTCTAGATGAGGAAGAAGCATTCTGAGGACCCAATCTGTGTGCCCTTTGAATATTGAAGTCCATGGACTTCGGAAGGCCAACTATCTGCAGAACTTGGGACTTCAAAAAGGAGATCATGTCTGAGCCTTCAGATCCTTCCGGAATACCATAAATACGAAGGTTGTTGCGCCTATTGCGATTTTCTAAATCCTCTGTAGTCTTCTTTAATTGAGTGACTTCTTTATTAAGGGACTCGACTCTAGCAACAACATCCTGAGCATCGCTTATTTTTTGTTCCACATCCGAAAGTCTCGAATCAAGTCCAGACCACTTCTCCTCTATTCTCTGAAGGGTAGCAGTAGTGTCTGACATGAAAGGTCTGATATGGCGCAGCTCCTCCATAATATCCTCCAGTGTCAGCGGTAGAGGCGATTTCGAAGGAGAAGATGGGTCCTTCTTGACGCGCTTGTTTGTGGAAGCAGCGGGCTCCTTACGACCTCCAACACCAGACCCGGAGGCGCCGGTCAACTTATTCGAGTGTGGAGTATCCATGGTTGAGTATGTTGCGCATATAGAAAAATATCAGTGAAAGTTAAGTAGCCGCCGTTTTCCAGGAGGAAGGATGAAGAGGTGCCCCACGCCAGACCATTGGTTAGGAGAAATGAGCCCACCAAAATGCGTAGGGTAACCACGCAGCAGAGTGATGTTGAATAAGACAGTCATAAACTATGATCTGAGGTGCTCCTTGTTTACTTTAGATAGCCAAAGTCACTCAAAATGGTTGCAGCCAAAGGCGTAGCCTCTGAGGAGAAAAACCTGAACCTAGATACCAGACCAGTCCTGGAAGGAACACAGCTGCAAAATGTTATACTCAGCAACCAAAGTAAAATTAAAGTTCTTCTAGTGACCTCCACATAAGCAGTAACAGAAGAGAAGGCACCATGTAGAGAGGCCCGGAGGGAGCTCACAACGCGCCTTTGCTGAAATGGGCCACAGAAGAAGAGAAAGAAAAAGAGAAAAAAAAATCTCTTTCATCATTTGACGGCCATGTATTCGCAAAATGGCGGCCATTAAGACAAGCGCTGTGAGAGGGGCAGCCAGAGTAGAGAGAAATCGCCAAAAGGACTCTCAAACATTGGCCTCGTCATACCCTGTAGCCTGCGATCCAAGAAACAGGAGCCAAAGCTGCGATGGAATTAGGGGCTGTACATCACCTCAGGAGTCCACCATCACAGTGCTTCACAGCCAAGCGCTCGACGCTCCAATCCGCCAACCTCCAACCTCCTCGTGTAAAAGGATATGGTATCCAGCAGCGCGCCGCTTCCTTCCGCAGCATCAACGCTGAGGTACGATGGACTGACACACAATCAGTCACCTCCGTCTGACAGGCTCCGCGCTGAAAAGCGACTCAAAATGGCGGCCGCTCGAAACGGGCGCTGTGAGGGAAATCAGCTTGGGCTAGAAAAGAGCATCGTAGAGACCTTACTTCGGTCTGTCATTTGGCCTCGACCTGCCCGATAGCTTCCGACGCCTGGAACAGTGCCTTAATTTCGGCACCGCGTCCTGCAGTCGTCTCCCCCAGTGTCGAAAAGAGCTCGGTGCCGCCGAGCGTCTCACGGAGCGGCCATCTTGCTCCGCCGCAGCCGCGCGCTGTACTTTTTTCCTTTTAATGTAGTGGGTGAGGCCATGTACATTCCATGTAATGGTAGATAGAGGACGAGTGCTCGTCATGCTAAAATACTGTCAAAATGAATTAATAGTTCAGGAATCAATATACATGTCAAAGGAAAAGAACGATGAATTATTGAGAATACAATGAGAGGATAAAGGGCAGAATAGAGAGAGGGGGTACTCTGGCTCACCACGAAGACAGCAGTATGTTGATAGAAGACAATCAAGAAGAGAGAAAAAGTAGTCTAGATAGATAGTAAAGTAGAAACAACGCAACAAGTTATGTGGGGGTATAGAATGAAGTTGAAATGAGAGGAGAGTAGGAATGGGACAGAATTGGGGACCCTAAAAGGGAGGGAAGGAATGAGGGTATAATGAGAATAAGATGAAGGAAGAGGGTATAGATAAAATAAAGTTGGGAGTCCTAAACTGTCAACCGCGGGCATGGGCGCACTGGAGCACCGCCGCAGGGGGGAGGACCCCCTCAGGGGAAAAGGAAGAATTAGTAGGGCGGGTAATAGTATAAGGTAGAAAACCCATAGTGACATATTGGTAAAGATTTGTGAATAGTGTAGAAGATGTCATAAGAGTGAGTAAGAGCAAAGTGAGAGTTTAAGACACATAGAATAGTTCACAGTAAGGAGAGAGATTATCAATAAAAATTACATATATCAATCTAAAAGAATATTCATTATGCATATAAATAAGCATGAAATGGTATTAAGTCACTATATGTGAATTATTAAAAATGTGTAATCGAGTAATTAAATATCAGAATAGTTATATTAGAATATGGCCTATGATAACATGCTATAACTTATAATATTGATAGTGACAGTTGAGATATTTTAAAATAGAACAGTAAAAATATAAAGGAGAAAAATACAATATATAATGGCAGAATTAAAAAGGGGGACGGTGTTCAAATATCATTAGCTTATAATGGAGTACGAATTACTCCTAATGTAAGTATTAGCAATGAAAAGAGCCTAAAAATGGTATAAAACATACTAGTAACTAATATCAGAAGTTTAAATAAGATAATATAGAGTAGAATAGAATACTGTGGTGAAAGTAGTACAGTGCAGTACGACATGCTGAAAAAAGCAGGCAACCATTATGAAGGAAGAAAATATCATACAAATAGAATTGAATAAAGAGAAAGTAAAGTAATAAAACAGGTTATATATCATCTAACAATGTTTAAATACCATAACATGCAGAAGAAGACAAATTAATTTTAGAATTAATGAATGAAGATCAGGAAAAAATATAAGGTCTACTATTAACTACAGCTAAGCTTACAAATAACCAATTGAATAGCAGGAAGTTATTCAGTCCGCATCTATGGCATGCTGGAAAAACAGGCAACTATTATTAGGGAAGAGAACATCATAAATGTAAAATTGAATAAAGAGAAAGTAGAGGAAAGTACTGACTACCATTCATCTAACAATGTTTAAATGCCATAACATGCAGAAGTAGACAGATTAAATCTGATATTAATAGTAATGAATGAAGACCAGGAGTAAATACAATGTCTACAATTAATTACAGCTAAGCATATGAATAACCAATTAAGTAGCAGGAAACTATTCAGTCCGCATCTGAGGGATTTTTGAGGGGGGACCTAGATTTGTCTCTATGAGGCTCTTTTGTGAAAGTAGAAACAGATTGCAGAGCTGAATTTTTAACTTCTTGGGAGCGGTTAGGTCTTTCCAAATCCCTACCACGGTGCCTGGAATTACTAAAGTTTTGTTGTCTGTGATCCGGCAATTGCGGGGAGAAGACAGATGATGATTGAGATTGATCATGTTGTGAAGGTTGGGTTTCCATATCTTGAAGTTTAATACTGTCCAGAAATTTCTGTAGATGTTGCGGATCATAGAAATCTTTAGAATCTCCGTTTCTGGTGATACGAAAGCGCGCAGGTTCAAACAAGCCATATTTGATTTCTAGTTGTCGCAATTGAGGCCGCATGGAAAGAAAAGCTTTTCGTCGTTCATTCGTTTCCTTAGAAAAATCAGCTGCCATGTGGATGAGATGACCTTTAAACGAAAAGGAGTCTTGTGAGCGAGCTGCAGCCAATAATTGTCTTGTTTGCTCATGACGAAGAAGTTAGGCAATAATGGGTCTTGGACGCGCTGCAGGATCTTTACGTGGGGGACCAATTCTATGAGCACGTTGGATTTCTAGAGGTGGAGTAAAAGAAATGCCAGTCAAGTTTGGAAGGATAGTACAAAGAAAAGCTCTGGTGTTTTGGCCTTGTTCCGGAAACCCAAAGAAGCGGATGTTGTCCCTTCTACTGCGGTCTTCCAAGTCGACGATTTTGTTGTGGAGGAATAGAAGATCCTGATCTTTGTTTTGAATTGAGTCAAAACGATTTTCCATTATCAGGATTCTAGAGTCAAGACCTTCAATTCTGGTGTGAAAGCTTGCAATGTCTGTTCTAATTGACTTGGTCTCTTCAGCCAAAGATGTAATTGTGGCATCCATTCCTTCTAGTCGGCGACTGACCCCAGAAATTTCATGTAGTATACGTTGCATGGTCTCCGCTGATGCATGTTCAGTAGTAGGGGGCGAGACCTGAGGTAAGTTGGGTGAAGAGGATGTAGTTCCATTTGTTGGCATGATGTTGGATTGTTTGAGAACTTCTGTGAAGAGAAGTTGTTTAGGATTCTTGCTTCCTTGCTTATTAGTAGACATTCGAGTATAGCGTTTGATGGAAACTTTGAAGTAGCGTGGAGACGTTGTTTCGTGGTATAAGGTAATTATATGTAGACAATTTGAAAAACCTTAGGTGAGATTAATGAGCTGAATAAAATGCTTGCAATAATAGTACAGTTGGTAACTATTTAGTCAATAAGTGCGGAGATTAGCGATATGTCACTTACAGTAGTGGCTTGGATTCAATTTGTTATGAAAAGCATGTGTGAGGACAGAGAAAAGGGTTCCATGAGAAATACCAACAATATAATAGAATCGTTAAGATAACAGTAAAGGGGTTACATGTATTTTGAGGAAGAAATGAAGATATGGGTTAATGTGCGGTAAAAACAGCTCCATAGGAAAAATAAGAGCAATTGTTGCTTGTCTCCTCCTAAAATTGCAAACTTATATATAATGATACATATAAGTATATTTAGAAAAATACAGGAGAACAAAAGGAGGGAGGCAAGTTCAAGGCTGGTATATGCTGAGGGGTGTCAAAATATTCACCTTTATAGTAGATGTGAAAAGATAACAATATGCTGCGCTTTCAATTCCCAAGAGGGACACTAATGTGTAACAAGGCTTAGTTTTAATTAAAGTAGGAGACACGGCCTCAGTCATTCACAAATATGCCATCACAGCAATGACCGGAGGCGCGGCCCCAATAAACAAATATAAGCTGCCTTAGTTGCAGGAGGAGGCGTGCTTATAAAAAAGATGATGAGAAAGGGCACTGTCAAATAATAAGGTGCGGCCTCATAGATGCCGGTCAGTCAGTGACAAAAAGCACGGGCTCCACCATGGCCAGGCTGGGAGTCAACAGGAGGCGCGCTCTCACCAACAAATGTGCAGTCTTAATTGAGGCAGGGAATACTGCCCTAGACAGCCATAAACATACCACCACAGTAACGATAGAAGGTGCGGTCTCAGCAACAAATGCACAGTCTTAATTGAAGCAGGAGACACTGCCCCAGCCAGCCATAAACATATCACCACAGTTACGATAGAAGGTGCGGTCTCAGCAACAAATGCGCAGTCTTAATTGAAGCAGGAGACACTGCCCCAGCCAGCCATAAACATATCACCACAGTAACGATAGGAGGTGCGGTCTCAGCAGGCAAAGAAAAACCTCCTCAGCTGCAGGAGGAGGTTTGCTCACCACAGAGGCGAGGAGAAACGGCCCGTCAGGCAAAAGGGTACAGCTTCAAAGATATCGCTTATTCACCAACGATAAGCGCGGGTTCCACTGCAGCGAGGTCGGGAATTATCAGGAGACACGACCTCATTAGCACAAGGAGGCGCGGCCCAGCTGGGGGCAGCGCCAACCGCTCCTGACAACATGAAGGGCGCGGCTCCGTGAGGAAAAGAAGGCGCGGCCTAGTGCAGCACGTCAGGCAGGAAGCGCGAAGCAGAACAGAGCTGCGCGAGCACCTCACCAGCTCTCAATATCAGAGAACCGCCATCCTCAGCTGCCGGGAAACCCAGCCAAATCTGCCTACATGTCTTCCGACTGCAATTGGGCAAGAGGAAGAAGCCTTGCGGATGCAGGTGAGTGGATTAATCCCGTCAGGGGCCCATCCCACGACGGAGCTCACTCCTCAGGCAGCCATCTTCCTGCGTGGCCAGACCACGACCCCGTGGGCTTATTTTTAAATGACAAAAGAACACCAAGAAGGAAGGGGGAATTTGTGGTGATCACTTCAGCATTGAGTTTCAAGTCCAGTTTGATTAACATCGCTAATCCCCCTCTGGCTCTACCCCAGGTAGAGGGAATAGCTTTGGAGCAGTAAGTAATATAGCCATCTGAATAGAAAACCCCCTCCGTGTCCCACGTCTCCTGTAAACTAACGACATCATAACAATTGAGGAACTTGACCCAGCCCTCATCACAGATCTTGCTATGTGCCCTGCAATGTTCCTGCTTAATACCTTCAGATCTCTTACAGCACAAGTGCTGCTGCCTTTACCCTGATTTGGGTTATCGACCTCTTGCCTCAGTCAATCTAGCTCATTTAGCCCACTCAGGGGTTCAAAACGATTAGTCAAAGCTATATTCAGTGCCTGCCCTGAGGATCCCTCCAGCGAGGCCCCATCCCTCCATCCAAGTTCACCCCCTTCTGACCCTCCCTCCCATTCCCATTTAAAAAAGAATCCTAGAGGAAGCACTGTGATACTATTCTGATTGACTAAATTAATCATAAAGTTGTTCAAAATAGAACCCGCTCTCCGAGCGTTACAAAACTTCACCACAATACAATCCCCTTCATGGATTTTCGAGGGGTTCCCAATCCAGCCCACTTTCCGTGTCAAAATAATCTCCTCAAACAAAGCCTGCCAGAAGTTAGGATTGATCCTCCCAGCCAGCCAATGTACAACCTTATTGTTAAGTTGCTTGTGACTTTCCATTTCAATTTGTTTTAAGGGTGGGACATTGGTCAAGACAATGACATACAGGGTGGAAGCTGCAGATAATTGAATAGACACATCACATGGAGCATTACCCAGGGAAGACTTGTCTACCATACCAGGGCCTTGACATGAATTGCCCTCTACTGGGTGTCATCCCGATAGGGGCCCCCTATGTCACATACTGCACCCCCTGCCGCCCCGTGTTGTTAAAGGGGTACTAAAGGAAATTGGTTTTAGTTCACCTTTCACAGTTCTTGAACAATTTCCAACTGAGTTTGAAATGCGTGACACCCTTGGACTTAGCTTTCTGCTTTCCACTGAGGAGCGCCCAGAGATGAAATTGCACTTCGAGATATGCAAAGCATGCTTTTATTTATTACAAGTCTTCGGCTGAATCTACTCAATGGACACTCGATGGCTCTTTTCCAAGGCATTCTATCTTTGCCTTTTGCTCCAATTTCAAATTGACAATTACAATTATTTTGTAAAGAAATAAGAAATGCCCAGAGCAGGCTGGGATCCTTTTACTTCTGCTTAGCCAGAGAAAATGTAAACAAGTCGGGCTGAAAAAATAGGTCAAAGCTTATATGCGATGCATACCTGTAAAAACAAGCACTGATACAGCCAATGGGTTTTGCTTTTGTATGGCTCACACACAGACATGCACTGGCATATAACACACATAGATGTATGTATACAGACCAGTCAGCATACATAGACATTCATGCACCCGGAGAGCTACATAATCACACACATTGACAAGCATAGAGAGTACCAGACATACCAGTACCGGTGATCATAGACCTACCAGCATCTATGCAGAGAGGCCACCAGAAATTGCATTTCACCTGCACACATTGTAACAGACTTAGAGGTACCAAATGCACACACACCAATACTCAAAGGCTCTCTTACTCACAGAAATACACGCACACAAGCACACATGCACATAGCATATGTGCAACCACACATACAAACCCACACAAAACACAAGTAGTTCCCAAGCAGGCTTAAATTGATGGCCTGGTTTACGGACAGAGAGATGGAGGGACAGACGGATGCAGGCTTTGTGTACACTTTGGCCCTGATTATGAGGAGAGTTGTAATGGAAATTCTGTCAAAAATCATCAGGGTTCCCGTCTCCATAACCTGCTCCTCTACATCGAGCTGCCTTTGGGCCCAACATTTTGGGGGTTTAAGTGCTGCCAGAACTGGACACTTCAGAACATGTTTTCCTCAATGCTCAGCACCCTATAACCCCAGTCATATACATTCTTCTTAACATACATTAGAAATAATCTGACAAACCCCTCTGGACAACCCATTGTTTCAGGTTGTGGCTCTCTACTCAAGCCACTATGCCAATACATCGAACTTTTTCTCAAACCCTTTGTTCCTTTGACTCGTCCCTATACCCAAGACAGTATGCAGCTGATTCATCTTATAGTAAGTATGACCTTTGCCAACATACAGGCTCTTCTGGTGACTGCTTCTTTCTGCCTCTTGAGTAGATGTTCTACTCGAGCAGTAGCTTCCTCAACATGAACGGAAGGTTTCCGTAGCCATCCGCGACTGCCCGCGTTGAGAAATCTCGCCGAAAGGTGGCCTGGAGTAATATTTTCCTGCTCGCACTCGTCAACTTAACGTTGGCGAGCGCGTGCGAGGAAAAAACTCTGTTTCCGTGGAGCAGAGTTTTTTGGAACTCTGCGCACTACGCGGAGCATGGAGTGGGAAAAACTCCATAAAATCTGCGAGTGGAGCAGAATTTCACGCTCAGGACTACTCTGTTGGTTTATGCGCACTGTATATATTTTAGCAGCACTTTTTGCTGTCACTTATTCGCACTGCACAATCACACGTAGCATTTCAGTATTGTTTGGAATTCCCATGTAAATATTTGATTTATTAAATCTGTTCTATCTTCACCGTCATTTGCTGCAAGTAGGATTTTCTGTATATCCTTGCCTATTCATTTCTTTTGCTTGAATGATCTCCTTTGGAACACAGTTTGTATCTTAAGAACTGCTGGCAGACCAGCAACCCAAATTAGTGTGACTGGTACCACACTATGTTTGCCACTGTTTGTGCGATGAAAGAATACCACAGAAAGGGTGGCGGCCTTCCACTAATGAAAAATTGATTATGACTCCCTAACATACACGAGAACACACGGCATATTGTGGAATCGTGAAATTTTGATAATGACAATGTTTTGCTCTTTGCAGATACAATCCTATTGTCCACCATTCTAGTGGCAGTTCCTCCACCCATCAACGGAATGATAACATTTTTGCCAGGGGTTTCCCCATTGCGGAACCCAATGTTTGCAGGTGAAATTGATCCTGACATTTTAAAAACATTAAATGTGGCAGATTTTCTCATCAGCTATATTTTAATTTAAAAAAAACATGCATGTGCCTGTGTATGTAGAACACCATTCTCATCATAGTATGTCTCAATCGCAGGCCCGAGTGAGATAATAGACTCAAAATGCAGACTGCGAAACATTTTTCTTATTTTTTGTCTGCTTTAAAAATCTAAATTCATCAAAATGCACTTTCCACCTCTTGTAGGACAACGAATGTTCACTGTTAAAATTCCAGTGCTAGCATAGTTAGCATCAAAGTATGATAAAGGGGTTCGGTGTATCTCAACACTTTTGTAGACAGCTATTGTGTGTGTGTGTGTGTATTTTGGGATTCTTTATTTTAAGTCTAGCACCTTTTTGCATGTGGGGATTGTTAAAAACAGGTCCGAGTGCACAAAATGAGATGCTGCTTCAGAAACTGTCTCGCAAGCCTTGCACCTGTGGAAATGTTTTACTGAGTGGCAAGCCATGGTGTTACAGGCACAGACTCATCCCAAATTCACAGAACGATTTACTGGAATCTGCACGTGGCTCTCCTCCCATAACCCTATGGCAGACATGACTTACCACAGGCGTGTCAATAGGGAATCGGCGATGAAGACACACTACAGAAACACCTTGTGGCTGTATTGCAGACATGGACGTCATTTAGGGGTCACCAGGGGTCGCAGCTGCTTCCCCTGGCTTGCCCCTTGCTACCCCTGGCACTGCCTTTGCGACCCCTGACCTCAGAGGTGGCAAAATCAGTGCCTGGAACACAGGAGCAGCTCACACTAATGGACGTCTTTTGGTGCTCTATATTCCTAGTTTTCAGTAAAAATTTTATTACACAAATAGTGAATAATATTATTCACTATTAGTGTAAAAAAAATGGAGCATAATTTACTGGAATATGACCCTATCCGACGGCTGCGGTAAGTATAAAATTATGTTAAATGTATGTTGTAGCATGCTTGTAGGTGAGTGTGTTTATCTGAGAGAGAGTGCGTGAATGTGTGTGTTTGTTTAAGCATGTGTGTGTGTGAGTCAAAGTTATGTTATGTTATGTTACGAGCATTTATAACGCGCACGGATACTCAGGAGTGTCCCGGCGCGGAGACCTTGCTAATGGGGGTGAGTCAGATCGAGGAGTATTCTTAAGCAAAAAGCAGAGTTTTCAGCCGTCTCCTGAACGGCTTAGCGTCTTGAATGCACCGAAGTTCAAAAGGGAGTGCGTTCCAAGCCACAGCAGCTCTATAGGCAAAAGAGCTACCGCCCATTCTCGCACGGCGAAAATGAGGAATCACTTCCAGGCGCTGTGTCCTGGAACGCAGGTTTCTGGAGGGCATGTGAAATTTAAAACGCTTCCTAAGATAGCTTGGGCCATACTGGTACAGTGCTGCATGTACCGTGGTGAGAGCTTTAAATCTCACTCTTTCCGTGACCGGCAGCCAATGTAGATCACGCAGATGCTGTTGTATGCCTGATCTACGAGGGATATTCAATAAAACCCTGGCTGCAGCATTTTGAATGGACTGGAGTTTTTTCAGCTGGTACCCAGGCACACCGACATAGATCACGTTCGCGTAATCAATACGTGACAGTATCAGTGCACGGGTAACCATCTCTTTAGCAGGTCGAGGAAGAAGTGGCAGGAACTTCTTGAGGGATCTTAGTGTACCAAAACATTGTCCTGCTAACTTTTTAATCTGAGTGATAAACCTAAGATCCTCATTAAACCAAATCCCAAGGTTCTTAACCGGTTGACCATCAGAGTTGGGAAGAGGGTATTCAGCCGGCCAGAGAGATTCTTTGAACTGAGAGGGAAAGGAGCCGTACAGGAGGATTTCGGATTTATCCTCGTTGCACTTAAGCTCCGCTGTATGGAGCCATCTGAAGACGGCCGACAGACAGGCCGTGGCCTGAGCAGGAGAGGAGCCATCTTTGCCCCATGTAAAGAGGAGCTGGGTGTCATCAGCGTAAGCGATGATCTTAGCACCCAGCTCCTCTGCCAGATAGATCAGTGGGGTCATATATATGTTAAAGAGAAGTGGGCTTAGAGTCGAACCTTGAGGGACTCCCGTGGACACAGCTTGTGGTGCGGAGGCAAACTTGTTGTGAGCGTTGGTCCAGAAATGAACTCACCCAGCGCAACACCGCACCTGTCACCCCAATGTCAGAAAGGCGGGCCAGAAGCAGTGAGTGAGGGACAGTATCAAATGCCGCGGAGAGGTCTAATAAAATCAGAGCTGCTCTACCGCCAACATCCAAACATTCTCTAATGGCCTCCGTAACTTCCACCAAAGCTGATTCAGTGCTATAACTGACCCTGAAACCAGATTGCGCTGGATGAAGCAAACCTGCACCCTCCACATAGGCGGTCAGTTGCTTATTGACTGCCTTCTCACAGACTTTAGCCACAGCTGGAAGAAGCGAAATTGGTCTATAACTTGTAGGGATCTGGGGATCAAGAGAAGCTTTTAAGCAAAGGCAAGAGTTTGGCTTGTTTCCAGGCCAAAGGCACAGTGGCCGTCCTTAAGGACAAATTGATCAGAGCATTGACCTCCGGGTTAACAGTCTCTGCTACTGAGGCCAGCAGCCTGGCCGCACAGGGATCCGAAGGGGAACCCGATTTAAGTGATTTTAAAATTGCCAAAGAATCTTGCATGGTAATGGAAGAAAAGACAGAAATGGCCGAAGATGCATATGGACCTCTTGATAAGGTTGGAGGGTCAGAGCACTCGCCCGATGGAGTAAGAGTCTGGGCCAATTTGAAATTTTCCTTAATTGCCAGAATTTTGTTGATAAAAAACTTGAAAGTTTCTCACACCATGCGGCGGAGGTGAGAAGGGGGATACTTTCCGCCGCAGGTGCAAGAAAACTCTGAACAATCGAAAAAATGTCTTTGGAATTATTTCTTGAGAGAGCAATTCTCTCCGCATAGTGAAGGCCCTTAGCCTGCAGTATAGCTGCATAGTACTGTCTTTGAGCTTTCCTCAACAGCTCTTTAGCTAAGGGACAGTAGGATTGGCACCAACTCCGCTCTAATTTTTACATGCGCGCTTCTGAGTTTTGAGCTCTTCAGAAAACCAAGGTTTCGAGGGGAATCTCGAATTTGCCTGGGATGGTTGGAGGGAGAGGTAGTCTCGACTGCCTGGGCAATCCAGCTATTAAAGTTTTTCCAAGCTTCCTCCAGATCTTGAGCTAAGACTGGCTTTGGACCCTGCCAGAGCTGGTTTAAATGCGCCAGGAGTCGATTTTCGGCGCTAGTCTGTGCAGGGTAGGTTTTTTGGGGGACGGGGTCCTTGAGGGACCACGAGAAAGAGATAACGGCGTGATCAGTCCAAGTTACTTGAATAGGAAGTTTAGTGGAAACTGGAAAGTTAGAACAGATAGTGTCCAGGATATGCCCTCCACAATGGGTGGGAGAAGTCACCCATTGTGATAACTGGGCCAAGTGAAGAGAGTCGGCGAACTCCTGTGTGTCCCTTTCCTCAGTACAGTCCAAATTAATATTCAAATCGTCGAGAAGAAGGAAGTGGGAGAAGTGAAGTGAGCGAGGGATGATGATATCATCCAAAGCTTTAAGGAAGGTACCCGCGGGGCCTGGTGGTCTGTAGACCAAGATACCCCCCAAAGTAAATTTGGGGGAGATGGTCAGGGAAAAATCCAAGGCCTCTCCATCTCCAATACTCAGTATGTCACCCCGTTGAAGGGACCACTTATCTCTATACACCACCGCAACACCACCTCCTCTGCCCGATGTGCGATCCGTGCGTACTACTTTAAAACCCATGGGTATGGCTAGTTCTATGACAGGGTTAGAGAATTTGTGGAGCCAAGTCTCCGTGATAAATAACAGATCTAGAGACTCGTCCTCAATAAGGTCCCAAACATCCTGAGAGTGGCAGGCCAAAGATCGAGCGTTAATGAGGGCTGCCTGGATAGAGGGGCCCATCTGACTAACCCCACCCAGGAGCTCAGGGGCGGAAATGACTGTGGGAGCAGTGCAGAATGAAAAATTACAGATCTCACAGGTAGTATCATATTTCTCCATAACCTCCCACGGTGGGCGCTGGCAATAAGGAGTTCGTAGCTGGCACAGCTCAGCCATACTATACCTGTGCAACGCAGTAGAGGGCTGAGAAACAAAACGGGCATAGAGGCTGGCGCTGGCCGATTCCAGGACGCTGACGGGCACAGACGGGCTTGCCTTAGGCGCGCCAGCGGCGCGCCAGCGGCGCACCCGCGCAGCGTGCATTTTAATAGCCCCTCCCCTTCAACCACTAGAGCACGCACTGTCAGAATAGCGTCTCTAGCGTTTCAGCCCCGGGAAACAGCCCCTGGAAGTATCGTAGCGGTAGAGGAGGAGAACCGTCCCCGAGTGCAATGTGTATAAGAAGGCACAGACAGATTCAAATTCCCAACAGCAGTGATTCGATTAAAAATACAAGTTCAAATAGGCTACAGCAGTAATACAATGTAAAACCAATTTTAAACGAAAAGCGTATCAGGATAAAAGCACAAATTTAAAAGGTCAGGAAATGCGAAGGAATGCTCCGTGACTCAGCTGTAGTTCAAATGGTGCGTGATGTAACTTCCGCTACCCCAGGCATTTTGGTGAATTGACGCTCATGATTGCAGAGCCATCACTTACGAATTGCGTGTGAGGTGGGGTGCAGATTTACATTCCCACCCCTAAGATATGGGTGTAAAAGTGTTCATTAACCATGTACTTGTCCGTTAACGCACCCACATACACACACACTTCTCCCAAAGATGGCACGGTATGGGGGCGGGAGCGTGTTGGCTTTATCAGGCCTCATCACCATAACCAAGTGGCTCATGGGTGCCAATGCATAACAGAGCTGTGGCCACGTTTCTCCTGCTTTTTTATAAGTGGAAGATGAGCCAAAAATAACAGTGCTGTGTCTATTCAGCACTTTGCCCTCCCACTGTCTTTAGGCCCCAAATGTGAGCCAGGAACTGTACACACTGAAAATGAACCCAAATATGTTTAGGCAGAGTGACAGGAGCTGTGTCGGGGACAGCTGCAGCGGAATAACATAGGCTCTGGCACTTATATTTTTAAAACCTAAGCACTAGATTCAACTAACGAAGTATCTTTAAAAGTAAATCTCATTCTATCAAAAATAAATTGAGGCCAGGAGATACAAAGTGCAGCTAATGGATGAAGGGCAGCTACTTTCCAAGATGAAGAAAATCTTCCCTAGAAGAATTCGAGGAAGTGTTCATTTTTTTTAGTATAGTGTTGGCGATTGGCTGCTCGCAACTGCTTTTGTATATTTAATTGCAGGAAAATAACAATCTTCTTGAACTATCCCTGCTGTATCCTGAACCACAACCTTCTGAACTGGAACAAAAACCATCTCGTCCTGGCCTATCCACACCCTGGCTGTCTCCATCTCGCACTGTCTTACCTGGACCACCCGTCTTGTCCAGAGTGGGGATGCTGCACATTATAAGAAGGAGGCCTGTGTATTCGAACACCTTCTAGCAATGACAAAGACAGCTCCCTTACAAACAAATTGCGGCGGATTCCTAAAGTCATCTCTGTGAATAGGTGTGACTTACTCCTCAAATTAAACAAAATGCTTTGCACGTGGGGCCCATCGTGTTTTGCCAGCGGCTGTCTCACCTGCGCGTCCTGTGGCGGTTGAGTTTTGTTTCATCACGCTCCTTCTCGCAGCCATTGGTTTGGGAGGTCTGTCGTGCCCTGTCCCCTTCAGCTGCTTGGATGGTCCTGTCCTTTGGCGGGTATGCCAGGCAACTGATGAGATCCCCACTGAAAGGAACCAGAAAAGGACACATTTAAAGAAGATGCTGCAAGGTTATCCAATAATACAATGCACTTGCATTTCTACACAGCGCTCCCCAGCTCAGCTTTTGCGGCTTCATGGCACTGTAAATACCTACTTTCTCTGTTACACAGCCCTGCAGCACTCCATGGAAGGATGGGAAGTTTAGTGAGATGTAAATCTGTGGTAATTAAGACCCACACAGATCTACAGGGTCTGCATTACCCCTCGGCCATCTTAGCTTTGCCTCTGTATTCCTGTAGCACATGTCTATGGAAGATTCCTTTTCACAATCATCATTCACATTCTAATGTTAGCTATTGTACTATGTTTTTGTGTTTGTGGCACTCCAGAGAAGGAAGATGAGCCCCAAACCAGGACCTGTGACAACCAAACCAAAGACCGAACAAAGAAGGGCCTGCACATGGGTCAAGCAGTGTTATTGATCAGACTACATTCCTGGTCGGAGCATGGGTTCTTCCCCTTCTTGGAATATGCTGGACCACAGTTATCACTTGACACCTCGGCAGAGGTGCACGCAGGTGTCAAATCCAAACCAGTATCCTTACTTCTTGTTCTTCCTCATGCAACGCTACTGTCCAGGCTCATTTGAGCCTCAGGCAACAGACATTTCACCTTGTGATAACTCACTTACAGGTACCACCAAGTCCACATCAGGCTCTTTTTGTGCAGTCTGCTGCCCTCTCGAGGTAGCTCCTGACACTGGCCTTAATGTAGCACCTGCCCAACCCCGATAACATCAAATGGAAAGGGTGGCCGTAAAATAAAGTGGAAAATGGTCATGAGCGGTAGTGAAGAGCTCTGTGCGGGTTTCAGGCAGGGGGTGTGGTGTGTCAGACTGCAGTTTTGATGGTGATACACACCATTTGCAATTAATGAAGTTGCACATTTTATGTACTTAGCCCAACTTGAAAAACGTCACCTGATGGCAAATATTTTCCCGGAATATTTTCCCACAAATACATTTTTGGAAAAATTGTCAGGCTAATGAAGTAAGCTTTTACCTGCGTCTAATGATATGAATTTGCAGACATTGTGAACTTCACAACGTGTGCAAAGTTTAAAGAAGAAAACTTAATGACGTTGGAGGAGATAAGTTCAAAAGTGCACACCTTGCCTCGTTTCAGCCAGTTGAAGAAATTTGCAGTTGGGCAGGGGATGGGGTAATGACTGCATTGAGACCCAGAATTGGATGAGTGCAGACTGGTGAGCCTTTCTGCTGGGTTAAGCATCTTGTGAACAGTTGTCGTGGTAGAAATCCAGCTAAGCAGTTACAAAGGGTTGTATGGGAACCAAGTTGCATATATTTTTACATCAACATGTTCAAAAATTAGATTTCAGATTCAAGAATCCATTAAAACCACATACATTATAAAAACACAACCACATAAAAGCATTAGTATTAAAGTCCAATACATCATATTAAAATGGAAATAGACAATACACGATATATATCCAGTATCAAAGATGGTGCTAATAAAAAAGTACCACAATCATTTCCTAAAATACATATGATTGGCTGCAACACATTGGACACCAACATTTACACAAACCTAAATCATCTTACCAAATCATATAGGTACAAAAAAAGCAGTATAACGTTAGAGAAAGTTACCTAAAATCACATAAAGTGCTTGACCACGTGTCATTAATAGAACCAACAATTAAAGCATCCCTTTGTCATTTTGGAAATGTCATGAATTGCAAATACTTAGCAGCAACCCTTTCATAGCACCACAATTAAAGCACACATACGTCATTTTGCAAGATTGTAACTATAGTAAATTCAAGGGAGCATTTTATCAAAGTGCTTGAAGGGCCATTCTAATCAGGCACAACTTAAGTCGGCTCCGGCGCGAGGGCTTTCTTACAAATTGTCCATTCATAGAACAAGAATATTGCGACATTGATATAGATCTTCTCATCGGTGTCCGATCTCATTATTCTCAATGCATGGTCAATTCACCTTGTGCGTATCAGAATGCACATAGGTTTGATCCACTTTTTGTTGGCTGAGGTATAGATTTGACAAAAACAGAAGAAATGAAGTAAAGAGTCCTCCTCTAGAGTACAAGAAGGACATAAAGTGCTGGTGCAGTAAATGGTTCCCTAACGTATTCAGAAACTATTAATAGGTAATGCACCATATCTGAATAGTAAGAACAGCTGATTGGCTAAACGTGAAATAATCTTATCTAAGAAAGACTCAAAAGATGGAACTATTTTGATACCTAGAAAGCCATCTGTGCAACTTCACTAATTGCTATTTCTTTACTCTTTTCCCCAAAAGAAACATTTCAATTTGTCTTCTAGCATGGATCTGGGAACAGAGGCAACATCAACAGGGGAATTCCAGAGAAAGTGACCTGGTCTTAGTCTTGTTTATCATCATGAGGATCGCCCTCGACTCGTGCTGAAGCTTTAGTGTTCTCCTCTCTATATGCAGAGGCCAGGCTGGCTTGTTGGTGAGTCTCACCCCAGATTTTCAAAATCTTTAACTTGTTCTAGCACCTCATTTTGGGCCCAAATACTACACCTGCTAGATGGATAGGGATTAAAGGACATACATCTTGTCTTTTGTATATTTAGTTCCAGACCCCTTTCAACACAAAATTGTAGAAAACGGTCCACCAAAACTTGCAAACCTGAAGGAGTTTTAGAGATAAGCAGAGGGTCATCTGCAAATAACAATGTCAGGACTTTAGATGCCCCTATTTTTGGTGCATCATTGCCTGGGATGTCTAAGTAGTTCACAAGATTGTTTATTTATAGAGAGACGAGAGTGGGGGCTAATACACAGCCCTGTCGCACTCCCTTCTAAATTTGAAATGTATTCTTCAGTTCTCTGTTTCTACCACACATGACCTGGGCGTAGTTTACCTTATGCAGTCTTTTAATGATTGATAAAATCCCATTGGGTACCCCCATATTTCCCAAAGCCCACTGCTTATGTCTGGGGATTGAGTCGAAGGTCTACAAAGACCACATATAAGTGGTCCTTCTTAATTAACACTGATTTCAACTAGATTGTACACAAACGAAAAATGTGGTCCATAGTGCTTATATTCTGGCGAAAGCCAGCTTGGCAATCGGAAAGTATATTATTGTCTTGGACCCATTCTACAAGTTTCCCCAGAATTTGATGGCAAAGGAGTTTTTGCAGCCTATCAATCAAGCTAATCATCTGGAGTTACGAGGGTCATCCCGATTACCCTTCCTATATATGGATACTATCTCTGCTTGATGCCATGACTTCGGTAAAGGCCCGCCCTTTAAAATAGAGTTGGTTAAGAGATTTAGGTAGGGACTCCAGATTAAAGGCTCTGCAGCAAATAGGTCGCAAGGTATGCCGTCAGAGCCTGGGGCTTTTTCTGAGACAATGGCTGGCAGAGCCTCAAGAGACTCACTAAGTGATATTACAAGAGAGTTTAACAATTCCTTATGATTAGGTGGACCTAAGAGGGTGATATCACCAGACAAGGCATCCATGTCAGAGTGGGGCTCCTCGAAGTGATCGACCCACATTTTGGGTTGGAGATAGAAGTCCACATGAGTAACACAAGTTTAGTTTCATGAGCCACTTTGTTCCAAATGTGTTTGGTGTCCCTTGCTCTCACTGACATGACCAGATCTTCCTATACATCTGTCTCCAATTCTGATCTAGCATATTTGAGCTGGTTCTTAAACTCGCTTCTAGCTGATACAATATGTCCCTGTTATTTGACTTAATGGATTGTTTGAGAGCTGTCTGCAGTGCTTGACAAACCAGGGATGTTTATTACTGCCTTAAGAGGGCTCTTGATAAAAGAAAGTCCCTATCTGGGCGAATAAATAATCATGATGTTTAAGCTTGATGCACTACACTATTCTCTTCAGCTTCGAAGCTTAACATTAACTCAATAGAATCCGTAACCTTCTCATAAATCTGGGCCAGGGCGTTAGGGTTACAGGAGACCAAAGGCAATTTTAGGGCTTGTTTATTATTAGCAAAAGTAATATCTCCCCGCTGCCTTGAAAGTTGCCATTCGGTTTTGTTTACAGAGACCGTTTCATTGTCAATTGGAGGGCATTGTGATCATTATCACCTCTAAATATGATCCTCATGTCCTCCATATAAGGCCATATATCCAGGGAAAGAAGGATATAATAAATTCTACTTGATTGACTATATCGCTTAAACATATGCCCACCTCCCATATCCGAAGGGGACCTGCCATTGCAGGCTCTTAAACCTAAGGTCAATGTAAGCCCCAAAAGTTGGGTTGCAGAAACAGAGGGCCTCTTCAGTGGTGCTAGATCTAATTGTGGTATGCACTGTGCCTTATCTTCTTCCTCAGAGATACTAAAATCTGAGTTATCGAATGGTTCATAGGTGACATTGAAATCTTCGGCTATTATGACCAGACCCCCAGGCAAAATACCAGTAAGATATTCCTCAAGACTGGAGAGTGTGCACAATTTCTTATTGTGTCGCCTGGTCTGTTATACACATTAAAGATATAAATCGATTTCCCGTCAGGAGCTAAAAGCTTCAAACCAAGAATATCAAGTGAATCCTGAGGGAGCCTATTCGTGCTACAGCTAAGCGAGTTTTTGACCCATATTACGAGCCCACCAGTAGGGCGTCCCTTTTCCATGGAATAAGCCTCACAGTAGAAATTTGTGAATCCTGATCTAAAAACATGATCAACACACCAAGTCTCTTGGAAAATACATATATCGAAGGAGTCTGCAAAGGATCCCTAATCGGGGTCAGCTAGTTTAGATTTTAGACTTGCTATATTCCAAGAAGCAATCTTTCATTCATCAGGGGGAGTCGTGGAAAAGCTGTGGGCCTCTTCGGTAGATTGTTGGACACAGGTTTCCTCCTTGAGTCAATCCCTGTTAGTGGATGCCACGGCCATATTTGGAGTAAAAGCCAGGAGAGTGGAGATAGCCCGTTGGTGTACAAGTGTCCCATTCTCTGGAGGTTTAAGCCATGCCAGCTGAATGAACTTCCTAGGTTATTAAATCCTCTGCCAGGAGCTGGGCTGTTAATAAAATTTCAATGTAATCAAAGTCGGCACCTGGAATGTGATGGCGGGAAGCCCTTTCAATATCAGAAAGAACAACAGAAAATCAGTTTCAAACACTGCACAACCAATGAATTACTTTGTTGGTCAGCAAGCTTTGTCCTTCCATATCACCTCCGGGGAGTTTAGGCACGTTGTGCATGTACACTTTCCTAGCCATTGCCCTTTCCTTTAAGCCTAGATCATTAGAGAGAGTATATTCAGTCGATGGCTGATCAGGAGTGGGATTGGGGGCAGGAAATTTATGGATAGTATTTGCCTGTGGAGCAGATTGTGTTAGTCTAACAGAGGGGCCAAAAGCCCTCCTTTCCGCAATATGTGGCCCCATGGGGTAGCTGTGAGTGTCATGGATGGAGTCATAGGTCAAGAGTCCATAATCCATTCTAGGGATATCCTGGTACGAAAGAGATGGATTGGGTACCCATAGAGCAGAGCTATTACAACCATTACTCAAAGGAAAGCAATAATCTAGGGAAGGGGTCAGTTTACCCCTAGACCCTTGATAAACGGTGCTTTTAGTAATAGGAATCAGGGGGAGCAGCTGATGTAGAAGAGGGGTAAGCGCAGAAACTTTTTGTCAAAAAATTCATCTGTTGGTTGGGCTCCTTCACTTCTGTTTTTAAAAAATCAACATATTTTACTGCGTCTCAGTTATCCAATGCCCCTTGTGGTTGAGTATTACTATTCAAACAGGCCTGAGGGGGATCTGTATCCTGAACAACCAACACTGAAAAACGGTTCTTGCAGTGGACTTGAGTATCACAGGTGTCACTTGAGGGAACGGGCCATCAGCTAACTCCTTCAGTGGTAGTACCCTCGAGACGCGCCCTTTAGGGGAGCTTGGAAGATGAGTAAGGTGGGGTTGTTGTAGTTTATCATCAGGTCCTCTTTTCTCTTAAATATTTGGGAAGGGTTTCCCGTTTTTTCCAAGGTCAGGAAGTGTCACAGTGGGTTTAAGTATGGACTCCACCTCTTCAATTATGTCATCAATTTCTTTGAATGTTTTGACATCAGGAGGTTTATTAGAGGGGTTTTTAGAGAGAGACATCCCCTGTGGAGTCTCTAAGGCCTTCCTTTTACTCATTGTATCCAAAATATCAAGGCTGGACAATACAGAAGGCCCCTAAATAGAAGTTAGTCTTCACCTAAAAAGGGGAGTCCTTCTTCCTACTGCAAGTTCAATATTTTTTAATACAGACTCTGTGTGGAATCTCTACTTCTACAAGAGTTCTAGAATAATTTTCATATAAGGACACAAACGATTTGCTGGTGCTTTTGTGCACTTTGTCAGAGAGGGGTTTACTTGCATTCTATTCTCAATGGGCAACATCCAAGAGGACAATGTACCAGTGCTTAATTTGTGCAGGTTTTACCGTGCTTAGCATTGGCACTTATTTCGTGGCACCTTTACCGACTTATGAAGGTCCACCATAAGGTGGTGCTGACATACTATTTTTTAAGAAGCTCATAAGCAAAGTGTTCAAAAATACAATAAAAAATAATAATACTACCAAGATGCTCATGCCATTCTTATAGCTTTGGTTCACATAGAATAGTCCAAATTGTCACATTTGTGGGACTTTAATGGAAAGTAGGTGTCACTGACACTGGTGTTTTGAAGGGCTTGCATGGACATTAAGTGGTGAAAGTTGCAGTGGTCTCCTGAGAAACATCTTGGGCCCTGGCACTTCTTATTTAAAAAATTGATGACTGCAATGAGCTGAGCACTGCCGGCACTGCTGACCTCAGCACAGCACCTGACAAGAGCAGCATTGAAGGCTCCAGGGAAGCTGCAGCTTCTCCTTGCCTCTTCTTCCCCTTTCTTCCTAGGAAGATTTCTTCACTGTTGGACAGGTTGTCTCCCTGAAGGTGAAATCTCCCAATGATTTCCTTCATCAGAAGGAAGCGGCTGCGATCCGCCCTGGCCCGCTGTTGATGTCTCGTCTGTTTCAGCAGCCACAGTACTAGAACAGAAGGTAAAGCAGCCAGCACAAAGGCGGCGCCAGTGCCACTTGTAAAAAGAGTATCCTTTTTTAATCCAATTTCCTGGATGCCTTGGATCTTTTTCATAACACCCACATTCAGTGATCGTCTTGTGTTCGCAGAAGGTGCCAGACTGGCTGCGTGCAAAGTTGTCATCAACATGTAGCGTAATGGCCAGTGCTACCGACTTGGCAACTGCGGAACCAGGTTCGAGCCCCAGCATAGACTCAACATCATGTAATTCTGGACAAATCACTTAATCTCCCTGTGCCTAAAAATATAAAGAATGAATCTGACCTTGTGTAATATAACTGGTGCCCATGTACAGCGCTCCAGCACATGGGCCACATTCACACTATATAAAGTTGAAAACAAAAATATGTCTAAGTATTTGGCACAGTGCACGTACAGGTGGTACATCAAACACACAAAAGGTGATGAGAGGAATGCTCGCAACAAGTCTAACCACTGGCAACCGCTCGGGGTAGCATTCTGACACATTGTTCCTTTGCCCACAATACCATATCAGAAAACCAGAAAACAAGCAACCCAAGACCGGTTTTGCTCTCATTCGGGCTCATCAGTCAGGTGTAGCTTAGTTCCAGTGGCACAGTGAGCAAGGGGCCCACATTTGGGCATGCCACTGGAACCAAGCTCCACTGATGAGCCCCAATCAGTGTGAAACCGGTCTTGGGTTGCTTGTGTTCTGGTTTCGGGGGAGCCTTGCCTGGCAGTTCGGGCTGGACTGTTAATATTGGAGCAGGGTCAAGACTGATTTGCATATGGCAGGACTCATCTATGTGTCGGACCTGGCCAGGATCATCAAAGCACACGGGATGAGACTAACCTCATACGCCGACGACACCCAACTGGTGTTGGAAGTTCACAACGATGAAGGAGCAGTTGCTGCCAGCTTCCAACAGGGAATGTTGTCCATAAGCTCCTGGATGGCAAACAATTGCCTAAAGCTTAACTCCGATAAAACGGAGGTGATGATCTTTGGCAATCTATCCCCTGGCTGGTCCCCCACCTGGTGGCCATCCGATTTGGGACCCCCTCCTGGACCGGTTACAAAGGTCAGGAATCTTGGCGTAGTGTTTGACGACAAATTGTCTTTCATTCACCATGCGAACGCGGTCGTCTCTTCATCCTTCTACACCCTGAAAATGATAAGGAAACTCTTACCATTTCTCCCCCAGCGCCGGTAAGACCCTCATGTGCACTCTGGTAATGTCAAAGACGGACTATTGCAACGGACTCCTCCTAAATGCTCAGGAGAAAGTCCTCAACAAACTGCAACTTGTCCAGAACTCAGCCGCCAGAATTCTGTCCGGCACCCCCAAATATAAATCGATCTCTCAAGTTATACGCCAGTTTCACTGGCTGCCTATTAGAAGTCGAACGAAATTCAAGGCACTTTGCATCGCATATAAAGCCATCAACAACACGGGACCTGAGTTCCTAAAAAAAATACTCTGCCCATACAATCCGAACAGACCATTGCGTTCTTCATCAGCCCATCTGTTGAATATTCCTCGCACTAAGAAAACATCTTGGGGAGACAGACGTTTCACAGTTGCCACGGCAAGACTGTGGAATACCCTTCCCCTCCATATCAAAACCAGTCCCACCCTCATGATATTCAGGAAACAAGTAAAAACATGGCTATTCAATCAGTAATCATCCTACCTAGCTGCTCTCCTTTACTCCACAGCGCCGAGACACCCTAGGGTATTTGCGCGCTATATAAATTGTATAAAATAAATAAAATGGCGAGCTAAACAACGATGGATTGGACTGTTACCCTGAGTGATTGCCAATGGTTGACTTGTTACAAGCATTCTTCCCATCACCTTTTGTATGTTTCATGTACAGGCCGTGCCAGCTTCGGTCTTGACTGTCATCTGATGGAAGTAGTCGGATTCCCATTCCACAGGATTACTGCCTCATTTGCTTGGTTCTCATTGGCTGCTAATTAGCAGTTAAGTTGAATTTGATGCACTCCATGCGGACTTAAGCTGGAGATGGAATTAAAGCTGTTCCTACAGACACAGTATGGTGATCTGATTTATACCCATCTTCTCTGAATAGATCAAAGGAGGCCCAGTCTAGGGAAGGATTTGGGTTTTGGTGCAAAAGTTGCTTGCCATTTCGTGCTTCACAGTACCTTTGCATCGGTGACACAGAAAGATCATGTTTAAACTGAACTATTTCAATCGCTCATTACACGCAAATGCCCATATTTCATGTATTTTTTAAATTTATTATAAAGCATGCATTACTGGCCATTACCACTTCCCCTGGAGGCAAGTAAGGATAGTGAGACACTGGTGAAGGAAGTGATGTGCCCACAACCGCACAATGCTATCAAGCAGGTGAGCTGGGATTGGTAATGTAGTCTGCACCTTCACCATTTTTGCAGTTCACATTCTACAGCTCGTCTCAATCCCGTTTATAGCACTTATGTTAAAAAAACGTGTGTTAAGCTTCTAGGACGCTGGGTTGCAATCTCACTGCACCTCTCCAGGACTGGGGCAGTGCATAGCTCCAGAGCACAGGCAGGGCAGAATGCACATTTCCAGAATCCCCTCACACCGACGGAGATGAGCGCCTACTTGAAATGTAATGCTCTATTACTTACCGGTAATCTTCATTACTCCGGGTTCCGTTGTCCTCGTCCCATTCATTACTATGTGGAGATAACCATCTCCCAACAGAAAAAAAGATCAGAAGAATGCTGGGACACTAACCCCGCCCCTCCCACCGGGAGTACATAAGGGGTACTTACCCAGCATTCCGCCTGAACAACCAAGCCCACAACAGGAAGGCCGGCCGTCCGGGAGGGAGGGCGGGGCGTATGAATGGGACGAGGACAACGGGACCCGGAGTAATGAAGATTACCGGTAAGTAATAGAGCATTACCCCCAGGTCCCTTATGTCCTCGTCCCATTCATTACTATGTGGAGAATACCAAAGCAGAAAAGCCGGCCTTCCCAACAAAACAGAAGCTAACCCACAAAACCACACCAAGGAAGCCACCGCAGGAAGCAAAAGGCAGAACCGGCGAAAACCCCAGGCAGAGCACCCAGACAGGAGGGAGCCCCACCAATCCGGGACGCACCCAACAAAACAACGGGAGAACATCCAGATGACCAGTCCGACAACCACAGAGGCCAACCAGCCCACAGCAGGAACACCCCACAGCCAACCAGAGAAGGGAAGAGCACCGACACACAAGCCAACCGAGGCAAGAAAGAACAAAACAGCCAGGAGGCCACACAAAGAGGAAGGCCAAGAGCCACCAGGCCAGCAAGCCAGATCTGGGCAACAGAAGCCAAACCCAGGCACAGAGAACCCACACCCGCCGAACGCAGGCCCCAGAAAGAAAAGAAACACCCAACTGACACGGGGGCCAGAGAAACGCGAAGCCCCAAACAAAAGACGACCAAAGTCGCCCCCGGGAAAAAAAGGCCGAGAAGCCCACCAAGGGCAGGACCAAACCAGAAGAGAAGGGACGCAAACGATCCGGCCCCAGAGAGACCAGAGGACAGACCCCCGAACCTCACAAAAGAGCAACAGGCCCCACGAAAAAAAGAAAAAAGGGGCCAGCACCAGCCGACAGCCCCCCAGCACCCAGCCCGGAAGGCGAGACAGAGCCCACGGACAGGGAAAGAGGGAAAGCCAAGGCA
Organism: Calotriton arnoldi; assembly: GCA_963921515.1. NCBI lineage: Eukaryota > Metazoa > Chordata > Amphibia > Caudata > Salamandridae > Calotriton > Calotriton arnoldi. The sequence continues at coordinate 299,929 of CAWUFW010002991.1, read as the reverse complement.
CCGGGGAAAGATGAACAAACCCCGGAAGCCAACCACCAGGCCCGAGAGCGAGAAGGGAGCCGACCCATCAGGGAACAGAAACCCATCAGGACGAAAAACCGACCAGGAAACAAGGCACCAAGGGAACCAGTACCGTCAGCAAGCCCGAGCAGCAAGAACCGACAAGGGCAACCAACCAGGACAAAGTGACCTCGGAAAACAAAAGGAAACAGGAGGAAGCACATGAATCCAAGAACACAGCCCCAGCAGAACACCCCAACCGCAAACCGGCGGAAACAGGAGCAGGAAGCCAAAGCCCGAAGAAGGCACACCCCGAACACCAGAGAAGGAGTGCAACGGAACGGGCAAACGACCCAGAGAACCCAAGACCAGAGCAAGGGAACTCAAAGAGAGCCAACATCAGCAACAGACAAGCCCAACCAGAGACAGGCCAGGCAGAGATGACCCCAAACAGCCCAAGCAGAAGGCAGGGGAAAAAACACAAAGGCCAGCAAAGACCGAGGGCCAACAACCCCAAGAGATCCCGAAGGAGCGGGACAGGCCCAAACACCACAGTACGGAAACCCCAACCCACCAGGGGAGAGGAAACACAAAAAAACAGCCCAACCACAGAAGCAACAGAAGCCAGGGCGGAATGCACAAGCAAACCAAACCCCACAGCCCAGCACGACCCAAGGCCGGGCACGAGAAGGGGAAGAACCCCCGGGGCAGAAAACGGCAACCGAGGACACAGCAGCCGGGAAGCCAAAGCCGAAGCTAAGCAACCCGCTCAACCAGAAGGACCCGAAGGCCCAACCCACAACCGAGGGAAGGCCAAGAAGGGAAGGCCCCAGCAGAGCACAGGCCAGAGAGTAACCAGCCCCTGCAGCACCCAAACAAAAACCCAAGAGCATGCAAGCAGGGAATACAGGAGTAGGCGACAGACCCAAACAGGTACAGCCAGAGCCAAGAGGCCACAACGGCAGGAACACACCAGTCCAGCAAGGACCAGAACCTGACAACAGAGGGACCAGTGCAAGCGAGCAACCCCGAGTAGGCAGCACCAGCACAACCCAGGAAGGCACCCCAGCAGGATGCAACCAGGCACCCAAGTGCCAACAGGGAGGAAAGTCCGAAGTCAACCGGCGACCGCAAGGAGGCACCGCCGGAGACCAAGCAGAAGGAGCTGCAAGCCCGCAGAACAGGAGCGACCGGAACACGGCCCCCGGAACAACAGGACCACGGGGAAAAAAACGAGGCCCAACACCGGCCAAAAAGAAAACAGGACCAGGCAGGGACAAGAACCCGCCACCCCCACCAGCGAACCAAGCCGGAGAAGAACACCGCAGGCCAGTGGGAGCACAGCCGAGGCCAACAGCACCCAGAGGATCCCAGACACACAAGAGGGACAGCCAGGAAACCGCAACGCCAGCCCCAGGGCAAGACAGAAGACGCCAACCGCCTCAACACAGTCCACAGGCGCCAACCCAACCAGGACAAACAAAAACCGCAATGTGTCACGGACCCGGAGCTGACGCCCCAGCCAGAGAGGAACAGATCCGGGAGGAGGGGCCCGTGAGACGGGAACCCCCAGGTAGCCCAATGCCCACCACCAGAAACAAGTGAACAGTAAGACCACAGAACAGAGCATATCCAGGAGGACACCCACACAGGCACCAACCAGGACCAACCCAGCGTAACCCCAGAAGACAGACAAGAACAGGAGCCACTAGGGTGGAACGTCCGCAGGCCAGGCCCGGGCAGGAAAGACAAGAATGCAACAGAGCAGTCTACACGAAGGCAGACGGTGCTAGGAATACGGGCATCAAGTAGGGAATACACGAATGCAGTCCACACGTACAGGTGCAGAGAGATGAAGAAAGTCGCCCAGAAACACCCAATGGCTAAGCCAAGAGGCAAGGCCGGGACACGAAACCGGGTCCTCGAGGTCCCAAACACACCAGCCCCAGCCGCCGTGCTGCAGCACCGCAACAGAAGAGTCCGCCGTACACAGGAAGAAAACACCCAACAGGAAGCAGCAAAGAGCATGACCACACCAGGGCAGAAATGCACAGAAGAACAGACGACAAGTGCAACCCAAGACCAGGGCACACACAATAGCAACCTCAGAAGGAGGAAAGGCTGAGCGGACCCAAGGGTAGGCGAACCAGAAACCAGGAGGGCAACCCAGTTCCCCACAGGGAACGCAACAGTCCACCAAACATGCAGAGCATGGCAGCAGAGGAACAGGAAGGCCCAGACCAGCCCCCAGTACACGGAAGTGCCAGGAGGACAACCATCCAGGCACCAAACAGGCCCCAGACAAGAGCTGGCTCCGACAGGGTGGCACAGCACAAACCCAAGGAGGAAACAGCACCCCAGCCCGCACCAAGGAACCGAACGTGGGAGAGGAGCAACAGCAGAGAGCAGCAGCACAAAGGGAGGACACAGACACCAACACGTAGCATCCACCCAGAATCAGGCCCCCCCCCCTCCAGCCAGGCTAAAGGGGCACCCCCCCGGAACCACGGATGCAAAGCCAAGCAGCAAAGCCAAGAGAAGGCATGCACAGGTATGTGCACACGTCCGTGTCGCTGCTCTGCAGAACACACACATGGAATGCCCCCAAGCAGTGCCGCAGTGTTTGACAGAAGCAAATGTCCCCCAGGAGTGCCAGACAACAGTACAACTCCGGAGCAGAACCACAAGTGCAGGCGTCCCAGAGACCACCCAGGCACAGGCCATGCACGTACTGAAAGGATGAGCATAGCATAGCAATGGACGCATATCACAATTTTGCGGGCCATCAATGTCAGAGATGCAGCAAGAAATACCAATCCCCCAAGAAGACACCAACATGACCTATGCACATAGCCCCCTCATGCTGTAAGGACAACTCCAGTGCACAATGCCATTCAACAAGCAAAACATGCACAATCTCCATGTCACCACGGTCTCTCCGTAGGCTCCAAATGCCCCGAGCGCAAACCCCGGCAACCCCAGGCAACACCAATGTGGGAATGCCGCAATGCGCCGCTCGGTAACGAAGCAAACCTGTCGAAGCAGAGCGCCTCCGCTCCGGACATCCAGGAGCCCGACACGAGGCCGACACCGCCTGCCCATCCGCGGCCGACACTGACCACAGGGCCCGGTCCGCAAACACCGCCTGGAGGCAGCGCACCGTAACAGAGAGAGCTGCAACACAGGAAAACAGGTTACGCGCTGACGCCTTGCAACAGCACAGTAGCATTCGAAGAGAACACAAGAACAGCCGCTACGCGGGACTCACCCGGGGGGGGCAGCAGACAGGAACAAGGCCCCCCCCCCAAACTGCCAGCCAGGTCAAAGAGCCCGCCACAACCACGCCAGGGCAGGAGGAACCAGGAAGGCAAGGGGAGCAGCAAACACAGCGCGTCTTCCAACCGGCCAAGCCACAGGAAGACGCGCTCAGCAACCCAGAAGGAACCGGGAGGTCGGCACACCAGCCGCAAAGGGCCGGTAGCAGCAGGCAAGAGCCAAACAGGAAGATCCATGCCACCCAGCAAGCCCGGCAGGCCAGGAGGCAGACCACAGACCAACAGACACCCCGCCCGCACAGCCAGGCAGCCGGACGGGGGGTCAAAGAAGAAACACCACTCCAGCCCAGCAGGAGCAGCACCAGCAACTCGTCACTCATTCTGTCGACAGACAGAAAAAAAGAACAGGCGGAATGCTGGATAAGTACCTCTTATGTACTCCCGGTGGGAGGGGCGGGGTTAGTGTCCCAGCATTCTTCTGATCTTTTTTTCTGTTGGGAGATGGTTATCTCCACATAGTAATGAATGGGACGAGGACATAAGGGACCTGGGGGTAATAATGTATTCTATCAAAGAAAAAAGAAAAACGTGTGTGTGAGTTTTTACTTGTTACCAACAAATACCCTGCCCACGAGACTGTACTGCACTTTTTGTTAAGTAGGTAAGTGGGTTAATTAAGATTGTAAAAAGAACACAATATAACAATTGTCGTAAAGTAAGAAAGGTGCTATTAATTTCTAGGCCCGGGCCTCAGGCATGATCCACGAGCGCGCGCGCGCGCACGCACGCACGCGCACTAGCAGCTGGAAGTTCACGGGTGACAATCTATGTGATGGACACAACGTGGGGGGACATAATCCCAGTAACTAGGCCGCCGCGAGGCTTCGCGTTCGGCAGAAAGCTTTTCCTCCGCCTCGCGGAAAGGCACTTTGCTATAATCAGGCGGGTGCCCTGCGGTGTGTTATTGGAAATGATAATAGCAAATCAGCGAGGGTTTTTTCCCCGCAGAATGGGTTCTGGCAGAACTGACTCAATTTACCCTTTTTACTGTGTTTTAATTCACTGGTACCAGCGGCAGCTGCACTGCGCAGAGTCAAAGGCACCTCTGCGTGGAATATGAGAGGCAACTTTGATTTTAAACTGTTAAGAAGTTTTCTACAATGTCTTTGTGCTCCCAAGTGCCATGGTGGCGCCTTTGTCTAGCTGTAGTTGTCCTTTCCCGTTCTGTAGGCAATTACATCTTATATGGTTTATATACCATCAGTTAAAGGGCCGCTGCAAGTGCAAGCTTCCCTCACACTGGCATGGACAGAAGTGTTGTAAGCAACTTTAACGAGAAAAGAAACAGCACAGACAACAGCAATGCTAGCTTCCCTCACATAGAACAAGTACCACACAAACAGCAGCAGTGCCAGTAACCTCCAATATAACATGCAGAGGCAGCAGAAGTGCAAGCATCTTCCACACGGGAGAAGATCAGCAATGTTGTTAGCAACCTTATACAGAAGAACAACAGCACAGACAACAGCAGTACAAGATTCTCTCACATAGAACAGGTACCATACAAACAGCAGCAGTGCAGGTAACATAGAATAGAACATCTATAGCACAGGTAGCAAAAGGGTAAAATATCGGCAGCAGTGCAAGTAACCTCAATTAGAACGTGCACAGCACAAGCAGCAGCACTGCCAGTAACACAGAATAAAACATCTAAAGTACAGGCGGAGCAGCGCAAGCATCTTTCACACAGAGCAGGTACAACACATGCAGCAGCAGTGCAAGTAACCTCAAATAGAATATGTACAGCACAGACAACAGCAGTGCAAGCTTCTCTCATATAGAACTGATACAACACATACAGCAGCAGTGCAAATAACATAGAACAGAACATCTATAGCGCAGGCAGCAGCACTGCAATCTTCTTTCACATAGAGCAGGTAGAACACAGGAAGCAGCAGTGCAAGCTTCCCTCTCACTGGGAAAAACCAGCAGTGTTGTAAGCAACCTTAGACAGAACAGAAACAGCGCAGACAACAATAATGCAAGTAGCATAGAATAAAACATCTATAACACAGTCAGCAGCAGTGAAAGTTTCTTTTACACAGGACAAGAACAGCAGTGTTGTAAGCAGCCTTAGACAGAACAAAAACAGCACAGACACCAGTACAAGCTTTCCTCACGTAGAACAGATACAACACAAACAGCAGCAGTGCAAGTAACATAGACTAGAACATCCATAGCACAGGTAGCAGCAGAGCAAGCTTCTTTCCACAGCTCAAGAACAGCAGCATTGTAAGCAACCATAGACAGAACAGATATAGCACAAACAAGAGCTTTCTTAACAAAGAAGGGATGCTATTCAGAGAGTAGCAGCGCAAGTAACCTCAGTAGAACATGTACAACACAAGTAGAAGCAGTGCAAGCTTCTTTCACACAGAACAGGTACGCCACAGGCAGCAGTAGTAAAAGTAACCTCAAATAGAACGTGTACAGCACAAGCAGAAGCAGTGCAAGCTTCTTTCACATGGGACAAGAACAGCAGTGTTGTAAGAAACCTTAGACAGAACAGAAATAGCACAGACAAAAGCAGTGCAAGCATCTCTCACATAGAAAAGGTACAACACTAACAGCAGCAGTGCAAGTAACATAGAATAGAACATCTTTAGCGAAGGTCAGGCAGTAGCAGTGCAAGCTTCTTTCACACAGAACATGTACAACACTGGCAGCAGCAGTACAAGTAACATCAAATAGAACGTGTACAGCACAAGCAGAAGCAGTGCAAGCTTCTTTCACATGGGACAAGAACAGCAGTGTTGTAAGAAACCTTAGACAGAACAGAAATAGCACAGACAAAAGCAGTGCAAGCATCTCTCACATAGAAAAGGTACAACACTAACAGCAGCAGTGCAAGTAACATAGAATAGAACATCTTTAGCGAAGGCCAGGCAGTAGCAGTGCAAGCTTCTTTCACACAGAACATGTACAACACTGGCAGCAGCAGTACAAGTAACATCAAATAGAACATGTACAGCACAAGCAGAAGCAGTGCAAGCTTCTTTCACATGGGACAAGAACAGCAGTGTTGTAAGCAACCTTAGACAGAACAGAAACAGCACAGACAAAAGCAGTGCAAGCATCTCTCACATAGAAAAGGTACAACACTAACAGCAGCAGTGCAAGTAACATAGAATAGAACATCTTTAGTGAAGGCCAGGCAGTAGCTGTGCAAGCTTCTTTCACACAGAACATGTACAACACTGGCAGCAGCAGTACAAGTAACATCAAATAGAACATGTACAGCACAAGCAGAAGCAGTGCAAGCTTCTTTCACATGGGACAAGAACAGCAGTGTTGTAAGCAACCTTAGACAGAACAGAAACAGCACAGACAAAAGCAGTGCAAGCATCTCTCACATAGAAAAGGTACAACACTAACAGCAGCAGTGCAAGTAACATAGAATAGAACATCTTTAGTGAAGGCCAGGCAGTAGCTGTGCAAGCTTCTTTCACACAGAACATGTACAACACTGGCAGCAGCAGTACAAGTAACATCAAATAGAACATGTACAGCACAAGCAGAAGCAGTGCAAGCCTCTTTCAGATCAGCAATCCAACCATCCTTAGACGGAACAGCTACAGCATAGACAACAGCAGTGCAAGCATCCTCAAACAGAAGGGGCATGAAACAAACAACGTACATAGACAGATCAAATAATGTACAAACAGTACAAATTGCCTCAGATAGAAATGGTACAGTGTATACAGTATCAGTGCAAGCTTCCCTTACATGGAGAAATTACTGTACAACAGGAAGGTAAAGCTAGTCAGACAAGTAAAGTTCAGGCAGCAGCACTACAAGTATCCTCATCCTCAGAAACAAGTGGGACCGAACACACAACAGAAGTACAAGTTTCTTTCACAAACAACAGGAACAGTACAAACAGCAGCAGTAAAAGCACACTTCAAACAGAATATGGAAAGCACAGAAATGATCTCAGATGCCTTTCTCTCACTCATAAATGTGCGCAACAAGTGGCATTGTGTGGGCAGCAGCTGAGCAACCTTCCAGCAAACACAGAAAAAGTACGGCGCAGGAAGCCGCTGCAAATACTTACCTAACACAAATATTACTGGTACAGAATAGATAGTAGCTGTGCAATCATCCTCAGCACAGGACACACAGAGCACAGACAGCAGCAGTGCAAACGTTCCTCACACACAACATGTTCAGCACTGGCTCTTGCAGCACAACATCATGTGGAACAGGTACTGCACAAAAGCAGCAGGGAAGATATCCTCAGCACACCAAGTACAGCACAGAGACTAACAGTACAACCTGTTCAGACAATATAGGTACTGAAAAGGCAATGCAAGCTTCCCTCACATAAACAAATACTATGCAAACAGCTGCAGTGGTTCGGGCATCCTCGGACAGAACAAGCACAACACATGCTGGAGCACTGCAAGCTCCTTTGATAAAAACAAGCACCACACAGACTGCAGTACTGAAAGCATCATCATACAGATCTGCGACAACACAGGAAGCATCAGGGCACGATACCGCCACATAGAACAGGTACTGGGGAGACAACAGCAGTGCAAGCACAGCTCACAGAGAACAAGGACAGCACAGGCCAGCACAGTACTGCAATTGTGTAGTATTGCTACTTTCCAGTAGAAATAAATAACTGGTATGGAATGGGTAACAGCAAAGCAAACTTCCCTCCTACACAAGCAAACTACCCAAGCAAAAGGAGCGGATACTTACCCAAAAAAACATTACTGTTCCAAAAGAGAGGCGTAGAAGAGCAAGCATTCTCCACGCAGAAAACACAGAGCATAGACAGCAACAATAAAAAGTTACCCCACACATAACAAGCAGGGCACAGATAACAGGAGTGCAATCTTTGTCAGACAGAAGAGGGACCGAGAACCAATGCCTACTTTGCTAAGCCATGCCTTACTAGCTCAGATCTGTAGTATCAGGGAAAGCTTCTCTCTCTCTCAAAGAGCTGGTACAACACAGGCAAGCCAACCGTGGCACGTAGTCAGATAAAGTTATGTATTCCCTAGGCCCAGTTCACAAACGAGGACTGGAAAAAATGCAGGCCCTGTGCATGATTTAGCACTCTAAATTAATGGGCGATATGTGAGCAAAAGGCTGTGCAATACATTCATGACTTGGTGCCTATGCAATTTTCACAATGCAAGATGTGACTAGAATCCATATGGTGGGAGCAATAAGTGGTGGAACATGTAAATGATCATATTTGCATGTACAAAAGATGGATGTCCAGGGAGAGACCTGTTATAGAACAGATGCTATAAGCATAACCAAGAAGGAGTAAATTTTACATGTATTTTATCCGCTCACCTTTTTTAAAGGAATTTGTTGTAATCTACGCAGCTCACAAACTGCACATGCATGCTTGAGGTGCAAGTGAGTAACATGTCCATGTGCTACTAGCATGACCAGGATGGGTGTACCAAAGGGACTCCGGTGTTAGAAATATAAGGAAAAAGCCCTGAAAAGTCCAGAAGTGGTGCCCTGCACATGCACAAGGTATGCAAAATGCATGTTGTGCACGCCTGTGGGCGAATACTCTTATTTGATGAATTACTTATATTTCTTTGCACATTTTGATAGAGAGAGCACAGAAATGTGTGTGAATTACTCAGATGCGCTCATTTTCCTTGTAAGCGTAGCTGCTGTTTACAGCATATTTTTGTGACTTCCTGAATTGCCACACCTTGCAGCTTTCCTGAGCTAATAGTTATCTGGGTATAATGGCAGTGTCTGCATTTACTTCTTCTCTGATTCTTTAAGTCTTAGAGGATAAGGGTATTCGATCCACAAAGCCATCCCAGATATCCCTCCTCTGCAGATGACAGGCTCAGCTTCACTCTGACGACTCTCTGAGTCCTTCAGCCCTAGAGGTGAACTGTTCTGTCTCCCTGTGTCAATCTTCTGATCTCTCCATTTCTAGAAATAAAGCTTCCCCTCAATCCTGCAGCTCTGTATGTCTGTGACGATTCACATAGTCCTCTGGGGCCAAGCTGTTATTAGGCCCTGAAATGGCTGTCTCTGGGAGCAGCACAAAGGCTGATTTGCATATGGTTGGTTCCTGTCTGAGGTGCCATGATTTGCAAAATAAACAATGGATTAGAATGTGGTCAAAGTAATCACCAGTGGCTGAGATTAATTCAAGCAGTCTAACCATCATAATTTTTTGTTTTCCTCCATTTGTCCCTGGGGCATGATCACAGTGTAACTGTAACAATCCTCTGCTTGGGTCACCTCTAAAAAAGAACCATGTAGTGTTGTAGATCCCTGTCAGGAAGTCAAGCTCTTGACAACCGTGACAATCTCTTAAACCGCCCATCCCTGGTGGTGAAGCACTGCACCCAGTGTTAATTTGAGCCAGGGGTGTCCGGTGCTCAGCACTGGCACTTAATTGTCAACACCAGTACTTATGACAGCCTGCCACATGTTGGCGCGGTCTGTCTAATTTTAGATGAACATAAGAGCAGTTGTTTTTAAATTCAATATACATTAAACATGACATTCCTTCCACCCAAGCCATTCTTACAGCTTTTGGGCCTGGAATAGTCTGAATTGTTACAATTGGAACAGTGTGATGGTTAGCGGTTGTGTTGGTACCTTCATTGGTAGAGCTGGCAGGGGCAATGGGTGTTGCAAACTGCAGTGATCTCCTGGCAAGGGCCCTGGCACTTATATTTTTTACAAATTAAGCGCTGAAGTCTGCACCTCTGTAATTATTCCGTGAACTGGCATCCTCCGTTTTTGAAGTTCAGTCCTCTTGTGACAATTGTGACAATTGCCTGAACTCTCCATCCCATAGGAAGGATACTATATGCCTGCATACCCAGGGCTGCGATGGAAAGGGCCAGACGAGCCCCCTGAAATGTAGATCATTGGAGGCAAAGTATCTATATCTCTTCAACAATCCCTCAAACTGTTGCCCTTGGAGTTCAAGTGCTGCATCCCAGTAAGAACCCCATGTAGTGCCCAGCCCTGATTGTGAAGATTTAGCCACCTGTGTGACAATGTCCTTCAGAACTGTTCATCCATTGCCAAAGGTTGAACTATGTATCCCTGTGACAGCACTATTAGCCGTTGATCCTCGGCGGTGAAGACCTCTATCTCTGAGGCTATCCCACGAGCTGCCCATCCCTGAGAGTGAAGTACTGTAGCCCTGTGCCAGTTTCCTGACTTGTACATCAATCCCTGGATGCATAACAATGTATCCCAGTGGCAATTCCCTGAGCTGCCCATCCCTGGAGCAAAGCTCTACTTCCCCGTGGCAATGGCCTGAGCTGTCCATCCCTGGAGCAAAGTTCTGCATTCCTGTTGCAATGGCGTGAGTTGACAATCCCTGAAGCAAAGCTTTACATCCCTGTGGCAATGGCATGAGCTGTCCATCCCCGGAGCAAAACTCTACACCCATGTGGCAATGGCGTGAGCTGTCCATCCCTGGAGCAAAGCTCTGCATTTCTGTGGCAATGGCGTGAGTTGTCCACCCCTGAAGCATAGCTCTACACCCCTGTGGCAATGGCGTGAGCTGTCCATCCCGGGAGCAAAGCTCTACATCCCTGTGGCAATGGCGTGAGCTGTCCATCCCCGGAGGAAAACTCTACACCCCTGTGGCAATGGCGTGAGCTGTCCATCCCGGAGCAAAGCTCTACACCCCTGTGGCAATGGCGTGAGCTGTCCATCCCAGAGCAAAGCTCTGCATCCCTGTGGCAGTGGCCTGAGCTGTCCATCCCCGGACCAAAGCTCTACATCCCTGTGGCAATGGTGTGAGCTGTCCAACCCTAAAGCAAAGCTCTGCTTTCCTGTGGCAATTCACTAAGCTGTCCTTCCCTGAAGACAAGGCGCTGCTTGCCGGGGGAAACTCTAAACTGTCTATCCGTGGAGCAAGGCTCTGCAAACCCCTGGCAATCCCATGAGCTGTCCATCCCTGGGGCAAAGCTCTGCATCCCTGTGGCAATGGCCTGAGCTGTCCTTCCGGGGAGCAAAGCTCTGCATCCCTGTGGCAAAGGTGTGAGCTGTCCATCCCCGGAGCAAAGCTCTGAATCACTGTGGCAGTCCCATTGACTGCCCATCCCTGGAGCAAAGCTTGGCATCCCTGTGGCAGTCCCAAGAGCTGTACACCCCTGGAGCAAAGCTCTGCATCCCCGTGGCAGTCCCATGAACTGCCCCTCCCTGGAGCAAAGCTCTGCAACCCTGTGGCAGTCCCATGAACTGCCCCTCCCTGGAGTAAAGCTCTGCATCCCTGTGGCAGTCCCATGAACTGCCCCTCCCTGGAGCAAAGCTCTCCATCCCTGTGGCAGTCCCATGAACTGCCCCTCCATGGAGCAAAGCTCTCCATCCCTGTGGCAGGCCCATGAACTGCCCCTCCCTGGAGCAAAGCTCTGCATCCCTGTGGCAGTCCCATGAACTGCCCCTCCCTGGAGCAAAGCTCTGCATCCCTGTGGCAGTCCCATGAACTGCCCCTCCCTGGAGCAAAGCTCTGCGTTCCTGTGGCAGTCCCAAGAGCTGTCCACCCCTGGAGCAAAGCTCTGCATCCCCGTGGCAGTCCTATGAAATGTCCCTCCCTGGAGCAAAGCTCTGCATCCCTGTGGCAGTCCCAAGAACTGTACACCCCTGGAGCAAAGCTCTGCATCCCTGTGGCAGTCCCATGAACTGCCCCTCCCTGGAGCAAAGCTCTGCAACCCTGTGGCAGTCCCATGAACTGCCCCTACCTGGAGCAGAGCTCTGCAACCATGTAGCAGTACCATGAACTGCCCCTCCCAGGAGTAAAGCTCTGCATCCCTGTGGCAGTCCCATGACCTGCCCCCCCCCTGTGGTAGTCTCATGACCTGCCCCTCCCTTGAGCACAGCTCTGCATCCCTGTGGCAGTCCCATGAACTGCCCCTCCCTGGAGCAAAGCTCTGCAACCCTGTGGCAGTCCCATGAACTGCCCCTACCTGGAGCAGAGCTCTGCAACCATGTAGCAGTCCCATGAACTGCCCCTCCCAGGAGTAAAGCTCTGCATCCCTGTGGCAGTCCCATGACCTGCCCCTCCCTGTGGTAGTCTCATGACCTGCCCCTCCCTTGAGCACAGCTCTGCATCCCTGTGGCAGTCCCATGAACTGCCCCTCCCTGGAGCAAAGCTCTGCATCCCTGTGGCAGTCCCATGAACTGCGCCTCCCTGGAGCAAAGCCCTGCATCGCTGTTGCAGTCCCCTGGGCTGTCCTTCTCTGGAGCAAAGCCCTGCATCTCTCTGACAATCCCCTGAGTTGTCCTTCCTGGATGCAAGGTTCTGCACACCTGTAGCAATCCCCTGTGCTATACATCGAGGAAGCAAAGCTCTGCATCACTGTGGCAGTCCCATGACCTGCCCCTCCCTGTGGTAGTCTCATGACCTGCCCCTCCCTTGAGCACAGCTCTGCATCCCTGTGGCAGTCCCATGAACTGCCCCTCCCTGGGCAAAGCTCTGCATCCCTGTGGCAGTCCCATGAACTGCGCCTCCCTGGAGCAAAGCCCTGCATCGCTGTGGCAGTCCCATGAACTGCCCCTCCCTGGAGCAAAGCTCTCCATCCCTGTGGCAGTCCCATGAACTGCGCCTCCCTGGAGCAAAGCCCTGCATCGCTGTGGCAGTCCCCTGGCTGTCCTTCTCTGGAGCAAAGCCCTGCATCTCTCTGACAATCCCCTGAGTTGTCCTTCCTGGATGCAAGGTTCTGCACACCTGAAGCAATCCCCTGTGCTATCCATCAAGGAAGCAAAGCTCTGAATCCCAGTGGCAACCTGTGGCACACACAGTAATTCAACACTTCATCACTGTTCCAAACACCTCTTCTCCTGAAATTACAAATGGCCAGTTTTTATTCTTATTCTTATTGCTCAGAGAAATTAATCCAATCACTGCCATCCACGAGTCCCATATTTTTAATTAAAGGATCCGTTCATCATTATATTCAGTAAAATATTTTGTACACTGTCAGCCTTAGGCAACATGTGTTTCACAGTTTTGAATGCTTCGTCAGGGTTTGGTCTTCATGTACCCCTGTGTAGCGGATTCCCAGCGTTGGATGTATAGGCCAGCCCCCAGTGCGGCCTATTGTCTGCATCTGGACAGTATGTCAAGATAGCACGGTCAAGTGGTGTTTGAACATCCTATTGGAACAGTCAGAGGAATGAGAAGAAATGACACAAGCATCATTCAAAATAGCCATATTGATAAAGACTTTAGAAGGCTGGTAGGAGTCATTAAAGAGAAATGGATGCCTTTGGAAGGATGCATTGCCTAAAGAGGAGATCCAGAGGATAGTAATGTTGTAAAGGGGCCAGGGAAGAGGTACATGGACCATTGGAGCGATGTAGTAGCTTCAGAAGAAACGTAGGGGTTCTTGAATAGGCACAGGGGCTAGCGAAGTAGTGCCAAATCACTGAAGACATGCGGAGGCCCTTGCAGACATGCCAGGGCTGTGAGAGAAATACTGGGGCCATTGGTGTGATACAGAGGCATTTGAAAAGGCTCATGGGCTATGGCAGTGGAGCCAAGGCTATTGTAAAGGTGTAAGAATAGAGAGATATATAGGGAATATATAAAAAGGGCCAGTATTTCTGGACAAGCGACAAAATCTGATCTCCTGACATATGGTGCTCTTACTATGTGTCAGCCTTCAGACCGACAGCTCTGCAACCGAAACTCTTAAGCCTTCTGTAAAATGTTGTTGGTCTGTCAAAATTCCATATCTTCTAGTCTTTTAATCATTTAAGACACATTGAGTTTTTGTCACTTTGTATGATTATCATGCTATGGACATGGAAGCTCTAGGCATCAATAACATCTTGTAATTTGTAAACTCTCGCTTAACAAGTGTTTCCGATAACGTCATTGTGTTCATTGCATTGCTCAACTTATGCGGTGTGCTACTTTATATTTTGAACACCTAGGGCCATATTAGCAACAAAATGCGATAAATATCGCAGAGCACGCTTAGCGCGAAATATTTTATCGCCAGCTATCGCTGGAATATATCGCCACGCTAACGCTGTATTAGCAACAATTAGCGCTATGGCGATGATTATTCCAGCGATAGCGGATATATGCGAGAATATCGCTGGAAAACCAGCGATATTCTCGCATTAACGCTAAGGTGGATTCAGCATTAGAATCCACCTCCTATACTACAAACAGGTAAGTCATAGTCAGTAGCAGGTGATAAAATATAGCGATAAACGCGCTTAGCGCGATTTATTTTATCGCTTCGCCTGCCTTGATAATAGGGGTTAGTGGTGTTAGCGACTGTTTACAGTCGCTTTTAGTGGGGAATGCCTACCTTGCATGTCATTAGCGATAAATATCGCTGACATGCAAGGCGATGTAATTCCTGGCCTCTAACGCCTGAAAGCTGTCGCTAACGCCTGTTAGCGACAGTTTGCTAATAGGGCGTTAAAAATATCGCCGATTTAGCGGCAAAAAGTGCCGCTAAATCGGCGATAAAGCCCTTGATAATATGCCCCCTAATTCCTAAAGGTGTACTGACGCTTCTGTCGCAAGCGTCTTGCCTTTGAAAACACTTTTGCCATTTCAATGGCAGGCAATCAGTGTAGAAAATGAGGGGGGACCAGCTGGAGCCCAGACCCGGCACTTATTGTTGAGCTGGATTGGGGATCCGGTGCCCCACAGTGAAATATGCGGAACTGGTCTCCGTGCAGATTGCTGGCACCAGGACATACTCAACAGCCTCATACGTTGTCTGCTTTCCATTCTGAGCAGCAGCCTGCAGGAGGTGTCAAGAGTGCGTGGTCGGGAGAAACACAAAGTGAGCATTTAAAAATGTAACACAGTGGTTAGGGTTGTCTGTAGCAATAAGACATTATTTCTACCCAAAGGAACCCTTTTAGCATTACCTTATATTAATGACACATTGAGTAAGGTTCTAGCCCCATGCCTTACAGCTTGCATGCAGCTCCGTGATGGCAGCTCATTGTGCTATACGGGAAGTTTGCAACTTATGAAAGCAACAAAAACGATCTCTGTCGAAAACAGTAGCTCACTTACCTCTTATTTGTGTTCTGCATTTTACACGATGTGCTTTGCAGTAAGCACTTAAACCCTCTAAGCTAATTTATGAGTCAAAACTCAGATCTCCAAGTGCATTATCACCCAGAGTTATCTTAGCATTATTATCCCCTGAAAATTGCTGGGCACACAGATAGCTGTAGCAGGTGCCTTAACCCCATAAGGTGCTTTAAAATTCTGCCTCTTTGTGACCATTTAACTAATGAGGACAGATATACTATCACGTTTGCCCCTGTTGCCAATTTCCTTGCTGAAGTGTATTTAAAAATTAAATGTACAATTTGACTGTCAGACTCTGCTTTCCATGGCTTCACCCCTCGTGACTCCACCCCCTTAACGCTGCCACTCAGTGACCGCCAATGTATGGTTCCCAGAGGAAATGTTTTCCAATTCCAGCACTGAAGAGCATTACTGCACGCGCTGCACCCTATCGAGTTGCTCTATTTTGTATATCACGACTGTTCAGTGTGCCCACAAGTACTTGTGAGTGCGGTATTTCATGCCGCAGTGACCCACGTGTGGTTGTTTTAAGGATTAGTGAGTGCACCGCATGTAGTGTGCGGAAGCTCCTGCAGTGGGCGCGTGGGTGTCTCCTTCGAATCATAGTGTTGTCTCGCGCGCTCAGCGAGCCACCTGGGCAAGGCCGAGCGCAACTTAGCGCGCGCCGCCATTATGGCGGTCGCACCGGTCCCCGGGCCAGGAGTTGCGATGGGAGGAGAGGGGGTCGCAAGGCACCCCCCCCCCTCACCTCCAACAGTCACAGACCAATGGGTGGACGGCTGGTGGCGTGAACCGGAAGCTCTTCAAGTGCTTCCGGTTCACATGCTCGCTGTCGTCCATAGGGGCAAGCCGGCTTAATCTGGCTGCCCTGGCGCCACCCCCCACCCCCCTTTAAAAGGGGGCAGGGGGAGTAGGAGCAGTCTCTCTTTTGCTGGTCCCCTGCTCCTCGGACGCACGACACCCGGGCCATAGGCGGCCCGTAATTTGTTTTCCTTCGTGTTTTACAGGCGGAGGTCGCGTGGTTTCTGGATCCTCGGGCGGAGGTGTACGGGATCGGCGTGGGGCAAGCTGATCAGCGGAACCCCAGAGGAGGCGGAGGACGCGTGGTTCCTGGATTCTCGGACGGAGGTCGCGTGGTGTATGGGATCGGCGTGGAGCAAGCTGATCAGTAGGACCCCAGAAGAGGCGAGTGGTTTGCGGGGCATCGGGGAGGCTGGTGAGCGCGTGTTGTGCCTGCCGCGAGCCCAGCGTGAGGGCCCGGCGGGAAGAGCGGGTCCGTTTGCAAGAGACCGGTGAGGGTAAGGGGGCTTGCCTGAATGAGCGGACGTGCGCGGTGACCAAGGAGTGTCGGCGGCAGCGCCGGGGGCGAGCCGTGAGCGTCTCTGAGGCCGGCGGGAAGAGGGCAGAGCGCCCGATTGGGTGCGCTGGGGGCAGGGAGAGTCACTGTGGCCTAATGGTGAAGGTCTGAAGTTTGGGTGTTCAGTCCCTGGTCTTGCAACAGCGCTGAAAATATATGCATGTTTAATTCTTGGCAGTCTTGAGAGTGCCTCGTGTGTCAGGTTGGGCTGAGCCAGTGGTGGGGGCGGCAGGCCTGTGGAGGGCGCAAATAATTTCTTGGCAGTAGAGACATTGGGGAAAGCTAGCCACAAGCACGCGGGAGATAATTATCGTTGGGACTAATTAGCTTTGTGGTCGTATAGGTTGTTTCTTCGCCAGCATTAATTATTTGCATAAGGCCAGGTAGACTGTGGTCATTGGTCTGCACTAGATGTTTAAAAGGGTTGAGCATGTGCATTCAGTGAATAAAGAGGCCACCTGTGTTTGAGGGGGCTGCTGGTTTCTTTGCGGGTAAGGGGGCAGGGGCGCGCGCTGCGCAACACGAGAGTATTCTTTTGTGCCCTTACAGCCACAGCAAGTTTTGAAGACGTCGCAGCATTGCCGCAAGACTTCAAAGGCAAGGAGGGCCATCGAAGGGTACGGTGGATCGCTTGAGAAGGCAGCACCGGCAGGTCAGCATTCCGCGGTTTCCGGGAGCCACACGGGTTTGAGTGGGCGACTCACCTGAGCTCACTGGGTTAGCCAGTGGGTCGTGGCTCTGGTTACGTGGGTGCAGAGACCGGCCGGTGGCTGCTACAACCCCTCAGGTACAGGTGTGTGCATAGGGTTCGGGTCGGTGCGCAGGGTCTCACAGTGGTTTAGAGGATAACAGCGCATTGCACCGCGATGGCTCCTAAGGCAAAGAAGAGTGAGAAGCGGTCACGGACTGACGTCATGCTTGAGGCTTTGATGCAACAGGTGCAGGTCATGGGGCAGGCTTTAAATAGATTACAAGAGAAAGTGGATGGTCCGGTAGGAGAGGAAGGGAGGCCCAGGCGGGTGGTCGTGCCTCCAAAGCAATTTTCGCCTCCATTGCCCAAGCGTAGCAGGCACAAGAAAAACGGCGGGGGAGGAGGGGGAAGGGCCCCGGGACTACCACCAGGAGAGGTGGTACCTATACCACAGGAGCCAATGCCAAGCCCGCGGGGAGAGGGGGAGCCGAGTGCACCAGGGCATGTGGTGCCGGTGGAAGGACAGCCCCCGGCCACATCGGTTCCTTTATCAGGGGGGGTCACCCCACAGCAGCCGGACATAGTGTCCAGTCTGGCGGCAGTACTTCCGTGGCTGGAGACGGTAGGGGGATGGTCCCCAGCAGCTGGGGCTTCAGGCAACGGGGGTGATGCTCTTGAGAAGGCCAGACGTATTGTGGCACAGTTGGGGAGAGACCAGCCAAACGGGGCGCCAGCTATACTGGGTGGTGGCAGACTACCAGCCGTCACAGGGCCAGTAGGTGGGGGTGGAGGCCCAGTGATACCGGAAAAGGCACCTGTGCCGAATGGGGTGCCGGCAGTACCAGTTGGGGGTTCAACCCCTGTGATCACGGTACCAGTAATACCAGTAGGTGGTGGCGGAGGCCCAGTGGTACCAGCAGGCGCAACAACGGATCCGGGAACAGCAACGCTGGTTGATACAGCGGTTCCCACAGGTATGAGTAAACCATTGCCTCCTTTAGGTATGGGGGAGATGCGCTCAGGCAGGGAACATGTAGGGCGACATTTGTCCCAAGAGACAAAAGAGAAGATATGGAAGGGGCATATGTGAGTATCTTCTCCCTATTGATAGATGAGACAGAAAGGGAGGAGGCCAAGAAGAACAAAGAGTGGACACATCACAAGGAGTGGTCAAACATAATTTTGAAGTACAGAGTAGAGGAGAATTTAGCCAATTGGATACAGGGTTTCACTATCTACATGGCAATCATGCTGGAACGTTTCCCCGAGGTAGGGTCTGAGATGGCGTGCTATCAAAATAGGATCACCGTCGCACAGGCCACTCAAGGGGGCAATGGGTGGAAAGAATATGATAAGGAGTTCAGGAGGGCAAAGGCACAGGACCCAGCTTTAGGTTGGAATCAGACTGACATGTTTATTCATCTAAAACATCTGGTACAAGGGTCATCCGACAGTCGGGGTCAGACACATGACAACGTTAAGTATCAGCCCTTTCGTTCAGGCTTCACGGGAAACACAGGAGGCGCCACTGGGAAATCAGGGGGCGCTGGGAGGAAGGGTGTGTGCTTTGACTTCAATAAACGGACCTGTAGCAGAGCGCCAGGCACCTGTAGGTTCAAGCATTCCTGTGGTTTCTGTGGAAACGCGTCCCACCCTGAGTCCAAGTGTCTCAAGAAGTCCAGAGAAAAGGGGGGCAAGAAGCCGGATTGAGGAACTGCCCGTTTTTAAGGCTAGATCCCCCATCAACATTAGCGCCATGATCCCCTGGTTAAACTTGTATAATTGCCCCGTTGCTGCAAGGGTTATCAGGGAGGGGTTTTTAGAAGGTTTTAGGATACCGGCGCAGGGTTGCAAGGGCGTGGCATTTTGCAAGAACCAGCTTTCAGTTAGGTCCAATTCAGGAATAGCGGCGCAAAAAATTGAGAAGGAGGTAAAGTTGGGTAGAGTGGCGGGCCCATTCGACAAAATCCCAATGCAGGACTTCGTCTGCTCCCCACTGGGGGTGGTTCCCAAGAAGGTGGAGGGGGAGTTCCGTTTGATTCACAATCTTTCCGCGCCTCTGGGTAATTCAGTGAATGAGGCGATTTCAGACTCTGTGCAGTGTGAAATATGCATCCTTTGATCAGGCGGTAGACATGCTGAGAGTTTTGGGTCAAGGGACATTGATGGCGAAATCTGACATTGAATCAGCATTCCGCTTACTGCCAGTGCACCCTATGGATTGTCACCTCCTGGGTTTTCAGTTCCAGGGGAAATACTATGTGGACAAATGTATGCCAATGGGTTGTTCAGTCTCTTGTGCATATTTTGAGAAATTTAGTTACTTTTTGGAGTGGGCTTTCAGGCGCGACTCGGGTCACAAATGGGTTTTACACTACCTCGATGATTTCCTCTTCCTCGGGGCGCCACGAACGGGGGAATGCAAGACAGCCTTGGCGAATTTCTGCGCTCTCATGCAGGAGTTCGGTGTCCCATTGGCACCAGGGAAGACGGTGGGCCCTACCACAAAGATTGAATTCCTAGGGATCGAGCTGGATTCTGTGGAAGGGGTATTTAGGCTGCCAGATAGTAAAGTGCAAGATTTTAGGTTAGCACTGCAGCAATGCCTTCTGAAAGAAAAGGTTACTCTGCATCAGTTACAGCAGGTGGTAGGACAACTGAACTTTGCACTGCGCATTATACCGATGGCGCGCCCCTTTTCCGGCTCCATTGCGCAGGCTATGTCTGGGCTCAAAGAGAAACATCATCACACCAGACTATCCAGCGAGGTCAAACAGGACATGCTCATTTGGAAGGCATTCCTGAGCGATTTCAACGGTAGGGTGGTGTGGCCTGGTCCGCCCAGGGCCAGTCCAGAATTGGGGCTGATGACCGACGCGGCGGGTAGCGAGGGCTTCGGAGCCATTTTGGGGCCTGAATGGATTGCGCAGTGGTGGCCGGGTTGGTGGAAAGAATCAGGGCTCACAAGTAACATAAGCTTCCTTGAGCTCTTTCCCATATTGGTGGCACTGTCCGTTTGGCCTGAAGAATTGAGAAATCAGTCTGTTATATTCTGGTCAGATAACATGGCGGTGGTGGACTCCATTAATAATCAAGCGGCAAAGTGCACTATGATTCTGAGACTTTTGAAAGAGATCGTGTTGCAATGTATGAAATTAAATGTACTTTTTAGAGCCAAACACGTGCCGGGTATATTGAATCATGCTGCTGATGCATTGTCTCGTTTTAAAATGCAGGCATTCAGGTCCCACCTCCCAGAAGCAGCGAGGTACCCAACACCTTTCCCAGAACAGCTTTGGCAACTTGGTGCCCCCACCTATCGGACCTCGTGGCAGCTAGCCTAGCACCCAGGACGAGGAGAGCATATGAAGGGGCGTTTTGGTCATTTTGTCAGTTCTTGGGGGATAGTTGGGTGCAGACCTGGCACGATCCAGGGGCAGTGGTCACTTACCTTGGTTTCCTGAGGGATGAAGGGCACTCAGTAGCGCGGGCTAGGCGACACATTACGGCCATCTCCTTTTTGCCAAAGCAAAAGGGAAGGGGGATCCGACAAAGAATTTTGTAGTGCGCCAGGCCTTGAAGGGATGGCAACGCTTGCAGGGTGCGCAACCGGACAAAAGGAGACCTATAGGAGTGGACACATTGGCTAGTTTATTGGCGGCTTTACAGAGGGTTTGTAGCTCCCCGGGGGAAGTTACATTGTTCCAAGCGGCCTTTGCCCTCGCATTTTATGGTGCGTTTAGGGTGGGAGAACTGGTGCCAAGGAACAAACAAGATTGGCAAGGGGGCCTCCAGCTTGAACACGTAAAAATCAACGGGGACTCCATGCTGATCTCCTTACACAGGTCCAAAACTGATCAGGGTGGAAGGGGTGATAGCATAGTTCTTCATAGAGCTAGAGGTAATACGTGTTGCCCGGTTGCCAGACTAGAAGCCTTCATGGCACAGCGGATGTGTACAGCAGGCCCCCTTTTGATACATAGCGACGGGTCGCCCCTCACTACTTTTCAGTTTAAAAGAGTCATGGGTTTAGCCATTCAAGACGCTGGTTTGGTGTCAGCGGATTTTGGGACCCATTCCTTTAGGATTGGGGCGGCCACCGAGGCGGTGGCAAGGGGCCTCAGGGAGGAGCAGGTCAAGAGGATCGGTAGGTGGTCATCTAACTGCTTTAAGCGCTATGTGCGGCTACACATGCTCTAGCTCGTATGTTTCCTTTTGTAGGTTAAATCTGTTGTCATGTGAAGAGTAACTGTCTTCACCCTGTGACTCAGGGAGAAGGTTCCGCCAGTACACTGTTACATAGTATCATGGCAGCAGTCTTAGATTGTGTGGTCTCTCGACAGGGCACTGTAGGTACTGATAATTTTCCATTTCCGTGTTTGCTTGCAGTTTCTTCATCCTGTGACTCAGGGGAGAAGTTTGCATCAATACATCAACGCGAGGGCTGGAGGTCCCCTTGTCACTCAAGGGGAAGGCGGTCCACAAACAACGAACGAGCAGAACAGGTGATGGCCCAAGTTCTCCCCAGGGCCCCGGAGCAACAAGAAATCTGGGTCATTGGTCATTCATATGTACGTCGCTTAAAAAATTTCTTTTCAGGAGACCACGAGAAAAGGGCACGTAAGTTGGGAGCAAGAATAGTGTTTCACGGACGGGGCGGCCTGTGCGTGGGGCAATTCAGGGAGCTGGTGAACCGCGCTTTAAGTGAAAGTAAGGGACCACCAGCAATCTGGATCCTGCACCTGGGGGGTAACGACTTGGCTCAACTAGGACGGAGGGTACTGGTTGAGGTATTGCTCACTGAGGTGGGATGGTTGGCTAAGAGGTGCCCCAACGCCATGATTGTCTGGTCGCACATGATCCCAAGGTTCCAATGGAGAGGGGGCGAGTCAGTGAAAGCATTGAATCACGCGGTAAAGCGGATCAACAATAAGTTTGATAGTCTTTTTAGGTCCCCAACATTGAAGTCAATGGGGCACGGGTACATCAGGGGCGACCAGTTCTTTTTGCAGGACGGGGTTCATTTATCGTCAAAAGGAAATCAAGCCTTTTTGGAGGACATTTTTGCATGGTTAGAGGGAACGAGACACAGGGCATGACCTCCCAGTGGACTGAGGGGGGGGCCAGATAGTCGGGCAACTATGCTGGCCTGTGGCGGTAAGGTCATGATTGGTAAGCATAGTCTGCGGCCCTTAGCGGCCATCAACAGTTAACTCCAGGGGCAGCGGCAGCCGGTCGGTAAGCTGTCGGGGTGCGGGGGCCGGGGGAGTCACTCTTTCCAGTAGGCCTGTGGCCACCCTCGCACGCGCATGCGCAACAGGGCGCATGGGTGCAGATTTTGCAGCCCCCGTTATGGAGTTTAAGGCTCAGGGCGTAGGGGGGGCCCGGGGGAAAGTATCCGTCCGACAAGCTGTACCCCCTACGCAAGCTTACTCCGGTGGAGTAGTTGTAGTTTACCAGATCCGTGGGCTGCCAGTCATTGACCTTGCCGTAGGCTCTAGAGGGGACACGCAGAAAGTAAAGTATATGCATTTTTAGATTACGGTAGGAGTGGCTCTTGTATTAGAACATGTTAAGGTTAGACAAGTGACATCATGTATCTTTCAATGTATGTTGGACTTTCTGCGTTAATTTGTACATAATGTAAAATAATATACAATGTTTTAATTATGTAAATAAATACGGCCGGGGGGTCACTCCCCCTAATCCAAAAAAGTGTGGTTGTGAAATGCTTGCCTCAGGGGTCAAGGGAGTACGCAAACATCTGAGGGTGGTCTCGGGTTCTTAACAAGAGGGGACTTAGGCAGTACCAAGCCATATCATCATGCACAATGCAGGTTGGTGCCCCCATGCCTTCCCCGGCCTTCAAGGGCAGCCCGCCCTCCCCCGCTGCACTCACAGGCAGAGTACGTCTCTATTACTCAGTTCGCCCCGATGAGCAGGATTGTCTGGACTGACAGCGGCCCCTCCATTATTCATCTACCTGCATTTTCAAGGCCTGCCTCTGTACTGACGAGAATGCACCCATTATAGAGGGAACACGAGGGAGAAACCTGAGCAGAGAGGGATGGAACAGAGAGATGGCAGAGATGGCAGTCGGAGGGTTAAAGATGATAGCGTGCAAGAGAAGCAGTGCCAAAAGGGTGTGGGGGGCGAAGGAGAGGGCAGGAGGGACTCCCGAAGCAGAGAATGATAGACTGGAGCTGGCGAGAAAGGAGAGACAGGAGAGGAGAGGACCATAGTAGAGGAATCCAGGGTAAACCCAGTGCAAGGAGTGATAGAGAAGAAATATTGCATCAGAAAAAGACAAGGGAGAGATGAGAGGAGGGCTTATGCCGGACGGGAGATGAAGTGATGCACTGGAGCAGAGCAAGCCCAAAACAGGGGGTGGAGCAGAGAGTCTTTGTGGTAGAGGCGGGAGTAGCAGAGGGACTGAGCTGGAAGTGGGCGAGAGCCATGGGACTGAACTTCATGGCAGCGGCGGCTCCTCCGCTAAGGTGGAGGAGTGTCGCCCCACTTCCTTGAAGCAGTAAGAGAAAGGAAAAAATAAAATGATAATAAGGTAATGTTATTATCATTTGATATTTTCCTCCTGCTGCAGCAGCGTGCGTGACAGGGCGGGGCGGGGCTGCAGAGCAGGGGAGGAGTGGCAGCACCCTCCTAAGTGCACAATGACTGTTCAGCCGGCCCTATTGGGCTGGCCAAATAGTCATGCACACTTTCCCTGTTGTCCATGTGGGCTGCATTACAGCCTGCATGGAGAACATGCCCAGGCCCCATGTCCCTGTCTGAGCGCCGAACCACGGCGCTCAGACCAATCACAAAGCTGCATTGGTCAGGGGAGCCTGGCTGCCTGCTTCCTGTTTCATTCCTGACACGAGGAGAGACGCGGCGGTAAGGTAAGTTTTTCTTTCTTTTTAAATATCCCCTTACTCCCCCCCTGCCATCCACCCGCATCACCCCCCCACCCCCGATCCATGCCGGCCGCTACTGCTTCATGGAGGCATAGAGCAGAGAACTGTGAGAGGAAGGGGTGCACTACAATCTCATCGGGAAATGACCAGACAGAGCAGACAGAGTAAAATAGATATCTCTGCTGATTAATGTACCTGCTGCTGATGTAGTTGGCCATTCTAATGAAAAATTGGATCAAATTCTAGCACGTGCAACCCAGTATTTCATCTTTCTGAGGAAATTAAATGGGCACCATCGAACTTTCTGGGTACTATGTCATCTGTTATATGTTTGAGACTTCTATGAGTTAATGATATTCAAGTGGTAAATGTATTTTCATTCGTTCAAATTCTAATTAATACTCTAATCTAAATCCTATAAGTTAAGTTCAAAGAAGTGAGAGGAAGTTGCCCATAATTTGCATAGTCCATGTAGGCTACCCAAATCCAAAGGCATGTCCCGTAGTGCTGTGTTTCCCAAACCTTTTGCCTCGATTTTTGGTGGGTCATGAAAATACAATCACTAAATAAAGATGCTTTTAAATTCTGTCTTTATCTTGTCACATTTGCCACACTTCAAAGGCAGAGGTCAAATGCCAGGCTCTGTCTTCTGACAAATTGCTGCTAATTTTTTTTTTAACATGGGGACTGATGTTTACAAACTTTTCTCAGTTTGCAGTCGGAGAAAGATAAGTAAAGTAAAATATGGGACAATCTTGCTTGGGTGCAGGGAGTGTGAAAGGAAAGACTGTAGGAAGTCCTTTTGATGTAATGCACAACATGTAAAATACCTGTAAATGAGCTGTAGACATTCAGCAGTTAGAGAAGCACAATTGAGAAACATTTTTTTGTAATTCTGAAGTGTGATGGAAACAGAGATTTTAATAGGATCAAAACAAATCAAGACACTTTACTTGATGATTCAAAATTGATACATTTTCACTGAAACACGATTTCCACACATTGTCATATGTGTGCAATATAGTTTTATCAGTAAAACTGTATGTCTGTGCATATTTAGTGGTAATAGCACTGGAAGATGTGCCATCTGTAAATGACAGCGCGCTACCACACAATGCTTTAGTTATCTTAAAAAATCACCTGCCTCATGCCCATTAAAGCTAGTTGGATCATAAAAGTTTGCTGTTCTAAAAATTGGGTAGTGGTTCTGAAAAGTTTGGGAATTACTGTGTTAGTGCATAAAAAATTCCCGGAATCCAATGGGAGCGAGAATGATAGCAAGGCAACACGGACAACGGGAGGGAGGGTGGTGCAAGGCAGCACAGACAACAGGATGGAGAGTGGGGGCAAGTCAACACGGACAATAGGAGGTAGGGTGGGGGCAGCCCAATAAGGACAATGAAAGGATGAAGGGTGATTGGCGGCAAGCCACACTGACAGGGGAATAACACGGAGGGGGAAGAAGTGGTACGAAGGAGCCAGCTGAAAAAAGACGCATTCCGGTTGAGTGTTTAAATAGAAAGAAACAAGTAGAATCTAAAATAATGAGATGTGGAAGGACGCAAGTACTGTGTTAATGATCCAAGGAAGGGACAAACACTCGAAGAAGGAAGCCTATAGCAGCTGACCAAAAAGAAGCAAGCAATGAGACTGGCAATGAAGTCAACCAATCGTAAGCAATGAGCGATTTCTAAGGCCACTAATAAAAAGCAAAAGGTCTTGAAGAGACAGCGCATACACTGCCTAGGTGAGATCTAAAAAGGAAAGCTATGTTTCGTTGATATAATAATAAAGGGTCATTTCCAGTCAATAAAACATGTTCTGAGTCTATTTTTAAAGAGATCATGCTTTGGTGCTAGCACTCAGATATTGGTGAATTTTGGATCAATATATGCGTCTGCCAGAATCCATTAGCTTTGCTAATCGCCTTATTCAATACTCTCACACGTTCTTTTAGAACAGAAAGCAATCAATTGTTCCCTGAGCCGGTAATCAACGGTGTTCGCTGTTTATTCCTCATTAGTCCCATTCCCTCCTCCTTGACTCACAATACACTCTCCCTGTGCTATGGCTTGTAAGGCAAGAATTTACAATGTGAAAGGTAACTCACAACTTTGTTAGTCCAGCCCAGCCCTTTTTAAGCCCATGATGACATGATTTGGACCCATGAGTCACTATAACAGGTATCTGTGGTACCCACTTCATCAGGACTGTTAATACCGACCTGGTAATTACTTTTTAATGCCTCGTTTATTGACCTAAGAAGTATTGGAGCACATGCAATGGAGGCGAAACACTACTAATGTTTTAATTTAAATAGAATAAAGATATGCTGGTGCTTTGTACTTATTCTGGCAATCACTTCCTGGAGAGCAATTACCACAGGTGGCATGCAGCCCTCTGTGCTGGGATGATATTTTTAAAAGGAAACATGAAAGAAGCTAATTTATGGATGTATTTAGCGTTCACCGCAAATGCAAAACAGGCCCAGTGTTGCAAAGCTGTTTCACCTGCAAAAGGTTAATCGATATGGAAATCGGGTTGCAAATTAATACCCAATGTTAACAATCTGTGAAGATTTGCTCCAGTCAATGTTTCGCTTACTTGATCGCCACCAAAATAAAAGCCCAATGATTTTATCGAGCACCCGGCACATTGTGCTTTTCAGACTGTACGCATTGTGTGTTTTGTGGGTGATATTTTGGAGCGGGGGCAGTTGGGGGGGGAGGGGGTTTAAGGTGTAGAGACTTTGGGGCTTATTTACAAGCCCCTTGCACCACTTTTGCGTCATTTTTAACATGGGAAAAGTGACGCAAAAGTGGCGCAAGGGGCTTGTAAATCTGCCCCTTTAAACGGGAGACCATTAAATGAGGGGGAGGGAGGCATTGCCTATAAAGTGATATATGCAGTGCTTAAAGAGGTTGAAATCAGTTTAATACTAGTAGTCCCACAATTTTATGTTGAAAAAACACAAATACTAATTGGAACTGCACCTCCCTAGCATCTTGAATGTAGCCTTGCGTTCTTAAGGATTCAAGCGGCGGCCCAGACGGGTAAGTGATGCACGCCCCACTTCCCACACTCCTCCGCTCTAGATTGTGGGTCCGCCAAGCTATGGTGGGATGAACTTGGAATGCTGCTCAAGGAACTCAGTGCCAGGTTTTGGGGTGTCCTTATAATAATGCACTTTTTATACACCGGCTACTACTAACCACATATTACAGCACTTACCTGTCCGAGCATTTCACGGTTTCAGGAGGCCAAAGATACCCTAGACGCTGAAACTCTCTTCAGCTAGCCTAGACGTCACCCACTTCGTGATATCACATGCACTGAAACACTCATTCTCTGGCACAGTAACTTCTGTTGGACCTCACTAACCTCTGAAATTACAACTGTAGCCACCCTCAGCACAGTCAGGAAACATTTGAAAACCCACCTTCTCCGTGTTTTACTGAACTAGTATAATTTTTTCCCGCCCTTTCTTTGCAAACTTTATCACCTGTTGGCTAGCTTTTACATGTATTATGCTCAATGTTACTCCTGTCTGATATTGACTATAATGTCATCTATGCTCTATCTGGAGCACTCTAATACCACTATGGTGCCGGTGCGGTATATAAAACAGCTAAATGCACAAATAAATGCTAGACTTTTGGGCTAAGCAATCCACTTCTACAATCCCACTTGGGTAGCTGAATGGCCCAGCGGCAAATGTTGTGTGTTCCACATTCCTTTTGCGGTCGGTCCTGACAGCAGAGTTGTCTTTAATACGTTATCAACTTTAAAATATACATAGGGTGATCTTTGGCGCCGCCCAGAAAAGCATTTTCCTCTCACCTCATGCTATTGGCTGTTTGATGTAATATTTTACCCTCTTTGGTGCAGTTGCTTTCTAATGCACGAGTGATCATTTTCTCAAATGTCCAAGGAATCATCACACAACACATTCTTTATTCTATAGATACATTGTATACCGAAAGAAATCTTGTTCAGACTTTTGTGTATTAATTTATTCAATACTTAAAATGCGAGCTAGACCTCTGGCTTGGCCAATGCTTGTCTTTTAAACCGCTCTCACACTAAAACATCCGATCATCAATCACCGAACGGTTGTCCTGTGATTGGCTAACCTGTTTCACCATGGGATAGCCCATCTCCCTTTTTGTTGTCATCGGTAGGGGAGGGAGCATGTTGTGATATTGCCTGTGTGCCACTCTAAGAGAATGAAGCCCCTTGTGGCAAGAGTCTTTTAGTGATTTAAATGATGTGCCCCAAGCCACCCCTGCATACTCAGGGGATAACCCATGAGATGTACAGTGGCCTTGGATACAGCCCCCGTGCACTGCAAGGGCCTGCCTACCGGGGCTGACATTACGCCTCTGGCTCTTGTTGCACCAGGTTCAAGTGTTTAATACACTGAGGCCCAGTAAGCCTTCAGTCCCACTGACCCTCTAATGTCTAGCCATCTGCGATACTTCTGCACTTCATATTTTCCGAGCTTGGTACGGCCTTTTCATCTCGCTAACACTGTGCAGCGGTCCTGGAAATTCAATCAAGTTGCTTCAAAGAGGGGTAGCTCTTTCGTTGACATCTCTCTTAATGTGACATGTTGTATCTCGCTGGGAACTAGATAATTTTTCATCTAGACAGTAATAGGACTGAGAGTTCAGTGCTAAGAAAAAATTCAATAATCCAATTCTCCCTTCGGTGTGCTGTCCTGAGCTTCTGCCGGCTCATCCGCTTTTCCCCAAGTACCATCGTGGAACCCACCAGCCTAGGGGTGAGAATGCCACCTCTTTCCAGCCTGGTAATGGCTGCAGAGGTGGTGCTGATGCAGGGGCTGGCTGGCTTCTGGGGAACTGAAGAGATGCTGTGCAAGACCATTGCTCCTAAACATCTAGGCAGTCCCAGATTACCAATTAGGCAACGTAGGCACCGGCCTAAGGACCCCACTCCTTTTAGGGGCCTCGCAACAACGGATCAAAATAATATTGATTTGATCTTGAAAGAAAATTACAATCAAGATTTCTTAAATATTGTTTCCAAAAGATAGAAAAAATGAATCAACTCAAAGAAACAAAAACTTTACATTAAAGACTCTATAGAGAAAATACTGTATTAATGTAATGTACTCATAAACAACTTAAAGTACATAAACCAGAGGCATCAGATTCACATAACAGTTTATCTCTTGAAAGCTCATCTTCTGGCAGCTGTCAGTTTGTAAAAAAATACGGTGCATTGGGTATTAGGAGATCATTTGCGAGGGGGGCCTCGAAATTTCGGCTGCCTAGGGGCCTCCACAGGGTTTAATCCAGCACTGCATCTAGGACTTGACCACGGGAGGTTCAACACAACCACTGAAAGCTAAAATATATAGGTTTTGTGTAGATCTTTGTCCTGGCAGGTTATCCTCCTTAACTCATTTGGAACAATTTTCAAAGTCATTTATGGGTATGTGAGATAGTACCCCAGGAGTAGTACTCCACATACTCATAAATGCTTTTGCTGACCTCAAAAAGTTCAACTCCCTACTAGCAACCATGCAAAGAGGTCACAATCCTTTCTATTTGTACTAATTGTACATGAGTATTCCTTGAGTACACACATTTTAGATGTTTTGGGGCCAATTCACAGAGGCATTTAAGATTAGGTGAAGTAGGACAGGAGTACACTACTTTACGTACTTGTGAACACCTTTGTGATTTGGCTCCTTAGTTTATACAGCAAGAGGAATTGAGTTGTCACAGACTACACCTTCTGGCTGATCTGGCTCACACCAACCTGTTGAGGATCCAGACCTAATTTGAAATTACTCTGCAGCTAGACCTGAACCTCCACGCATTAAGTGGCACAAACATATGCCTGAGAAGTGCAACAAACATTTAAATAAAAATACTTGGCAAAACAACCCAAATTCCTAATGAATTTACACCTGTGCCTAGAAGTTCTACGAATTGGGCAAAGAGTCTTGAATATCCGCAAGGTTAGGCATGCCCCTGAAGACCTATAAAACCATGACTTTGTGTCAATCAGGCTTTCATTCACAGGGAACATTATTATAGTATTTTTGGGATATCCGCAGGTTTGTATGCTTCACTCCAGGTTTGAACAAACATAACTCTTCATTTTAGCACTTGTGGTAAAGTCAAACATCAGAGGGAGTCGCCCTGCCATTGAATGTGTGGTGTTTTATTCTAACAGCCACATTTTTGATCGCCTATGTAATTACTCTTACATCATGTAGGCTTAAAGGCAACTGCTAGGTTCATAGATTAAGGCCAAACTGCATACGGTGAGTATGGTGAACATTGTTCCTACCAGTGCTTTCTACAACCATAAAAAACCTGCTTCAATTTAGTCAAGATTACCCAGCATTCGCCCCACCTAAGAATTGTCCCATGTCTGATTTTTGAGAAAACCATTGACAATGTAACTCACTTATCTTATTTGGATGTTTTGAAAACCTGGCACGGATCAATCCACTGTGGTCCAACATTGGACTAACCTGAACTAAGTATTAGCATGGAGTCCTGCAGCCACGTGTCTCATCATTATCAGAACCCTCTTGTCTGATGCAGTTTTAGGCCCATCAAACATGGTTTAACCTTTTCTGCTGTCGTCCTAAAGCGGTGCCAATTGTTTATAAGTCTTCTGTGTAGAACAGTGTCAAAGACATCCTGTACCCACCTCTCTGGTCACCCATTCACATGACTCATTTTGATTGATTCATTCTGACTTTCTATAGTCCCCTGTATCGGCAGAAGGAATGGATGACATACACGATGCGTTTATGAAAGTGGGTCCTGGGGCTCATTTTCAACACCTTCCAGTCTTTTGCGTTTTTATATAACTTAGTAAAACACAACAAATATTCAAAACCAAAAGATAATTACAAAAAGTAATCTCACAAGTAGGTGCTATAATAAAGGGAATACAGGTAGTTTTAACAAGGATATTTATAGCTGTGCAGGAGGTGATAGAAAAGACCTTCCTTCGACGCTTGGCGCACAGCCCACCCTGGCCGCCATTTTAGGATGAGATTAATGTGCACAGGCAGCGGGAAGCAATAAGCCTTGAAACTTGGCATGCCCTCTGCCAGTCACTCATCTTTGCTGACACATCATATGTCCCTTTCCAGCGTGCGTGCTCTTGCTGTCATGGTGACAAACTCCTGCACAGGGGACAAATATGAAGCCAATATCGCCCAAGGACAAAATATTGATCTACATGGAGAACAATCAGCCTACAGTCAACTTCACATCCAGGCTGTGGGGGCTCTTGTTGCTCCAAGAGAAACACAAGGTGCTGGAAACGTTGTGCTTGTTTGTGTGTGTGTGTATATGTGTGTTTGTGTGCCCGTGCGTTTTCGAGAGTTCCTGTACTATGTTATGCCTCTACAGAATATGCATTTTTATTCAGCGCGGAATTGGAATTGGTCTGTCCACAGTAAACACAATTACTGCCAGAGACAGTTGAACCACCTGTTGAGTGAAGTAGTCAGAAACCTGAAAAATGTTGCTGTGTCCAGCAATAGGTTAATGTCAGAACCCCCTTCAGAGGGCCAAGGGGCACGCAAGGGGTTACTGGGCCCAACGTGGTGGTTGAGGCCTTTTACTCCTGATGTCCCGGGGACTGACCCACTATGGATCCTGAGCAACTGGGCCAAGTACCCCTTCTGCCCTTGACTGTCAGTGGCAACTGTTGACGAGCAGTTGAATACTTCCTCGGGAGGGAAGCGTAGGTGAAGGTATGTGAACATGACTCATAACTCAAAGGGCATGCAGTACAATCAATTAATCAATTTCCAATTCAATACTTAATTTTATAAGGAAAAGAAGCATTTTATTTCTAACTCTACATATTTAAAGAAATATCAACATTTATGAGCAATAACATAATCTTCTTGAGGTCGGGGCTCTAGTAGTTGTCAGGCAAATCCCTGTCTCACCCTCTTCCTTATAACGTAGTCGGGGTTATTCCCCATTCACTAGTGGCCGATCCAGGGATTGCTAACTAATAGGACGTACTCAAGAGTCCCCCCTTGACTCTTCAGGAATCACTCAAAAGTGTCTATGATGTCGCAGCACCATCAGCAAGAAGTCCCCCGGGGCCCCACCGGCCCAATTCTATTTTTTTTTTATAAACCAATTTTATTGAATTAAGCAGTAATAACAATAAAAAAGAAATGTTGCTTTCCAATCAGTCCCTGCTATCCTCTCATCCCACCCTCCAATGTTTACATTGGAGCCAAGCGGTCAACGGATGTGGTCTCCGGTGTGGAAGTCAAGCCGTAATAGCTCCACCATTTACCCCAAATCCTACCAATTCTAGTTTACACACTCTGATGGTATGAAAGTGTTCAGCAGTGCAGTGAGTGCCCTCTCCACGGGCACTCACAAGTCCAGATCCTGTTTGGTGAAGCTGGTCTGCCCGCCGTACACATGGCAGCACCCAACAGGCACAGGCTTTCCCCCTTAAGCTGCGCTGCCAGCTTGTCCCAGCGATCGGAGCTGCTCCAGCTCCTCGAAGACGAGGTAAGTCACTCTTGCGCTCAAAATGGGAGAGGGGGGGCGTGAGAGGGATTTGATTCTCTGGCACCCGACTTGAGTCCAGCATGGGTGCGACATCTCAGGCAGTGTTCTTCACGGTCCTCAGGGACTCAGTCAGGTGCAGGCCTTGGTGTGCAGACTGGACTCATCAGTGACAGCTGCAATCTTCTGTCCGAGTAATGGCTCGAACTCCTGAAAATGTGAGTGCCGGCAGTCCCTCTGGGCATACAGGGTTGACGCGCTACTCTCCGCTGAGGCTCAGACTTCTCCTCTACGCTTGCCCTCACAACAGCACCTCTCTTGGCATACTGGGTTGCCAATTAAGGTAGTAACAAGTCTTGACACTTCTAGCAGCAAATAATTCTACAGTGGCCCCCTCTGGCATATTGGGACACCGCAATGATGTGCTGTGGGGCTAGCCATTCCTGCACAGCACTCACAATATGGCTCAGGCCACGGCAGCCCTCTGCTGGCATATGGGAGTCGCAGATTACTTCTGTTCACAGGAGCAACGACCCAATCCGTGCACAGCCCTCATACCTGGCTCATGGAAGCCTCTTGGTAGGCTCCCTACTGGACCTCACTCCCTCCAGTGCTCTCCTCTTCTTCATAGGGCACACTGGCCTTGGCAAGCAGGTAGGTGCATATACTCCAGGCTCCGGGGCAGGTGATTTTGGTTTCCCTGTGTGATGTCCCCTCACCCAACAGGGAGACTAGCATGCCTTTGCCTCCAGACCTTGTCACCGGTAGAAGTCTTGCAGACCTTCCCCTGCTCACACAGCCCATCTGCCTGCTTGACAGATGACAAATTTTGGGGTCTCATCCTCCCCTTCCTATAGTATTTTTACAGATGCCAAATGTGATTTAGGATCTGAGTCTTTAAAGGGTTATGTTGGGGTTCTGCTTCTTTTGAAGTGTACATTTTCCTTTTCTTCTTTCCTCTTGAAAGGCTGTCTATCCCAGCAAGAAAGACTCCGCAGTTGATAGACCCACAACACAGCTCATGGGAGTCACCAGAGTTCACACATGGATGTCAGCTACAGTGATATGTGAATCTAAAGGTTAATACTGGCCTCCCAGCCTTACTATTCATGAATCCCTTATCAGTCCCATCTGAGTCTAAGGCCGGCTCTCTCCCCAGCAGCTCCGCTGTGTTGTGTCCCGCCGCTGCTGCCCCTCCCCCCTGACGGTCCCCGCCCCACCTCCCAGCTGCACGTCCCTCCCCCATTCCCTATTTAATGGCGGCCGCTGCGGGGGAGCACAAGCAAGATCTCTGACCTCTGGTCTAAGGCTGGCTCTCTCCCCAGCAGCTCCGCTGTGTCAGGCCCCGCCGCTGACATGCTGACCTCCACCTGGTAGGTGTTCGAAGCCGCTATCTGTCTGCTGGTGTCCGCTTCTGCTGCCCGGCTCCGCCTGGTAATTGGCCCGTATCCTTGGTTTCTGCCCGTACTGCCGTCCTTCACTTGTACCTAATTGTGCCTGCATTTCTGCCTTCATTTATTTAATTAATTCTGTTTGAACTAATTCTGTTTCATTCTGCTTATTATTATTTTCTTTTCCCATTTGTTGTGCCCTGCCTCTGTTTTCCACCGCTGCTGCCCCTGTGGCCCCTCCCCCCTGACGGTCCTTGCTCCCACCTCCCAGCTGCACGTCCCTCCCCATTCCCTATTTAATGGCGGCCACTGCGGGGGAGCGCGAGCAAGACCTCTGACCTCTGGTCTAAGGCCGGCTCTCTCCCCAGCAGCTCTCCTGTGTTGTGCCCCGCCACTGACATGCTGACCCCCACCTGGTAAGTGTTCGAAGCCGCTGTCTGTCCGCTGGTGTCCGCTTCTGCTGCCCGGCTCTGCCTGGTAATTGGCCCGTATCCTTGGTTTCTGCCCGTACTGCCGTCCTTCGCTTGTACCTAATTGTGCCTGCATTTCTGCCTTCGTTTATTTAATTCATTCTGTTTTAACTAATTCTGTTTCATTCTGCTTATTTTTATTTTATTTTCCCATTTGTTGTGCCCTGCTTCTGTTTCCCGCCGCTACTGCCCCTGCGGCCCCTCCCCACTGACGGGGCCCGCTCCCGCCTCCCAGCTGCACGTCTCTCCTCCATTCCCTATTTAATGGCGGCCATTGTTGTGGGGGAGCGCGAGCAAGACCTCTGATCTCTGGTCTAAGGCCGGCTCTCACCCCAGCAGCTCCGCTGTGTTGTGCCCCGCTGCTGACACGCTGACCTCCACCTGGTAGGTGTTCGAGGCCGCTATCTGTCCGCTGGTGTCCGCTTCTGCTGCTCGGCTCCGCCTGGTAATTGGCCCATATCCTTGATTTCTGCCCGTACTGCCGTCCTTTGCTTGTACCTAATTGTGCCTGCATTTCTGCCTTCATTTATTTAATTAATTCTATTTTAACTAATTCTGTTTCATTCTGCTTATTATTATTTTATTTTCACATTTGTTGTGCCCTGCTTCTGTTTCCCGCCGCTGCTGCCCCTGCGGCCCCTCCCCCCTGACGGTCCCCGTTCCCTCCTCCCAGCTGCATGTCCCTCCCCCATTCCCTATTTAATGGCGGCTGCTGTGGAGGGAGCGCGAGCAAGACCTCTGACCTCTGGTCTAAGGCCGGCTCTCTCCCCAGCAGCTTCGCTGTGTTGTGCCCTGCTGCTGACACGCTGACCTCCACCTGGTAGGTCAGCATACGCACGCAGCGGGCGTGCCGAAGGCGCACCAAAGGCAAGCCCGTCTGCGCCCGTCCGCGACCCGACCGCGACCAGCGCCAGTGACCCTGGATCTCCAACCATCTACCGCTACGACTCAGCCACCCTCCTCGCACTCAACCCCAGAAGAAAGAACTACTGCCAACAAGCCACGCCGAACATGACCCACGGCCAGTTCTCCTGCTGCCACTGCTGCCAGACCTTCACCACCGCCCCGGCCGCCAACACTGCCGACGCCCTAGGATGCATCCTCCTCAACGTGCGCTCTGTGCACAGACCCGCCGTGGAGATCTGGAACCTCCTGGACACCCTCTCAGCCGACATTGCCTTCTTTACAGAAACCTGGACCAACACCTCCTCCATCCCTCACATCGCCATTGCCATCCCGGACGGATACAAGATCCAGAGGAAGGACCGCCTCAACAACCCGGGAGGAGGCCTCGCCATTGTGCAGAAAAACTCCCTCCGCCTCTCCAGCTACACCTTCCCCGCCGCCGAACACCTGCACTTCCAGGCCCAGACCAGCCCCAACTCCACACTCTGCGGCATCCTCGCCTACAGATCCCCCGGCCCCCGGGCCCTCTTTGCCGACACCATCACCGACCTCATCGCACCCCACGCCATCGCCTCCATGGACTACATACTCATCGGAGACCTGAACTTCCACCTCGACAACCTCAACGACCCCAACACCACCACCCTCCAGGATAACCTCGCCAACATCAGACTGAAACAACTCGTCACCACACCGACCCACAAGGCAGGACACACCCTCGACCCCATCTTCACAAGAGGAAACAGCGTCCACGTGAGTCACACCATGCAACCCCCATGGACCGACCACCACTGCGTACACTTCCTCATCGACAAACCAAAGCTGTCCAAACCCACTCCACGCCCCCGCGAAGGAACTGGAGCAGAGTCACCGAGGAGCAGCTCAACTCCACCCTCAACCGCAACTCCCCCACCGCTGCAACCCACGTCAACCTCGCAGCCAGGGAATTCCACACATGGATCTCCAACTGCGCAGACAAGCTCGCCCACTATGCAACCCCGACAGGCAACGCCCCAGGAAAGCCGCCTGGTTCACCACTGACCTCCAAGTAGCCAGACGCACCTGCAGACGCCTGGAGAAGAACTGGAGAAACAGCAAGACACCTGAAAACTTCACCACCTACAAGAACGCCATGACAGAATACCACCAACACATCAGAACCACTAGAAGGACCTTCATCCACAAGAAAATCGTCGCCAACTCCAGCAACTCCACAGAACTCTTCAGCATCATCCAGGAATTCACCAAGCGCCCCAGCGAAGCCACGGACATCACCTCTTCCCAGGACCTCTGCGACAAGCTCGGATCCTACTTCCACCTGAAGATCAAAAACCTCTACGACAACTTCAACGACCATACATCTGACTCCGCAACCATCCCCCCCTCCAGCAACGCCAGCCAGCCCACCATCTCCTCCTGGACACCGGTCACGACCAAAGAGACCGCCTCTACCATGAAAGGCATCCACTCAGGGGCCCCCACAGACCCCTGCCCACCACACATCTACCACAGAGCCACCACCTCCATCGTACCAGAATTACAATGCACCATCAACGCCACCTTCGATACCGGCATTTTCCCCGACGCCTGGAAATGTGCAGAAGTCAGGCCCCTGCTCAAGAAGCCCTCAGCAGATCCGACGGATCTCATGAACTACCAGCCCAT
Organism: Calotriton arnoldi; assembly: GCA_963921515.1. NCBI lineage: Eukaryota > Metazoa > Chordata > Amphibia > Caudata > Salamandridae > Calotriton > Calotriton arnoldi. The sequence goes on along the minus strand of CAWUFW010002991.1, from coordinate 262,629 downwards.
CTTGCTCCTCCCCTTTGCGGCGAAAGTCGCTGAGAAGACCGTCAACGCAGAACTGACAAGGTTCATCGAAGACAACGCCATCCTCGACCCTTCTCAATCCGGATCCCGCAGCAACCACAGCACTGAGACCACCCTACTCGCCGCCACAGACGACATCCGCATCCTCCTCGACCAAGGAAACACCGCAGCCCTGATTCTACTTGACCTGTCAGCAGTTTTCGACACCCTCTCCCACCGCACACTCGCCGCCAGACTACGCAACGCCGGCATACAAGGGACCGCCCTCGACTGGATCCGATCGTTCCTCACCGGCAGAAGCCAAAGGATCAGACTGCCACCCTTCCTCTGCGAACCCACGAAAATTAATTGCGGAGTGCCCCAGGAATCATCGCTCAGCCCAACCCTCTTCAGCATCTACATGGCCCCCCTCGCCACCATAATCCGACAACACGGCCTCAGCATAGTATCCTACGCCGACGACACCCAGCTCATCCTCTCCCTCACCAAGGACCCCACCACCACCAGACTCAGCTTCCACGAAGGAATGCCGGAAGTCGCAACCTGGATGAGCAACAGCTGCCTGAAACTCAAAGCGGAGAAGACAGAAGTCCTCATCCTCGGAGCCACCCTATCAGCATGGAACAACACCTGGTAGCCCACAGCCCTCGGCAGCCCCCCGACCCCCATGGACCACACCAGAAGCCTAGGCATTGTACTCGACTACTCTCTCGCCATGAACCGACAGGTCAACGCCGTCGCCTCCAGCTGCTTCAACACCCTCCGCATCCTCCGTAAGACTTTCAAATGGATCCCCCGAGTCAAGGAAGACAGTCACCCACGCACTCATCACCAGCAGACTGGACTACGGAAAAGCCCTCTACGCCGGCATAAACAAGTCTCTGCTCTGAAAGCTCCAGACGATACAGAACACTGCCACCAGACTCGTCCTCTGAATCCCTCGACACGAGCACATCAGCCAACACTTACGGAATCTCCACGGGGTCCCCGTCGAGAATAGAGTCACTTTCAAGATACTCACCCACGCCTACAAATGCCTACACAACACCGGACCCCTATACCTCAACGATAGAATCACCCTCCACGTACCCAAAAGAAACCTCCGATCCGCCAACCTCGTCCTTGCTGAAACCCCACGCATCCGCGGAGCCAAAACAGGGGGAAGAGCCTTCTCCTACATTGCGGCCAAGTCCTGGAACGAGCTCCCGATCGACATCAGACGCGCCCCGTCCCTGAACACCTTCAGGAAGGCTCTCAAGACCTGGCTCTTTGGCAGAACGGAACTGCTGACCCCCTTCCCTCCCTCCCCCACCAGCGCCTTGAGACCCTCACGGGTGAGTAGTGTGCTTACAATTCCTCTGATTGATTGAGATGTGTCCAGACCACCACCTTGTGATCTCTCACTGGATTAAAGAGCACTCTTTTGAAGTGTAAAGGGGCAGTCTGTTCCTCCCTTCCTCCAGTGTGTGTCCCTCCCTGTCCAACAAGAGTGCAATACATGAGATTGACCGATGTCATAGCGCACACACAGGATCCATGTTTAACTATGACACAAAAACCAGCATTAGGGATCCAGACAACAGTACAGTTGGGCACTCATGGCAGGGGTACACATCTTTTACTATGCAGAGGACTTTTCCGTCCCAATAAGTAACTTCTGACAAGGCCCTACTTTCTGCCGGGGGACCGTCTTGCACAGAGGCGGCACCTGAAAATGCTGATAAAAGAGTGAGGGTTTCCCTGACACTGATGTAAGCGTTTGCAAATTTCAAAATATGTTCCTGCAAAGGACCAGGAAAAAGGTTGCTGTGCATTTCTGGAAAGCAACCTAAGAAAATCTAAAATTAATAGTTTGTTTCTTCATATAACACCCCCATTTATGTATGTTGGTTGACTAGAAGTGCCTGGAAAGGAGATTACTGCATTTTACAAAGCAATAAACATCACTGCTATTTTGAATTCAGAAGCATAGGACTAACTTACACTCAAAGTGAAAATGTCATTTGGAGCCTTTAATGGCTGCAACATGGGTGTGCTGTACAAGTCTTGCGTGAAGAACATCAGCAGAAGCGCCCCACACACCGTAGCACAGTTAGGTGTGTACAAGCCTCCCCCAGAAAAATAACAGGCAGAGCACAGGCAGAAGTACAAGCTTCAGTTACAAATCAGCAACGATACTGCACTGGTAACACTCAGGCACACACAGGGTCCACACATTTACAATCACACACAAAGGCATACACATATGCAACCACACTTCCACGCATGGACACATACACACTTAGAAGTTTAACAAGCATTGGCAATGCAAATAAGTCTGGCTTTAAAGGAAGGTTGTACGGTAATGTGAAGCATTAAAAGAAAAACATTGGAATGGATATGTATTTATGTGGAAGCAAAGAACTGAAGAATTATATTGGTGTAGTTTATAAGGTCAAGTGGCAGTTGCACTTTCAAGCCAGACCTAGGCATCCATGTAGCTTAATGACTGCCCTCCTCCCATATGTGCTTCTGCCAGAGAAAAGCACCATAAATTATTTAGTTATCTAAGACACTTTAATAGCATTACAGAGTCGTGTGTGTGTGTGTGCAGCTGAAAATTCAAGCTCAGACAGCTAGATAAATAAACAAAATGATCACAGATGTGTGTAAGGCAAGCTGTTTTTGAGAGGAAGTACACTACTTCTACCAATCAAAACATGTACTCATGGCTCCCAATATGAGGATAGAACCAAGGCCTCTTTCTACTGATGCTCAAATAATTGTCTGGCGACAGCTGCTCTGTCAAGCCAGACCATGAAAATGAGTAGGTTTCATATGTGAGTCAGGTCACATATGACAGCTCATTTAAAAGAACTGCATTAGCTCATTGTGCAAAACCTGATTCTTTTTAAAGCCTTGAAGGAAGCACACAGTCCTATTTGTGGATCAGGCCGGAAACATCTCACAGTTAGATTTAAACATAATGTCACCAACAGATCCCTGAGATCTTCCAACCCAAACCTCTTCCAATTCCGGAAGTTCAAAAGGGTTAGATGGGAGGTAGGTCTTTCGCATACTTGGCATCAAAAGCCTAGAACAACTTCTTGTGGCATCAAAAGCCTAGAACAACTTCCTGTCTTCTCTCCAGTCATTGAACCAGAGAAACTGTTTAGAAATCAACATAAGACCTGCCTCTTTTCTGGAATCTTACAGGTAGAGCCAGGATGCCCTTTTGCAGAGCTGTTTGTGCTCTACAAATTCCAGTCAGTCATCCATTCATTCAGTACTGAAAGATTGACACACACACACAACCACACCCACACACACACACACACACACACCTCACTCACCACGGTTATATAAATGCTGCAATGCAATACCATACACTACAATAAAATACAATACAATGGAAGCACCCTCCATTTTCGGCCAAACCATCACCAGGTTACGGAAATAAATACGCTTGGAAACGTTGGAGGGTGCTGTATAAAAAATATGTTAAGAACATAAATCCTGCTCAGAAACGGGACGGGGTCGTTGGCAGTGTAAACGAGGGAGGGATGTTTTCCAGCTAGTTCATTGCATTATTATACCACCTTCTATGCAAATGAATGTTTTTTATTCGTCGAAAATCCTTCCTTTAATATGTCAGATATTTGCCCCAAATATCAAAGCAAAAGGCACTCACTCGAGGATGTAATTGAAGGGAATCAGTTTACTGTAAGAACGGCTAGATGAAAAGAGTAACCATTACTAGATGTAAAGGCGGATACACGCTTACAGAGAAATACTGCCCTCTTCTGGCCCGGTGCGGTAACTCAGTAGGCACCGAAAGGCGGGGAAAATCTGAGGACACCAAGAAAGAGACGAGGGAGGGCGAGTGAGAGAGTGAAATAGAAAAGAAAGCGAGAAGGCTGTATCTGTGTTGCTTGCGCAATTCAGGCACTTTAGAGTCACATTTAAGGTCTGCAAAATAAACACTTTCACCCAGGAAAGAAGATGTGTGGGGTGAGGATGAGGTGCAGATTTTTGCCCTGGGCAACCAGGCCCGAATCTGGGTGGAATTCAACCTGTGATTCTGGGTAAATCGCGTAATCTCTCTGTGTCTAAACAAGTGAATGTAACCTTATACAACCTAATTGGTGCTCGTGAACTGCAAAAATAAACAAGCGTTGATAATGCAACGGTTTCGCCTATGTAATGAATTAAGAGCTGTTTTCATCAATCATCGTCCGGCAGAAGGAAAGAGCTCCCTGACAAATGACAGGGGAGTGGAGAGGATTTGGCGCAGCAGCGAGAGCTGCTTACTCAAGAGCTGGGGATCCCGGTTCGAGTCTCAGCGTCACCGCGCAACATCCTGTGATTCTATGCAAATCCCTTAATCTCAACCAGTTGATAAATTGTTATATAAATATGCTGCAATAGTAAAAGGCAAAACTTTATGAAAATATAGTTCCACCAATGCGGATGTTAACAGTATTTCGGCGACGAGAAACTGGCAAGAGAAGCAGACGAGGAACAAGCATTGGTAAATGCTGGAAAATATGCTACAGCAAATAGAAATGGAGAAAAAGGTAAGCGGCATGCACAGGAACCAACGAGAAGCCAGGAAAGAGAGGAGGTGGGATGTAAGTCCCTTTTAAGTTTATATTAAAAACAATAGATTTCTCAAGCACAGCACAAGTGCTGTCCAGGCGAAACCTAAAAAGGCAACGATCTGACAGAGAACTAGTAAAGACATGCCTTAGTTGCACTACGTCAATGACGAGCCTCCCCCCCCCCACCCCCCACCCCCCAAGCCCCCTAGTGTGTGTGCTTTCCTGTGTCACAGAAGCACCAGCCATGCACAAGTTTTACAAACTCCTACTTGAAACAATTCAATATTATTTTTGGCAAAAAAATTGTGAATGTATATTCAATGCGCAAAATTTCAAATTATAAAGCCTCTATTCTAAGACCTAGGAGTCGGTGTTTCACTTTTAATAGAAAAAAGGAAAAGGACATAAATGTAAGAAATAGGATCTGATTTTGGAAAAGTGAACGTGGGAACCAAGTTTCAGTGCATAAAATGAGGAATGAGTTGAACTAAGAAGTAGGTGTTATGCATGGGTGTTTTTGATTTGCTGAGCTGCTTGAGACCACTTAAAGGTGCGGGAGATAGATTTACTCATTTCTAACGCAACACAGCACAGCAACCAAATCCGCTACGCTACTTTGGGCAAGATGGAAATACAGGCCAGAGGCATTTCTATGAAGACTGGCCTGCTGCTGCTGTTGTCCCTGTCGCTGGTGCACTAAATGGTTGCCTTGCATGACACACAGCCTTGTAGAGGTCACTGTGCAGTGTCTAGCACACGATTAGCACTGGAAGTATATCTTTCCAGTACAAATTTCTATGTCTAGACAAAAACAGAAGGATCCTATGCACTGGATGTGTGTTGTGAACAATAGCTTTAAAAAAGGGCATCTTTGGAGAGAGAACTACCCTTTGTACAGGAAAGTAAACACCAATGCATTGCTTTGCACTGCTTTGCTGATTTTGCATCATTTTATGATGGTGCAAAGTGTTAGTAAATCTGGATCAGGATGTGGCCAGCACACGAGGATAGATGCGATGCAAAAAAATGGATGAAAAGGAAGTGGGCACTTGTCTTATATTTACCTAAAGGCTAATCCATCAGATGGCAATCAAAAGTAATTGGAAATCAAACACAGATGTGTTCTCTTGCTGTCTCTCTCTCTCTTTCCCCTGTGTGTTAGTTCCCTCTTCTCACCTACATCCTTTGAACTCAAGGTTGTTCTCCCACTCTCAGCTGATGTGTTGCTTCCCCCACCCCCGCCCATCCTGCTTTGTTTATTTTATAACCTCCCCTGTTGCTCCACATAAAGTAGCGGCTTGCACAGGTAAGAGATGTGGAGCGGTGAGGCGGGGGGTGTTCGAAGTCGACAGACGACGGGATAAGAAATATAAAATAAATAAATAAATGAACCACTTACCTTGCGCTTGCGTGAGCAAGGTAAGTGGTTTTATTTATTTAATTCATATTACTTATCCCGTCATCTATGGTCTTACACCATACCCCACTCCGCCCCACTGCCTCACCGCTCTTACCTGTGCGAACCGCTACTGTCCACATCCCTTTCTACTTGCTGCTTTCTGTGCCGCCTCCCCTTCCCTGATCCTCTATTGCTCCTACACCTGTAACATTTTTTTAAATGTATTCTTTTAAAACTGTTTAGGAGGTCCTGGCAGCTGCAATTTTCTGCTGACTCTTTCCTTTGTTTTATTTTTTAATTTTTTTATTTACTGCTTCAAAGGCATGCAACTTCCTGGAAGGTAAATGAAAAAAAATGACAGCTGTGGATAGAAGTATGTGTGCATGCATGGTGACACATGCATATGTATGAGTCCTCACGCAGCTGCTGCTGCTGTTGCATCATGACACATATGTGCGCAGGTGTGAAGACGTGCATCTTTACACTTTTATTTATTTACTTTTTTTGGTCAATGCTGTTCAGCGTCAGCAGTAACCCTTGTTTTCTATATTTTGCTGATGCTGAACTGCAGCATCACACAGATCACGGAGATGACCTGGAAATCTAGGAGCATACAAAGTGGGCAGAAGAAGAAATTGATCAATGGAAAGAGGGTGATGAAAACAGGATAAATTACGAAAGCAAAGGACTAGGAACACATAGGTGATGCTCACAAAGGTACATATCTACTGTCCCAAACATAGAAGAGAATGTCTAACAATGAGTGGAGGTCACCACAAGAGTAAAAAGTTGAAGGGAATGGTTAAACGTACAAGCCTAAATGCTTACACAGAAGCCATTTATAAGGGAAATGAGCACGGCGGGTCCACAAGAAAAAGGACCACCCTAATGCGGATCATACCTCCAGTAGGTGTAAGAGCTGGGTCTTGCCTTGGGGGTGGGCCTGTAGACAATTTCTTTCATTGAACAAATTAGCATGTGCCCCAAGAGTCTTTTTTCCTGTTTGTCCATCAGAAGATTTATCAGCACAGGGAGTACCCTCCAACTCTGAAAAGGTCTTTTCTATAGAAAGTATGGTTTTTAGGGAGGAGTGAGAAGGCATCTCTTGGTCATAGACAGTCATATCCCTTTTGTGCCATTAAGAGTGCCCTGCACTTACTGACGGCTGAGGCTTGAATTCCAAGCCTTCCACCACCCCATCATCTCCATACCACCAGCCATCCACGTACTTGACCTGTTCCATGCAAGAGCCAGCAATAATTGGAAGAGATGTGAAGATTCCCACATACTCCGCGCTCATGCACCCTGGAAAGCTTACACGGGGTAGGTGTGCCGATCCCAAAGCATGCTGGCATCTGAACTGCAGCATTGCCTGCTGCTACGAAATATATCATTACAATTATTTATACTATTGGAAGAAATGGGGAAGGATTGTTGAGAGAGAAACAACCTTGAAGGAAAGGTCAAGGAAAGCCAACTCACATAAAAAGCTACTATTCTTGTATCACATCAAGTAAAAGAGAATTAATAGTCATCGGGTATCTCTCCTGAAACCATTACAGTGCTTTAAGAAACATTCACTTAGCACATAAACAGCCCACTTCGGTTGTTCATTCATAAGAACGGACATTGGGTCTGAATTAGAGTTTGGCGTACAGGTTACTTCATCACAAATGTAATGCATATACCACCCACCGTATTACAAGTGCATTATATCCAATGGCACCTGTAATGAGGCAGAAGGGATATCTGTCACGTTCGTGATGGAGTTACCCGTCCACAGAACTCTAAATCAGGCCTTTAATCTCCTGAATTTCATATGTTTATTGTGAACTCGTGTCCAGCAGCAAAACCTTAGAATAAAAACTTATAGATAAATGGCCACCCTCTTAGTTTAGCAAACAAACATCAACTCTCTTCCAGTGTGATCACCTCACTGGAGCAATCCATATAGTCAACATTTTTTAAGAGACGAGGGCTTACTCTGATCTTACAGGGCAACAACCCCACCCTTCTGTTGCAAATTAAATTAGGAAAAAATACCTTCATATTGTAGGTTATTTGGGTCAGTGGGCATTGTCGCATAACCATGCCAAACAGTGGCTGGAGTCCATGTTAGGCGTATTGGCACTCGTCAAGCTAATGGCGGACAGTTTCATAGCGTCTACCCTGTGGCAGCAGTATTAGTTGCAGAGAATTGAATGCGGTGTTCGACACGTGACTAGGAGGGTCAAAGATAGGCCGATGAAGAGGCAGAAGATGGCTGTCTCACCAAAGCACTCTACACTGAGACGGGAATGTGCCTCCAGTGCAGCAGCATATGCACGCAAAGGGGATGAATTAGCACAAGCAGCCCGGGAACTGCACCAGATATCAGTGTATTAATATTGAACTAAGATCGACAAATACAAAGATATATTTCAAAGAGATGTTAGCTATGTGCAGGCAAATAGGGCAAATCAAGCACTAGAAATGTAGCGGGGAGAAGTGGCGATTGTGGACTTAGTAGCGTATGTGGGATCTCAGTATTTTAATAACAAGGGATCTTTGGATTAGGGATGGACTGAGGTACATCACCATTTTCACTGCAGCAGTGCTAAGGAAGCAAAACAAATGCTGCAGCAAAGCAAATGCCTTCCCCTTGTCTGAGCTGAATGCGTCCTGACAGTCTTTAATGAGCAGGGCCAGTTAATATGCGCTAACATCCTTGGACACATTGGGTAAGGAAGGCAGAGCATTGCTTGTCAATTAAAATAACCAAAAGGAGCTTTCCCGCACAGCCAAAAGAGGTAACCAGAAAATCATGAACACATATTCAGTGAGGTCTATATCTTCCCGCCTCCCTATCAATCAACAGAGAGAGAACACAAGTGCACTTCCTGGCTGCAAAGGATACAAATGTAGCAGACAAGGAGGAGGGGCGATGTGTCTGCGTGCCAAGGCCAGCTACCTGAGTCAGCCTGGAGTCGCTCAGCAGGAAGCCAATAAGACTCAATTCCCTCTTGAGTCCGGCATGGCCAGCTGCTTCCAAACTCACATTTTTATAACAATATGAGGCTGCAGGACCAACAGAGCACTTTGTTTTTCTAAGCGAAGGCGTGCAGGGACCCTAAGCTTTTCTGAAGAGCTCAATGCAAGGGCTGAATATTAAGCATGCTTATTCTTGATTCCATATCATGCTCCTTCTTCCTCCACCCTACACTCTGTGTTGCTTTATGTCACTCTTGCAGGGTCTTTATCATCTCTGCCTTTTATCTTTGTCATTGTTTTCCTAACTTTTATTGCTCTTTCTTTCTTCCTTTTCTGATTTTCTTACTCTCCCTCGAAATCAAAGTTTGATGGCAGTGGCGGCCGACATGGATGTAGAGTGGTAGGGCGGGTGGAGGGGGTGCAGAGCAGGAGAGGGGTGTGGGGGGAGCGCATGGGGTGGAGCGTGCGGGGGGGGGTTTAATAATGCAAAAAAAAAAATCAACTTACCTGGTGCTGCTGGCTGCCTCGCCCTCCTCTCTTCCACATCCTTGTCCCAGCTGTCCCTGGACCAGCATCACGGACTCCCCATTCAATCCTCGCGCTACTCTCAAGCATGAGAGCAGCGTGGGGATTGGCCTGAGTGGGCTGGATCAATGCTCGCTCAGGCACAGGGAGTCTGTGCTGTTTCTCCAACCTGGCTGTGCAATACAGCCGGGTTAGAGAAACCTAAGTGCGCATGTCAGTTTGGCCGGCCTAAGACAGCCAGCCAAACTGACATGCACACTTAAAAGTGCACATCTACCACTCCTCTTGCCCCCTCCCATGGCCTGGCCCCGCCCCTCCTTGCACGCGCTGGCTCAACCTGCAGCTGAAAAATAAAACTATATTAAAATATCCTTTATTTTTCAGCTGCTGGCTCTGAGCCAGTGCAGCGACGCTCCTCCCCCATTGTGGAGGAGCCGCCCCTGTTTGATTGTGAAAAATAAGTTGTGGTCACCAAAAATGAGTGCTTGGGCCAGCCCTAAAATTAGCATTTTTCATTGCAAACGTTCACAATTTCAGGCTTCATATCTGTTTGAGAGGAGAATATCTTGGACTAACAGAAATAGCAGAGGACTATCACCAGGGTTTTCCTGAATTTCTACATGATTGATGCATGACTCTATTCGATAATGCATTTTTAGTTTACATCAATGAAGTATGCACATACAGCCATCTGTCAGTTGATTTTCTAATTGTTAATGGTGTACCAAGATTAGCTCACTTCCTGAATCTTAGGTAAACAAGTTGCTGCTGTAAACTGAGGTATAATTGTGCCCATTCATGGCATGAAGGTTCCCAATGTGTTTTTTGTCACAATAGTAAGGTCAATAATAACGACTTGCACACATATCGACTCCAGAATATGATCTGCAAACCTATTGTCGAGGTAACTACATATTGGGCGACACATATTTACAGTTATTAACTCTACACCTGCCTACCTTGATCATATGTTGGTAGTCAACATTGACAAGGTTGATATAAGTGCAGATCGATATTAAAACGTTTACTCCCCACTGCCCACCCTTGCTATAATTCTGGCTGTGATATAGTCGTGGTACTTTGGCAAGTTATAGGCATCCATGGCATGATGGTGCCCACCCCTTGTATAATGCTAACCTTGGCTTAATGGTGACAGTTGCTGCCCTTCTGTATGAACATGGGGCATGATGTTGCACGCCATTCATATAATGCTGGCCCCTGTATAACTTTGGTAATTCTTGGTGGTTTTTGGCTATCTATGCCATGATGATGCCCACTTTGGTATTCTGCTTACCCTAACACAACAGTGGCCATTTTTGGCATATTGTTGGCATCCACCGCACAAGCTCAAGATGCATGGTAGAATCCTTCCATCTAGGAAAGTAATACATACGAGTACTTAATGAAGATATCAAATTGATGTTTCAGCACCAAACATCTATCTACTAAAAATAAAACATTAATCTTCCAGGACGATTATTTGTCATGAAAGTAATATGTTTAATTTTGGTAAAATGAGTTTATGTTTCCAAAATGAAACATTTCCATTTGATAGCAAAGTGTGTGCATTATTTTTATAAGGAGATGAACTAATATTTGGGGGCAAATGTAATGTATTTTCAAGCTTATATTAAAAGCCAATATTTTTTTGCTGTAGGAAAAACGGACTGTAGGATTAGAGAACCCTGTCTTTTTTCAGAATCAGTAGGTCTGTTGCCTGAGTAAATGCATTGCTCCAGGAGCCTTTAAAGTTTGTCTAGCAAGGATGTGCAATGCCTAAGATTGTAAACTTTCTTGGGGCATGGATATCAGTAGTGCCACAGGTGCAATGGCACTGGGACCCATTGGTTGATCAGACCATTTTATCAAAATTATGGCCATTGTTTACTATCCAACTGGTGGGTGAGGTCACATTACTAGCTTGCATTAAGACGCATGCCCCCCGGTCTATGCCACTGCAAGATTAGTATAATTTTATATGTTATTACACCCTGTTTCTTCCATGGAGTTTTTAAGCCATAAACTATGACTGAGAATCTATTTGGAAGGGCCACGATGGAAAAGGAAAAAGAAGCGCATCTACATTTTTGACCTGCCTGTATCCCCATTGACTTTTATAGATATTCTTTTTGGAAATTATGTAAAAAACTTTTTTGCCAGCTGTTTCGTAGTATTGCCTTGGTCTCCGGCGTCTTTTGCACACCTTGAATAATGGAATATTTCATGAGGGTCACTTCAGAACCTGTGGCCTTTTAGCAAATGTATGTGATGGGGGTGTACCAAATGCACTATTTGGCCTCATTTTTCACATTTTTTGCTGTGAAGGGGAGAAGAACTTCCTGAAACGGCCCTCAAGGCAGTGATGCTTGCTTTGATCTCTCACGGAACATCTGGGAGGGTGTTACAACCCACCACTTTCAAAGACCACCAGCTGCCACTCTTTGCCTCTTTCCTTTGGTCTCCTCCAGCCTTTCATTCTTCTCATTTTTGGTCTCCTTCGTTGTGTTCAGACTCCTCTCTGAAGCCTCACAGCATAAGTAGCTGCAGATGTCTGCTATTAAGAGGATGAACACTCTATGAATATTGAATGAAAGGCAGCAGCTCTTATCAGTAGGCGGGGGAATGTGCGAGGTTTTGCCTGCTGAGTAATTTGTTTAACTGTATTACTTTGTTTACTCGTTGAGTGACAAAAATGCTAAAGACAAGTGAGAAAATAATCTCTGCTGCCTTAAGAGAGAGATGTCTGTGTGCAATGAAGTGTTCTACCTGGAAAATAAGAGAGAAATAACATGTCTATTTGTAAAGCACACTTTCACCCGAGTCTTGGGTCTCTTGGTGCTGAAATAACAGATGTTTATTGCTACCGAACAGTACTCATTTCATCAACCGTAGAAAGATCAAAGGTTCAATGGACCCACTGGGCTTTGAACCTGCTACCATAAGGTCAAACACAGATGTCTTTAATGGATGCATTAGCCCACTGAGTCACCAGCCTGACTTAAATTGCATGCACATTTCAGAAGCTTTCACTGTTGGATGTATATACCGTAGTTGTCCACTCTGCACAGACTTACTGACCCAAGGCAGTGTGGGAGAGGTCTGAAGAGACTTCACATGATATCTGGACAGGCCATTGCATCATCACATACTTGCAGGGATGGGACATAGTCGCTCACATGTGCCTCATCTATGATTGGTGTTTCCCTAGCGCTGCCGGTGATCCAAATCTATCAGCCATGGTCAAGTGTAGGGATCTTATCAATGCACTACATATCCATACTACGCCCCAAACACTCAACATGAAATGTGTACTGTAAATAAGATTACCAGAGGACCCCACCTGATCATGAACTCCCTGCTTAAATCCTGGACATTCATTGAGCAACCCAATGCGTTCTGGCAGCTGTAGTGCTTGTTCACCTCAGTACACCTGTGCTGGCAAGATAGCTCAGTGAGTTAAATAGTTGTCTTTGCTGAGACCTGGAGGTCATGAGTTTGAGTCTAGGAATAATCAACTTAAAGTTCCATGTTTGCAATGTGAATAAATTGGCACCACTAAATTAAGCAAAAGCATCTGGCATTTGCAGAGAAATGACTCATGTTTATTATTAAAAACATTTGCAGAAGCTAATATGGTGTCCACATTAACAAGAAGAAATTTGCCAACCTTTGCTGTAATGTATCTTGGGTCATTTAAACCCTGGTAGGTGCCCATCAACCCGCCAGTTCAGCAGACGCTAAGGCGTTTGCTGCCTGGTGGAAGACAGCCTGCTAAATTTAGAGATCCTGTGCTAGAATCTCTGTGCCTTCAGTGGAGCTGGCAGTTGAGTACTCCATTGAAGGCACTGAATTTTGCAATTTCCCTTGATAGGGTGGATACATCTCGCTTGGCAAACCTGGTAAGTGAAATCGAGTAATGGGTGCCCTACCCAAAATAGGGCAGGTTGACAGTAACTTTGACCTTGTGGCCCTGTGGTAGATAGGCCATCAGGACAGAGGTTTACATCGATGGAGCTAGTTCAGGCAACACCACCCAAAACCCAGTGCTGCCCCCAACTCTAAATTGAGTGGAAGAACTATGAGAATGGCAGGCCAATTTATGGCAGTGTTCTGCCAAACTCTAAATGACCCATCTGTCTCCTACTCAGTTTTAACTGGCACTATTCAGAGAGCTCCATGGTCCTTAGTTAGCATTAGGGTTGGGCGTAAGTTGCATAATTCAGTGTAGCGTACTTACCCAAAAATACCTTGAGATCACACATAATCAAGCGAGAAGAGTAATTTTGCTTTCAGCGCTATTTCTTTATGCAAAAAAAGCCCCTTGCATCCACAATGGGCGTGAGAATGGATTTTGCCCTTAGTAATAGTGCTAAAAGCAACAGAATACAAATTGCTCACTAAATGTGCTCTTGGGGTGGGATTTTCCCCCAACTTAGCACCAGGCTTTAACACTATTTTCTTATTGCAAAATGGGCCCCTCATGTCCCAAATGGGCACAAAAAGCCATTTTGAGCTAAGAAATAGCGCTAAAAGTGCTGTTTGGGTTGAATTTTCCCCCAACTTACTCCTGCATGTAGCGCTATTTTCTTACCGCAAAATGCACCCTTGCGTCCAAAATGGACGCGAGGATTCTTTTTGCATTAGGAAATAGCGCTAAATGTGGCAGAACACAAATAGCGGTTGCTAAATGTGTTCTTGCGGTAGGATTGTTTTCCCCCAGATTACTCCTAATTACGTGAGCTGGCTTAATTGCGTTATTATCGGTAATTCCAGGGGCATATTACCAAGGGCCGGCGATACAATTATCGCCGCTTTAGCATCCGTTTTTCGGGCGCAAAGCGGCGATAATTATATTGCATTATTTACAAGGACACGCTAGCGCGTGTTTCCTTGACTTAGCTCCCGTTTTTCACACGCCTCGCATCGATAATGAGATGCAAAGTAGGCGTGGCTGTGAAAACAACATGGGAAAATATAGCGAAGGCAGCTTCGCGATATTTACAACGAGGCGTAGCGATAATTTAAATCGCGCTAACTCTGCCTTAACTCAGGAATTTAACGTCTGTTAAATTCCTGACTAAGGCATACCTAACATGGGAGGTGGATTGTGGGGCTAAGGGCACAGGGCCTATCATCAAGCTTATCGCTGTTTTCCATGGCACATCGCTGGAAAACCAGCGATGTTCCATGGAAAACCCCGCTATCACTGGAATATTTATCGCCATAGCGCTAAGCGTTGATAATACAGCGCTAGCTTGGCGATATATTCCAGCGATAGCCGGCGATAATTAAAAGCGCGCTAAGCGCGCTCAGCGATAATTATCGCTGGGGCTTGATAATATGCCCCCAAGTGTTTTAAATGGAAGTTATAAGAGGAAGAAGGGATCAGTGTACTTATGGACAGAGCCTACAATGAGCTACTTTCTGCACAGCAAGTTTCAATATCATTGCACAACTCCATCACTCTGGATGTTTTGTTTTAATATTGTTTAGTCAAAAGGTATTTTGTATTGTAATTGTTTGGGTGGCATGAGGCTAATGCTGACTAGGGAACGAAGTGGAAGAGGGAGAGAGGAGATAAATTAAGAGAGAGGTGTGCTTTGGGGTTGCAGCCTTTTTAGACTGCTTTATGAATTCCTGTCATGTCCTGTCATCTGAATGACAGTGAGAAGTCCACATTTATATCTATGTGACTCTTGTAACATAATCGAATAAGAAATGACTTTGTGCTAACAGGCAATTTTCTGCACTTTCACAAAATTAATTAGCAAAATGTTTACTGAAAGTGTGACTTCCCACTGTGTTCCATTTTAAATTAAAAGTGAGCATTGACAATAGGTGTGAATCCAGATGTTGGAATTAAACAGTGGATCACATTGGTGGTGATGCATAATACAGAAGATTCTTTCTTTTGGAAGCAGACGATCCGGTGTTAAGCAGTGCAAGCACTTTGCACACTGTATTATTTTTAGCGGTGTGAGGAATTAAAATTTGCACAGTTTTGCATGCGAGTACATTTTCAGGACAAGCAACACAAATGTTTATTAGAGATTTTCCTTCAAAACATTTCTTTCAGTGGAGGAGAGTAAATTTCACCTGCATAAGCAGGATTCCAACATTTCATAGTGTGCCAGCTTGGGACTACGATTTAAATATTGCTTCTAGGATATTTATTGTGAAGCTTGTTCGTCTGAAAACCGACTAATATTTTTTTATCAGGAATTTGTTGATGAAGAGAGGAGCCTCTGCTCTTCTGGTACTCATCTTCAAGTCAATGTTATCTTTCTTTTGTATTTTATGTATTTATGTATGAAGCATTGGGATCAAGAAGGCTTTGTCAGATGGATAGCTAAATACAGACATGTCGATGGTACCTGAAAGATGAGGAAGGGAATTTGAAATTGTTAGTGAGTTTGGAACTAGATATAGGTAGAGAGGGAGGATGGGGCTGGTTTATCTTGTAACCCATGTAGCAAAGAACCAAGGGGCATATTTACAAAATAATTTCGGAGTGTGGTGCTACGCCAAATTTGGCAGCGCCGCGCACCGACATTTTTTAATGTCACAAGAATACGGCGCACCCCTGCGTTTCCCGTAGCACTGGTGCAAAAAAAGCTGCCTAGCACCAGTACAGGCACCCTGCCGCCATGTTGCAAGGGTCCCTGAGCTGCTGGGCGATTGCTTATGTGCAGGAATGGACACCTTTCTGCACATAAACAATCAATAATGGTGATTTTCTCTTTCTATGTGTGCTGCAGAATGCAGCACACATAGAAAGAGCAAAAAACGAGGAGAAATTAATAATTTCTCCTCGTATCGCCATGCTGAGGCCAGGTATTATCTGGAGTTAGTTTTTGGTGCTGCCTCAGCCTTGTAAATCTGGGGCAGCGTCAAAAAGCAATGGGTGTTGCGGTGGAACGCCCATTGCAACACCCATTGCGCGCACCTCTGCCGCAGAGGAATGCGGCGGAAATGGGCATGTTTACAAGGTGGCGTTAAGCCACGTTAAGTGGCTCAGCGCCACCTTGCAAATATGGGAAATGGCGTTACGCCACCGGAGTGTCAAAAAAAGTGATGCTCCGGTGGCAAATGGGGCTTGTAAATATGCCCCCAAGAGTGCTGCAGGCAGAACTTTTAAGAAGTAATTATATTTATTGTACTCCCCCAAAATTCTGCCAATTTAGCCTCCATCTACTTTGCTTATGTCGGGTTCTTATGAGGACACATTGGAGTAAAAAAGCTGGACCTGCTTGTGCGAATAAAAACCTTCCTCAACCTTCTGTTCCTAGGCTATTGGCTTTTGCAATTTTGGGTGATTTACCTTGTAACGCATACCAGAAAAGTAATCACTTGTAGGTTAGTTGTTCATTGTGATTGTCAAAGTGAAATACTTATCTAACAAAGTCGAAAAAATGTGGGTCCAGACCACCCACTTGGCCCAGGTGGCACAAATGAGGATTCAGACATGTAGGGTGGGACACTCTACCTACAGTAGGAAATTAACATCATTTACATCTTGCAAGGAGGAATGGGTTCCAAGCACAGAGCCTCTCCAGTGCTTGGTTTGATTTGTAAAAAATGAAGTGCCAGGGCTCAAGACACTTCATAGGACTCCACTCCAGCTGGTACCACTAACACTCTTGCCACTGCGGCCAAATGCCAGTACCAGCATTAAGTTGGTGCTATATTTATCAGTTTTAACTAAACACTGCACTGATAAATTCAGCAGAAGAATAGACACACAGCGACACCATGTGGTACACTCTCATGATAGGTGTCAGTGTTTAGAAATAAGTGCCAGTTCTGAGCACTGGGAAACACCAGGACAAATTAATCACGGAGTCCCTCAGCACAGGAATTTAATTTACCTGCTACTGCTGAGGATTTCCTTAAGGCAAAGAGTACGAGACTGACAGCTGTACTCTGTGGTTCCTACTCGTCCAAAGTCACGCCAGTCCAGGCACAATAATGGGACTTGGCGTAGTGGCAATCACAGAACAATACTGCCAAGGGTGGGTTTGCAGCAGGTCCGTGTGGGTCTGTACACAGCTCAGAGTGGCAGCAGGGAATGTTTCACACTACAGTGAAAGGCGGCTACAGATGTCCAGTTTGTAGTGCTCTTGTTTTACTTATTTTAAAGAGATGGCCTAGAATGTTTGGACAAGTACCATTTTCGATAGGCATCTAGATATAAATAGAATACATTATTTATGGACAGGAGAGAGCTGTGCCAAGTGTGCATATTTTGTGTCACACAATCATATATCACGTGACTTCGTATTCCACTGACAGTGCACGATGCCGCCATTAAAGGCAATGGCACTGAGATATGGCTGCATGCACCTTAATGAATCAGGACTGTTACTTCTGTATTGATGTTAAGCTACGTCCTTGGGTCCCAATATTTTGTAAAATGTCCGAAACAATGTCAAAAGGGACAGAAAGGTAATAATATAGCCCATGGCCTCATTCGCGACAGCATGGGTGACGTTAAAAAAGCATCCATGATAGCATCACTGATAACATCATATCTGAAAATCACCACAGCCAGCAACAACTACATTTCCTCACTGTAATTATTCAGAAAGTTAAGGCTTCAGTTCCTCCAGATACCATCAGAGACTGCACAGAGATAAAAATCCTGCAGTGGCGGCTCCTCCACTAAGGTGGAGGAGAGCCGCCCCACTACTCTTTGAGCAGTGAAAAAATAAAAAATTAAATGATAATAACACTATGATATTATCATTTTATTTTTCCATTCACATGCAGATTTATGGGGTGGGGCAGGCTGTGCTGTCGTCACAGCCAGCAGGGGAGGAGTGGTTGGGGCACTTAAGTGCGCATGACAGTTTGGCCGGCAGTCTTGGGCCAGCCAAACCGTCATGCGGACTTTGCATGTGCTCCTGCCAGGCTGTATTACAGCCTGGCTGGAGAACATGCACAGGATCAGAGTTCCCGTCTGAGCGCCAAACCACGGCACTCAGACCAAATACGACTCTGCTATCATGGTGACAGCAGTGTCATGATTGACTTAGGGGAGCCTGTGTATGCTTCCTGCTTCCAGCAGGAACAGATGAGGATGGAGGACAGGTGAGGCGGCGGCTGGCAGCAAGGTAGTAAGTTTTAATTTATTTTTCTATCCCCCTCACCCTCACCCCACCCTACCCATACTACTCGGTGGCAGCCGCCACTGAAAACCTGCTGTACCACAGTCAGCAACGAGACTTGCAGTGTATGTAGGTAAAAAAGGCTACTGTCATTCGACTGATAAGTGTTGTGAAGAAACTACTCAGGAGACTTCAGGTAGGTTAGAAGTACCGACTTTGATGGAGCCAGCAGCGTAACAGACACCTCTCAGCTGACCAGGGAGCCAACTGACAGAATAAGAATGTTCACCTCATAACAACATTAGAATCTAAGTGCAGAATGTTTGAGGGTAGGAAACAGGGAAACTAAAGAAGGGCTAAAGCATAAATAATAAGTACAACACATCTTCCTCCTTTATCAGAACAAGGAAACAAAATAAAACGATAAGAAGGTAAGAAACAGGGATCAGCAAACAAAATCATTTAAATATGCCAGCGGTCTGCGCCTTCTTAAACTTCTGACAACCTGAGAGTTTTCTCCATATAAATCAGCAGGAACATGACTCTCAATGCGATTAGTATCACCATTACCACCACCCCTTTCACTCCCTTCAGAAGGGAAAATTGTGGAGCCGATATCGTGTGCTAACATGTAACCACTGTTTGCATTCACACTCCTGTCCTGAGTGACAAGATTTCCTAAGTGAGAGGCACTATTCTCTGGGGCACGCGCAGCCTTCTGATACAAGGCTACATGACGCAGATTCCATTTTTCACCGTTCTCCAACACCACAAAATGTAGAAAAGCACACCTAACTCTAAAAGGCCCCTTGAACTTAGAAAGTGGCCGCAGTACGTTGTGTGATGACGTTGAGGCGATGACGTAGAGGCGATAAGCTGTACCAGTGACTTTCCGAGAGTACAGGCCCAATCTTACTAGTAAAGATGTCCGCCGTGCGTGGACACGTGATGACGTGTGCTGGGGCAGGCCTGTAGGATGACGTCACGGAGGTCATTACGGAAAGTCCTCACCTCTTTTATTGTTCTCCATTTTGCTCCAAATTACTTCCTTAATTGTGCGGGGCAGGATGCTCCGAAGAGTCCGCTGCTGGGCTCCGCTGAACCACTGGGCGAAGTTCCAGGGACTCTCCTGGCCAGCACGCAGAAAATCGTCGCCGGGACTCTCCTGACTAGCACACAAGAACCGTCGCCAAAATCTGTTGTGAAGAAACTACTCAGGAGACTTCAGGTAGGTTAGAAGCACCGACTTTAATGGCGCCAGCAGAGTAACGGACACCTCTCAGCTGACCAGGGAGCCAACTGACAGAATAAGAATGTTCACCTCATAACAACATTAGAATCTAAGTGCAGAATGTTTGAGGGTAGGAAACGGGGATCTAAAGAAGGGCTAAGGCATAAATAATAAGTACAACAAAAAGCAAGAGGCATTCTAACAGATATTAAATGGCGATGGAATTTTGCTTCACCACAGTCAGCAGGTGGATATACTTAAATAAATTATACCGGGTAGAAATGCCGATGCAGTGGCACTCGCATTAAATGGAGAGAAAGGCTGCTGAATTTACACTCCCGGGTAATAGGCCTCCTCACAGATATAAATGAAGCTGCAAGACTGCAATAGCCCTGTCAGCAACTAGATCACCTACCATAAATTATATATTAAAAATAGCAATTGATGTTAAACAAGCATGCAATAAATATCTGTTAGAAATGGGATCTCTGGTTGGCTAAGGCTTGCGCCAAAGCCAGGCAGAAACCACCACTCTAGTCAGGGCGAGGGAGTTACACGCCGACGATAACCCCTGCTCACCCCCTTGGTAGCTTGGCACGAGCAGTCAGGCTTATCCCGGAGGCAATGTGTAAAGCGTTTGCGCAACACACACTCAGCAGCAACAAACTAGGCACACCACAAAAGAAACTCCACACAAGGTTATATAAAAATAGCCTTTGTATTGTCATAAACACATTAGAAACAGTAATCACATATTTACACTGTGCCACCTGGCACTAGGCAATATTCACAGGGGACTATTTACAGCTGACAGGGCCAATCGGGCCACTGCCAGAACCATCAGATCAGGTAAGTAAATGCAAATATAAAACACAACCAGTAACTACTGGTGCAATACTGACCTAAGCATTACCCCTTTGGGCATAAACCATGTTAGGTCCAAACCTCATTAGCATAAGACCCCCCTCCTAAGCATAAACACCTTACGCACTAGGACATCAGCAGCCCAAACACATCCGGCACTAATCACGGGGCATAAATCACATTAGGTACAAATCATCATAAGCATAAATGCATTATACCATCTCATTAGGCCTAAACATCACAGCATGACATTTAACGCAATAGGCATTACAGTAGGCATCACCAGCATAAACACCTTAGGAAATAATTAGCCTAAACACAGTATGCCCCAATCGGGGCACAACGCACTGGCGCTGGACCCGGGCCAACTGGCCTCTCACAGGGGCTCAAAAATGCCCAATGTCCAGAATGTCAGGGCTGGCTGCGCATGCAGCAAAGTAAAAGTGCGCAAACGCGCAGGCCTAAGCGTGGCAGCTGCCCACTACTTGTTGGGCAGCTGTGGAAATGAGCACGGCACCAGCGTGCCCCCTGAGCCCCTCTCTGGGACCCTAAATGAAATCCCCCAAAGAAAAGAATGGGGCTGGCACTACTGTGCCTACTGAACCCCACTGGGGCTCTGAAGAGCTAACTATGGCCCCACGTTGCAGCTGCCCGCGCTCTCGCGGTGCAGCTGAGGAAATCAGCCTGGGCACCACTGTGCCCTTGAAGCCCCACTCCGGGACTCAGCAAAAATCAAAACTGCCCCCCTTGGTGCAGCTGCCCGCGCTCTCGCGGTGCAGTTGAGGACAACCAACAAGCACTGGCAATGTGCCTCGATCGGCACCAACACTGCAGTGCATTCAGCCCCCTCACTCACTGGGGGCGCACTGGCGGATCTCTCTGGGTCCCTGTGGGTGGGGGGCAGGCACCGACAACGTGCCTCATCTCTCTCCCGCCCCCGGGCCCCTCCTCACCTGGTCGGGCGGTCTCTGAGCTTCTCCTCCGCTGGAGAGGCTCCGGCGGCAGCACTTCCTCCTTTGCGGCAGGGCAGGCACAGGCAATGTGCCTTGGGCCCCCTCCGCTGCTACCAGCCGAATGCTGCACCACTTGCGGGGCTCTCTCCCTCATGGGAGCCCCGCGCCACGATCCGCACTCACTTCACCCGGTCCCCCTTCCTGGGACCGGGACTTCGTTCTGGAGCTCACGAGGCTCCGGACTGCTTCCGTCTCGCTGCCCCGCCCACCTCCAGGCCAGGCTGCCTGGCTTCCTCGTCGTGACGGCGGCGCTCCGTTTCCCCGGGCTGCGGCGGTGATTCCTTTTCTTCACCAGTGCGGGGTGGGCACCCGCCATTAAAGATGCATGAAAGCGGGGTGGGCTCCCGCTCTCCCCACAGCAGCACGGGGGGGTCCCCATGCCGGGATTCCCCTGCAATCACTGCAGCAGCGTGCTGCACGTCGCCAGCTCCTCGCTTCCTGGCAAGAGAAAGGTTCAGCGCTCACAAGGCGCTAGAAAAGTCCTCAAAGTTCCTGGGGTAAAGCTGGGCAAGGAATCCAGCAGGCAGGAATTAAAGTCCTTGGGGCTGGGGACACCCCAGCAGGGTGCAGGCAGGCCAGCACGCAGGGACCCCCAAGAAGCAGCAGCTGGGTCCCGCGGCGGTTCCTCCTGGCAGAGTGTCTCCCCCAGCCCAGGTAAGCACCGAAAGAACATTTTCATGGGGTCACAGCGCCTTCTTTTATACACCTATATCCCCCTTTGTCACACAGCACAGGGCTGGGGGAAAACCAGATGCAACTGGTTTGGGGGAGCTTTGGAGCACTTTGTTTTGCTCAGCTCCTCTCTCCTTTCACAGGACAGGCTAGGGACATCAGACGCACCACAGGGGGTGGAGCCAGCATTGTGGAGGGAAGGCACAGCCCTATTCAGGTCCCAGGTGCAACTCCTCCCTCCCATCTAGATGCAGATCTCCCTATTCAGCCCTGCGCTGACTCACCCTGCCCCTCCTGGAGCCACACACACCTCCCAGCCCCTGTCACTCACAAAGCCAGACATGCAATTTACATCAGGCAGGCAGACACAGAGCACACATAAATGCCAACTTCTAGAAGTGGCATTTCTACACCAGTTATAATAAATCTGCGCACACCATTGCGCAGCATTTATTCTCACGAGTTCGCACATACTAAACTCGCCCCTGCACTCCTCTCACACCAGGAATTACCATGGACACACATATCCCCCATGCATTCCTATGGGAGGGCAGGACAATCTCACCACACGCACTCAGAGTGCGCACGCACTTTACACTGGGACACAGTGCTAAAGTGCGCAAAGGCCTAAAACCACCAACACTACACAGAAAAAAGGCTAGGAGACAGGCAAAAAGTTTAGGGGTGAACCTGCCAAAAGGGCCAAGTCCAACACAACCCCCTTCCAGCCAAAACGCAGGGCAGACCAATCACCACCGTGATGGGCTTCCCTGCTTGGGGCGATAGAACACGGATGCAGGCCCGCAACTGCAGGGACACCCTCCTGTTCTACGCCACGGTGAACCCATGTGGTTCCTTCTGTAAAAGCTCTCTGGACCAACTGGGCTACCCCACTGGTACTCCCTAGCTGTCCGCGGCCAGGCCCAGGCCCTAGGCCATCCAGATGCCACTGGTCCTTGCCCATCCACAGAGTGGGGGTAGTAACCCCTGGCACATAGTAGCCATTCTCCACTCTTCCCCTCATCAGGGCAGGTCTAGACTGCCACTGATCCTCCAACCTAGGGTCTGCACCCTCAGGCGGACCAGAAGTCACGGGTGAGGCTCTCCTCCCCCTACCTCTTCTTCTAGGGCTCCGCACTCTCCTCCTTGGAGAGGCACCCTCAGAACACAACTCTCCCACCAGTTCAGGACCTCTCTCCAAAAACTGGTCTCCCAACCTAGGGTCTAAACCCTCAGGTTGCACCGGGGTCAGAGGCGAGGACTCCCTCCCTCTGCACCCCCTTCCAGAGTTCTGCACCCTCCCAACTGGAGCGGTACCCCTGGAAGATGAACCGGTCAGGACACTGATTACAGATGTCCCTTCCTCCAGATCAGGCGGATCCTGAACCTGGCCTCCCAACCTTGGGGCTGAACCCCACGGCTGAGCATTTGCCTGGCACACCAGGACTTCCGGGGCGCACTCAGCAGCCCCCGAGGGTAACACATGACTCATGTGTTGCGTGACAGTCTGCGTGGCGCAGACCTCCCGACCCCTGTCCATCTGACAGTGCGCAGAGATCCCCCACGACAGAAGTGGTGTCACCATTGTCACTTCTAGGAGACTCAGCCCTTCTGGCTGGCCCCTGACCCACTGGTTCTTCCACTGGGGAACACATCCCCCTCTCACCCCTCAATCCGGACTTCTGTACCCTCCCAACTGGAGCGGCACTGCCAGACACCAGAACCACTGGAGCTCTATTTACAGATGCTCCAGGTTCTCCAGACACTAGGAGATCCTCCTCAAATGGACTAACAGGACAGCCTAGGCTCCCAACCTGGTGTTCCCTGAAGAAACCATCCAGGCTCTGAGACTGGGTTTCGGGCACCTGGGGACACTCAGTCCCACACTCACTCCTACTCCACTGAGACAGGACGTGAGCCCCTACACCCCTCCCACTACACTGGGACCCCGCTGGGCTACTCTGAACCTCTTCCCCAATACAGGACTGGAAGATACCTGAACCATTACTTTCAGAATCACTCCCCAATGCCTCATCAGAACCTTGGGCCTCCATCCAGAGGTCTGCCTCTCGTGTAAACTCCCATAGTTCAGAAAACCCACCCTCCAACAGGTGTTGGCGCAACCCCGGCAAACAACAACTGAGCAGGTGCTCTCTGAGAACCAGATCGAACAGTCCTTCAAAATCCTGTTCCGTGTTAACCGTTACCCAATCAGCCAGTGCATCATTACATTCATCCGAAAAATCCGCCCAAGACTGGTGAGACAGTTTCCTACTGCCCCTGAACTTCAACCTGTACTCCTCTTCTCTGGAACAAGGTACCATATTTTGGGAACTGGGACTTCCTGCACTGGACTGTATATTGCTGCCACCACTGGACTCCACCCTCACTGGGGAATCCAGAAAACTACAACTGCACTCAGGGGATAATCTACCCTCCCGAGCTAATTTCTCCCTGGCGAAGGCCCTCTCAGCCTCCGCCATCCTCTCCTGCGCTAAGACCCTCTCGGTCTCTAGCTTTTCTCCTCCATACTCAGCTGCGCTATCTCCCTGGTATGCTCTAACCTGAGCTTCTCCAAAGCCAGCTGATTCTCCCTTTCTTCCCTCCTATCCACCCACTCCTCTGGGGACAGGAAAAGGGATGGGGCACTGCCCCCGACACTGGACCCAGCAAGGGACTCCCTATCTATGGGGTCCTCACTATCTACTGGCGTCCCTGTCCTGTCACTTTCTTCCTCCTCTTCAGACTCCTCAGGGCCCCCTCAGACCCACCACCCTCTTGGCGTGCGGCCAGGGCCCTCTTCTCCTCATTGCGCTCACAGTCCCATTCATCCTTTTGCCATTGGATCAGGTTGTCCCTCAGTTTTGACTGGGTGTCCGACCCACTCACTGCTATGTCTCTCTCCTTACAGAAGTCCACCAACTCCCACATGCTGTATCTAAACAGACCACAAAAATTAAAAGCAGACTCCATTTTGGCAGGACGCTCAGGGACACGTGCAACACAGGAGACCTAGGTTTCTGAGCTGAAGCAAGAGTACACAATTTACAAATGACACTTTTAGGAGAAGAATTAAAACAAAACTCAGAACAATAATCCCCACACACGTGATTATCTAAATGTAGAGTTTGTAGTGCAACCAGTTGTCGCTGTGGTACTGCGCAAACGCAAGTCCAAATCCTCACCGCTGACAACCAATGTTAGAAATGGGATCTCTGGTTGGCTAAGGCTTGCGCCAAAGCCAGGCAGAAACCACCACTCTAGTCAGGGCGAGGGAGTTACACGCCGACGATAACCCCTGCTCACCCCCTTGGTAGCTTGGCACGAGCAGTCAGGCTTATCCCGGAGGCAATGTGTAAAGCGTTTGCGCAACACACACTCAGCAGCAACAAACTAGGCACACCACAAAAGAAACTCCACACAAGGTTATATAAAAATAGCCTTTGTATTGTCATAAACACATTAGAAACAGTAATCACATATTTACACTGTGCCACCTGGCACTAGGCAATATTCACAGGGGACTATTTACAGCTGACAGGGCCAATCGGGCCACTGCCAGAACCATCAGATCAGGTAAGTAAATGCAAATATAAAACACAACCAGTAACTACTGGTGCAATACTGACCTAAGCATTACCCCTTTGGGCATAAACCATGTTAGGTCCAAACCTCATTAGCATAAGACCCCCCTCCTAAGCATAAACACCTTACGCACTAGGACATCAGCAGCCCAAACACATCCGGCACTAATCACGGGGGCATAAATCACATTAGGTACAAATCATCATAAGCATAAATGCATTATACCATCTCATTAGGCCTAAACATCACAGCATGACATTTAACGCAATAGGCATTACAGTAGGCATCACCAGCATAAACACCTTAGGAAATAATTAGCCTAAACACAGTATGCCCCAATCGGGGGCACAACGCACTGGCGCTGGACCCGGGCCAACTGGCCTCTCACAGGGGCTCAAAATGCCCAATGTCCAGAATGTCAGGGCTGGCTGCGCATGCAGCAAAGTAAAAGTGCGCAAACGCGCAGGCCTAAACGTGGCAGCTGCCCACTACTTGTTGGGCAGCTGTGGAAATGAGCACGGCACCAGCGTGCCCCCTGAGCCCCTCTCTGGGACCCTAAATGAAATCCCCCAAAGAAAAGAATGGGGCTGGCACTACTGTGCCTACTGAACCCCCACTGGGGCTCTGAAGAGCTAACTATGGCCCCACGTTGCAGCTGCCCGCGCTCTCGCGGTGCAGCTGAGGAAATCAGCCTGGGCACCACTGTGCCCTTGAAGCCCCACTCCGGGACTCAGCAAAAATCAAAACTGCCCCCCTTGGTGCAGCTGCCCGCGCTCTCGCGGTGCAGTTGAGGACAACCAACAAGCACTGGCAATGTGCCTCGATCGGCACCAA
Source organism: Calotriton arnoldi (assembly GCA_963921515.1). NCBI lineage: Eukaryota > Metazoa > Chordata > Amphibia > Caudata > Salamandridae > Calotriton > Calotriton arnoldi. Next base: position 235,831 of record CAWUFW010002991.1, on the reverse strand, counting down.
CACTGCAGTGCATTCAGCCCCCTCACTCACTGGGGGCGCACTGGCGGATCTCTCTGGGTCCCTGTGGGTGGGGGCAGGCACCGACAACGTGCCTCATCTCTCTCCCGCCCCCGGGCCCCTCCTCACCTGGTCGGGCGGTCTCTGAGCTTCTCCTCCGCTGGAGAGGCTCCGGCGGCAGCACTTCCTCCTTTGCGGCAGGGCAGGCACAGGCAATGTGCCTTGGGCCCCTCCGCTGCTACCAGCCGAATGCTGCACCACTTGCGGGGCTCTCTCCCCTCATGGGAGCCCCGCGCCACGATCCGCACTCACTTCACCCGGTCCCCCTTCCTGGGACCGGGACTTCGTTCTGGAGCTCACGAGGCTCCGGACTGCTTCCGTCTCGCTGCCCCGCCCACCTCCAGGCCAGGCTGCCTGGCTTCCTCGTCGTGACGGCGGCGCTCCGTTTCCCCGGGCTGCGGCGGTGATTCCTTTTCTTCACCAGTGCGGGGTGGGCACCCGCCATTAAAGATGCATGAAAGCGGGGTGGGCTCCCGCTCTCCCCACAGCAGCACGGGGGGTCCCCATGCCGGGATTCCCCTGCAATCACTGCAGCAGCGTGCTGCACGTCGCCAGCTCCTCGCTTCCTGGCAAGAGAAAGGTTCAGCGCTCACAAGGCGCTAGAAAAGTCCTCAAAGTTCCTGGGGTAAAGCTGGGCAAGGAATCCAGCAGGCAGGAATTAAAGTCCTTGGGGCTGGGGACACCCCAGCAGGGTGCAGGCAGGCCAGCACGCAGGGACCCCCAAGAAGCAGCAGCTGGGTCCCGCGGCGGTTCCTCCTGGCAGAGTGTCTCCCCCAGCCCAGGTAAGCACCGAAAGAACATTTTCATGGGGTCACAGCGCCTTCTTTTATACACCTATATCCCCCTTTGTCACACAGCACAGGGCTGGGGGAAAACCAGATGCAACTGGTTTGGGGGAGCTTTGGAGCACTTTGTTTTGCTCAGCTCCTCTCTCCTTTCACAGGACAGGCTAGGGACATCAGACGCACCACAGGGGGTGGAGCCAGCATTGTGGAGGGAAGGCACAGCCCTATTCAGGTCCCAGGTGCAACTCCTCCCTCCCATCTAGATGCAGATCTCCCTATTCAGCCCTGCGCTGACTCACCCTGCCCCTCCTGGAGCCACACACACCTCCCAGCCCCTGTCACTCACAAAGCCAGACATGCAATTTACATCAGGCAGGCAGACACAGAGCACACATAAATGCCAACTTCTAGAAGTGGCATTTCTACACCAGTTATAATAAATCTGCGCACACCATTGCGCAGCATTTATTCTCACGAGTTCGCACATACTAAACTCGCCCCTGCACTCCTCTCACACCAGGAATTACCATGGACACACATATCCCCCATGCATTCCTATGGGAGGGCAGGACAATCTCACCACACGCACTCAGAGTGCGCACGCACTTTACACTGGGACACAGTGCTAAAGTGCGCAAAGGCCTAAAACCACCAACACTACACAGAAAAAAGGCTAGGAGACAGGCAAAAAGTTTAGGGGTGAACCTGCCAAAAGGGCCAAGTCCAACAATATCCCTAAACATATTAAACTTATTCGTATAACTATGGTACAACTTTAAACATCCAGATGTTATCAGAAAAATCTGGTTATTGTTAGAATAAAAGCATATATTTACCCTTTTCGGCAAAGATTTTTGAGAAAATGCCCTTATTTGGGGTATTTGTTATGTCAAAATTGAGTTATCTTTTGATGATGCAATCTTTAAAGAAATGTGTGAGGTCATAAGCAGTACATTCCTTTGGCATTATGGTTGTGTGGGTAACTATGCCAGGAGCTTTAGTAATGTTTATGTCTGGTGTTAGCCAAGACTTTTTGATTTTAATAAAATTATATAGAAAATATACTTATTTTCAGGGGCTTTCAGGCAGCACTCTCCATTCTTTGGTCTGTTTTTGTGTCATTTGTATTTTTCTTCCAACCATTACAGTATACAGCATGGGGAAATGGGTCGGCCCTAACCCTGGGGATAGTACTACGCTAACAGAGCATGCGTAGTTTGTGGTACTATGCAAATTGCACATAGTACAGTGCAAAATCATCAACACATACAAATGCTTTGATAAAACAATTTTACATGCTAAAAAGCTTATAACCAATTCACAAATGTGAACTTTGACAATGAAAATATCAGGCAATGAGAGAGGTGATGATTTTGGGGTCCCCCCTAACCTAGGGGCAGGACCAAGCAGATGCCTTGAACACAAAGAGCATATCATGCTGAACGATTCAGTGGTGGTCCCTTCCTCCTAGGACCACCGCAAGCACAGTTATGGGCAAAAATACAATCCCAACCAAAGGCCCTGCAGAGCATTATGGGACGAGATTAGCAGTGGGCAGTGAATATTATAGTGTCCAATATCAAAATAATTCTACAAAGAGCTGCAGTTCAACTAGTCGTTACTAGATGTCCCTCACGAGTCAAATGCAAAAGCATTGAAACCCTTTCATGAAGCTTTTGCATTTGACTCGTGAGGGACATCTAGTAACGACTAGTGGAACTGCAGCTTGATGTAATAATAATTTCAATGCTTTTGCATTTGACTCGTGAGGGACATCTAGTAACGACTAGTTGAACTGCAGCTCTTTGTAGAATTATTTTGATATTGGATACTATAATATTCACTGCCCACTGCTAATCTCGTCCCATAATGCTTTGCAGGGCCTTTGGTTGGGATTGTATTTTTGCCAATAACTGTGCTTGGGGTGGTCCTAAGAGGATGGGACCACCACCGAATCGTTCAACAAGATGTGCTTTTTGTTTTCAAGGCATCTGCTTGGTTCTCTCCTAGGTTAGGGAGGATCCCAAAATCATCACCTCTCTCACTGCTTGTTAATTTATCGTTTTCACTTTAGTGAAATGACTTAATGAATTTTAGCATATAAAGATACTTATTTTATCTAACTTGCACTGTGCAAGATGCCTTGGCAATTATTGCACAGTGCAGACAAGCACACAGCTATGCAATTTGTGTAGCTACGTGTAGTTCAAAGTGTGCTACTAGGCAAACTATGCCCAGGATTAGTCGGCTCACTTTAGCCGTTGGCTAACTTCCCTGTGAGTGATGACATTCTGCTCTTTCATAAGGAGCATATCTGCACTCAAAGTAGTTTCCTTCTGTGCCAGCGCTTAGTATAGGAATGTCTGATTTTTCAGACCAAAGAAAATATTTTTTGCTTTTAACCAGTCGCGGCCAGTGCAAATACGAGCGGTGGGACGTTGGGACGGGGCAGGGGAAACGGGTGGGTGAAGTCGACAGACGACGAGGGAAAATAAAATTTAAAAAAAGAAAACCACTTACCTTGCGCTCGCCGCATCACCGACTTGGCAATGCCGCAAGCGCAAGGTAAGTGGTTTTCTTTTTTTTTAAATTGTATTTTCCCTCGTCGTCGTCTGTCGACTTCACCCCCTCATCACCCGCCCCCGCTCCACCGCACTTACCTGCACTGCTTTTAACAATTAACAATGCTCTTTTTTTGTGGGTTAGGCAGCTTCCCGAGTAATAACGTTTTATAAAAACAATGACAAACAAAACAAGCATTGGCAAAGCCAAAAGGCTTGAGGCCAAATCAGGCCTATTGGTTTTGCCAAGCTTGTTAAGGTTTCCAGCCTTAGCCAGGTTGCTTGATTATACTGCAGTTTTGGAATACATTATTAGGGTTTTATGATATTGATTAGTGACTGACATTCAAAAACAAAACAATTGTGTCTTCCCTTAAAAAAACGATTATGGGAATTTTATATTGATATAGCATAGCAATTGTCGGTACTCACTGTCAATGCCTCGTGTCTACCCACTTTGCAAGTGCATGCATTGATTAGCTGCAAAACTGAAACTGTGCCAAGTGGGCAATGGACATGAAACTATGCTGTTTGCTGTGGCCTGCACACAGTACCACCCCCCGCCCCCCTCCAGTGTACTCATGGACTCATGGGTCTGTCCATGCCCTCTAAACCCTTGGCAAAAGGCATTGTCTATGGGCATGCCCACTGCCCACCTCCTGTGAACCTCAAACCTACTGGCGGCACCTTGAGCAGTGCCCCGGGCTCTGAAAACAGGATAGTACATGGGACACACTGTGTCCAAACCTCCTGCCCTCACAGCCTGCTGCATACAAACTTGATGAGCAAAGATATGTTGTAGAATTTGTGATCTGCCTTCCCTTCTCTAAATCACAATAGTGTACAGCAGTCGCCTTTTCTAGATGCTCTTATTGTTTTTATTTTATAAAGTTTGTGTATGTGTTTGATTCAGAATACGCATTTCTAAAGATGAACATAAATAAATAAAACATATAAACAAGTGAGATTTTACTAGTTTAAGTGAGATATGGTATACCTTGTATTTTACTAAATAAGTGTGTTTTCATACTCTAAAGGATGTCTCTTTAATGCATTTGTATGAAGACCTCCCCTGTGTACCTATATTTGTGTGATAATTGATGAGCAGCATCTAGAGATATATATTTGGACCCTATGGATGTCAGAGCATCCACCCACATCCAAACACTGTAAAGAGCCTGGGGCTGTCAAAGTGACAGATGACCCTCATGTTAGAATGAAGGCTGGAGTATGCCATGTACTTGTCCAGTGCGTCACATCGCTCTGTCATTGCCGAAGGCAGAGTAAGCACGGGTAGGTGCCTTCCACTGAGAGACAAGCAGCTCAGGCAGCTGGTTGGGAAGAGACCAGTGCTTAATTTAAGCTGGTGGGGTGCACCGGTACTTATTTTGGGGGAATGGCACTTATTTTTCTGTGTCAGATATTTACCAAGTGCAAGAGAGGGAAAACGCACCGATTGGAAAGATGGAGGAAGAAAAAGACGGTGAAACCATCACAAACAGAGAGCGGGAACCAGCAAGAGCAAGAAAAAGGGGCAGGAAGCATCTGGCAATGGATTAAAGACTACCAGCCTTGGTGTTCAGCGTGCCAATGTTTATCAGAGTTTTTGATCAGAGCTACGGGCGCTGGGACTCTTTCTTTCACAGATTAAACACTGGAAGAGACCCAACAAATGATAACACAGTCTAAAGCAGCAGCGGCTGCTACCAGACGGGAGTGGTGGGGAGGGAGGGCGGAGAGGAGAGAAATTAAATTAGAAAAAGGTCTTACCTTTAATGGCCCCCTGGCCGCTGCCTCTCCTCCGTCCTCTGTTCTTGTTATCTTACTCTTCCTGTCCCGGCTGGCAGCAGGAGGCACCCGGGCAGACAGGCTCCCCTGAGCCAATCACAACGCTGCAATGCAGCATTGTGATTGGTCTGAGTGCCGTAGATCGGCACTCAGACTGCAACAGGGAGCCAGTGCATGTTCCTGACCAGGCTGTGTAATGCAGCCGGGTAGGAACATGCAAAGTGCGCATGAACTGTTTTGTTGGCCCAAGAGGGCCGGCCAAACGGTTCATGCGCACTTAGTGATTGTACAGCACTCCTCCTCTGCTCTGGCCAGCCCCGCCCCACCTCGCCTCTGACTGCAATTGGGAAAATAAAATGATAATAGCGATACGCTATTATCATTTTATTTTTCCTTTTCAGCAGTGGGGCGACGCTCCTCCACCTTAGCGGAGGAGCCGCCACTGGTCTAAAGGCAGAAAATCTCTGTGTATTGCAATGGTGGGCATCGTGTTGTGACTTATGACGCAGCAGATATGATGTGTCATATCATTCCACAATTCTCTTTTCTCTGCTTCATAATGTTTTCTCAGTTTTTATTTGTGGGCCCCGTCTGTCCCTCTTTCTTGTTTGTCTTCCCCTCCTCTCCTCATGGCAGTACTCCACAGCGCAGCCATCCCCTCCCCATCCCCCTCTCACTATCTTGCTACCCTCCCCCCCACTGCAGGTGTTCTCCCACCCCCACCTCTTTCCCTGTGGCCTTCTCTTCCTCCCTCTCCCAGTCCTCCTGCTTCCGGTGTGCCTGCCTGCTGACTCGTGTTCCGTCACCTGCCCCTCTTCTAGGCCAGTCTGGCGCGCACCCAAGTCCCCAGTTTGTTCTGTTTCTTATGCGGAGGCAGGCCTAGGTTTTGACGCGGCGGGTCAAGGAGAGTTCACATCCGCTCCATCAAAAAGTAGGACACGAAGGCAGTAGGGCAATATCACGCCTGTGGCATACAAGTGCCTAAAACCCCTATTTAATCAAGCGCCCTAGTCAGATGTTTATGGTGCGACTCGGCAGAATGTTTCAGTGCCACATTCATCCGAGGAAACATACATTCCTGGAAGTGATTCATGACTTTAGCTAGACAAACATAAACAAAATAACAATAATTATTTGGATTCGATAGTGCTTACTACAACACTATTGACATCTGTAGCACTATATATTAAATGGATTATTATTAACCAACCCAGCGCACTCAGTTCATCAACCTCAGATGGATGAAAGGGTAAATTGACCCCGAGCGTGGTTCAAATTTTTGACCTTGCACATCGATCTTTTTCATGTAATGTTTTACCATTTTATTGGTAACTTGCGGAAGGTACAGAAGTCGACTACCATTTTTGCAAAGCAGTTAAACCTCGGTATATATCATAGTATGTCATCATACCGATATACTCTATTTCATGGTGTGGGACGTAAAGTTTCCCATTTGCTAGCTCCCAAGCATAGAGACAGCCGTAGTGTGCTCCTACAGATGTAGTACATTCTTCAAAAAGTGGCTGAAACATGTAAGCACAATATGGGTACACAGTTCTGAGCACTGAATGTGTACCGTGCGGGACAGCGGGACTTGTCATACACCAATGTTACAAATTCCATCAGCTGGAGGATCTGTCCTCTGATCTTCTGGCTGAAGTGCCATTTAAGAAAGACACTTGCACCTCCGTGTGTCTTTCATGCCAAAGCCACATGGCAAGCCCATCTGCACCCATCTGGGCCCAAACGGGACCTTGTGCGAGATATGCAACATCTTTTATCAGATAATTTACTCCTCCCCCACTGCAGCAAAATCACTTTTACTCCTGTACCGCGCTACATACCAGAAGAAAGTAGGAAGCTTCCTTAACAACTAATATGTTAAAAAGGGTAAAACTTCGTCATCTTCCATGGAATACCCAATTTCTTCCTAGACTTGATTTGTATACTCAAGCCAGTCTCATGCCTCATTCTTTTAAATGTGGGTTATTTAATGCACGCTCCCTACCTGAACATGGACCTAAGCTCTGTGAACTCATGTTAGATCTTTGTTTAAGATGCCAAGGTTCCGACAACTGGTGGCCGCGCATTCTCATTTCTGGCATCTTCATCATGGTACACAACTCCTTCTGCACATCAAAATTCACCCTCCGATCTTCTTTTTTTGGAAGAGCCCCAGACCCATCAATTTAATCCTCAGCCAACCACCTTAATATATATAAGCAGTATTTATTTTTTCCTTAAATAGTGCTCACCCTTACAATTGCCTAGAAACCTTCAGCTGGACGAGCACCTTCTATAAAATGTCTTTGAAATAACAAAACACAAGTGCCATAGTCCAACAATATTTGAGAAAGACAGAGCTGAGGTTCTAGATTTAAGAAATGTTGAGTTTTCAAGATTCTAATTCTCATCCCAGTGACGCCATCCGAGCCTGTCTGTTGGTGATGAGAAATGAACCACTTTCGAATGTGCCACCCCAAAGTGAAGTCCGACTGAAAGATCTATGTATAGAAATAGGGCAGCCCAACATACCAACGTGAAACATGGAGATAATGAGATGTAGAAAAACTGTGGCTCAACTGCACTGAGTTACCAATCAATTCAACATTCTAGGCAGCAGTAAGTACTTTCTATTCATGGGTAGGTAAAGATTTACTATTCTTACCTCCACATCTACGTACCTTCAAGATATACATTCAGCTGTACCTACAGCTTTGTTAACCCATAGCAAGACTGTGGGTACAGCTGTAGCACGTCGTCTTAGCATTATTGTGCACCACTATTTGATGAATAAATAAATGAATTTTTCTGACCCTTGGAGTGCCAGTCTGTTCATTCTGTGGTGAGCAGACTACTTTGAGTTGAATACGAGTCAAAGTATCCCACGCTCCTTGCCCGCTTACTGGTTTCTGGTTTTCATGGGTTCCTGGTGCTTCCTGGTAGCTGACAAACATGCTGGAAATATATGTGTGTGAGTGTGTCTGTGTGTATATATGCAGCTATAAACTGTATATATATATATATATATATATATATATATATATATATATATATATGTTAAGTTAAAAAAACTCATAAAGCGTGGCAGCTAACCACTTGGTGTTTCCAGGTGCTATGTCGACAAGCAGGGCTGTGCACTGGTCCAACTGGCTCAGAACAACCACGTCTTTAATTGGCTTTAGAAGGTGGTTAATGAGGTACAGAATCTCAGATGTTCCAGTAGGGAGTTCCAGAACTTTGGGCCGAGGTACTCAACTGTGCAACCTCCCATGCGAGTTTGTTTAATCCTGTGGATAGAGCATATGGAGAGGTGGCTGGATCGCAGATGACGAGCGTGCTGATGCCATTTTATCAGACCAATTATGTGGTGGGGGCAATCTCTGCCCTTGCTTTAAAAACATAGCAAAGAGCCTTAAATGTAATATGCTTCTCCACCCTCAACCAGTGAAGATTGCAGAGAAGAGGAGGAGTAACTGAAGCATATTTGGCAGTCTATAGATTAATCTGGCGGCGGCATTCTGTACCACCTGCATATGCCTTATGGAGGCTTTGTCCACCCCCAAATAAAAGATGTTGCCATAATCCAGTCAGGACATAATAAGTGCCTGGAGGACCGTTCCTTGAGCAGATGCGGGTAGAATCCAGATACATTACCGAAGCTATTTCAAAGTAGCAAAGCAAGCTCCAGACACCTTGGCCACTTGAGGCTTCATGGAGAGACTGGAGTCCACGAAAAAGCTTAGGTTTTTAACTTTGGCAACAGGGACTGGGGTATCACCCAAGGCGCCCCGCCAGTGCTGGGGTCCCCACAGGGACAGGTTATTTCCAAGCACCAGCACCTCTGTTCTATCCTTGTTCAGTTTTAACGAGTTGCTGTTCATACACGATGCCACATGGGCCAAATATAAGTTCAATGAAGCTGAGTAATGATCCTGATCGAATGATAAGGAAAAGATGATTTGCGTATCATCCACAAAGGAGAACAGCGTGAGACCACAGCATTCTACCAAGTCTGCCAAGGCGCGGACATAGATGTTGGAAAGTGCCGGGCTTAAGGCCTATCTCTATGAGACGAGGCACTGCCTGAGAAGACCCGAAAGGTTCGACCCTTTAAGAAGGAGGATAGCCAGGCAAGAGCAGTTCCCTGTAGCCCCATCTGTGCCAGCCTGAGAATGAGCATATCAAGGGACACCGAATTGGAGGCAGCGCTGAGATCAAGTAAAATCAGCGCTGCTGCCTCACCCTTATCTAGGAGCTGCCGCAAGTGTTCTGTGACCCCAAGCAGAGCGGACTCGGTGCTATGCCCCACTTTACAATTGTGCTTTTCTATGATTTTAGCCAGGAAAGTAACCAGCGAGATATGTCTATAATTGGACTAGATGGAAGGATCCATACACACAAACACACACACACACACACATATCTCAAGATGCATGTATATGGAACTAAGTATAGAAAATCATCTATACTGAACTATACTGACACATATATGCTTACCTTCACTGCATTTTGGTAGTCGATATCCTGGCTACAATAGTTTTGCTAACAAAAACAATGGTTCTGTTGGGTTTACCAATTATTTCTTATGACAATGCCTAGTGTTACTGTATTATTCTATAATCATAAACATCAGTATCTCAGTTATCCAGACAAAATAAAACATATCAAAAAATAATAATAACACACGCAACACAAATTACTGTCTATTCACTCGTTTTATATAAATTGAATCATTCATATATATTTACACATTCGTAAATAAGGCTGTCAACACGAGGTGAAATTTTGTAAATGATAAGTGATCAAGTGACATTTGTGCTCAGTGCTAGTGTTCAGTGCGCAATATATACAGAGTGTTTAAAATATGTACATGGGGAAGAATAGGCCAGAATTTTATGGGACAACAATGACTCTACTGTGTATTGAATATTCTTAGTCACACAGAGCCTTGATCAATCTGGACCATGCGAGGTCGTCGACGTTTCAACCCAAACTCAGCTCCATTAGGTAGTCAAGACGGGTCTTCATCAGGACAAAGAACAGGGGTCAAGGGTGACAGCCCAAATACCACCAGAATAATTCCTGGTTATTCATACATCTTTGTGGATCCTGGTAGAGAAATCCAATTTAATTGGACCAGGTGACGTAAATCAAGTAGAGGGTCCGAGCGGTAAGTCTCGGAGTTTTAATGATGACAGCAACGGCAAATTCAGTGCTGTCTAGCGGAGACAGGCAAGCGTCCTGTAAAACCGCAACCATCCGTCTAAAAGATAGTTTTGCAGCACAATATTTAAAAGAAGATATTCCAGTTGTATACTAGTATTTTCACAGGCAGGTGAGTTGTCCATTGTGCTTAATTTTGATGTAAAGGTGCTAGTTAACACCCCTACTTACATTGCAGGTCATACACTTGACGCTTGCTTTTCCAACTATCCCGACATGCAGATCGAGGACATCCTCCCAGTCACCTGGTCGGACCATGTGGCTATAAAGTTTACTATTCCTATTCCTCTCATTAATTGGAATGGGTCACGCAGGGGTGCAGCTAGAGTTGTACGAGCCTGGAAAAAAAGTAGATAGAAAGGAATTATCTGAAATTCTAGAACTGTCCTATCTAACAGTAACGGGTGATGTAAATGTAACTGCTGCAAACTTCTCGTCATGGATTGAGGAGGCAGCTAAAAAACTGGCTCCGCGCAAACTTGTTAAAAGTCATAGAACACGCCCCACAGCTGCTTGGTATTCGCCTAAAATTAAGGAATTAAAAAGAAGCTGACGGAGACAAGAAAGAATCTGGAGGAGTAACTATTCATTAGCCAAGAAGACTAAATATAATCGTCTTATCTTAGAGTGAAAAAAGGAGATGAAAGTTGAAAAAACTAAATTTTTCACTGAAAAAACTGAAACAGCAGGCAACTCCCTATAGGGACTATTTAGAACAGTCCAGTTGCTCTCATGCACTCCTAATGCTAATACATTAGTCCCTATGTGACAATCTAGGTCAATGTTGGAAGAACAAGGATGGAGGCGGTTTACAGGGATTTTAAGGCAGGACATGGGGATGATTATTCATCTCCTGAAATTACCGCCATGGACCACACATCCAGTTCTTTGCAATTTTCTGCCTCTTACTGTAGATAAGGTGGTGCAGTTGATAAAACTGACTAAGTCAAGGGCTCCAACTGATCCCTGTCCAGTGAATATCTTTCAGGACCTGTCAAGTACATTGGCCACTCCTCTCCTAGCATTGCTAAATAATATCATGGATGCTGCGAGTTTTCCCTCAAAATGGAAAAGAGTGTCCATTCTTCCTTTACTTAAAAAGCCAACATTAGATCCATCTGAGAAAAAGAACTATCGTCCCGTCTCTAGGCTTCCACTACCAGCCAAAAATCCAGAGAGACATCTAAATTTGGTTCTCGCTGACTTTCTGGAGCAGAAAAACTTTCTAGTTCACAGCACAAAATCCGCTTTGATGGTCGCTACTGAGGAGATCTGCTTCATCATGCATTGCGGTGAAAAGGCTGCGGTGGTCCTTTTGGACCTATCTGCAGGCTTTGACACAGTGACTCATAGGACCTTGAAACAGCATTTAAGGGAGAGTGGTATTGACGGTGTAGCCCTCAATCTCCTAGTTTCCTGTTTCAGTAACAGAGCATAGTCAGTCTCTTTCGGGGGCTTTACCTCTAGTTCTTTCTCCTTGCCATGTGGGGTCCCGCAAGGGTCGTCGCTGAGCCCTACATTTTTCAATATTTATGTGGCTCCGCGGGCCGAACTGATTACATCTTTTGGCTTTAGCACAATATCCTATATCCTATATCCCTATTCAGATGACTCACAAATAGTTGTTTCCATTACCAGCAATGTAGAGGAGGTTGTCATTAGGTTTAATAATTGTATGAAAGCAGTCGTCAACTGAATGACCAGCCAAAGCTTAAAACTAACCTCTGATAAGATGGAGGTACTCCTTTTGGGTCAGATCTGTCATTTTGGAATTCTTCCTGGTGGCCTTCCACGCTTGGCCATTACCTACTCCAGTTTCTAAAGTAAAAAATGTAGGTATCGTTTTGGATTCCAAACTAATGTTCACAGACCAGAAGAACCAGCTCATTTCTTCTTGTTTTTATCTTTTAAAGATATTGAAAACAGTTTTGCCGTTCATCTCAGTAGATCTTCAGACAACAGTGGTGGTCTATTTAGTGTTGTCACAGCTGGACTACTACAATGCTCAGTATCTGGGCATGCAGCAAGGTCTGCTAAAGAAACTGCAGAGGTTGCAGTTTGCAGCAGTTCGTCTTTTGAAAAGCATCAGGAAATATGAGTCAGCTTCTAAAGGTCTGCGGAGCTTCATTGGCATCCTATAAAAAACAGAGTTGCTTTTAAAGCACGCTGGACTGCACACAAGGCCCTTCATGAAATATGTCCATATTACTTGAAGAAAAAACTGTTGTGGTACTCTCCTAGAAGAAGACTGCGGTCAGCCACAGCCAAGACTATGTAGATTCTTAAGATCAGAAAAACCTCTTGGGGAGGCAGGAGTTTTGTTTATGCTACATCTTTGTTGTGGAATGAAATGCCGCTGGCACCAAGATCCAAATGGAATCTGTTAAATTTTCGAAAGCTTCTGAAAACTTGGTTTTTCTCCTTTTTTTCTAAGGTCTTATGGTTTGGTTGTATTTTGGTTGTTCTGTAATACAGACGCTAGCGTCAAGACGCCTTCAGGCTTTTGTCGCGCTATACAAATATTAATCAAATCCAAACAGTTACCTACAAGAAGGCTTAGTGTGTAAAGTGGTATCCTCTGTGACCTGCAGCTGGCAAGTTTGAATCCCAGCAGGCGGTCAGCCTTTCCTTCTTCAGAGGTTACTAAATTGAGTGCCATTAAAGTAAGTAACCTGTTATTTAGAGAGCTCCCAAACTGTGATAAGTAAGAGCTATGTACATTTTGAAAGGTCTCATTATTTTAGTCTTTGTCTGAGGTTCTCGGCTGAGACAGGTTCACATGGGAGACTTGCCCATGGTACTGAAGGCAGACACCAGTGCTTCGTAAGTGTGTATGTGTGTGTTTGTGTGGGCACGCACATGCCCAGAGGTGAGACACTTGGCATGTGACAGTCTAACACTGTTGTTGATTGCACACAATAGTCAGCAGTCAGGTGTGTAGAGTATGCACATAGAAATGTATGATCTACTATAATGGAAGAAGAAAGGAATGCAGAAGAGAACAGCCATTTATTCATTTGTTTATATATTGGTGATTTATAATGTGCTGAAGGATAGAAAAGGGGCACAAAGCAAGGTAGACCCAGGAGTGATTGCAATGTCCAGAAAAGAAGAATCCCTGTGGATGGGCTGAGGCAGAATCCAGGTATTGTAGAAGTGTGGAACACTAAGTACTGCAGAAGATACCTATCACATGGTAGGGGGTGGCTGGTATGTAGCCTGCCTGTTGCAGAAGATCTGCCTTCAACCTAAAACACATAGAAAACCCACAAGGCCATGTTTTATGATTTTGACTTTGTAGGTGAGTTTTTACGAATTGAAAATATTGCTTAATATACAAGTGGTTGAGTTCGCATGATAGGCTTTAGTCGGATTACATTGACAGCTATTCATGTTTGAAGAATAATAGTGTACGTTTATTTTATGAGAGCAGGACTTTCTCTTTTTTCCATGTTCTTGTGTATTTTTCCATTTTAGGCAATTCATTGAAAAGAAACTTCACTCTGTGGTATCTCTAATATAATACTTGTACTCTGTTGTGGAAGCAATGTTCAGGATGTTCTTTATTTTGTAAGTTGCCAAGGTTCCCTGCTGAACTACAGTGAATGTCTTTCAGTAGCTGAACAAGCCATTGTATTGCTATGTTCACTAAAATGTTAGTTAATTTCCTTAATTAGTTATGCAAAGCTTAGCCAACAGAATGCATTAGGAAGTAGGTGTCTCTGGAAGTAGCTTGTTAATGAGAATAATGATTGCTTCGTTAATTAGAAGCATTACTAGTATGTCATAACATGCCATGACGTGTGTGTGGCTTCTGTACCCTGAAACCTGATAAAACCTATGTTATTCTGGAGATGAGACCATTGTTTTTGGGCTTTCTAACTGGTCATACTCTGCACTAGTCTGTTTATTGATTTAATATTTCGTCTTTCCTTGGCCTTTTTTCAAAACCCGACCTTACGGTAGTCCTCTTGCAGTATAATACTATGATTATTTTGTGTAATACTAATTTCTTAATGACTAATTATTTTTTGCTTCATTTAATGACTGTGTTTTTGAATAAACCCATTAGGTTTAGCCATGGAACCCTTGTCCCGCGCAGGTTTGTTTATTATCCTTGGACTAGCCTTACGAAGTCTCACAAGGGGTCTTACGATAACTCGGATAGTGTCAATCTTGCACATCAACCCTCTTAATTAGTTAATTAGAACGTTGATAACTTTAATCAACAGCTAATGAAAACTCCTTAAAGTTATTACTGTAAATGACCTTCTTAATGATGTCCAATAAGGTTATAGGCTGGGCTGCAGCACTGGGACTGTAATACTTCAAATTGTTGATGATGCTATCCCAATCTTTGATAAAGGAGACCTCTTCCTTTTTATGCTTCTTGTGCTCTCTGGTTGCCTTCTACAGAGTCAACCATCCCACGCTTCATCAGATCCTGGTGAATGGGTTTTCCTCTTATCGGGACAACTAGTGCACATCCATAAATATCTCCCTTCGAACCCAGACTTCTCCAATATGATGTACACAAGGGTCTATACTCTGACACGCACATTGAAACCTGCACATAGAACACTTTGGTTCCACACTGAAAACCTCCAACATTTCCTACCACTTCCACATTGATGAAACACAGCTCTACCCGAAAGTCGCCTCCTCTGAAGACACTGCATTGCTTGCTAACACTCTAGACAAAATCTAGTCTTGGATGACCCAGCACACCTGAAATCATATCATGTAAAAACTGTATTCTTACCATCTTAGATTCTCAATTATTTATCATTGAGTGCACCATACAACTAGGATTCATGCTTGCCAAGAATCTCAACCTCCAAACCTGCATAAACTCCTTAGAAAAATGAACACAGTTCCAAATTAGACTGCTGCATGGAATCAACCCTTTGCTGCCTGACAAATATTTAAAACAAGTGGTACAGTCGCTTGCTCTTTCAAGACTAAATCATGAGAGCTTCCCGCTGTCAGGAGTAAATAAACTTCATCTTGCTTCGGTGGAAGCACCACTACATTCTGTAGCCAGATAGATCTTAGGAACCAGAATGTATATACATATAACCCTCATTCAGTTCTCTCTGCATTTGGTGAAGATTGAAGCCAAAAGCACCCTTAAACTCGCCTTCATCATCCGCAAAACTATGCTCTGCATGCAACCTTATACTTGCGGTCCTGATCCACAGAAAAAAAAGGAAACCACAAAACTTGTCGTCTTGGAGAATGCATAGAAGTTGGAAGTGGAACTCCATTGCATCTTCTTTAAGAACTAATCACTCTCACAAAGTCTTTGAAACTGAAATTAACAACTAGTTTTCCAACAACACTTCCCGATCTCTCTGTTGATTGTATAAAATTAAGGGGCTGATGACCGCCATCGTTTCGGGATTGGGAATGCCCGACAAGTAGTCAGTGGTCTCAACTGCCGAATTACGATCTCACTGCCGTATAGGAGGTCGGAAACTTGCCTTTTTGCATTGAGGCTTGTGCAGCCTCAATGCAAAAAGGCATGTTTAGAGACATCCCTGCACCCTGTGCCAGACACCATGTGGTTCATGGATGATTCGGGGGGGCAGGATGGGTGCCCCCCGGCCCCCGTAGCAGAGGTCCAGAGGGGACGGGGACTCTGCTAGGGGCCCCCAAAGTCGCTTTCCGTCTGCCTTTTTATGTCAGTCGGACCGCCATGAAAAGGCAGAGGGAAAGGGACATCGTAATCCCGATGGTGGTGCCTGCGCAGGCGATGCCGCCATTCAGGGATTACCTGTCTGACTGCTGCCCTGATGGGATCACCTGCCTGCAGCGCTCCGACCGCCGACATTGCAATCCAGCGGTCGGACCGCGGCCCTGGATGTCAGGTGGCGATCCGTATGACATCGTAATCAGGCCCTAAGTTATGACAAGTCTCACTGAAGGTTAACACAGGTGCAATATCCCCTGAAAATGAGGGACAATTCCCAATTGTTGTCTTATTGTGCATACTATCCCCATAGAGTACAAGTAGCCACCATGTTCCTATGGTTGCTGCAGATGTCTCAGTCAATGTCCTTCCTGTGCCTTTAACATTAGCCTGATGTCCCTGATGCACAAATACATTATATTTGATTCTCAAACCCTTACATTTTGTGTATTTAGCTTAGTACATGTGTGTGAAACTTCACTTTTCATCGCTTTGTTACTATTATTGAACATACAGCTTATTGTATTGTAATTGCATTTATATAGAGCTTACTACCCCTGACGAGGCGTCAAAGCGCTTTTTCGGCGAGTAGCACGCTACTCCGGGACCCATAGAGGATTAGTGAGGAATTAGGATAGACAGTTATTTGTATTCGGAAGGATAGCAGAAGGATAGAAGAGGAAAAAAGGTTTGTATTTATATAGCGCTTGTTACCCCTGGTGGGGTGTTGAAGCGCTATTTTTGGCGAGTAGCACGCTACTCCGGAAACCCATAAAGGATTAGTGGTGAATTAGTATGGTGAAATATGAAAGTAATTTGAGTGGTGGATATTATTCAGTTATTTGGAGTGAGAAGGATAGCGGAGGGATAGAAGGGGAAGAAAGGTTTGCATTCATGTAGCACCTGTTACCCCTGATGGGTGTTGAAGCGCTTTTCTGGTGAGTAGCACGCTACTCCGGAACCCATAAAGGATTAGTGTTGCAAATTAGTATAGTAAAATATGAAGTAATTTGAGTGGGCTTATGTAAAATAATCTGTCACCCTATGGATTTTGTCCACCTTGTACAAAAGCACCAATAAATAAATAATGTGGAATTATGACGTATTGCCCACAATGTAGTGCAAAACTATTCTCCCAAAGACAGGAACTAAATGACACCAAAGGCTAATTCTTTGTAGTATAGAAAATCAGGATGGCTTCAGTGCTTTCAAACCTGGGCCACTATTTCAAATGCACACACCCCAATGTCAAATCTGCTTTTTTCACTAAGGCCAGCCATGCAAAATTTGCCCCTAGAGAGCAATCATCATACCATGTCATGATTGGTCCTTCCTTGGTTGTCATAGCCACTGTTCATACACAGGCCATAGGTATCCCACTCACAGCCTTCATCAATACCTCCCTCCAAGCAAGAAAAGTAACTAAGTCCTGCCATGCTCTCTGATTGCTCTCCTGACAGGGACTACCCCTGACTTAGCTGACTCAAACAATTACAGCCTTATCAAAAGACTTCCACTGAATGCTAACATCTTGGAAAATATGGTTTCCACTGATCTTCAATTATTTTGTAAAAGCCAACAAAATCCTGGACACCTGTTCGTCGAGATTTGGGTCCCAACTTGAAAAAAGACAGCACAGGAAAATGTCTTGGATAACATGCTTGAGGCTGCAGACAACAGGTTCATTTGGGATGTTGATCTTCCATCATCTGTATGTTGCCTGCAATATAGAAGACAACTTCCGGCTCCTCCAGTTCATTCCTCGTCTTTCCAAAATCAAGACACTAATTCAAAGCCCACCAAGATACTTAAAGGGGCAATCTGGTGAATCTCTCAGTACGTCTGAAAGCTCATGGCAACATCACCAAACAAAGCAAAACCAACCAAAGTAAGAGGACTGCCTTGGGATGCAATACCTAAACAAGCTCTAAGGTGAAACTCAGCTCTGGATAAATTGACCTTGCTCCTCGAAATGGGACTCTGGGATCTTCCTAAAAGGGATAGTTACTCTCATCCACTTCCAGTGGCATCATTCATCTTAGACTACCTTCCTGCTACGACCATCGTGTTAGAGAGTGGTGGGCTCCATTGGGAGCTCTTAGGCGGGGTAGCAGGTTCTTTCTGTGTCCATTGATGATGTTAAAGAGATTTAATATTGCATTTTAGGTGAGTGTGTGCTCAGCTCAATTGAGTTTATACTACATCTGGTTGGTGGGCTCATTAAGGGATCAGAGAGAGATTAAAAATGAGCAGAGGGTGGATTAAGTTAATTTTATGTTTTATTTCTAAGTTCTAACCCTAGTTACATATTCAAAAGCAATACACTTGGAGAGCTGTGTGATGCAGTTGCCTAGTGTGGCGTCTATATGTTTCTGCCCCCTGTGAAGCCTTACTGGTGAGTGAACCTGATCAGAATCTCCACCCCGCCTAAGTGCTCTTAAAGGAGCCAGCAATGCACCAGCATGATGAATGTAGAGAGGAGGCACTAAATGAAAAAGTAGTAGATGAGGGTAACTCTCTTTTCAGGAAAAATTCTGGCCAGGCCAGGATAATTTATTCAGTGGTATTTTGCCGTTGAGCACTCTTCAATTTAGAGTGATATTTAATTATTTTCTCTTTGAGTTACCCTATTAGTCTTCTAGATTTTGCATTAGGTTTTGGTGGCTGTATTAGGGCCAATCATAAAATTCCTCTAATTTCCAGACGTAGGACTCATATAGGAACATTCTGGAAAACCTTTTGGTGATTGTTAGTAATGAAGGGCTGGAAAAAGAGAAATATGTTTTTTCTCCACACTAAGGGGCATATTAGCAAGACCGGCGATAAAATTATCGCCGTTTTAGCGGCAGGAAACTGCCGCTAAAACGGCGATAATGGGCTTGCTAATATGCGTTATTGAATTCCAATAGAAGCCCATGTTAGATGTCCTGCACATCTAACCTGGGCTTCTATTGGAATTCTATAACGCATATTAGCAAGCCCATTATCGCCGTTTTAGCGGCAGTTTCCTGCCGCTAAAACGGCGATAATTGTATCGCCGGTCTTGCTAATATGCCCCTTAATTTGTAATCTCTTTGGAAGCTCTTTACAATCTCTTTACAAGTCGACCTCTGTGTCTTATAGTCTCCACTGCTCATCTCTACAAATGTAATATTGATGCCTATCGCAGTTGTTCCCACAAGCCATTATTTTGTTGTGTTTTATGCAAACAATAATAAACAGGAACTCTGCCCCAGCTGAGCGGCCTTGCAGAGGCACCTAATTATTGATCAGTCCCTTTGTTTCCAAGCATCACAGTATTCTCCGACCCCTATTGGGTTTGTTAAACTCTTCAAATGTTTTGAAATCCTTTCTACTGCTTGGCTGCCTGTAAACGTCCATACACACACCAATTGCTCAGATCCTCCCTCTTAAGAAATATGGATTAGAATGGGCACTGAGGTTAATGCACCTGCTGAAGAGATATTTGTGCTTAACATACAAATAGTAAGTTCTCATTCCAGGTGCAAACCTTGATGGGGTCAAGAGCCTTCTATAGATATATCAGTGCAAATGTGTCTACAGGTGTCATTCTAAAAGGAAATCTTACGCTTTCACCCTTCTGAGTACAGAAAAGTGTGTACCAATGAATTGTGTAAAGATTAAACCTGTTATTGAAGTGCCTTGAGGAAGTGGCGATTAAGCGCTATTAAGTCCTCTTTCAGTACTCGATATTCAATGACACATTGCTTCCATACCCTCACCCATATGTTATCTTTGCATCTATGCATGGGTATGTTAACACCAGAGAATAAGCAATTATGAAATACTTCAATGCAGTCACTCTGGCCCTCGTCTCCAGCCGCCTCGACAACTGCAACGCCCTCTACGCCGACATCTCCACCCAGCTCCTCGGAAGACTCCTGACCATAGAGAACGCTGCAGCCAGACTCATCCTGGACCTCCCCAAACGAACACACATTGCCCGTCACATGAGAGACCATCACTGGCTCCCCTCACAGAAGAGATGCCAGTTAAGGATCCTCATGCATGCCTACAAAGCCCTCCATGACCTAGGGCCTAGGACCTGACTACATCAACGACCGACTGAACTTCCACCAACCCATTAGACACTTGCACTCCTCTTCACTCACACTTGCACCCCTCCCCCACTCGCATCCGTCATAGTCGCAGCGGTAGCCGCTCCTTCCCCTACATCGTTGCGAAGACCTGGAACGACCTTCCCCTCCAGCTCCGTACAGCCTCCTCACTGGCAGACTTCAGAAAGAGACTCAAGACCTGGCTCTTCGACAGAGACACAGCGCCCGGATACCCCTGGGGGGTGACAGTGCTGCGCTTTACAAATGCTGTTTGATTGATTGATTGACATGTCTCTGTTTTTCAGTGCTTCTGGTATAGGCTGCCATTGTTTCCGTTTGTGACCCCTGGAGACAGGCTGTACAGTGTCGTTTTCCATGTAATGTAGCTAAACTAGAAATTCAGCAATGCAATCTTCTCCTTCTCCTGGTGCATTTTCAGCAGTTCTTCGGCTGCAGCCTTGAGATGAAGGAGCATCACTGAAAGAATAAGAGCATCCTTTATTGTTTAGCAGGCAGTCCCCTGGGACGTCAGGTCAGAGAAGGTCATCGCTTCTGATACCTCCTCTGGGAGGACTACATGTCCTTTCTAGGGATACACACCTGTCTGGCAGGGATTTCTTTTAGCAAAAGTGCAACCTCTAGTACAGCAGGTATTCTTTTGGCACAGCTGAATGCTGAGTGGACGATGATAAAGCTGCTGCCACACGGGGAATCATCGTTCATTTTCAGCTGCAAACCTCCAAAATAGTGGTTTGTTTTAAGTGCGGATGCATTTTTAATTATGCCAATAAAATTGGCATAATTCTCGAAATTTTGCATTAAGCGAAATTTGTAAAATTTCTCATTGTACAATTTCATTTAATATTTGCATACAGGAGCTTCTGTCGTGCAGGAACTCTCTCACTGAGAGACATTTTCTAATTCAACCAATCTCCTACTAGTATTGTGTAACCCTGGGCGGAGTTCGAGGAGTTGCGCTACGCGAAAGTCTGCGAAGTGGAAAAAAACCTCCGCCGCGCTACGCGGAGCTCCGCAAGTGGCGGAGTGCGATAGAAAAATGCCGTTCGTGGTGATTTTCAGTGCCGGATGCTTGTCTGCACTGTGCAATCATCGCGAACGGCACCATGCACAGTGCAAGCGGGCGCTGCTTTCCTTTCTGCCGCTCGAGTAGATTTTTACTCGAGCGGCAGCTTTCTCAACACAAACGGGCAGTTTTTCAACGTGAGCGGTCGCGACCATACGCGACCACTCGCAATGAGAAACCTGACCCCCCCGCGTTGAGAAATCTTGCCGGGAGGTTTATTTTCCACGCTCGCGCTCGCCAACTTGATGTTGACGATCGCGAACTAGGAAAAATCTCGCCGGGAGGTGGATTTTCCTCGCTCGCGCTCGCCAACTTGACGTTGACGAACGCGAGCGAGGAAAAAAACTCCACTACGCGGGGCGGAGTTTTTCGGATCTCCACGAGCTCCGCGTAACGCGGAGTTCCGAAAACTCCGCGAGCGGAGCGGAGTTCACTGCCCAGGCCTAGTATTGTGCAAGACCTTTTTTATTAGAAGTGAAAAAATAATGCGGGGCACTGGCAAACCATATTGCTCTTCAAAAGCTATTTTCATGGTTTTTTGGGGGAATTTCGCAAAATTTCACACAAGAAAAGTACATTTTACAATTTTTGTTCCTCTACTAGAAGACTTTAAGATAAACTATGCATCATAGAGGGGCAACATTACCAACCCCCGGCCAGTTATCCTGCATAGGGGCATGTCTCTGTCTCCTGCCCCACCCCAATCCTCCAAAGAAGGCAGTGGAGTGACATCCTTGGGTTGCAGCAGAGCTCAGTGGGCCATGGGAAGGGTGGGCTTACTGTAGGAGGTTTGTGTGCACAGAAGGCAGGCTGGGGGTTCCCCAAGCAGGATGATGTGCACAGAAGACAGGTTGAGTCACTGTAGACAGTCTAGAACATGGGTACTCACAAACGTTCTCTCGGGGGCCAAATTTACAGTGTGGTTTGTGGCCGAGGGCCGCACCGGTGGGGGCGGGGGCAGTGGGGGAGGGGGGCGGGGCTAGAGCAAAAAAAACTATGACCATGAGGTTGAACACAGGCCCCTGCAGTGGACACCTTCGTCCACTGAGCCACCAGACCCGGTATACACACATCTCTCTCTCTCTCTCTCTCTCTATCTATCTCTCTCTCTCTCTCTCGCTCTGTCTCCCTCCCTCTCTCTATCTCTCCCTCCCTCTCTCTATCTCTTCCTCCCTCTCTCTCTCCGTCTCCCTCCCTCTCTCTATCTCTCTCTCTCTCCCTCTCTCTCTCCCTCTCTCCCTCTCTCTCTCTCTCTCTGTCTCCCTCTGTCTCCCTCTGTCTCACTCACTCTGTTTGTCTCCCTCTCTCTCTCTGTCTCCCTCCCTCTCTCTCTCTGTCTCCCTCCCTCTCTCTCTCTGTCTCCTTCCCTCTCTCTCTCTCTGTCTCCCTCTCTCTGTCTCCCTCCCTCTCTCTCCCTCTGTCTCCCTCCCTCTGTCTCCCTCTGTCTGTCTCCCTCTGTCTGTCGCCCTCCTCCCTCTCTCTGTCTCCCTCTGTCTGTCTCCCTCTCTCTCTCTCTGTCTCCCTCCCTCCCTCTCTCTCTCTCTCTGTGTCTCCCTCCCTCTCTCTCTCTGTCTCCCTCTCTCTGTCTCTCCCCCTCTCTCTCCCTCTGTCTCCCTCCCTCTGTCTGTCTCTGTCTGTCTCCCTCTGTCTGTTTCCCTCCCTCTGTCTCCCTCTGTCTGTCTCCCGCCCTCTGTCTGTCGCCCTCCTCCCTCTGCCTGTCTCCCTATGTCTGTCGCCCTCCTCCCTCTGTCTGTCTCCCTCCCTCTGTCTGTCTCCCTCTGTCTTTTGCCCTCTGTCTCCCTCTCTCTGTCTCCCTCTGTTTCCCTCTCTCTGTTTCCCTCCCTCCCTCTGTCTCCCTCTCTCTCTCTCTCTCCCTCTGTCTGTCTCCCTCTGTCTCCCTCTGTCTGTCTCCCTCCCTCTGTCTCCCTCTCTCTCTGTCTCCCTCTCTCTCTGTCTCCCTCTCTGTCTCCCTCCCTCTGTCTCTCTCTCTCCCTCTGTCTGTCTCCCTCTGTCTCCCTCTGTCTGTCTCCCTCTCTCTGTCTCCCTCCCTCTGTCTCCCTCTGTCTGTCTGTCTCCCTCTCTCTGTCTCCCTCTGTCTCCCTCCCTCTCTGTCTCCCTCTCTCTGTCTCCCTCTGTCTCTCTCCCTCTGTCTGTCTCTGTCTCCCTCCCTCTGTCTCCCTCCCTCTGTCTCCCTCTGTCTGTCTCCCTCTCTCTGTCTCCTTCCCTCTCTGTCTCCCTCTCTCTGTCTCCCTCTGTCTCTCTCCCTCTGTCTGTCTCTGTCTCCCTCCCTCTGTCTCCCTCCCTCTGTCTCTCTCCCTCTATCTCCCTCTGTCTGTCTCCCTCTGTCTCCCTCTGTCTGTCTCCCTCTCCCTCCCTCTGTCTCCCCCTGACTCCCTCCCTCTGTCTCCCTCTGCCTCCCTCTGTCTCCCTCCCTCTGTCTCCCTCTCTCTGTCTCCCTCTGTCTCCTCCCTCTCTCTGTCTCCCTCTCTCTCTGTCTCCCTCCCTCTCCCTCTCTCTGTCACCCTCTGTCTCCCTCCCTGTCTCCCACCCTCCTTCTCCCTCCCTCTCCCTCCCTCTCTCTCCCTCCCTCTCCCTCCCTCTCTCTCCCTCCGTCTCCCTCTCCGCCTCCCTCTCCATCTCTCTGTCTCTCTGCCTCTCTGTCTCTGTCTGTCCGTGTCTCTGTCTGTCTCTGTCTGTATCTCTGTCTGTCTCTGTCTCTATCTCTGTCTGTCTCTGCCTCTATCTGTCTCTGCCTCTATCTGTCCCTGCCTCTATCTCTGTCTCTCTCTCTGTCTCTCTCTCTCTCTCTCTCTCTCTATCGCTGTCTGTCTCTGTCTGTCTCTACCTCTATCTGTCTCTGCCTCTGTCAGTCTGTCCCTGTCTCTGCCTCTATATACCTCTATCTATCTCTGCCTCTATCTGGCTCTGTCTCTATCTGTCAGTCTGTCCCTGTCTCTGTCTGTCTCTGTCTATCTCTGTCTCTGTCTCTATCTGTCTCTGTCTGTTTCTGTCTCTATCTGTCTCTGTGCCTCGGGCAGTGCACACGTACTGTGTCTACACGTCCATGTCACCAGCCCAGAGACAGCCCCCCCACTCCCCCCTCTCCCTGTGTAATGTAAAAGGCTGCTTCGCGGGGTTTGTGTCCCACCACTGGGCCTGGGGTCACATCTGTCGCTGGCTTTAATTCTGACTCTCACCCCCGAGCTGTCAGATCAAAGCCCCCCTTTGGCGCCAGTCACCCGTCCGTGTAGGTATGCATGCATCAATTATATATAGCGCCAACCTGGCGGCGAGCATTTGTGCGCTGTGCTGCGAGAGCGGAGACCAGGCCTGAGCTCCCTGGCCTTGGCTCAACCCTCTGACTACAGGCTGGCGGGAAACATCACATCACAGGCTCTTAACGCACACCTCACCCGGCTCTCACTCCCTGCTGCCCTCCGTCACCTCACCCGGATCTCACTCCCTGCTACCCTCTGTCACCTCAACCGCTGCTCTCACTCCCTGCTGCCCTCCGTCACCTCACCCGGCTCTCACTCCCTGCTGCCCTCTGTCACCTCACCCGCTGCTCTCACTCCCTGCTGCCCTCTGTCACCTCTCCCGGCTCTCACTCCCTGCTGCCCTCTGTCACCTCACCCAGCTCTCACTCCTTGCTACCCTCTGTCACCTCACCAGGCTCTCACTCCCTGCTGCCCTCCGTCACCTCACCCAGATCTCACTCTCTGCTACCCTCTGTCACCTCACCCACTGCTCTCACTCCCTGCTGCCCTCCGTCACCTCACCCGGCTCTCACTCCCTGCTGCCCTCTGTCACCTCACCCGCTGCTCTCACTCCCTGCTGCCCTCCGTCACCTCTCCCGGCTCTCACTCCCTGCTGCCCTCTGTCACCTCACCCGGCTCTCACTCCCTGCTGCCCTCTGTCACCTCACCCGGCTCTCACTCCCTGCTGCCCTCCGTCACCTCACCCGGCTCTCACTCCCTGCTACCCTCTGTTACCTCACCCGCCGCTCTCACTCCCTGCTGCCCTCCGTCACCTCACCCGGCTCTCACTCCCTGCTACCCTCTGTCACCTCACCCGCTGCTCTCACTCCCTGCTGCCCTCCGTCACCTCACCCGGCTCTCACTCCCTGCTGCCCTCTGTCACCTCACCCGCTGCTCTCACTCCCTGCTGCCCTCCATCACCTCACCCGGCTCTCACTCCCTGCTGCCCTCCGTCACCTCACCCGGCTCTCACTCCCTGCTACCCTCTGTCACCTCACCCACTGCTCTCACTCCCTGCTGCCCTCCGTCACCTCACCCGGTTCTCACTCCCTGCTACCCTCTGTCACCTCACCCGCTGCTCTCACTCCCTGCTGCCCTCCGTCACCTCACCCGGCTCTCACACCCTGCTGTCCTCCATCACCTCACCCGGCTCTCACTCCCTGCTGCCCTCTGTCACCTCACCTGGCTCTCACTCCCTGCTACCCTCTGCCACCTTACCCGCTGCTCTCACTCCCTGCTGCCCTCTGTCACCTCACCCGCTGCTCTCACTCCCTGCTGCCCTCCGTCACCTCACCCGCTGCTCTCACTCCCTGCTGCCCTCCGTCACCTCACCCAGCTCTCACTCCCTGCTGCCCTCTGTCACCTCACCCGGCTCTCACTCCCTGCTGCCCTCCGTCACCTCACCCAGCTCTCACTCCCTGCTGCCCTCCGTCACCTCACCCGGCTCTCACACCCTGCTGTCCTCTATCATTCTCTGTCACCTCACCCTGCGTGTGTGTCAGCCCGGGCTGAGACAGCTTCCCGGGAACACACACAGCCGCACCCGAGTACTTCACAGGTCTTTAAAAGACCATTAACTTATTAATGAGGCTTGTTGTATTTCACCTCTTCTTAGCGCCCCTGCATCTCCACTCAGTCAGAGTGGAGATGCAGGGCGCTAAGAAGAGGTGAAATACAACAAAGCCTCATTAACAAGTGAGTGGTCTTTTAAAGAATCGCCCGGCCCCCATAGAGCAGAGTCTCTCAGAGTCCGCGCTGCTGAACCGGCGGTGTTTGCTGACTCTCTTTAAAAAAAACAAAACACAGGTACGATGTCTGCAAGGTCCGCGGGCCGCCAAGGAAGGCTTCCCGGGCCGCTGGCGGCCCGAGGGCCGTACTATGAGTGCCCGTGGCCTAGAAGGATTCAAGCCATTCCATGGCCACTGTAGCAAGGCTGGGTGATCAGAAGTAGTGGTGTCGCCAAGGGGGGCCAGAATGGGCCCGTGCCCCAGCTACTTTTGTCCAGGCCCTCCCTTGGGCCAAACCACAGCAGCTGTTTAATGTGCCAAGAAGCAACACAGAAACAACTAGAGACACTACGCTTTGGCACATATTTATTTGCCCACTTCATTATTCGTCCAACTTTTGCTTGCCTGAAGCAATAATTAAGTATACATGCTTGCCTAAAATGTTTAAATCTGACTTTCTATGTATGTGTGTATATATGTATATCTATATATACATATACAGATAAAGATACATGCACACATTCATACAAAGTAAGATTTGAATATCTGAAGCAACCACATATATATATATATATATATCTATATATATATATTGCATCATCAAAGTTGCCCCAAATGAAGGCACCGCACATGAAGAGTTACTGCCTTTATTTGTAGACAGCGGCAGAGACTGCATCCCATCACGACCCTTATTTAAAATTACCGAAATAAAGGTCGTGATGAGATGCTGTCTCTGCCGCTGTCTACAAATAAAGGCAGTAACTCTTCATGTGCGGTGCCTTCATTTGGGGCAACTTTGATGATGTGATATATATATATATATATATATATATATATATATATATATATATATATATATATTAGACACATATATACACACACACACATACATATAAACATATATGCATATGCACAGTACTGACAAACACATCAATAACAAATTTAAAAACAAATCGGAATTTTGTCCAGCACTACATCCTGGCAATCGGATAGATACATTTCACGATTTGGTAGTATCGGAATTGGAATTGATGAAAAATGTTAAACATGGGCAGAGAAAAGAAAACCTCGCCATGCAAGAACGTGAAGCATTAAAGTCACTAACTAACAACAACCTCATAGAAATCAAGCCGGCGAACAAAGGGGGTAATATAGCGATTCTGGACAAGGAGGAATATATTCTGGAAGCTATGCGGCAATTAAATAACAGAACCAACTACACCAAACTAAAGAGAATCCCAATTAATGACCTTGTAGTGGAATTAAACAACAAATTAAAGAACTGGCATGAAAGGGGATTACTAAGTGATGAAGAGGCTTCATTCCTGAACAACGATAATCCGATCATACCTACCATCTACTTCTTGCCCAAAGTACACAAAACACTTACGAGGCCACCTGGAAGACCCATAGTTTCAAGCTATGGGTCATTGTATGAGAATATCGCCTCTTATGTGGACCATTTTTTGGCGCCAATTGTACCTACCCTGAACTCTTACATCAAAGACACTGGTGACTTTCTCAGAATTTTAATGGAAACTGGATGGCAAAAAGAATACCTGCTCATAACCATTGATGTCACATCCCTATACACATCAATAAGCCACAAGATTGGGGTACAGGCTGTTATGTACTTTCTAAAACAGAGGCCCATAGAAGAATTACAACACACTCAGATGCTCATAGAAATGATCGAGCTCTGTCTTAAGAACAATGTCTTCTTGTTCAACAAAACATTCTACTCCCAAAGTTGTGGGACCGCCATAGGAGTTTCCTTCTCTCCAAGCTACGCCAACCTCATGATGGTTTGGTGGGAAAAAAACATAGCTTGGGGAGAAGAGAACGAGCAGTATATGGCCAAAGTGGCACTTTGGCTATGATTTATAGATGACTTGTTTCTTCTATGGAATGGGACAGCAACAGAGTTCATGGAATACTTCGCGATTCTCAATAACAACGAGGTTTGCTTGAAATTCACCTACAACATTAGTGCCACTGAAATAGTATTCCTGGACACCAAAGTGTATGTTGAACGAATAGAATACAGACCACAGTTTTCCGAAAAAGCACAGCCACCAACAGTGTGCTCCATGGCTCGAGCTTTCATCCAAATTCGTTGAAGAAAAATATACCCTATGGAGAGTTCATAAGAATGAAAAGAAACTGTTCTGAGGCCAAAGAAATGGAATCAAAATTCAAGGAAACCAAACAGAGATTCTTACAAAGAGGGTATAAATTTAGTGACATCCAACGCGGAGAAGAAAAAGCAAGATGCTTAACACAAGCTCAAACCTTGGTGAACAAAAAAGAAAAAAGGAAGGAAGACCAAAAAGATGATACAATCAGAATGATCCTAACCCACAGCAAGGAAAGTTTCAAAATTCAAAAAATATTGAGTAAGTACTGGAATGTACTAACTAAAGATCCTGGCATTGGAGAGAAGTTGGGTTCACGACCACAAATATCATTCAGAAAAGCGCCATCAATATCTGACAACTTGGTGAACAGCCACTTCGTGATAAGGAAATCAGAAACTTGGCTACAAAATCTACGAAAGGAATTCAGCAAATGCAGGAGCTGTAAAGCTTGTAAAATTGGTAAAAACAGGAAACCCATCACTGACCCACAAGGAAAAGTGTTTAACATCAACGAAACTATCACTTGTGAATCCACATATGTAGTATATTTGATTGAATTTCTATGTGGGAAACGCTAAATAGGCAGTACAATATGCCCACTGAAGAAACGGATGTCAGAACACATCAGGGCAACTCAGAATAGGGATACTACATACGCAGTGGCAAAGCACAAGATGACACACGAAGGAAAGACCTGGCAGAATATGACATACTCTGGCCTGGCAACGGTTCCGATACATGAGAGGGGAGGGAACAGGACCCTCACTCTGAGACGGTTGGAATCACGACTCATTATAAGGTTTAAGACCATGATCCCCATAGGGTTGAATGGGGACGAAGAGATGTACATACACCTGTAATTCTGTTCATAGAACTCTGGTTACCTTCGTCTTTCTCTGTGAATATACATTGTAGATATATTTGTCTCGAATATCAAAGAGACCTATGACTCGATAACATTTATGTAGAAAGTGGGGAATATAGGGAATTTGGCTGATGTTTAAGGTTTACGTTGTCTATTTGTACGGATTATACACCGTTGTATTACTCCATATTTACAATTGGGGCACTTAGTCAAGAAAGAGAAATCGGGATTAGGACACTTAGTCTAAGCATCCTGTTATTGCATGATCTGAAGTAATTGCTATCATGTATATGCCAGATTTGGTACTTACCTGCAAGTGTCGCCAGGACACAGTGGCATGAAACTGAACCAACAGAATCATTGGCTTTGGGAGTAACAAATGTAACATCTTTCTGTACCAGACTAATTCCATGCATAACAGATCATATGCCATGAAAATATGTACATATATGTAAGTCCACCCGAGATATTGAGGAATGATGCTTTATTTATAATTTTTGTTAAACATGACTACCACTCCCACAATGCCTCATAATGGGACAAGTGGGAGATTGGTACAAAAAGGTAAAAGCGAAGATTGACTATCGCTATGTACCGTGACCAAGACCTGTGTGGTTGAAACGCGTAGGAGGAGTAAGATGGCTTGATAATAAATGAGGAAAAATCCCAAGGAGAGTGCTGCTTTATTTCTGAAACTTGTTGAGAATATATATATATATATATATATATATATATATATATATATATATATATATATATATATATATATATATGTGTGGTAATAGAAGATAACATTTGTCCTGGCAGCCGGTGTTGAAGATTAAGACTCTATCGGTTTACACTCATAGGGGGTTGAATCAAATGGATTTGCAGCATGACCGGACTGCGGAAGAAACAGTAAGAAGCACTGACATTTTTCGTATTAATTTTAAGGATTGCATAGACTGGGGTGTTTTAGCCAGTTTTTGAATAGATAAACTTTATAAAGGTTCTTGCTCGAACAAGAACGGACGCTTTCATCGAAGACACTAGGGGCACTGTTTGCTTTACCTTTTCAAAAAAGTGCATTCCGTGTAGCTAAAAGTTGCTTATTAACATCTGTTATTTTTCTAGCCCAGAGAGAAACGGAATTCGAAGTTTGATTTGTTGAACATGCCACAGATTTTGTGTCCACTCTGTTTTCATATTACTCGGGCTAATTTGAAAAGATTTGGAGTCCATATGTTAAAATCCGGTGCACTTTCTTTTGTGGAAGCAACACGTAGGAAATGAGTTTGCTATTTCAGCATAATGATTCATCAGGTTGATAAATGTGAATTCTTTTATACTCTAACCTACAATGATTTCTATATTGTGCCTACAAAGAGACGTTCCGAGCATTTAATGTCAAGCATAGGCAAGATACCTTGTAGTATTTCGTTTATGTTCATGCTTTTAATTTATATATAAGTGGTTTCAAAGATGGCGCTTATCAGGTGACAAAGGCTGTAGAACACAGCCGAAACGCGTCCTGTCTGTTGTGGCCTTTGGAATAAATGGAAATTCCTTGCATCCCAGAGTGACGTGTCTTTCTTACAATATATATATATATCATTTGAGATGTCATCAGTGATGTCATCAGTGATGTCACTGACCATGTCATGAGTGATGTAATATGTGACGTCATCAGCAGTGCATTGCGGGGGCGCGAGTTATAGTTAGCTGAACTAACTATAACAGGGGAATTTCACGGGTTTTGTACGAGTGCAATGTCCAACTAACTATAACTGTCCCTAAAACCTATGGTTTTTTCAGTGAATTTCAAAGGTTTTTTAAATGCTAATTTCTAACTATAACTTATCTGAAACCTATGGTTTTTTCAGTGAATTTCAAAGGTTTTTTAAATGCTAATTCCTAACTATAACATGTCTGAAACCTACGTTTTTTTAGTGAATTTCAAAGGTTTTGTAAATGACAATTTTTAAATGTATTAATTGTTATATTAATTCTTTCATACTGATTTATTACATTTTTAGAATTTTTTTTTTACATATTTTATTTTTTAAATTACATTGTAATTACATTATACATTACATTACAAAAATACTTTCTCAGAATGAATTACTTTAGTTTAAATACTTTGCACATAGGCAATAGACTTTTAAGTACAGTAGTTACAGTTGTTGCAATGGGCACCACATTTTCAAACACAATGCAACATTCAGCTCAATGTGAATTTCTAGTTAAATGCAATTAGTTACTTTATGGATTACTTTTCTAACCACAGGACTGGATCCTAGATTCAGTCCTGGTACATCTCCTGTAAACAGTTGAGTAAAAGCGTTTTGGTTACAGTCGTGATTTTTAAGGAATATTATTGTATTTTAAAAGTTGACACTTTTCTGCTGAAAACCAGACAATGGATTCCTATGGAAGAAAATATAAGTTACTGGTAAGTATGGTTAAAATTACTTTTCAGGACCAGTACTGGGCTGAAAGATGCAGCACTGAGGTCTCTCCTGATAACAGGTGAGTAAATCGGAATTCGTATTTCGGCTGATTTTAGAGGAATATTTTAAAGTTCCAAAACTCCACACTTAGAAGAATTTCCAAGTGAAACCAGTCAATGTTAGCCTATGGAAGGAAATTCAAGTTACTGGTAAGTACGGTTAAAATTACTTTTCAGGACCAGTACTGGGCTGAAAGATACAGCACTGAGGTCTCTCCTGATAACAGGTGAGTAAATCGGAATTCGTATTTCGGCTGATTTTAGAGGAATATTTTAAAGTTCCAAAACTCCACACTTAGAAGAATTTCCAAGTGAAACCAGTCAATGTTAGCCTATGGAAGGAAATTCAAGTTACTGGTAAGTACGGTTAAAATTACTTTTCAGGACCAGTACTGGGCTGAAAGATACAGCACTGAGGTCTCTCCTTATAACAGGTGAGTAAATCGGAATTCGTATTTCGGCTGATTTTAGAGGAATATTTGTATGTTTCAAAAATCAACACTTAGAAACTTTTTCAGCAAAAAGCAGGCAATGATATCCTATGGAAGGAAATTCAAGTTACTGGTAAGTACGGTTAAAATTACTTTTGAGGATCAGTACTGGGCTGAAAGATGCAGCACTGAGGTCTCTCCTGATAACAGGTGAGTAAATCGGAATTCGTATTTCGGCTGATTTTAGAGGAATATTTTAAAGTTACAAAACTCCACACTTAGAAGAATTTCCAAGTGAAACCAGTCAATGTTAGCCTATGGAAGGAAATTCAAGTTACTGGTAAGTACGGTTAAAATTACTTTTCAGGACCAGTACTGGGCTGAAAGATACAGCACTGAGGTCTCTCCTGATAACAGGTGAGTAAATCGGAATTCGTATTTCGGCTGATTTTAGAGGAATATTTTAAAGTTCCAAAACTCCACACTTAGAAGAATTTCCAAGTGAAACCAGTCAATGTTAGCCTATGGAAGGAAATTCAAGTTACTGGTAAGTACGGTTAAAATTACTTTTCAGGATTAGTACTGGGCTGAAAGATGCAGCACTGAGGTCTCTCCTGATAACAGGTGAGTAAATCAGAATTCGTATTTCGGCTGATTTTAGAGGAATATTTGCACAATGGTGAAGGGAGGGGGCAGGGCCTGAGGTGACATCTGTGCAAACGCGCCCCGTGGCGCGTTTTAAGTTGGGGGATTAAGTCCCCTTGAATCATGAGGGTCCCTACGGGCCAACTAGCCCACCAGGAACCTCCAGTATGCGCCAGGGGCTGCGTTGCAGAGACATGTACAGAGGCCACACCCCTTTACACCTCTCTGCAACGCAGCTCTGTGGCGCTTTCTGGACGTACCTGTTGGGCTAGTTGGCCCCCAGGGACCCTCAGGATTGAAGGGGATTTAATTCCCCATCTTAAAATGCGCCACGGGGCCTGTTTGCACACATGTCACCTGAAGCCCCGCCCCTCCCTTCACCACTGTGCAAACGCGCCCCGTGGCGCGTTTTAAGTCGGGGGATTAACTCCCCTTGAATCCTGAGGGTCCCTGGGGTGCAACTAGCCCACCATATACCTCCAAAAGCGCCACAGAGCTGCGTTGCAGAGAGGTGTAAAAGGGGCGTGGCCTCTGTACACCTCTCTGCAAGGCAGCTCCTGGCGCATACTGGAGGTTCCTGGTGGGCTAGTTGGCCCCAGGGACCCCCAGTATTCAAGGGGAATTGCTCCCTCTCTGCAAACGCGCCAGGGGCGCGTTTGCAGAGTGGTGAAGGAAGGGGCGGGGCCTGCGGGCCCGATCGTTTTGTTTTTTTTTCCCTGAAGGGGGCTGTGTGGCCCCCTTCCTTTTTCCTATTTTTAGGCCCTGGGGACCCCATCCCCCAGGGCCTTACCCCTTTTTTTTAATTAAAATTAAAAAAACGGGAAGGGGGCCGCGTGGCCCCCCTTCCCTGGGCCTGTATTGGCCCCGGGGACCCCATCCCCCGGGGCCGGCCTTGCACTTTTTTTTAAAACTTTTTTTTACCTTTGGGGAGGGGGGCTGCGTGGCCTTCCTCCGTGGCCACTTATGGCCCCGGGGACCCCATCCCCCGGGGCCTGGCCTCTCGTTGGGGACTGTGGGGGTCCCCAAACCCCCACAGTCCCGCTCGGCTCCCCGTGTCCTACGGGAGCCGGCATTGCTTTACACATGGGGAGCAGCTAACATGCTGCTCCCCATGTGGAAAGCAATCAGCTTTGGATATTGGAAGAGAGAGCAGGTTTCCTGCTCTGTCTTCCAATATCCAAAGCAGTTTGCAATGACAGGACGGGAGCCGCGAGGCTCCCGTCCCTGTCATTGCAAACAGCAGTGTCCCGGGGGTAGGCACCCGGGACACTGCAGGAGCCGGCTCCTGGGGGTGGCGGTCCCCAGGGCCACCACAGGCTCCAGGAGGGGGCCGCGCGGCCCCTCCTTACATTTTGAAAGCCCCGGGAGGTGGTGGTCCTCGGGGCTTGGGGGTCCAAAACGGACCCCCATTGTAATTTTCTTAGTGCCCCGGGAGGTGGTGGTCTCGGGCGTGTGGGGGCTGGAGCCCCCACACAGGTTTTTCAAAAATAAAAAAGAAGCCCCGGGGAGGTGGCGGTCCTCGGGGCTGCGGGAGGGCTCAGAGCCCTCCCGCACCATTATACATAAAGCCCCGGGGGTGGTGGTCCCTGGGCTTGGGGGGCCCTAGAGGCCCCCACACATAAAATTAACCCCCCCAGCATGCCCCCGGGACTTGGCCCACCCGGGGCCAATTAACATCGAAGCGCGGAGACAGCGCTTTGATTTTTTTTTCCGGCAGGATTCGCGCACCCTGAGCGCATCCTGCCGATTTAAAAAAAAATAATAATAATTTTGCCCAGGGGTCCTTGTGGGACCCCTGAGCAGACCTAGGGGGTCAGGGTGTTTCTACCCTGCCCCCTTTGTGCGCTTTGCGCACTTGTTTCTGTCCCTCGGTTCTACCGAGGACAAAATGGCTGCCAACATTTCCTGAATCGGAATGTTGACAGCCAGCTGACAGCCAATTAACATGCAGCTCGTGATCGGGACGGTGCGCGCAGGGTGCGCTGAGGGTACGCGGACCCTACTCGGCCATAGATATATCTATCTTTTTACTTTTGATTTTCTCAGCAACTACTGAACGGATTTACACCATTTAACAAAAAGGGTTCTTTCTGAACCAAGAACTACCTCTTTGCCAAATTTGGTGTAATTCCGTTCAGCAGTTCGGGCTGTAGCCGTGTCTAAAGTTTCCTATGGAAAATTGCATGGGGAAAACGCGTTTTGGGACCCCCTTTTTCTCGGCCCCCGCTTGACGAATCCCCCGAGACTTTCAGGGTAGGAGCGGACCGGAGCGGGCCATAAAGTTTGAAAATTTTGCGAAGATACGTCAACCGGCAAGAGAGTTATTTCAAATAGAATGTCGCGGATTTCCTATGGATAATAGGTTGTAACTATAACTATCTACTGGCGACCGCCAGTAGATAATATATATATATGTGTATATATATATATATATATATATATATATATACACACACACATATATATATATACGCACACACATATATACGCACACACATATAAACATATATACATATGCACACATATACTCACAATTGCCCTTTGCAGATGGCCCCACCAGTTTTATCTGTGATACAGAGTGTGCCACACCAAAAAAACACTTTTAGTAAGTCAGTGGTCAGAAGACACCCCAAGACTACTGTAGTAGGGCTGGTGTGCAAGAAACAGGCTGGGTTACTGTAGTAGGAGAGGGTGAACAGTAGGCTGACTGGTGACACTGCATCAGGGCTGCTGGGTAGAAGAATACTACTGTTACTGTGGCCGTCCAGGCTGCGATTCCTGTATCACGGCTGAGGGGACAGAAGATAGGGTGCGGCCACTGTAGGAGGCTGGTTGGACAGACGCTAGGATGTATTCGGGACGCCATAGTGACGATTTCACAAAATGGCTCTCTGGTGCAGAAAGCATGCCGAGGTCACCGCAGCAGGGCTGTGTGGAGAAGAAGGGAGTCTTGGATGGTGCAAGGCTTTGTGGAACAGAAGGCGGTCTATTATCGCCACAGGATTGGCCGTCTGTGTGGATCAGAAGCAGGTTGTGGTACTGCAGGCAGGCCCTTCTTATTTCCTCTCTGAGGGCAGATGGCGGCAGCTTTGAGGGGGGCTGTGGGTCCACAAGACAAAAATGAATGAAAGGAATCTGTGTGTCGTGGAGACAATTAGCGCAGGGAGGGGGGGAGGGGCGAAGGAAAAGATCAGCTAATGCCACACTTGCAAGCTGCCCATGCATTGTCCTTGTCTCCGTGCATGGGGGGCAGGCGAGGGGAGAGGCGGGGGGCCGGGGGTGGTGGGAAAAGACAGCTGTCACAGCCTGACTGTCGTGGGAACCGGTGTGTGCTCTCTGCCGCTCCTTTTACCTCCACCTCCCCTGTGTTTCAGGGAGGAGATGCGGCTAACGGCCAGAGCTGCCGGATTTTTAACAGGAGTTGAATCCAGGCCTCTGCACAGCAGCCTGTAACTCGGGGCAAATCACTGCAACTCCCCCAACAGAAAAGCGTGTCATGTAATCTGGTGCGCATGTAATGCGCGCTGATTCCCTTCAGCCAAGATAGCGCTATCTGGTACTCATAACATGATGATGATAAAAATAGGAATAATAATAACATTAATTATGTCTATAGGGGGCTGGGACCCCAGAGGCCGCCAGGGCGCTGTTTAAGGGAGGTGCAGTAAATTGTTCAAAGTGGAAGCTTTAAGTACTGATTCCAGGCATAACAAAACTTGCTGAATGAGGTACTTGTGAGGTAGTTGAGAAGCCTTTCGAATCAACATGATATAATTTCCCTCCTTTCGGGACATTATACACATATAATATTATTAGATCTCTGTGTCAGATGTTAATTGAATCACATTGGACATACGGCCTGACTTAGACTTTGGTGGAGAGGGTACCCTCTCCACCAAAGTGAAGTTTCGCCCACCTTATTTAGAGTTGGGCAGAATTTCATTACGTAGACTGCAGAGACTACTCCGTCCCTGCTGCCTGCAAACTCCTCCGACAGCCCATAGGAGTAAGGGCCATTGGAGTTTTGGCCATCTGTTTGCCCGCCCTTCTTTAGTGTGGGCAAGTACATGGCCAGTATTCACTGTCTGTCAGCCAGCCAGGCAGCGAACACTGCAAAATGACCCCCATTCAATGGCAGAAATCTCCCATGGTGAGAGGGGGCATTATTTTTTTATTTTCAAAAAGAAAATCCTGCTTTGGAATTTTATTTCTAAAAAAATGTAAAGTTTGATGGACGGCTATGTCATATTGACAGAGCCATCCGTCAAACTTTCAATACATTTACAGGAAATGCAAGCAATGTCTGCTGGGCTGGCGGACATCTCTAACTTTGGCGGGCGCAGTACCCTTGCCATGGTGAGAGTAAAGTAGTATGCCATTGTGATGGTACTTAATCCGTCCGCCAAATTCAAAATCAGGCCCGGAGTTGCTCGGATGGAGAATGCATTTCTGCCTGAGGTGTCTACAAAAAAGAGGACGCCAAGAGTGACATAGCAAGGATGGCATTGACCCTAATGCAAGCAAGGAAAAGAGGCTCCATGCCCCCTATTGTTTGGGTTAAGACATACACCATACACCTCGAATTCTCCCAGCCCAGTGCTCCTGGGCTAATGATAGCCGAGCACCCAAAGGGAAGCCATCTTCACATGTTCTTCTGTGTAGAGATTTTACCTGTGTTTTAAGATATGTGGGGGAGGTGTGGTGGCTATGTGATGGGGACAGCAGGGGTCTTGAGGTGTGTAAGCGCCTTGATGTGTTCATACTCGGGAATTTCTAGTGTGTGAAATTTACTCACCCTAATGTGAAGGGGTAAGGAGAGGAGCACTGGCTCCTCCAGTTGCTTAGTTTCTTAAGGAGAGCTGAAGGGGGTTGTAGCTAATGGTTTGTGAGGACTCCTTGTAAGTCTCATTGAAGTACGCTTCAAACACCTGCGCGATCAGTGTACATCCTGACTTCTTCCAGGCATGAATTGCGTTAACGCCAGTAAAATCTTAGTAAATGTGCCTCAGAGTTTGAGAAGTCTGTAATGCATTTTTTTTTAATTGACAAAGACCACCTCTGCTTCATTCTCTGCTGCGCCACGAGCCCTAATATAAACAAGGGAAATGCCCCACCTCCCCTTTCTGATTGTGTAGAAAAGGCAGTTTTAATAGCGGTGCAATGGGTCCTTCCTGGCCCTGATCCCTGTGCCACTGCTCCTGCTGCAGTAATAATGCTTCACCGAAACCCCAATGTGTTTAATGCAGCCAGCCGACCATGCAGTAGCCAGTTGAGTTAATGGTAAGAAGCACTCTGATGCACAGCCTGGCGCGGGTAACTCAGGCGGCCTCTACCACAACCCTTTAAACGGGGAAGATTGTTGACTCCGCTGCAGCGCTTCGTACAGAAACAAAGGAGCACGAAGGTCAGGCAGAGATAATCCATTCAGATCCCTCAATCCAGTCATCCCCGTGGAGGGGGAAGGGTTAATCTGAGCCACTTGAGTCGGGCATCTGTCGCCCCTCCCCATCCACACTAGACTGAGGTAATGTGTGTCCTCACAGTCCTGTGCAAACGGAATATGGGGATATTAAAGTTGGACCTGTCCCTCTGTTCTCCATGATGGGGGAAGGATGCTGTTACCAGTATAAGCCCTTACGTTGTTTACTTAGCTTTTGTACTTAAATGGGGCAGTCACTTGATGTGGGCTTTTGTGCAATTTAATCGAAAGGGGCGTTAAGAAGATGCATTAAAGGGAGAATTAGAAACAGAAGAGAGGGAATATTCGGTAGGTCATGTGTCCCGCTCCTACATTTTCTCGGAGAATATTGATCCAAATTTAGAGAGTGGTAGTAACAGAAATCGTATGAAATTGAAATGTTTGACTGGAGGACTTCTGAGTGAAGTGGTTGTGGACACATGCACTGCTGCAGCAAGAGTTACTGTATCGAACAAAGAGAGATGTGGATATCTGCAAAAATAGTCACATATTTCTGCAACAGGTCCTGTGCAATGCTGCAACAAGGGCTGAAAAGTAATGCAACGAAAGGTAGAAAGTGTTGGGAAAAGTACAGTCGACAACTACAAACATACAATACGTGCCATGTTCTTCTGCAAGTGCTGCGCACTTCCTAAACATTAGGAGAGTCACACTTATACAAAAGCTGCAATGTGAAGCAACTAGATATTTGTTATGCTACAGCAGACTTGCAACAATGCATCAAAAACTGCAGAGATACAAAAAAATGGGGGTTTGATTAGCAAAGTGGAGGGGGGGAGGAGTTTCAGACATGGTGCTATTAGGCTATGGAACTCCCTCCCACTCGCTCTTAGGAAGATATCTTCTTTGATTGAGTTTAGGAAGAATCTTAAGACATGGCTTTTTAAAAACTAACTCTCCCTACAGTATGCGGTCCTTAAGCGCCTAGACACCTATGGGTATTAGCGCGCTATAAAAGTTGTTGTAACATAACATAACATAACATAACAAAGTGACCTGGAAGAGCAACACATATCTGGGCTAGTTTTTAGTGCTTTCAGGGCAGTTTCGTTTTTACTACGCAAGGGTTCTCAGACCTTTGTGTGTCCACCCCTGTTATACCAACTGCATAGCCCAAAAGTTATACAAAGTAGGAGCCCTCTCGTTTGCAAGGATTTGTGAGCAGTTGTCTGTGCAACCGCACCATGCTACAGACCTAAAAAAGCTCTTGAGTGATGTACTTGTGGGGTATCCTAGAAACCCTGTGGTGGGTGCACCTCTATGGAAAGGTCGTTTGCCCTCCTCCATGGGTGTCGCTCCAGAAACATTGGCAGGATCTCTGCAGAGGGAGTTGAAGCCTGAACCCTCAAGGGTCGCAGGGCCACTTGCATAGAAACATGGTATGGTGGGGTTCACCTCCCCTTCCATGTCTCATGGCACCTTACCTGCAAGGCATGCCGTACCTCGCTGAGTTAGCACAGCCCTGAGTTACACGGAGGCTTAGAGCTCAACTGCTAATCTAGTTCTTCATCTCACACTAACCTAGGAACATAACCAAATGTATGTTGTGCTCTATTATTTGTAGGGGGGACCATGGTAATCAGATTAGGGTACATGAACCTTCGTAAGCAGTCGCTGTGGCCCCAGTAATCCTTTGTCCCACAGTGGACTCACTGAACAATCTGAAGTCAGAATGACTTATTTAAAGGGACACCTGCCCAGTGGTCATGGGTACTCAGATTCTCTTTTCATTCTCAAAGGGTATGGCTTCTTATCCAAAATCACTAACAGTTTGGCTTCTGTGTTTTAATTCGCCCACTCGTCAGTGAGGTTGAAGCTGCCCAAAAGAGACAATAGGCAAGAATGAAAGCATCCTTTCATACTGCAGTCTGCTGAGGATACCTCCAACCACATGAAACCGTCTGCGTGGAAGCAGGTATCATGTTGGTGTTTGTGAGGTATAATATAGCAGCTAACACAGAAATTGCTGATTGTCCTTACTCCAATTGTAACATCAACAGATGCGTCAAGTTTTGGAAACTTAACACAGAGCCTTTACCTTCATCAATTTCAGTCCCTTTCATAGTTTCTACTCTCTAGGGTAGCAGCGGAGTAGATATGCATTTTTATGAAGCATTTTATTGCTAGGACCTTTCCATACAAAATTGAGAATAATAATATCGCTTATTGAGCCATGTGAGTGTACCAACCAGAAGAAAATAGCCTTTAAATGAAGCCTGACCCAAAAAGTATAGTATCAAGCTATGTTAGCCTTCACAGGCCCTCTGACTATTCTCGGTGGTCGAGGAGCCTGTATTCTTTTATGAGAGTTGGTTTTTATCCTGCGTGATCTGGAGGCAACCTGCAGATGATGAACACATGGGAAGGAAAGTCCAGGCTACAGCTTCATGATCCACAGATTCCTTCTTTGCAGATTTGCTGTTTGACACATTGAAAGCCTCACAGCACAGGCCAGTGAGGTGGGAAGAGCAGGCCACTCTTGACTTGGCTGCATAGACCTCCACGTTTTTGTGGCCTTGAACTTTCTCTGGTACCTAGGTGCATTCAGCTTGCAACACTGCTGTTAGTATTGATTGTGTAGGTGGAGTAGGACTCTAATTGTGCATGTTTTTCTATTGTTGACCATATCTCTCCCCATATGCAGTGTCTAAGTTAATTTTGGCTTCTGTTATAAATTGAATCTAGTAAAAATACCTGCTCTAAACCTTAGGTACTATCCCTCTGC
Source organism: Calotriton arnoldi (assembly GCA_963921515.1). Lineage (NCBI taxonomy): Eukaryota > Metazoa > Chordata > Amphibia > Caudata > Salamandridae > Calotriton > Calotriton arnoldi. The sequence continues at coordinate 194,804 of CAWUFW010002991.1, read as the reverse complement.
CAACAATTCCAGCTTCCTCTATACCATATTATTGCACAGTTTCCAGGAGTTAAGTGTTGTAAGAGTTATTTCTAAGTATGTGAGGTTTTGACTCTTTCAATTACTTTATCATGGCTGATAAATTTCCTGATTTTTAATCTCTTAGTCTACTGGTTCCACACCATGAACTTACGTTTTTTCTTTGATGATATCAATTCTGTTCGCTCTGCGGTATTTAGGTGCTGCAAGACATTCAGGGGCAGATTTACAAGAAAGTGCCCCAGCGTGGCACCGCAAGCCCCTTGGCTGCGCCACGCTGCGGCACTTTCAGAGCACAGGAATGCGACATATTTACAATGATATGTTGCATTCCTGTGCTCTCCCCTGCGCTGGCCCACAACCAGCTGCCATGCGCCGGCGCAGGCACCCTTGCACTATGTTGCAAGAATGCCTGCGTCATGGGGAGATTGTTTTTGTGCAGGAAGGGGCACCTTCCTGCATGAAAACAATCACAACAGGCATTTTCCTCTTTCAATGCGTGCTGTAGAATGCAGCACGCATTGAAAGAGGAAAAAAACGAGGAGAAATGAAAACATTTCTCCTTGTTGCGCCTAGCTACGCCAGCATGCTGACCCATTTCCAGGTTTACGATTCCTCATAAATCTGGAGATGTGTCTGGTTCCATTGGTGTTGCGTGGGAACACCCACAACAACACCCAAGGAATGCCTCTTTCACGCAAAGTGCTGCGTGTAAAGGGGCCGTATTTACAAGGACAGGAAAAGCCACGCAGGGTGGCTTTTCCTGTCCTTGTAAATATGGGGCAGAGAAATGCGCTGCCGGTGCGTCACAAAAAGTGACGTACTGGCAGCGCAAGGGGCTTGTAAATCTGCCCCTCAGAGTATACAATCATCAACAAACTCTAACATGGGGACACTTGACGAAGCAGAATAATCTTGCTGCTATTAGATCTCAACACAGGGACAAGATCAAACCTTCCACACCACCTGCTGGATCTTTTGAGTCCTAATACTCATCAGTGTTCCTTATGTCTTACAAGAGTCAGGTGGGGGTCCCAGACTTGAGTTACTGTCAAGGGCATATCAAAAACAATAACATCAACATTAATGTGTTTAATGACATTTTTTTGCCATAACCCAAATATCAGTATCATTTTACCTGCTACACCTCATGGTTTTGCAAATGCTATCATTGAAAATGTTTCCTACCACTAAACGTCATATCTTTGTTTTGTTACGCTTGGCTTTAAATAGTTTTACTGAAAAGAATTATCAAAATTATTTATGATCTTCAGCATCCCAGATGGTGTCCTGCCAGTGTGAGGCTGAAAAGAAAGATTGTCAATTAGAGAGAGAAGGAAGACTTTCAGATGATAACAGATTAAATAAAGCCTTTCATGCTGAGGAACAGGAATTCATAAAGGACTGACCTTGAAAAAAAGAATGAGTAGGGAATGCATCAAAGGGAAGAGAAGAAAGAGTAAGATGTGAGGAGCGGATAAGCATGGAGAGGTGAGAGTACAAGCTTGAATGTTCAAGACTCGGGGGCCATTTTGTAGTACACAGCTCTTATCAGTGTGAAATACTGAGCCAGTCATGGGAGGGCAGTATCGCCACTTTAGCGGCACTTTTTGCCGATAAAGCGGCGATATTTTCATCGCCCTATTAGCAAGCTGTCGCTAACAGCTGTTAGCGACAGCTTAATGGCGATAGCGGCCGTTTTGTTGACGCTTTGCATGTCAGCGATAATTATCGCTAATGACATGCAAAGTAGGCGTTCCCAACTAAAAGCAACTGCAAACAGTCGCAAACACAACTTCCCCTATTATCAATGCCCGCGAAGCGATAAAAAAGTCGCGCTAACCGCGATTATCGCTGGAATTTAACACCTGATAAAAACTTGACTTAACCATCTTGTCAATGGGAGGTGGATTGTAAGGTTAAGTCCTCACCTGCCTATTAGCAAGCTTTTCATTAGCGCAGTGAATTTATCGCTGGATTTCTCGCGCTATTGCTGGGTTTCGCCGCTTATCGCTGGATTTTTTATCGCCTTGGAGATAAGCGTTGATAATAACGCGTTATCGCCGCGATGAAATCCAGCGATAGCCGGCAATAAAAAAAACAGCGCTAAGCGCGCTTTGCGATAATTATCGCAAATCCTTGGTAATATGCCCCATGGTGCCTTAGCTGACACCACTTTGTATTGTGGCTTTTGGAGTTCTGCATTCATAATGTGAAACATAAAATGACAAGTGCCAGAACCCAAAGCGATGTGAGCTAAAAAGTTCATATCATCTGAGCATCTCACATAGGATGGGACTCCTTAAATATTTGTTGTATTTAACAACATCTTTCATGTGTTCCGCTATCCTCCTAACTGTAGTACACATGCCACTAATGTTCCTCAGCTTGTCATACTTTTCAAAAGGGCTCTGCAGCATCTGTTGACGCATGTATCGTATTCTGTACCTCCTTTCGAAGGTGATACTTTTTTTCCAAGTTCTAAAAGTGCACACCTCTGCCACAATCCTTTTCTAACCTCAAGTCAGCGATGAGGTGAAAGAGGCGACAGTGCAAACAGGGGGATTCGGGCACAATGGGGAGGGAGTCTGCCTGAGCCAGAGTCTACACCTGTCTGAGGGATGAGATATCAGGAATATGCCCCCGGGGGCTGTGAACGACACCACCTACTGCCAGCCAGAAACCCTACACACAGAGTCCCAAACGGTCTCCTCTGTCCAGGTCTACTGAAATAGGATATCCGGCGAGAGGAAAGAGTGCTCAGCACCTGGTGTTTGATTACATTCACAGAGGAGGGCTGGTACTTGAGGGAATGGCGCAGAGCCACGCACATGCATGCATGCGCAGAAACAGCAGGGACCTGTATTGTTTGGGAGCGAAGAAGAGCAGACGATCATTTGGACAAAAGACCATGGTTGCCTGTGACCTCTCGTACATTCAGCCTCCGTCTCCCAACCCCTTCCCTGGTTTCAAACTGCAAAACCTGGTCCTCACTTGTGAAGGCCCTTGTCCATACACAGCGCCGCAAGCGCTAGAGAGCTCGAGGACAATCTGTGCTGTGCTTCCGCGTTCATATTTCTTTCCCCACCCTCCCGCTATGATCACTCACCTGCACCCTCCTTTAAATATGTATGTGGATCCTACCAGTGCGTGTCTTTTTAAACATCAAAAGGACATAGGGCCTGATTACGATGGCAGTGAACCCGCCACCGGCAGGCCTTTTTCTGCCCGCCAGATCAGGATGGCGGGCGGTGTTCTGGAGGGCGGAAAGCCCGTCCACCACGGGTCCGACAGAGGCAATCCTTACGATTGCCTGTCGGACCCGCCGGCATCCCTAGAATGGTGGCGGTGCCTAGCAGGCACCATCCTCCACATTAGGATGCTGCATCCTGCCAGCCTTTCCATGGCGGTTCCCCCGCCATGGAAAGGTTGGCAGGGATCGACTTTGGGGGCCCATTGCGGGCCCCCCTTGTGCAGGAGCTGATTGTTAGTGCACTGGGGTGCAATACATTTCCCTGCCCCGTAGTGTAGGGAAATGCAAACAGTGCATTTCTAACATTGCGGTGGGTGCTGCAGCCAGCAGCACCCGCCGCAATGTTAAACGTGCCATATGCGGCCGCCATGGTGGCAGCCGCATTGTAATTGCACTTGCGGGACTGCCGCCTTATAGGCGGCCGGTCCCAATACCCGGGACAATGGCGAATGGACTGCAGTCCGTCCGCCATCGTAATGACCCCCATAGTTGTGAATTTGATCTTTTGAATGCTTAACTCGTGAAAAGACAAGAGTCGCATTTCTGCATACAGAAAAACGTCTGCCAAATTGTGACTTTATCATCTTAAAAAGCCAGAGGGTGGCAAAAACTGACCCAACTAACTATCATCAGCCAGATATGTGTTTGTATGATACAAATAAACTGCAGCATTGTGTACTGAAAAACACGTAAGAGTAAGAGCCAACTCGTGCAGTTTATGATGTTTGACAAAAGGAACGAGAGAAAGAAACGCAGGCACAGATTTATCAAGGTTTTGTGTCACTCTTGCACCACGCATGGCAATGCAGGAGGTGCAAAACCTAGAATGAGATTTACCATGCCACGCAGAGGCACCCTGTGTGGCCCTGCGTGGCTCGGTAAATCTGGTGTAACGCAAGGGAGTGCAAGTCGCTGCCTTGCGATACACTGCACTGGGAAGGCATTACATGTGTGTAGGGTGACTGTTTCTACTCATCCTCCCATGTATATTGACACATTCCCAGATGTACCAACACTGGTAGACCTGGGAATGCGTCAGAATTGCACCCCTACTCGATAGAGGCACAATGAGGAGAAATATCTTTATTTTCCCTTGTTGTTTCCTCTTTCTAATTGTGCTGGATTCTGCAGCACACTTAGGAAGAGGAAATGTCTATAAGGATTGTGTTCGTGGAGGAAAACAATCCTGCCTGTAACACAGGCACCCTTGCACCACAACGCAGCGGGGGCTGCATAGGCGCTAAGCTGCACTGAGTGCACTACCGCAAGGAGAGCACAGGAATGCACCATATCTTGATAGACATGGCACATTCCTGCCCTCTCCCTGTCACGCAACGCAGTGCAGCAAGTTGCCTTGGTGCGTTGCATTATGTGACATAATGATGTATCTGGGGTCTAGTGTGGGAAAGAGTAAAAAATAACTGCAGCAAAAATGAAGGGACGGGGTAGAAAGAATCAAACATGAGGATGAATTAAAGAGAAGTGAAGATATAGTAACTTGAAGGTAGGCGAAAACAAATTTGCAAAAACAAACCTCTATGTAAAGACATCACAGTAGCTGGAGACTAGAATATTTGAAGACAACAAAAAAGAGATGAATGCTTGAATTCCTCTTAGCTAATTACTCTGGGCCCAATTGCAGTCTGTGTTTATTTGCATACTTTGCAACTACAGGCAGGTACCAATCAAATGCAAATCCGAATCTGTCCTCCTAAATCAAGCACACTAGCCTGAATACCTAGGTCATAAATCCCCCCTCTGTACAAGAGCACAACAACACTTAACATGTTTCAGCCCTGTTGGACGTCATCAGTGAAATAGAGTGAGTCACAGGGCACAACGATCTGCAGGACACAAGAAAGTGATGACTCAATCCACACTCAGCACTCTACTGTAGACCCCTCTTTCCTTTAGCCCACTCTTGCCTCTTTACCAATAACATGCCCTTCTTTGCTGCTAACTCCTTAAAAAAACTAATTCCCTTCCTCAGGGCAACCAAACCCTATGTACCTCCTGACACTTTCTGCCCCAAAATATCAAACTATTCTGACTCTCTATCTGCATTCTATCGTACCTTTTTAAACTCCTTACCCATTCCATAACCACTGGATCGTACTCATCCTGCTTTAAGTCCATCTTTATATTGCCCAAAGTTAGAAGCCTGTGTCCAACTTTTCAAGCACTGACAACTTTCACTATGTTTCGTTGCTCTCTTATTGGAAATTATTGAACATCTTTTTTAGTAGGCTCATTAGTTATCTCTCAACTCAGCATGTGCTTAACCCCTTACACATTCTGTTTCTTTTTTCCACTACCTTTTCATGTCATCTATCCTTAGGGCCATATTTAAAAAAATTTTACACAATGCAATGCAGCAAGACAGCTTACTGTACTGCATGAAAGGGAGACAGCAAGAATGCTTCAGATCTATCAAGCTATGGCGCATTCCTGCTCCCTGCCTGCGCTGGCGCACATACTGCTGTTTTGTGACAATGCAGGCAACCTTGCATCATGGTGCAAAAGTGCCTGTGTTGCAGACAGGATTGTTTTTGTGAAGGACGGGACACTTTCATGCACAAAAACAATCCTCTGAGGCTTTTTCCCCTTTCTGCCTGTGCTGCAGAATGCAGCATAGCCAGAAAGAAGAAAAAACAAGGAGAAATAAAGATATGTCTCCTCGATACACCACCCTGGGGATGATGTAGCATCTTGTCACATTCCCAGGTTTACCAGTCTTGATAAATCTTGGCATGCACTAAAATCCATTGGTGGATGCATGGGATCACCCATGCTCTACCCATGGAACGCCTCCCTGGGGCACAGTAATGCGTTACTCCTGATTTACTAAGCCACGCAGGGCCACGTAAGGTGGACTTGCGTTGCATGGTAAATATCATTCTAGGTTTTGTGTCACCCTTGCACTACCTTGCATGGCGCAAGGGCGATGCAAAACTTTGGTAAATATGTCCCTTTGTTCTCTCAGCAAGTTTTGACGTTTTATATCACTAAACCTTGTTTGCTCCCTTCTTCTCGCCAGGCATTGCAGGAATTACATTTGATGGGCTCACCTTCCACCCTGATTTGTTGCACGTGTTGTCATACTTCACCTTCTCCATATCCTAATTTTTTCTCTTGTTTCTCCTCCCACCTCTGTATCAGATCACAGAACGTCTTACAGACATTCATAACTCCCACATAAATGTTCAACTACTCCAAAGCAGAAGTAATTCATTTCCCATCATCAACAACTTCATCCCTGCCCTGCCCCAATCTCATACCAATTGACTTACTATCCTCATCACATACAGCTAGATGTCTGGGAGTTGTGGCCACAAAAACAGACCTCCAGACCTTCATTCCATCCCTACAGCAACAACCAAGTGTCAGCTGCTAAATAGCCACGAAACCCATCTGTCTTTTTTGCACAGCTAAATCACTCCTTAAAACTGCATTGATGTAGAAGTTAAAATCTACATTTTGGTCTACCAGAGGCAAATCACTTGCACCTCAATTCCTTTTGTAAGTAAAAACCAATTGCCAGTACCAATAGTTGATTCAGTTGGCAGTGTGTGTTGTAGAAATAGTTGATCAACACATCTGACATCCACAATTACCTATGTGTCGCTTGCCTGCCTCCAGATGTTTCTTTTTCCAGCATGTGGCACTGCACAAGAACATAAATGTCAATGTAAATCCGTATTTGTAAAGCGCAAACTACTCACCCTTACGGGTCTCAAGGCGCTGGGGGCCGTCGTGGAAATTAAGTGAGCTATTGCCCAGAGTCACATGGTGCTGAGCTGAGCTGCCGCCAGAGCCAGGGATCGAACCGTGAGCACTGTGCTCCTTAGTCAGCTGCACCACACCTCTCCACCATAACATCACAAGTACATATAGAGTCACACTCTTGCCACACATGGAAAGAATGTGCATGCTCCTGATCACATTGGTTACCTGTGTGGAGCTGAGACTATAACACCACCTGGCTGCAATCCAATTCACAGTTTGTGTTCTTAAATGTAAGCTGTGATTGAATAGGCAAGCCAGCACACCAATCTTGCTTTCTTCGTTTAAAGTCTCCCATGTGACTGCGCGCAGCATGAGGGCTGTTCTGCCTCTGGGAAGCACTATGTCTAGTGTGATTAATGCTAGCATTTCCCCTTAGTAGCCTCTCCTGGGCTATAAAGAAAAATAAACCACAATAAACTCCATAGTTTTAAATAAATGTAGGTGTTTTGAGTTTTTTTTCCATAGAAGTTCTGCTGAGACAGCAGTGGACCTCAGAGTACAGCTCGTGCCTAAGCCTAGTGCCCCCCCCCCCCGACAAACAGCTACTTCTCCCTTTTTTCTTCCTTTATAGGGGATATATATTAATCAGCGACAAATAGTTCCAGTCCCGTTAATGGGGGTAGTGTTTGGATGGGAATGTTCCAAGCATGGTAAAAGGGCTTGTACCCCTGAGTAACCAACTGCATGTGAAACTGGCATTCGGACCCTAGTGTTGTCTTCAATTGTCTGCATTTTTCAGTTTTCTATCTTTTGTATTCTTTTATTTTTACTTTCTGATATTTCATTGTGATTGTCCTTTATAATGTGCTCTTATTTTATCACTCTTTTGTATCCAATACAATTTGAGCATTCTCCTTTCCTTTCATCATTTTCTCCCTCTTATTTTCTTTTTGCCTTCCACTTTCTTTCAGTTTTGCCTCATCTGTCCAATGGAATCAAGACCGGTCACACGCCGGCACAAAGCAACCAAGCAAGCAACTTCTGACATAACAGTCTTCCAAGAACCTACTTTGGATGATGAAAGTACTCTAATAGGGATATGTTGGTCTGAAAATACTATGATAATATTAGTATTCTGTGGATATTTATGCAAATAAAACCTTTTAAGCCAACCGCCATTTTGGAATACTTACAAAAGCTGGCCGCCCACTGCATGGACAAGGCAAACCAGGACAAACCAGACCATAATTGATCAACGCCCGAGTGTTAAAATGGAAAAATAATGTGATATGCTCGGGGTGCCAGAAACTAAGATGAAATACACTCTATACCATAAGACCATAACCGAACCACCTGCTCTTCAGAAGACTCTTGAAAATTGAACTTTTCTTATTTTGAATCTGTGGTATAGAGGATAGCTAAAGGACAATACCTGAAAATGGGTCACACATCACATCCAGTCGGGTACCGTTACACCATATACCCAGTGCACGTTTTAGTGCTTCATGATGATTATAAGGTGATGTGTAGCAATATACAAATTAGAGGCGAGCCAGCCAACAATTTAACATTAAGAGCTGAGCCAGCGCTGAGCCAAGGTTTGGCTCTGGCTCTAAGAGCCCATGCACGAGCTGAGCCCTGAATATATTTGGCATGGCAGCCAGGCAACAAACATCACAGTAGAGTATAATAAGGTGTCTTCAAAATTCAAAAAAGTGTTTTTTCTATTTCCACACTATGTAATTTAGCCATTAGATGGGTATCTCTTCAAACGTTATTGTTTCTTATTTAATTTTTGAAGGATTAGATTGCAGCATGGGTGACAGCCAAAATCCACGTTTTGTTTTGGTTAGTTTTAGATTTGCGCAAACTTCGCCCAAGAACATAACAGCCCGCTTTCCACAGACATAGAATAAGTTATAGGCTTTTTTCAGGCACAGGGAGATTTGCCAATTTTCACAGCATTCTGAGCCAAGGCAAGCATTTCAACCCATTTCCAGCTAATACAAGTTCTGCAGTTGTAGCCACTAGACCACATCACCTCCAACTTGGCTCGTATTGGGATTGAGATTCCAAGAGGACCTCGAGCTGAACCAGAGCCAGGCTTGAGCTTTCAGAGGCTTGCCCACCTCTAATACAAATCTATGTAATAACTAGATACATTGCATTATTCCACTCTCTGACTCACCCATAGATAAACGAGAAATCAAGATACATGTTCATCTGTAGTCTATGCCCATGATTTTGGTTCTCATTTGTTGGTCTTATTGAAAGCATTCCTTCAATGCCTGTTGTTGTGCTTCACATTGTATTTCACAAGTGCCTCCAAGTAGTGCTGATAGTGTGGGAAGCCGATGCGGCATGACAGAAGTGCCCGGTGTGGGAATTCGGCTTCTCAAGCTTCCACAAGGACTGTTAGAGGGCATGGTCAAGGTGGTTTGATTATGCTGCTGCTTGAGCTCTGTACGTCTGTGTTTCTGGCTAAACCGAATCCCTTCAGTTTCCAGAATTATCAATTTGGCTACCTTCAGCCAATGTCAAATATACTGGCAGGTTAAAGAGAAATAGACTGCAAAATTGAAAAACAAGAGAGCGGGAGGAGCAGCGGGTGGTGTGAATGCGATGAGTGACTGGCTGCCATGCTGGATAGTGCCTGGCAGTGCTGTTGGCTGCTCGACTAATTAGCCGCCAAGCTTGCCAAGCAGTGTGACCAATACCTCTGGGCTCTCTCGATGCAAGTTATGACTTGAGGTTGGCAGAGGCTTACCCACTTAGGGCACGTCAGTCCAATTTCAGGATGCAGTACCTGAAACGTTAGGGCAGTTTCCTTTCCAAGAGGTGATTCTGATGAAGACAAACCCTGCTTCTAAAATCTGGGACTCCATCTGTTCTTCTCTGCCTTACCCTATTACAGCCTGGACGATCATTATCATAGATGATTCCGCGCTGTGATGGTGCCAGGTTGTGCACCGTGGCGCATCCGTTGTTGGCTCAGAGGAGTCCGCGAGGCTAGTAATGAAACTTGGATGATAGCTGTATAGTTCTTGATGAAGAAAGGCCTCCAGTATGAAGGTAACTGTATGTTCCTTTCAATGAACAAAGCAAAAGCAATGAAGATAGCCAAATATTAGATGTTCTATGATGTGCGGGGTGGAGAAAGCACTCTTCAAGTTTTTGTATTGGGCAGGTCACCTCTCTAAAGCACCAAATGATGAGAAAGAACCACTGCTAGTCAATCTAAAACACTTTAAGAATGGAAGAGCGTAATGCTCCTGCAGAATAAAAGCATCTGATTCAACGCACCGAGCAACACTGAAAGTAAAGAGAACTGCAAAGGCAATAGCAGAATGATCACAAAAGAGAGACTACATGGTGAGTGCATACAGCAGGCTCAGTGAGCGAAGGGTGAGCCTCATGCTGTATTTTGAGACATTTTGTTCTAGTCCCTGAAGGCATTGTCAGGAAAACAAACACAAGCCACCCATTTTTCTCATGGTTTGAAGCTCCTCAGATGACCCATTGAATGTCCAGATTTACCCACACTCTTCTCAAGTAAGCACTGCTCTATGGAAATTGTATCAATCAATCATCAAGCTTCATATTTCTATAATCCCAAAAAACGCTGTGCGACTAGGCCGTGCAGAACGTAGGGAAGTATTACCAAGAAAATGGGCCTTTAGAGTCTTTTTATGGTCTGGCTTGACAGCGCAGCAGTCGACAAGCAATTAAGGGATCATTGCTAGAGAGGCGTTTGGCTGCGCCCACATATTGGAAGCCAGGAGTACATGTTTTGATTGGGCAGAAGTTGTGTGCTTCCAGAAAAAAGGTGTTTGCCTTCCGTACATCTATGATCATTTTGTTTATTCATCCAGCTGCCTGAGCTTGAATTTTCAGGGGCACACACATGACATTGTAATGCTATTAAAGTGTCTTACATAACTATTTATTTTATGGTGTTTTTCTCTGGCAGTAGAACAGATGGGAGGAGGGGAGTCATTAACCTACATGGATGTTTAGGTCTGGCGTGACAGTGCAACTGTCACCTGACCTTTTAGCCTACACCAATATTATTCTACAGTTCTTTGCTTCCACACAAACACATACCCATTCCCATGCTATGTACTTGCAATGCTTCACATTACCATACAACATTGCTTTAAAGACCAATCTTGAGCAGCGTAACATCTCAAGAAACTTGCTTACAACTCCTCAAAAGTGCTCACAATAAAAAATCAACTTCTCGTGGACAAGACTTTGATTTCATGCCACTGCTATGGAGATACCCAGCATCCACTGGCCACTCAGAACGTATTTGTTTAGCAGGAGTTCTCTGTAACACAAATAGCCTTCTGAGAAGTGGAACCAAAGAGACACTGAGAGAAAAAGCATGGCTTTGACTGAAGCTGTTAATTTTAGCTGCTGTGTGTGTGCATGACAGATGATTGTACTTCTGATGCCGTTGATGGAATTTAGGCCTGGCTAAGCCAACCTCTTGTGTTCAGTATAAAGAGAGTGGGCTTTCGGTCAGTCCCCTTCAAACCATTGGCTTGGTTGGGGGAGCCTACATCAACCAGCGGCTTCGGGTATTGCCAATCAAACGTTGAATTAGCTCAGAGGAGTATTTTAGCCTCACCATCCTGCTGTTCTTTGTTTCCATGAAACTGTCTGCCTCTTAGGAAGTGCATCCACTGGGAGTCAAGAGGGACTATTTGACACCTTAAAAATGCACTTTGTGTCACATTTAATTTTTATCTCATACATGCACTGCACTGTTATACAAAAAGCAATCCATTTTGTTGCCGTAAGACACGTTGTTTAACTTTTCGGACAATAAATGAATCAATAGTGACTCCAAATGTCGTTCTCCTAATGACTTCAATTAATGGAATCACCTTTGGCCTACCTAGCGGAAAGGTTCAGCCGTAGGGCCACCAGAAAGACTTATCATGCCAGCAGCTCCCCTACACCTGGTTGCTGTTAAAATAACAATTCAGAGCGCCTGGCTGCATGCATCTGAAGGTTCACTTTCTGTCTTAGAGAGATTGAAGGTGTGTTATACTGTTAAGCAACTACCCATGTGAAGAGTGTTAGCAATAGTAGAGATGGTGCTGCTGCTTTGCGGATGGGAGTATACAAGAAGGATATTGTGACTGATGCACTCAGTTGAGTTGAGTCCGCTTGTATTAGTACTATGTAGCGTGATAGACTTTGTTGCTGAGGTAGTTGTGTGACTGTGTGGAAGAACAGTCTAAGTCGTTTCTTCTGTTGCTGTTGGAAGAGAACCATGTTACTGTGGTAGAGTGATTTGCTGTGGGCTTTGGTCTTCTATGGTTTCTTGGGACAAAGTTAATGTTACACTGCTGCGTTATATTGTTTTCCGACTAGCAGTCTGAGTTGTGTATTTTGTTAGTGAATTATGGTGTTAGATAGTGCCATGATTCTATATATTATATTGGCACTGTTGGTTGTATCAGAGAGTGAAGGTGCCACTAGTGTGTTCTGTTGTGCTAGCTGTTTAGTATTTAGTAGTAGCTTGCTTGGCACTGTGTTTGCACTTGGGCAGCAGGGGGCTGGGTGCATGGACTGAACCCCACCCCCCATGAGTGCCCTGCAAGCATCAAACTCCAGCTATCCATGGACAAAGACCATCTGCAGCAGAGGGCTGGTCATAGGGATTGGCTGCCCAACCCAGCCCCACAAGGCCAAAGGCCGTACACAGCATGGGCTTAGCCAACCTTCCATGGTTGCACATCCGCCTCCCCCATTGACACCCAACCCAAATTTTAAATTAAAAAAAAAAATGTTTTTGCAGTACTGTGATACTCCAGCAGTACCATTGCATGCAAAAGTGGAACATCAAGGTACTGTGGGACAGAGAAGGCTTCACTTTTTCATGCTTCTACAGTCCTGCAGTACTACCCCAGGACCTCATTAACGGGGCACTCTGTGTCCTGCGTTGCCTCAGGGGACAGCCACACTGGGTCCTTGACGAGTCCTGCAGGACCCCTGGCATTAAATGTATTTATTTTGGCCCCAAGAGGGAATTCGCCCACAAGAGCCAGTGGGTCTGGGTACCCCTAGCCTTGCCCCTTACATGTTTTTTTTTTTAAACACAGGACATAGGAACCGAGCCCTTGAGTCCTAAAATAGTGCCCTCAAGATTTCTGTTGATGTTGTGGCCAGCGAATCAGATTCCTCAGATTACCGAAGGGTCTGATAGGAAAAAAAACCCTCTTGGCCAGTCAGATTGCTTCATTTTTGACATCGTGATACCGCAGGAGTAACGAGGTACTCCCATGGGACCAACCGTCAAGATATCTCTATTTTTTATCTTAATTCCTGGAAATGGCAGAACAGAAAGTACAATTTTTGAGTAAAAATCTGCCTTTCTACCACATTTGGTGTAATTCTGTTAAGCAATTTTTGATGTATCCTTTCTTAAAATTCCTGTGGGAATTTGCATGGGTAAATGTCTTTTGGCACAACTTTTAATTGGTCACTGCTTGAAGGATGACCCCAAAACTTTCCAGGAAGTAGCTGAGATGGGTGAATTTTTTTTGTCAAGTTTAGTGAAGATTCATCAAACAGCACCAAAGTTGTAAGTGAAACAAAAACGCTCTTCGTAAGGAAATTCTGACCTAACTATAACTACACAGAGAGCGCCACTGTGTTTACACACATACATATTCATGCACAGTGGGCTTTGGGTTGGCCCCTTTCAACTATGGGCTTTTTTAGGGGCTCTTTCAGCCATTGACTTGAGACTATTTCAATTACATCCTGGCTCAGGCTAGAGTAGTATTCCTTGTCTGATGATATTGGCTAATTGGGTGTGTCCGTCCACCTCCAATTGAATGCATGCATTACAATGCATGAGGTGCTATTGGTCATTTCCCTGACTCTCCTTAAGTAGGCTCCTAGTTCTAAAACATGCACAAATGCACACTTTTGAATGCCTGTGTTAGTACATTAAATCCAAACTTATTGATGTTGCCAATGCTTATTGTATAGCAGGTGTTTGTCTTAACGAGCCACCTACCGAGTCATAGCTACAGTTAAATCACGGTCCTGCTGTGCTGTTCCTCATCAAAAAACTAATGCTGCCCCGATAGGATACGTACCCATGATGCCGAAGGTAATAGAAGAGTCGGGCATGATTGCCAATATTTGGAAATATAATACAGTATAGGAAGAGAGGAGGACACAGAATGCCACCAGCTGTGGGCTGGAGAGAGATCTTGGCAGGAAACATGTTGTGTTGTTTTTTTTATATTGTAGCAGAACTGCCGCTCTCAGTGCCAGCCATATGACAGGTCGGATTATCTGATGTAAGCAACTGGCAGGCACAAATAAACATGAATTCCTTTCCTTCCAAGATTTATTTGCCGAAGCAGACATGAGCCCGCCCCTGAAACAAAGCCTGTCTGCAAATCAACGAGAATAAGCATTGGCAAAGTCAGTAGGTCTGGCGCTGGGTGCCAGTCTTTTGGTTTTGACAATGATTGTTTTTTTCAAACCTTCAGTGTGGGGGAATCTGTCTGGCCCACCTCAATATAAAAACAAAAAGACAGTGGAAAAAAACACATTGCCATAGTAGCCCCTGGCACTTGAAGGGAACTGCTTTGTGTGTGGATGTGCTCCTTCAGAAAATGCAGAACGCCATCACTCACAGAAAAGTTAGCCAATGGCTGAAGTGAGCTGACCCACTGCCCCATGCTGTAATGGGCGGAATCAAAATGTGAATGAAACAATAATAGGCCAATATGCAGGGGCCAGCTGAAAGCCTCTATACCTGAGCATATTACACACATAGTTTTAGTAAAATCAAACGGTCTTAGCTAACTCGAGTCCTAAAAAAATCAGTATTGCTGTCCTTGGCACCAGGCATTGTGGTGTATAGGAGATACCTGAGGTAAGGAAGAGGCAGCATGTAGAAAGAGAAGCTGAAGAGCCTGTGCAAAACAAGGCAGGGGTAGTGAAATCCTGTTCCCCCACCCACCTCACTCCACCCACCAACTCATCCATCCATGTACCGTTTCCTTATGATGTAATATGTTATGCTTGCCTATAGTTTTTGTTAGAACTGACCACTATCCATCTCTCTAGAACAGAGAATGGTTGTCCTCAGATTTCATTTCAACTGCTGATCCCGGGGATGGAAGTGTTATAGTTTGTGAGGGGAAGACAGATTGCCCTATTAAGACAGGTATTCGCTATTAATCTCAGCCTATGACTGAGGTTGATGGGTGAGGGCTGGATCTGTGTGAGGGCCGGGAATCTCTTCATCCATCTGTGCAGTAGACTTTGTCAGCAGCTATGGGGTATGTTTCAATATTTGGTTTTCTTCTTATCCTGGGTTAAAGTCATAGACCCCGCCCTTGTCCTCCATCACGCTCTCCTGGACCCTTCGAATAAATCAGTAGGTGCTCAGGAGGACCAGGGCACATTGCCCACTGGGTTGCTTATAATAAATCTCCCTTTCTGTTCCCTGGGGTGAATTTGGTCTTGTAGGAGTGGAGATTAGCCAGATACCCTTTGATAGTACCAGTTCTACCAGTTTCCTCCCTTTATGTGGCCCTCCTTCCAGGTACCATGTTTAGAAAGCTAGCTATAATGGGTTGTAGCATTTTGGGATGTAGACCCCCTCTCCTTGGATCGTACCTTGCAATATTTTATTTGTAATTATTGTATCTAAACTTTTGAAGTTGCTACAGCCTTACATTTTGACAAGTTATAAAACTGAAAAAAGGATTGCGGATAACAAAAGTAAGTGAGATCTTCCTTTATTTTTCTGCTCCTCAATTCTCTGTCAAAACGTTTTGCACAAGGAAAAAGAAGATTCCTGATCAGTGTCAGTAGGAGTATAGGAACCCCACAATATCTTTTACTCAGAAGATGCAGGTTTGAGGACAATGTCACTGTTATTTGTCTGGAAGGGTGCCTCATGGCGCCCCAACTTGGAGCACTGCTTGTTTTGAGCAGGTGTTTTCCGGTGCTCGACACCGGCACTTAATTTTCAACACCACCACTTATGACATTCTGCCACATAGTGGCGATGTTTGTCTAATTTAGAGATAAGCACAGAAACAGTTGTTTCTTAATTCAATATACATTAAAAATGATGAATACCTGCCGCCCAAACCATTCTTATAGCTTTGAGGGCCTGGAATAGTCTGAATTGTCACAATTGTAGAAGTAGATACTTAGCAGTTTTGGTGGTACTGTCGTTGGCAGCGCTGGCAGGGGCAATGGGTGGGGCAAGCTGCAGTGGTCTTCTGACGAAGGTCCTGTTTCTAAACACACTGCTTATTTTCCAGTCAGCAAAGAACTGGGTCTTGATAGTCTATGAAGAATTTTTCTAGACACACTGCATTATATTTCATACAAACTGTGACCATGGAGCAGGATGTGAGCCTGTGATGTTTTCTTCTAGACACACTGCTTTATATTTCACACAGACTGTAAGCAGGAAACTGTGGGTTGATGTTGGGGTGTTTGTTTCTTGACACACTGCCTTATTCCAAATATACTGTCAGTGGGGAGCTGGCGCTTGAACCTTTCATTTATGATTAAAGTACACTGCCTTATATTCCAAGGAGCTGGGGCTGAGCCTGTGATGTATGTTTCTAGACACACTACCTCATATTTCACACAACATGGCAGTGGGCAGCTGGGCATGAGTGTCTGATGTATATTTCTAGACTTGCTGCCTTATATTCTATACAAACTATTAGAAGGGAGTTGGGGATTGAGCCTGTGATGCATGTTTCTAGGCACACTGCTTTATATTCCATATATACCATGTGCTGGGATTTGGGATTTGGGCCTGTGATGTATGTTTCTAGGCACACTGCCTTATTTTCCATATAGACCATGTGCTGGGATGTGGGTGTGAGCCTGTCATGTATGTTTCGAGACACACTGCCCTACATATCATATAGCCCATGTGCTGGAATTTGAGGTTTGAGTCTGTGCTGTATGTTTCTAGACACACTGCCCTACATTCCATATAGACCATATGCTGGGAGTTGGGGCTTGATACTCTAATGTTTGATTCTAGACACACTGTATTACAGTCCATGTAGCTAAGCAGTGGGGAGCTAGGACTTTAGATTGAAGTGTTTAATTCTTTCCACACGGTCTAATATTACACACAGACTCACAGCTGAGTGCTGGAGCGGGATACTGCGATGTATGTTTCTAGATACAATACCATATGTTTCACTCAGACTGTCAGCAATCATCTGGAGTTGAGTCTGTGGTCTATGTTTCTAGACACACTGCCTTGGATACATTTATACAGTTGGTAAGCGGCAAACTGAATAGACTATTGATATTCACAAATGGTTTTCAAATAAGAAAACGGAGACATGAGAACACACAATTTGATAAAAAATAGAGATGCTTGGATTTAATCTAAGGTTTCTTGTTTCAGACACGTGTGACTTTGCCAGTAGTCAACATATCTTCCCAAGTAACTCTCCCACTGAATCATTAATGTCAACCCACCGACTTCAAGAACAGTATGTAAGTTGGTCACCACAGAAAGCCACAGAATATTACTAAGAGTGATTCTCTATTTGTTTTTTGCAAGTGTTTCCCTGTTAATATCAATGTTCAGTTAAACTCCAGGATTCCAGACTGCTGTATTTCTGATATATTTGCAAAAATGTGTCCAGATATCCTCAACAAATGTTCAACTGACATGAATTCTTTCCGATTTATACCCAGTTAGTATGTTTGTCCCTGATTGTAATGTATCGTAATTGTTATTTTATAGAATTTACTACCCCTGATGAGTCATTGAACTGCTTTATCCCAGGCAGAATGTTGTTCCAAAACCCAAGGCTAATGGTCAGTTCAGTGTTATCGGTCATTCTCGGTTATTGTTGATTATTGGAACTAGTCTTAGGCGCTCAAGCAGACCATTCCATATATCTACTCTAGCTTCTCTATGGTAGATAAAATTCATAGGAGTTAGATGTCGATCATTAGTGGGGGAGGGGTATATGACTTCATGCTGATGGTTGGCGGTGGTAGTAGTTGAGCTGCAGGAGATTAGGTACTATTTTTAGGCATATGGCTTTCAAGGAAGAAGAGGTTCCAGTCTTGGAAAGGACTTGTAAGCAATTTGCAGAAATACACTACTAGAGAATAAGGCAAACATGCATGTGACTTAGAGTAGATGGTGCTCTGAGAGGAGGTGTGCAGAGGATAGTAAGAAAGTAGACAGCGATTTGAAGGAAATTAAGAGCGAGGTAACAATGAGAAGATTTAAGTAAAGGTCATTGTTTTGTGCAGAGTTTTACAAATATAAAGAATGCTTTTTGAGATAGCATGCAATAGGAGAATTCAAAACTGTAGAAAGAAACTGTATTATTTGCATGTGCGATAATGCTATATTAGGTCCTTTTCATAGGCACTCGAATCAGGCAAACACTCATTCTGCTGCTAGGCTACCACCATACCACTTCTCCAGCAAGGTCAGTTGATCAGCTCAGAGGTTGGAAGTGTAAAGTAATTACCGAGCATATATATATGGAAATATTGAGAGATTTAGCCTGCCCTCAAACAAAGCTGTAAACTCAAAATCATATCAATGTAGGAAAATGTATGAGTAAATAATGCAAACATTGAAAATAACTTTCTGCAAATGCTGGAGTGGATGTCTTTTGATATTAGGCCTCAAGTTTGGCTCACAGTTTCAATTACAAAAGCAAATTGGGACCCTCTGAATTGACAAAGCACAAGATGGAGGCTGGAGACCTTTATTATATTATATTTGTATGTGCAAGTTCATATATTTCAAACCTGACCCTAGTGTATGTCAGTACTTTACATTAATATCGGATAAGCTTTGTAGTAGACCATGACAACAACAGGTAAAAACACAACATATAGAGAGCAGTCCCTTCAGACAACTATTGCAGCAGCAGAAGAGCCACCAGTATTTAAATACAAGATCAATAAAGGAAGAAGCGAATCCCAGATATACAGTGCCGGGCGAAGGTCAGCTAGTAGGGTGAGAGGCAAAAACTGGAGGAAATGAAGGACCTAATTCAAAATGCCTCTGAAAGAGGAGCTGGTGTAATTCCTTTTTGAGTGTTTCAAGACAGGAAGTGGAACACAGCTGTTGACTCATCACTTTCCCTAAAAATCATTAAGCCATAGACCATTCTATTTGTAAGGCCAGAGGTTCAAAGAGAAGAGAATCCACGCTGCGCATGAACACTTCTGGTGCCCTGGGCCACCAGAAGTGTTCAGCTCTCCTGCCAAATACTTTGGGGTAGCTGTGTGCAAGGTTTTGTGGGTCACACACATCATCCTGATTGGTGCTCCAGCTTCAATGAGAAGACACTGGAGAGTTGAAACCGCAGGAGTGATGAGATCAAATCTTTCGCATATGGAAACAAAGCAAGCCGCTGCCTATAGCACAGCCCTATGGGGAGCAAGAAGAACTTTAGGTAAAATATTGAGGAGTGAACTTCAGTTGTCAATTCGAAAGAGAACTAGAGCTTGTACCAAGATTGTATGGTCCTGGTTTGGTATAAACTGCCTGGCACAACAGAGCTCCAAAAGAGGGAGCACTTTTAGATGTGGCATTAGTTTGAGACAGAAGGTGAAGTTAGCTATCTGGGAACATTCAAGCTGAGTTTAATCTCAAGAGCAGAAGTACTTTTTTCAGGTATTTCACAACTTCAACACTGGATTTTGTCCATTGTGGATGCTGGTTAATCTGGCACGATCTATTCATAAATGGAGTCATCTGTGTAGACAGAAGAGCTTTTTTAATGAGTATGAATCCTTCCTGATGATTTACATGGGGGTACTCCCCTGTACTGAGATGGTGGTGTAGGAACCCATCTGTCATTCACGAAGTATGGAGTCCTTGGGTGGGTACTCCCAAACTAATGTATGCCACAACGGTGACAAAGTGATCAGCAGAGCAAGGGTTCTGGGAGGCCTGGACAGTGATGGGAGGCTGATCTTAGGTGCCTGACCATGTAGCGCGCAAGTGCCAGTTACGAGATGACAGAACCAACCAATGACCAGGATGAGGAGACGGCTCTTGCCGGATCTCCTTTTCCAGTGTAACTTGTACTAGTAGAGAGTTCCTGATGAAATAACAACCCACGCAGAATGTGAGACTAAGACGATTTTTTTAACATGATCCTAGTTGATGTTTTACAACTAGATTTTGCTTTGTTTTCTGTTAATTAAGTAAGGTGCTTATTTGGAGATTAAATATCTCTAAGCTAAATCCTGCGTGTTCTAGCTTTCTTCAGATCAAATAGCTTAACAATCCATGTAAATGTCTTTACTCAGAGAAGGGGAGCTGACTGTTAAGGCAATAAAGATCACTCGATTGATTTGACTCCCTCAGAGTAAATGTTGCACATGCATTGCCTTTCAACGTGTGAAAACAGTAGCATCCCTGCGCACTAAGGGGCAGATTTACAAGCCCCTTGCGCCATTTTTGCGTCATTTTTAACATGGGGAAAATGACGCAAAAGTGGCGCAAGGGTCTTGTAAATATGCCCCTAAGAGCCGGTAGCATCCATCGCCCCCTTTCACGAGGCTGACATGACATGGCCTTATCTTCAGTGAGGAATTTACCCTCCCAGCGGTTGTGAGTTGGAGTGCGGTTGGGCGGGGAGGGTGGAGCGGGGTCATGGCAAGCAAGGGGGGCAGGTAGTTAGTAGTAGTCTCTGGAGGCGCACTTACGCCATCCACCTCCTTTGCCTCCCTTATGACGGCCCCGGGTGCTCAAAAATGGCACAGATGTTCAATGAGTGCATCTTTGTCTGGGAGTCTTTCTTTCATTTCACTGCCTCGGCCCCTTTGTGAGCCCATTAACTCGCCGCCCCCTCCCACGCATGTCACATGGGCATTCATGAGCTAATTTACCAGGGATCCCCGTGTAACACAGGCACAACTCCTGCAGGCCACAGCTAGGAAGAGAACATCATGTGGGGTAAATAAAAGAGGGCCGGCCCCTCGCATACACCGTCCTCACAGACACCACGGTGGGCTGATTCAGCGCAGTGACAAATTTAACAAGCATTAAAACAGCACCGCAGCTGAAAAGAAACGCAATCATTAACCAAGCCTTAAAAATTGAATCTATTCTAGATATGACATTGTACATAGTTATGCATGAAAATAAATAATGTTTGTACTGTAAAGTGTATGTTTTAATGTCCCACACCCATCACTTCCAGCAGCTTCTCTCTATGTTCCTGCCCAACTGCTAGTTGATGATGTATCATAAAACTGATTCGATGCTCAACGCGAATTACGCCCGTGTGATCAATATTTCGCCCAGATCTCTGTACAGCCATTCTTGGTACACAAATAAATAAAGCTGAAATTAATGAAAGGGGGGTGTGTGGTTTAATGAACTCCTCAAGCACACCTCCCTTTCATACCCAGAGTGTGTTCTGCTTGGGTGCCCCGAGGAAAGTACTGCTTTAGTCGCACCCGGCATTGAATCTACATATTGCAAGCAGAAGTTGCCACTCTGGGGCCTGATTGGCTAGTCCTCTGGTGCGGCAGCAGGCTTAGAGTTGAGTGAACCCCTGACGTCGCCCTCGCCAGTACGGCGAGCAGATCCATTTGTATTGTGTAAGATAAACATTCCGATTCAGATCCTAGCGCCTGGAAACCCTTTTGCAGGACTTGAGGCACGTTTAAGAACCTGTGTGCATTCGTTCTTTTAAATCCGAGGAGCGGCAGGTGCTTTACAGAAAACAGTTCCCGCAGCAGAAGTATTTCAAACGTGAAATGCTGCGCAGCAAACCCTGTAATTGTGATACATGTGCGGTTGGTTTGTGAAAGGAGGCGGGCGTGTAGGGAAAGCGCATGTGAATATTTTACGGCTTGAAGAAAGGGAGACAAACAGAATTTTTGACGAACTGCCAAAACCGAAGTTTTAGAAGCCATTTTATGTAGGTGCTAGACCACATAGCGCTGCGCAGCCCACTCAGGTAATCATCGCTCCAGGCGGAAAGTCTCCATGGCCCTCTTCCTGCGCACACTCAGAGGAAACTGCATCTTAAACGGCTGACTTTAAAAACATGAAATTAGCCCCAGCTCCTCCGATGCACTTAAATATTTAATGTATTGAATGAATATGTTGTCAGCGCGTTTCCAGCTGACAAAGCTGTCTGTTTCCTCGTTGCATCATTTTGTAAGTTCCGGCAGGGACTGCTATTATTTCTCTATCTCTCTCTTTTTTCTCTCGCTATTTCCGTTTGTTTCCCCCACTGCGTCTTTCTTAGTTTGTTTGTCTTTCTTTCTAAGTTTATTTATTTTTCTGTCTCATATTTGGCGTGGGCCTTTGTTTTTGGCCAGCTCGCATCTCTTCCTCTCTCTGAGCATCCGGCTATTTGTCTGTGTCTCCCTTTCATGTCTCTATTAGTTTGTCTATGTATGTTTGATTATTTGTATGTCTGTCAACGGTCACTGTTCTGTTGTTTGTTGACTCTGTGTATCTGCCCCTCTCTCTCGATCTCACTCCATCGCTCTCTCTCTCTACCTCCGTGATGTTTCTCTCTCCCTTTCTGCTGCGCTCTCTCTCACCATCTCTCCCTGTCCTGTGCCTGTCTGGTTCAGTGCTGCGCCTCTGTTTGAGCCTGCCTCTCCCCATCCAGCCCCCCGCTCATTTAAATGCCTCATCCCTGTGCATCCCCCGCCTCCACAATCCTGCTTATCTCCCTGCACAGACACACCCAGAGAGCCCTGGCACTGCCCTCCTTCTGTTGAGCCAACTCGCCACAGGAGAGCCTGGGTGCACTCTGTCCTAGTCGCCCCCGGCCTCCTCATCCAACTTGGGGTATCAACCACGGGAGGAGAGCAGGCTGGGCGAGCCGGAGGTGTGACCCCGTGACCCCCGGGAGCTCTACGCAGCCCTGGCAGCTGGTGCTTGGCCCATTAAGCTGTCTGCCCCCGCCCCTCGCGCCTCCCCGAGCAGATGTCCTGAATGACGCGCTCTGGCAGCAGACCCACAAAGGGATGAAAGCCTGGCACACAACGAGGGCTCCCAGCTCCAAGCCCCGGGGCCTGGGCCGGTGTCTCTTATCACAGCCTGAAGCCCTGTGCGGAGCGCCAGATGGGGAGCGTGCCGGGAAGGGGAGAGCTCACCACACGGGCTCTGCTCTACCTGCAGCGAGGATCACAAAGAGTAGAAGCGTAATGTGCACAGTGAAGGGGAGGGCGATTGAAGAGTTCGACACTCCATCTCCCACAGGCACTGATCTGCCTGTAGTGGGGACCGCAGGCAGCAGGTGGGCAGGGAAGAAGAGTGTTCGCCCCCCACAGGGACTGCTCCACCTGTATTATCTATCACAGACTCCAAATGGGCAATGTGCTGGGAGAGTGCTCAGGGAGCTCACCCCTCCATCTCCCACTGGCACTGCTCTTCCTGCGCTGGGTACCACTGGCTGTAGACAGGTTATGTGCTGGTAGAGTGCACAAGGAAGAAGAGAACTCACCCCCATCCCCCAGGCACTGCCCTTCCTGCAATGGGTACCACAGACTGCAGACAGGTGATGTGCCCGGAGAGTGCTCAGGGAAGAAGGGAGCTCACCCCTCAAACTGCAACGGGCACTGCTCTTCCTGCACTGGGTACTACAGGCTGCAGACATGTTATGTGCTGGGAGGAGAGTGCTCAGGGAAGAAGAGAGCTCACCCCTCCACCCCCACAGGCACTGCTCTTCCTGCACTGGGTACTACAGGCTGCAGACAGGTTATGTGCTGGAAGAGTGCTCAGGGAAGAAGAGAACTCACCCCCATCCCCCACTGGCACTGCTCTTCCTGCACTGGGTACCACAGGCTGCAGACAAGTTATGTGCTGGGAGAGTGCACATGGAAGAAGAGAACTCACCCCTCCATCCCTCAGGCACTGCTCTTCCTGCACTGGGTACCACAGGCTGCAGACAGGTTATGTGCTGGAAGAGTGCTCAGGGAAGAAGAGAACTCACCCCCATCCCCCACTGGCACTGCTCTTCCTGCACTGGGTACCACAGGCTGCAGACAAGTTATGTGCTGGGAGAGTGCACATGGAAGAAGAGAGCTCACCCTCTATCCCACACAGGCACTGCTCTTCCTGCACTGGGTACCACAGGCTGCAGACAGGTTATGTGCTGGGAGGAGAGTGCACATGGAAGAAGAGAGTTCACCCCTCCACCCCCACAGGCACTGCCCTATCTGCACTGAGTACCAGAAGCTGCAGACAGGCAATGTGCTGGAGTGAGAGGGAAGTAAACTGGAGGGAGGGAGGAGGAGAGCTCACCACTCTACCCTTATGGATAATGTGCTGGGAGAGTGTTCACGGAAGAGTGAAGCTCCCCCGTTCATACCACCCACGATCACAAGATGGGTGATGTGCTGGGTGAATGTGCTCAGTAGGGGAGAAGCCCCCAACCACAGTGCTCTGCCTATGCTATGTGTTACAGGCCGCATGAGGGTAATGTGCAAGAAGAACCTGTGGGGAGTAGGAAGCTCACCATCCCCTCACATGCGATGGTTACCACAGGCACCATATCCATAGTGTGCATGAACAATGCACAGGGAAGAGGAGAGCTCAGCCCCTTGAAACTGCTCCACTACCATTCTTGAGGGCAGCAGAAAGGTAATGTGCACGGAGAATGCACAGGGGAGAGAAGAGCCGACCCTTTGCTCCCACAAACTGCCCTACCTATGATGGGCATTACAGGTAGGATGGTGGCTAGAGGAAGTGGTTAGTGTGTAGACAAAATGTGTAGCAACTATGAGAGCTCACACGCTCACGCTGCTCTCCCTGCGCTGAGCATAAGATAGCAGAGGCAGCCTTCAGACTGTCACCTGTGCCTCTAGTATACAAAAAAGTGATGGATGGAATGCTTGAATTAATTTCAGTCACTGGTAATTACCTGAGCTGCATGCCAGTTCATCATTATTTTCCACACCGTGCCACCTTAGTTTGGACCCAGTCATATGCAAATCAGTATTGACCCTGCTCCAGTGGGAACCGTCCAGCCCGAACTGCCAGGCCAAGTCCTCCATGAACTGGAACACAAGCAAACCAAGACCAGTTTCGCCCTTATTAGGACTCATCAGTTTGTAGGGCTTGTTTCCAGTGACACAGTGTGCACTGGGCCTACCCATCTTACGGTGTCACACTGAAGTACGTAAAAAGTGATGGATGGAATGGTAGAATTAATCTCAGACACTGCTAGTAGAGAAGAGCAGAAATGCAGTGTTCAAAGAAATTGCGAAGGCCAGGGCGAAATGTAATGTATGCCTGCGTAAGCTTATGGAATTTTCAGCATTTCACATTACGTTTGTTACACAAATTGTCTGAGATTATGCTGTAGTGCCACATCATGTAAATGAAGCCTAATTCAGGTAAAAATCCAATTGGAGGAACACAAGAAGAATGCAAATGAACTGAACACGTCATACTTCATTCTTCATGTTTTTTTTTTTTACCGCAAAATGCACACTTGCGTCAATAATGGACATGGACACATTTTGTCCTAAAAATACTGCAAAATGCCAAAGCTGGCAGCAGAGTGACTGTTGGGGACAATGAGTGAGATCACAGAAAAGCAAAGATACAACAGCAAGGTCCCCACACGAGTTATTTAGGGAGGCTAATCCCACTTGGCCTTCAAAGGGAAGCTGTTTCTGAAGATTGAGTCCTATGGCTTGGACATCTGTACATCGTATAAGCCTGGACTGAAAGTCAGGCAGCCAGGGAAGGTCACAGACTGGGCTTGAAAAGAGAAACATGCAGACCTGGTCCTTGGCTTTCACAGGATGTAAGGATGTAATGGGGAAGAGGAATGGAACAGCATGGGCAAGAGGAATGGAACAGCATGGGCAAGAGGAATGGAACAGCATGGGCAAGAGGAATGGAACAGCATGGGCAAGAGGAATGGAACAGCATGGGCAAGAGGAATGGAACAGCATGGGCAAGAGGAATGGGAAACATGGGTAAGGCGGATAGAATAACATGGGCAAGAGGAGTGGAGTATCACGGGCAAGAGGAATGGAACAGCATGGGCAAGAGGACTGGAACAGCATGGGCAAGAGGAATGGAAAACTTGAGCAAGAAGAACGGAAAACCATGAACAAGAGGAACGGAAAACATTGGAAAGAGGAGTGGGAAACATGGGTAAGGCGGATAGAATAACATGGGCAAGAGGAGTGGAGTATCACGGGCAAGAAGAATGGAAAACATAGGTAAGAGGGATAGAATAACATGGGAAAGAGGAATGGAATCATGGGTCCATGAGGAATGGAATAACACGTACAAAAGGAATGGGAGAGCACTGGCAAAAAAATAGAAAACATGGGAAAGAGGAATGAACTAACATGAGCAAGAGCTGAAAAAAACACGAGCAAGAGTAATGAAGTAACACGGGTAAGATGAATGGAAGCACGGCCAAGAGGAAGGGAATATCCTAGTCTATAGGAATGGAATAACATTGGCAATATAAATCAAAAGACAAATGGACACTATGGAATGGTGTAACATGCGCAAGAGGAATGAAGTTACATAGGCAAGAGGAATAGAGTAACATGGGCGAGAGCAATGGAAAAAATGGGCATGAGGAATGGAATAACATGGACAAGGGGAATGGAATAACATGGACAAGGGGAATGGAATAACATGGACAAGGGGAATGGAATAACATGGACAAGGGGAATGGAATAACATGGACAAGGGGAATGGAATCATGGACAAGAGGAATGGAATAGCACGGGCTATAGTAATGGAATGACATTGGCAAGTGTAATAGAAAAACACATGATCAAAAGGAATAGGATAACATGGGCAAAAGGAATGGAAAACATGCGCATGAGGAATGGAATAACATGGGCAGAGGGAATTAAGTTAAAGGGACAAGTGGAATGGAAAACACGGCTAAGCGAATTGAATGGAATAACGTGCAAGGGAATACCGTGGCTACTAGAAGCGAAGAACATGGGCAGGGGGAGCCCAGCCGAACTCCCCATCACATGCTGTGTGTTACCCTTCATCTGCTGCTAAGTGCTCTGACCGTTACCTGTAAGGGCTCTACGGGGCACCCTTTTGTCTCACCTGGGCAGAGCTCTAAGGGAGGCGGTGCTGTTAGCGACAGTGATGTGTGCCCGGGTAGAGCTCTGTGGAAGGTGCTGATATTAGTGGCAGAGACCCCACACCTAGTGATTTTAGTGACCGAAATAAACCATTCACTGGAGCAGAGTTCCAGGAGAGACCGTGATGTTAGTGACAAATACCCCTCACCTGAGCAGAGCCACGCAGAAAGCGCCGATGTCATTGACAGAGACCTCGGGACTCGGTGGAGGTGATGTTAGAAAGACCGTCTTACCTGGGCAGTGCCCTCCGGGCGGCGGTGATACTCGTCATTATGCAGCTTCCAGGTCTAGGGGTAGCCACGGCCTTGAAAGTGCCCCTCCAGAACTTCTCGAAGAGCAGCTTCTCCCCTTGCTGGACGCTCGCCATGGTCACGAGCCACCCGTGGTGTGTGTGCCAACCAGTAGGGCACGGGGAGCGGGGGCTGGCTGTGAAACGAAGGAGTCACGGTGGCGGGACTACCTCTTGCCCAGCTGCCGACGACGCGGACCCCTGGTTGAGGTACGCAGAGACGGGACAACCGTCCTTGTAATAAAAGGCGGACCCCAGAGACGAGGTACGCAGGGACGGGGGAGCTGTCCGTGTGCTGAAGCGGACACCTGCGAGGGGAAGCCCGAATCTGAGGCTAGGGAGCTGTCCGGGTGCTGAAACATATAGTCCCAGTCGGGTCTCTGGAGGCGGAGGTGAGGATGGCCTGGTACCCTCTTCAGTGCAGGCACTCCTGGCAGTCAGAGGCTTTTCATGTGTGACCTTTGGTGCAGTTGCTGCTCAGCTCCTCCAAAGGCAGGAACACTCCTCTGTCTCGCCCTCCAACATCCTGTGCAGGGAGGGAGTGCACGTGCTGATCGGGGCCACCAGGGTGTGCGCGTGAGACTGGTGGATGTGCTGCCCCTCCTTAACTGGGTCGCCAGTGTTGTGGTTTACGCTGGATCAGGTGCACGTCTGTGTGTGAAACAAGTGTCTGGACATCTCCTGTTTTGTCTCTTGTGCCCAGTGACGTTTGGTGGGAGGAGCGTCCTTGGTCGATTTTCCCTTTAAAAAAAAAAAAAAGCTGGGATGTTTAGTCCCCTCCGCCTCCCACAACGTGTCTCCACCCCGAGTGCCCTCCTCTCATTTTCCATTGCCTCCACCCCTCCTCCTCTTTCTCTACCCCCCCCCTTTCTTTTCTATGCCCTCCCTCCTCTCCCTCTCCACTCTCACCATTTCCTCCCGCCTCCGGTTCTCCCTCCCTCTCTATTCTCCTGACCCTATCTGCATCAAAAAGCCCCGGAGTCTGCCAGAGAAAGCAGCGTGTGCCTGACTACGGCCGGCCTTCCCCTTTGCTGTGGGGGTGGGTTAGTCTCAGAAGCGTTCTCAGCCTGCTTTCAGACCCGGCCTGATGTCTTCTTCCCAGCTCTTCCTGCCTGACTGCACGTTTAGCCTTCACTGCCCCTGTACTTTCTAAGTTAGCGAAAATGCTTTAACGATGCCTGACATGAAAGCTTTTTCGTAGAAGGCAGTCGCGGACTCGCGCCTTATTTCACAGGGGCGCCCGTTTCCCAGCGCTAGCCCTCCTCTGAAGTCTAACTCTTGAATTGTATACCAGCACTATTAGGTTATTTGTTTCTCGTCGGCAGCGGTCGAAGGGCATTAAAATAAGCATGGGAACTGTGATGCTGCGCTCAATGGTGGCGGGGGTGAGTGAGCGTGGGGGCGCGGTAAAAGGGTGACCTAAAAAAACAAAGGGGCAGATTTACAAGCCCCTTGCAACATTT
Source organism: Calotriton arnoldi (assembly GCA_963921515.1). NCBI lineage: Eukaryota > Metazoa > Chordata > Amphibia > Caudata > Salamandridae > Calotriton > Calotriton arnoldi. The sequence continues at coordinate 165,928 of CAWUFW010002991.1, read as the reverse complement.
TTATGCCGCCGTTGCGTCACTTTTGTGACCCAGCGGCGTCGTAAACAATGCGCCATGTTGCGCCACATTTACAACGTGACGCATCTAGGGAGATGCGTCACGTTGTAAAGCCCTGCATCACATTATACCTGCGTCGGGTATAATGGGGCATATTTACAAGAAACTGACGCATCTGTATAGATGCGTCACTTTCCCTGCGCCACCCTTAGAAACCGTTGTGCCACCATAGATGCGCCGTATTTACAACACGGTGCACTATGGCGCAAGGATTGGCAGATGTGTCAGAAATTCTGACGCATCTGTTGGCGGAAAAGTCACGCATTGCTGGAGTTGTGTCGCAAGCACGACGCAACTCCAGCAATGTGTGGTGAGGCCTATTCCCACTACACTGTGTCACTAAGGTTTTGACGCAGTGGCGTCCTAAAAGTGGCGCAGTGAAATCTTGTAGATTTCACTGCGTCACTTTTACGAGCCCTTCCTGCGTGGGAACGCCCACCCTGCATACATTATACCTGACGCAGGTATAATGTGACGCAGGGCTTTACAACGTGACGCATCTCCCTAGATGCGTCACTTTGTAAATAGGCCGCCTTTTTTGCGCCGCCGTTGCATCAAAAAAAGTGACGCAATGGCGGCGCAAGAAGGCGCAAGGGGCTTGTAAATCTGCCCCACTGTATGCAGGGTGGGCGTTGCCATGCAAGAAAGCCTCGTAAAAGTGACGCAGTGAAATCTACAAGATTTCACTGAGTCACTTTTACGACGCCACTGCGTCAAAACCTTACGTCTGCTTGAAGCAGGCGTAAGGAGTGACGCAGCACATTAAGTATAGGCGGCCCCTGAGCATTGCTGGAGTTGCGTCACGCTTGCGACATGGCTCCAGCAATGCATTACCTTTACGCCGACAGATGCGTCACGCATCTGTCAATCCTTGCGCCACGATGCGCCGCATTGTAAATGCGACGCATCCATGGTGGCGCAAGGGTTTTTTTGCGTGACGCAAATTAACTGACGCATCTCTGCTGCTATGCAGAGATGCGTCAGTTCTTGTAAATCTGCACCAAAATATTTTGCACCTTTTTTTGGTCTTTCACCTTCAGATGAGTACATATAAAATAATGCAGAGCGTAATCGAAAAATAAAAACAAGTTAAGTTAATCAGTGGGAAATGTTCTATCGTACATTATGAAACTTCTATTAGTTAATGCACTGCAGAAGTCTGTGTGTGTAACCAGAGAGCTACAGAACTGAATTCTGGTTGGTGCAGTGTAACAGCAAGTAATACCTTTATTGTATTATTACTTAAAACCATTACAAAGGTATCAAAATTAGCAGAATAAAAAAATTCAAGCTCTGAGAGAAAAGCAGTGTAAAAAAGTTCGTTCATACACAGTCCTATTGCAATTCAGTTCATGACTAGCCAAAAACGCATTAGGAAGAGAAACAAAGGCAAGACTTCTTGTTTTTATGTACCAGTCTTGTTGAGCACTGGGCTGCTCGCAGCTAGGGGGTGAGGCAATATCTGGTTATTGGGATAACATTTCCAGTAACCTGATTACTTAAAACCATTACAGAGGTGTCAAAGTTTAGCAGAATAAACAAGCTGCACCATTCAAATCATGACCCTGTTGTCTGCAAGGTAACTGCACTTGTGGCTGCCGGTTTAGGAATAAAATATAACAATATTAGGTGTTTAGTGGGGTACCTGGAGCTTATGGTCCCTGTGCCACTGCACCTGCTGCACTATTATAATTATGACCTTAGTGCTTGCTAGATAACTGCACTTATGACTGCGTGTTTAGTTGGAAAATTTAGCAATATTAGGTGTTTAGAGGAGTTCTGACAACTTTTGGGCCCGGTACCACTGCACCTGCTGCACCATTTAAATAATGACCCTGTTGCCTGCAAAAGAACTGCACTTGTGATTGCTTGTTTAGTAGTAAAATATAGCAATATTTGGTGTTTAGAGGGGTTCCTAGAGCTTTGGGCCCCAGTGTCACTGCACCTGCTGCACCATTGAAATCATGACCCTAGTGCTGCAAGGTAACTTCACTTGTGACTGATTATTTAGTAGTTAAATATAGCAATAAGTGGTGTTTAGAGGCGTTCTGACAACTTTTGGCCTGCTACCACTGCACCTGCAGCACCATTTCTATCATGGTCCTAGTTCCTGCTAGATAACTGCACTTGTGACTGCCTGTTTAGTAGTAAAGTTTAGCAATATTCTGCGCTTGGTGGGGTCCTTAGAGCTTTTGGCCCCGGTGCCACTGCACCTGCTGCACCATCCAAATCAAGTCCCTTTTAACTGCAATATAATTGCAATTGTTTCTGCCTGTATAGTAGTAAAATATAGCAATATTATGTGTTTCAAGGAGGTCATGGCAAATATTAGACCCAATGCCACTGCACCTGCTGCACCATTCAAACCCTGACCCTGTTGTCTGCAAGGTAACTGCACTTGTGACTGCCTGTTTGGCAGTAAAATATAGCAAAATTAGGTGTTCAATTGGGTGCCTAGAGCTTTTAGTCCTTTGCTACTGTACTTGCTGCACCATTCAAATCATGACCCTATTGCCTGCTAGATAAATACACTTGTGACTGTCTTGTTTAGTAGTAACATTTAACAAAAATCTGGGTTTAGTGGGGCCCCGAGAGCTGTTGTCCCCAGTGCCACTGCACCTGCTGCACCATTCAAATCAAGTCCCTTTTAACTGAAAGGTAACTGCAATTGTGACTGCCTGTTTAGTAGTCAAATATAGCAATATTATGTGTTTAGAGGAGTTCTGACAACTTTTGGGCCTGGTGCTACTGCACCTGCTGCACCATTCAAATCATGACCATGTTGTCTGCAAGGTAACTGCACTTGTGGTTGCCTGTTTAGGAAAAAGATATAGCAATATTAGGTGTTTAGTGGGGTACCTGGAGCTTTTGGTCCCGGTGCCACTGCACCTGCTGCACTATTGAAATCATGACCCTAGTGCTTGCTAGATAGCATAACTGCACTTATGGCAGCCTGTTTAGTTGTAAACTATAGCAATATTAGGTATTTAGAGGAGTTCTGACAACTTTTGGGCCCGGCACCACTGCACCTGCTGCACCATTCAAATAATGACCCTGTTGCCTGCAAGATAACTGCACTTGTGACTGCGAGTTTAGTAGTAAAATATAGCAATATTTGGTGTTTAGTGGAGTTATGAAAACTTTGGGCCCAGATGCCACTGCACTTACTGCACCATTTAAATCAAGCCCCTTTCAACTGCAAGGTAACTGCAATTATGACTGCCTGTTTAGTTTGACATTTTAGCAATAATCTGGGTTTAGTGGGGTCTCTAGAGCTTTTGGCCCCGATGCCACTGCACCTGCTGCACCATTCAAACCAAGTCCCTTTTAACTGCAAGGTAAGTGCACTTGTGAAAGCTTGTTTAGTATTCAAATATAGCCATATTAAGTGTTTAGAGGAGTTCTGACAACTTTTGGGCCTGGTGCTACTGCACCTGCTGCCCCATTCAAATCATGACCCTGTTGTCTGCAAGTTAACTGCACTTGTGGTTGCGTGTTTAATATAGCATAGCTCTTGTATAGTTACTTTATTTTTAAAGTGCAATGTTTATTACATTTATAATTTGATCATAATGACCACATAGATTAGGTTGAAAAACAAACCAATCGGATAATGCCTACAAAGTTCAAAGAAAGGTATTGAGGCAAGAATAGGAAGTGCCACAAAAGTTCTAAGGCTAAAGCATCTGCTTTACACAACTAAGTAATAAAGAGCAAGTATTCCAGCATACTGTCAGAAGCTGACTGCCTTTTCTGTGGGAGGAGATCTTACCTTGACAATGAATGGGGCTTAAACAGTGTGAACAGCTTTAGTAGATGTATCGTCAATGCGTGCAGCAGGGGAAGTTAACAACAAAAAATAAAGTTCCACACAAAAGCGAATGAACATAGTAATTCGGCCATGGTAACTGATAAGAGCCCGCTTTTAAGATATATTAAATACAAGAGATTTTACAAGCACAGTGCATGCAATGTGCAGGCGAAACCTAAAAAATTATGTGCTGAGAGAAAAACAGTATAAAAAGTTAATTCTACACAGTTCTTTTACAATTCGATTAACAGCTAGCTAAAAACAAATTAAGGAGGGAAACACGGACAAGACTTCTTACTACTAGGAGCCGGTCTTATTGAGCACTCGGCTACTCACTGCTAGGTGGTGAGGCAGTGACTGGTTATTGGAATGTCATTTCCTGTAACCTATCCTTTAGCACTGTCCATGCCAGATGTATACATTTACAAAACTTGGCCATGTCTCTCACTGTTTCCAAAGAAAATAAAAGGTTTTGAGCTTCTGTGATGGATTGTATGCCATGATGTAAAAAGATTGGCCTCAAAACCATACGTCCGGTATTGTGCAAGGCCGGGCAGCAACATAGCAGGTGATCCTGTGATTCCTTACTATAGTCACACAGTCTGCATTGTACAATGTTTTTTTTAGTGACTTCCAGCTTGCATTCAATTCTCTTATTGGAAGGGGCACTACCCTTGCCCAGAGTATTAACTTTAAGCTGTGTTTGCCCAGTGGTTGTTCGAGATGCAATTGCTTTGGCTGGGTTGTGTAAGATTTTATTGGTGCAATGGAGAATTGTGACTTGTGTATGTTTAGTGCTAAGATGTTCCAGTCTGTGACAGAAAGCATGTGAATATGTACATCATTATTTTAAACTTGCGTTATACACAATATAGTAATTCCAAAATATATACCACTGCCTGTCGTAGATACCAACTCAGAGGAATCCTTCTTTCTGCAGGTATAGGTACCTAGGGGCAGATTTACAAGCCCCTTGCGCCACTTTTGCGTCACTTTTCCCATGTTAAAAGTGACGCATAAGTGGCGCAAGGGGCTTGTAAATCTGCCCCCTACTTTTTAAATTCCCACACAATTTCCTTGGAAAAAAAGTATCCCTCGACAAACCAGCTATTCTGAAAAGATTAATTTTTTAAAGATTTTCCTCCCTGACAGTGAAAGCATTCCAATACTAAAATCATTTTGTTAAAAAGGCACGTTTTCTCGTCTCACGATGAAAGGATGAAGTCACAACGATTGCCCCAGAAAAATGTCACTTTTTTCGAATTTGTCATTTTTTGCCTTTCACAATAGAACTAAGACGAAGCTGAAGAGCTAGAACACAGACCAGAAAGAGGACGGAGTGACAGCAGGAAACAAGACCAGGGCAAGCTTAGAAGAGTGAGCCCTTGACAAAGGTTTCAAGAGATGCAGTGGGAAAGATTTGTGGGTGGGGGCAATACTTTTTTATCATGCTGGTGCAGACGAGTGAAGTCAGCAAAGTTTGCTCTTGGTGAAGGCGAGTGAAGTTTAAAGCCCCCCTCCCCTCCCCACTCCAGTCCGGCCCTTGTGAAGATTTTCTGCTCCATGATGTCCCTGGGTGGGAAAGCTTGGAGCACGAAACCATGGCAACCAGCAACCCCCCCCAACTCCCCCCTCCCCCCACCCACCGAGGTAGGCAAGTAAGAGGTGGTGTGGAGGAACGCAGGGGACAGTGGTGGAGTGCCAGTGACATTGTCAGGACGCAGGGCACAGCTTTAGGTGGGAGGTTACAGGTAGGAGATCAAGGCGGATCTAGGCAGGTGGGGAAAGCTGGGTGGAGCCTCAGGGGTGTAGAACCTGAACAGTGAGTACCAAGTAATGGGCTATAAAAATATCATGAAGGTAGTAGATGTGGAGTTAATGGCAAATCTGTACTTACCTATAGGTTCTTAATGTTTCGATATTTTGGTCTTTGATAATTTTTGCTAGAATATTTTTGTAGCACAATATTTGTGTAGTCGATATTCTGACATACAGCTTCCCTCCAGAACTTTGCAGGTGGCATGATTCCGGCCCAGAGAAGGGCACGGGGGATAGATGTCAAGAGGCAGCAGTCCACCAATTGTACTGAGCAGCCCCTTATGGCGGAGAAAACATTTCCAGCTTCTCCAAAGGGTCGTTGAAGCGGTCTTTCTTTGGAGGAGACTTTGCGAGACCTGCTTCTTGAAGCTTGCAAAGTTTAAATGGGCAATCCAGTGGATGATGCCCCAATACATTTATATGCCCAATCTAACAAAATCAGAGAATGTATATTGTTGTCGATTGTTGGCTCTGCAGGATGGGGAAATAAAACTGTTACTTTTCTCTACACTGGATGGTCCTATTAAAATAAGGTGCGAAGCTACAAGTCAAAAACACTTTAATTTTGCACACCTCAGTCCATATGGGTTTCTCTAAAAGGACAATTTTAGAAAATCTCACATCACATGAAGAAAGGATATTGTTTATGAGGCCACAGCACACTTGTAATGGCCCTCTTACCATAACTGTAAGATTTACCTGATGTGGGGGACTGCCAAGTACTATTAGTCAGCTATCCCCTTGTGTAGTGCCAAGCCATGAGCATACAGCACACCACGGGATTCAGCAGAGGCACACTTTCCAAGTGAAGGATGCAGGCAGATTCACACTCTCTCATCACAACCAGACTGCCATGCCTGTGCAGCAGTCATGGGTGGGCCAGGAGAGCGGAGGTGGTCGGAGTGTCCCTCAGTACTATCACACCCCATGCAAAGCCACTAGCCCTGGACCACATAGAGGACTCACCACAGTGCCAAACTACCACCATCCTGTTCCATCGACTACGCTTCACAACCCCAGCCGACCTGGTGCACCAAAAGTGCAACAGTCACTAGTGAAGGCCAGGGCCTTCCATCCAAGCCAGGTCAGGTCAGGTCCCCATAGCACAGCACTCAAGACCAGGCTGTGGCATCTGTTCTTGTGTGCTCTGTAGAATGAATGGTTGTGTGGATACGTTCTGGACGTGGAATGATGATGTCATGTAAGTGATGTAATTTTGCTGGAAATATAAATGCCTATTAAAGGGGCCATCCAGTATAGAGAAAAAAAAACTGTTCTCCTTACCCAAGATCTGGAGTTCTACTGAACTGAAACATGCAAACATTGCTAAAAAAGAAAGAAAGAAGTCCCTGCTAATGTCTGCTGTTAGCGAGGGGAGGCAGAAGAAGCCAGGAACCTGGCTTATGGGGTACAATGCTCCAAACTCAATATTGAGTGCAGGGCAAGGTGCTATTTGACGTCAGCAGGGTGGGTTCAACTACGACAAGAAGATTGTCGTTGGTGTACTAAAATGAAGCATAGCAAGAATTTGTGACAACAACAGAGGGTCGCGTTAATGTGATCCATGGACCACAGTTTACCACCGTTGTTGAATTCTGCTTTAACATTGTTGTAATTTGCAGTTTGGAGGAAATCATGCAGGCCATCCTACACACACACACACACTCTCCAAACCTCAGAGTAAGACACCAAGTGGGAGTTCTCAGGTGACCCAACTTGTGCTTTACATCTCCACGTCACCAGAACCACTTTGATTTTGTTACACACTTTTCAGCAACCTTGTTCATCTGATCACTTACTTCTAGCTTGTGAGAGTTGAATGCCCTGAAATGCACCAAGAGTTTTACATTCCAGTCACTAATTGTTGCGCCTCTTGCTTATTGGGGCCTCTTGTAAATTGTTTCCAATAAAACATTCTCTTAGAAAAAAATAATCATACTCAGTCCCCAGTACCCATCACACGCCTAATGACTATAGACTAGCAGAAAATGTGATCCTAATCTGCTCTCCCCTGTAATTAGAATTTAGATTTTGTGCAGGCACCCACAGACGTCATAGAATGCTGCACTTGGCAGCTTTTGGAAGTATAACCAATGCATGTTGCGTCAGACAGTTCTGTAAGCTGCTAATCTGTGTGAACAATGACAACTAAAGAGAAGTTGCAGTTTGTATCCTGATGGAATTAGGATATTACTAATGGAGTAGCATAATTTTGGCTCCATCCTTTTACGTTTGGCTAGGCCATATATATATATATATATATATATATATATATATATATATATATATATATATATATATATATATATTATCTACTGGCGGTCGCCAGTAGATAGTTATAGTTAGGACCTATTATCCATAGGAAATCCGCGACATTCTATTTGAAATAACTTTGGCGCCGGTTGACGAATCTTCGCGAAAGTTTCCAACTTGTTGGGGTGCTCAAGTCCGCTCCTATCCTGAAAGTCTCTGGGTGATACGTCAAGCGGGGGCCGAGAAAAAAGGGGGGTCCCAAAACGCGTTTTCCCCATTCATTTTTCCATAGGAACCTTTAGTCGCAGCTACAGCCCGAACTGCTGAACGGAATTACACCAAATTTGGCAAAGAGGTAGCCCTTGGTTCAGTGTCGTGCCTTTTGCTTAAATGGTGTAAATCCGTTCAGTAGTTTCTGAGAAAATCACAAGTAAAGTCACATATATATCTATGGCCGAGTAGGGTCCGCGTACCCTGAGCGCACCCTGCGCGCACCGTCCCGATCACGAGCTGCATGCTAATTGGCTGTCAAGTGGCTGTCAACACTCCAAATCAGGAAGTGTTGGCAGCCATTTTGTCCCTCGGTAGAACCGAGGCACAGAAACAAGTGCGCAAAACGCACAAAGGGGGCAGGGTAGAAACACCCTGACCCCTAGGTCTGCTCAGGGGGTCCCACAAGGACCCCTGGGCAGAAAAAAGCATTTAAAAAAAAAAAATTGGCGGGATGCACTTAGGATGCGCGGATCCCGCCGAGAAAAAAAAAAGAAACAAGTGCGCAAAACGCACAAAGGGGGCAGGGTAGAAACACCCTGACCCCCTAGGTCTGCTCAGGGGGTCCCACAAGGGCTTCCAATATCCAAAGCAAATTGCTTTTCCACATGGGGAGCAGCATGTTAGCAGCTCCCCATGTGGAAAAGCAATGCTGCGGGAGCCGGCAGGGTCCGTGGGGGAGTTGGGGTCCCCCCATGGACCCCAAAGGATAGGGCCAGCCCCGGGGGATGGGGTCCCCGGGGCAAGTAGTGGCCCGGGAGGGGGACCACGCGGCCCCCCTCCCCAAAAAAAATAAAAAATAAAATAAAAAAAAATAATAAAGGCCTGCCCCGGGGGATGGGGTCCCCGGGGCAAAAGGAGGCCTGAGGAGGGGGGCCACGCAGCCCCCCTCCATAAAAATTTATTTAAAAGTGTGGCCATGCCCCGGGGGATGGTGGGGTCCCCGGGGCCGGATTCGGCCACGGGAGGGGGGCCACGCGGCCCCCTTCCCGTTTAATTAAAAAAAAAAAAAAGGGGTAAGGCCCTGGGGGATGGGGTCTCCAGGGCCCAAAAATAGGAAAAAGGAAGGGGGGCCACACAGCCCCCCTTCGGAAAAACCAAAAAAACGATCGGGCCGCAGGCCCCGCCCCTTCCTTTACCACTCTGCAAACGCGCCCCTGGCGCGTTTGCAGATGGGGAACGAATTCCCTTAAATATTGGGGGTCCCTGAGGGCTAACTAGCCCACCAGGAACCTCCAGTATGCACCAGGGGCTGCGTTGCAGAGAGGTGTACAGAGGCCATGCCCCTTTTTACACCTCTCTGCAACGCAGCACTGTGGCGCTTTTTGGAGGTACATGGTGGGCTACTTGGACTCCAGGGACCCTCAGGATTCAAGGGGACTTAATCCCCCAACTTAAAACGCGCCACGGGGCGCGTTTGCACAGTGGTGAAGGGAGGGGGCGGGGCTTCAGGTGACGTGTGCAAACAGGCCCAGTGGCGTGTTTTAAGATGGGGAATTAAATCCTCTTCAATCCTGAGGGTCCATGGGGGCCAACTAGCCCACCAGGTACCTCCAGTAAGCGCCACGGAGCTCCGTTGCAGAGTGTTGTAAAAAGGGGCGTGGCCTCTGAACACCTCTCTGCAATGCAGCTCTCTGGCGCATACTGGAGGTACCTGGTGGGCTAGTTGGCCCCTAGGGACCCTTGGGATTGAGGAGGAATTAATTCTCCAACTTAAAACGCGCCACAAGGCGTGTTTGCAGACATGTATCCTCAGGCCCCACCCCCTTTATTCACCATTGTGCAAATATTCCTCTAAAATCAGCTGAACTACGAATTCCGATTTACTCACCTGTTATCAGGAGAGACCTCAGTGATGCATCTTTGCGCCCAGTACCGATCCTGAAAAGTAATTCTAACCGTACTTACCAGTAACTTGAATTTCCTTCCATAGGCTAACATTGACTGGTTTCACTTGGAAATTCTTCTAAGTGTGGAGTTTTGGAACTTTATAATATTTCTCTAAAATCAGCCGAACTATGAATTCCGATTTACTCACCTGTTATCAGGAGAGAACCCAGTGCTGCATCTTTTAGCCCAGCACTGACCCTGAAAAGTAATTCTAACCGTACTTTCCAGTAACTTGAATTTCCTTCCATAGGAATTCATTGTCTGGTTTTCAGCAGAAAAGTTTCAGTGTCGATTTTCACAAACTACAAATATTCCTTAAAAATCGCCTGTGTGACTTAAACGCATTCTTTCAACTGTTTACAGGAGATGCACCAGTGCTGGATCCAGGATCCACCACTGAGTAAGAAAAAGTAACGATAACACTACTTACCTGCTAAGTGAATTTCCTCCCATAGGATAACATTGGTGATTCTATGTGAAAAAGTTTGTGTCAACTTTTAAAATACAATAATATTCCTTAAAAATCACTACTGTAACCAAAACGCTTTTAGTCAACTGTTTACAGGAGATGTCCCAGGACTGAATCTAGGATCAAGTCCTGTGGTTAGAAAAAGTAATCCATAAAGTAACTAATTGCATTTAACTAGAAATTCACATTGAGCTCAATGTTGCATTGTTTTTGAAATTGTGTTGCCCATTGCAACAACTGTAACTACTGTACTTAAAAGTCTATTGCCTATTTGCAAAGTATTTAAACTAAAGTAATTCATTCTGAGAAAGTATATTTTGTAATGTAATGTATAATGTAATTACAATGTAATTTAAAAATTAAAATATCTAAAAATAAATAGTTTAAAAAAATGTAGTAAATCAGTATCAAAAAAATAAATATAACAATTTATACATTTAAAAATTGTCATTTACAAAACCTTTGAAATTTACTGAAAAAACCATAGGTTTCAGACACGTTATAGTTAAGAATTAGAATTTAAAAACCTTTGAAATTCACTGAAAAAACCATAGGTTTCAGACACGTTATAGTTAGGAATTAGCATTTAAAAAACCTTTGAAATTCACTGAAAAAACCATAGGTTTCAGGCACGTTATAGTTAGAAATTAGCATTTAAAAAACCTTAGAAATTCACTGAAAAAACCATAAGGTTTTAGAGACAGTTATAGTTAGTTGGACATTGCACTCGTACAAAACCCGTGAAATTCCCCCGTTATAGTTAGTTCAGGTAACTATAACTCGCGCCCCCGCAATGCACTGCTGATGACGTCACATATTACATCACTCATGACATGGTCAGTGACATCACTAATGACATCACTGATGACATCTCAAATAACATCACTGATGACATCACTGATGACATCATCCATAAGATAATTTGATGCATCTTCTCACACCCTAATATAACTTTTGATACACCCACTGTAAATTACAGACTGCCATTGTCAAAACCATAGACACTCCAACACCAATTACTATATACACACTCACTGATTCTTAGGTCTACACACACACATCTACTCACTCACCCGTACAGTCACTCATACTTATAGTCACTCAGTACAGGACTATTATATGCACTCATACACCTATATAAACACTCACACACCGCCACTCATCCATAGAGGTACTCACACAACTAGTCAGTCATGCAAAATATTAAGCACACACCCATTTACTCACCTATACAGTTATACACACACCAGCTCACTTACTCATACAAATACTAGCACATTCTTACGCTCTTATACAATCTCTGATACAAGCACACACTCATCCATACAGTCACTCTCACAATCACACACTCTCGCTTATAGCTATTTTTATACTCCAACACACATATATACTGCCTTTCACATATGTAGTTACTCACACATGTACCACTGAGACATACATTCACTCACTAACACACTCTTACACACACTTACCCACCCATACAGTCTATCACAGATGCACTCTTGAAACCATCCACCCAGTGAATCACCCACTCACACATCTATGCACAGAGTCGCACACACCCCACCCACACAAACACTCAGGCACCCATACAGATACTCAGACAACCAATCAATAACTCATATAGACACTCATGTAGCTATTCACAAACCCATGCAGCCACTTACACAGCAACAGACAGACGGATACAGACATTCACCCAGTTTAGTCACTAACCCATGCATTCAGTAAGATACGTTTAATCACTCAGTTATAGAGTTAGTCACGCACCTACTAAATCATCCATTCAGACACTTATACACCCACTCATTCTTCAATACGCCTTTCCCTATATATATTAAACATATTTAAACTTTACAGAAACACACAGTCACTGGATGATGTCATCAGTGATGTCATTTGAGATGTCATCAGTGATGTCATCAGTGATGTCACTGACCATGTCATGAGTGATGTAATATGTGACGTCATCAGCAGTGCATTGCGGGGCGCGAGTTATAGTTACCTGAACTAACTATAACGGGGGAATTTCACGGGTTTTGTACGAGTGCAATGTCCAACTAACTATAACTGTCCCTAAAACCTTATGGTTTTTTCAGTGAATATATATATATATTATTGGCATGGAAAAGCCTGGGTTTGTTGAACCTCCAGGAGTACAAATTTCTTAAAAAAGAAAATCCAACTATCCCCCTTTTATATTTTGTCCCCAAGGTGCACAAATCAATTGACAAGCCCCCTGGCAGACCTATAATCTCGGCCTGTGATGGTCCACTGGAAAATATGTCAATTTATATAGACTCATTTTTACAAGAGCATGTAAAAAAACTTGATTCATATGTACAAGATACCAGTGACTTCATCAGGAAAATTGAAAAAATCAAATGGCAGGAGGGCTTTTGCCTTATAGCCCTGGATGTAACAGCATTGTATACCTGCATAAGAAACAATGATGGAGTTAAAGCAGTCAAGTATTTTTGGCGAACAGACCTATTAGATACGCCAAACACAATCAAATGCTAATCGACTTATTGACATTTTGTTTAGAGAATAACCTGTTTTTGTATAAAAACAAATATACCAACAGACTCAGGGAGTAGCAATGGGGGCCAGCTTCTCCCCCAGTTACGCCTGTCTCTTTATGGGATGGTGGGAGGAGCTGGTCCTCATGAAACAATATTCTCGTATTTTTTCTGACCAGGTAATGGTTTGGTTAAGATTTATAGACGATCTTTTTATTGTCTGGGATGGCTCGAAACAAAGTGCACAAGATTTTATTGCAGATCTAAATAACAATAATTTGAATCTTCACTTTACATATTCCATCAGCTGTGAACATATAACATTCTTGGATACTAGGGTATACATTTCCAACAATAAACTGGCAACTACACTATACAGAAAACCTACAGCAGGTAATGCCATCTTGCATGCGACAAGTGCCCACCCTCCCCATCTCATACATAGCATCCCCTATGGGGAGATGCTTAGAATAAGGAGAATATGTAGTGAGGACCTTGAAACTCAAGCTAAACAACAAGAATGTAAACGTAGGTTCCTCCAGAGAGGGTATAATACTCGCACCATTGAAGCTGCAATACATAAATCTAGATGTAGGGCTAGAGATGACTTGCTTCACAGCTCATCAAAATCCCGGCCCTCATCAGGCCTTATACCTGATGTTCCAACTCGGCTAATCTTAGGATACTCTAGACAGGAAGGACAGATAAGGGCTATTATACGACGTAATTGGCATACAGTACTAACAGACCCCATTATAGGAAGTTCATTGCCCAAAAAACCAGCTATTACCTTTAGAAAAACACAAACTATGGGCAATGTTTTGGTGAAGAATAATCCGGAGGATGTTGAGTCTAACATGTGGCTAACGCCAAGATTAGGCTTCTTTAAATGTTCCTCCTGTAAGGCATGCCAATATGGAATTAACACTACGTCATATCAAACTCCATTTAGCCAAAAATCCTATTCTATCACAAAATATCTGTCCTGCAAAACTGAGTTTGCCGTGTATGTGCTAGTATGTAGCTGCAATTTGCTCTATATAGGCAGTACCAAACTGTCAGTACATAAAAGAATTCTTCAACACACAAGAGCAATTGTTAATTATGATCCAAGTTATCCCGTGGCTAGGCACTTCAAGGACAAACATGAGAGTAGCCTTAAACATTTTAAATACTATGTTTTGGATTCAGTACCGTTGGCAAAAAGAGGGGAAACCGGGAGGCTAAACTCAGACGCTTGGAAACCAGGTATATTATAGAACTCGACACCAAGCACCCAGGGGGCTTGAATTCCAGTGAAGATATGTATACCTATTTATGATTCTGCACTTCTGGTCATGCACACTCAGGAGATTTCTTTTGGGCTACCCTCTGGTATTAGGATTGCAATACATAGTAAAACCGGATTTCTGTTATTGTGGATTAAGTTACAACAGAAGCCTTTGCAATTTTATTATCTTACAAGGATTACCATGTTTAATACAATTTTTGTCTTAGTAGTTATGACATCCTTACAACAAGTTTTTAGCCAACACCTATCAAGTAATTTTTAGAACCTTTTAGGAGTTTTTAGATAACTTATTGGGGTTTTTAGGTTGAAATGAATTTATGTGAACTTTATGAATTTTATAAACTCATTTGTGGGAATCAACCTTTTAGTACCTCCAGCATTATATCTTTAAACTCCACTTACAATGCAATTATACTAGTATTTCAGGTACTTATTTTGTCTCCGTCTCTTGGTCAAAAGTCCCGTAGAATCTTATATGTAACTAATTTTTTCATTTTGGCTGCTAGCAATTGTTTGCACATAGGCTGTTTTGCACTACTATTGCATTACTTTGCACAAATAAGGAATTTGGCACGACTTGCACTTTAGTATCAATTTTATGGGGGTTCACATTTTGCACTTAGTCACTTTTTTTCTATTTATTAGCAGCATATTTAGTCATGAATTTTAAAACCAGGATATGTATATATGGAAATATTGACAATACATTATATAGTATTTATACTATTATCTTGTTTGCATATAAAATATCTGTTTTGGGTATAAAAGTGCCCTGTCAAAATATGGATTTATCCTGAAATCATTATACATAATTCTACACAATTTTGTATATTATCAAAGTATTTATGCTATGATTTACTCCTTTGAGTAGTATGTTTACTATGTCTACAGCTGCTATCACTTGACACTTGCACTTTAAAAGAAGTAAATCCCGCACAAGGCGCTGACATGTGATCAAGGCCGGCTTTCCGGCCGAAACGCGTCATGGCGGCATGGTGATTGCCGAATAAACTACTGCAACGAATCTCTGGGTCTACTCTTGCCTTTCTTCGTGTGGATGAAGTGGTGGGTAAGCCTGCAACCATATATATATATATATATATATATATATATATATATATATATATATATATATATATATATATATATATATATATATATATATTATATGTGCATATTAATGCTTTTCTTTTTCAGAAACATCTGGATTGCTGATATTAATCTTCTATAGGTTTAGATTGTAAGGTGGTGTGCCACAATGCATTTATTGCTGTGCATTCGCAAGGGATTAGTGGGAAAGAATCACGTGTGTTCAATGCTGCGTCATAAATTGTGACCAGTTGCTGTTTTTGTTTAATCAAAAATGTATAAGTTTACTGTGCCACATGTGTTAGTACAAAAACAACAATTGATGGACAGAATGCAGAACAATGTCATACATTCACCCCAGTACAGAGATCTGGGCCTAAATCCATCGTTTTTTTGCTCACCATGCCATTCAAGTTTGAACCCAGCCATATGCAAATCAGTCTTGACCCTGTGCCCAATGGGAGCAGTCCAGCCCGAACTGCCAGGCCAGGTCCTCCCTGGACTGGAAACAAGCATCCTAGACCGGTTTCGGGGTTTCACCCCTCATCAGCCAGGATAGCTTGACTCCAGTGGCATGGAGAGCACGAGACCCACGTCTGGGCATACCCGTCCCACTCGAGGTGACAAATGCAAAAACAACAATTGATGGACAGAATGCAGAACAATGTTATACAATCACCCCAGTACAGAGATCTGGGCCTAAATCCATTGTTTTTTGCTCACCATGCCATTCCAGTTTGAACCCAGCCATATGCAAATCAGTCTTGACCCTGTGCCCAATGGGAACAGTCCAGCCCGAACTGCCAGGCCAGGTCTTCCCTGGACTGGAAACAAGCATCCTAGACCGGTTTCGGGGTTTCACCCCTCATCAGCCTGGATAGCTTGACTCCAGTGGCATGGACAGCACGGGACCCACGTCTGGGCATACCCGTCCCACTCGGGGTGATAAATGCAAAAACAACAATTGATGGACAGAATGCAGAACAATGTCATACATTCACCCCAGTACAGAGATCTGGGCCTAAATCCATCGTTTTTTTGCTCACCATGCCATTCCAGTTTGAACCCAGCCATATGCAAATCAGTCTTGACCCTGTGCCCAATGGGAACAGTCCAGCCCGAACTGCCAGGCCAGGTCCTCCCTGGACTGGAAACAAGCATCCTAGACCGGTTTCGGGGTTTCACCCCTCATCAGCCAGGATAGCTTGACTCCAGTGGCATGGAGAGCACAGGACCCACATCTGGGCATACCCGTCCCACTCGGGGTGACAAATGCAAAAACAATAATTGATGGACAGAATGCAGAACAATGTCATACATTCACCCCAGTACAGAGATCTGGGCCTAAATCCATCGTTTTTTTGCTCACCATGCCATTCCAGTTTGAACCCAGCCATATGCAAATCAGTCTTGACCCTGTGCCCAATGGGAACAGTCCATCCGAACTGCCAGGCCAGGTCCTCCCTGGACTGGAAACAAGCATCCTAGACCAGTTTCGGGGTTTCACCCCTCATCAGCCAGGATAGCTTGACTCCAGTGGCATGGAGAGCACGGGACCCACGTCTGGGCATACCCGTCCCACTCGGGGTGGCAAATGCAAAAACAACAATTGATGGACAGAATGCAGAACAATGTCATACATTCACCCCAGTACAGAGATCTGGGCCTAATTCCATCGTTTTTTTGCTCACCATGTCATTCGAGTTTGAACCCAGCCATATGCAAATCAGTCTTGACCCTGTGCCCATTGGGAACAGTCCAGCCCGAACTTCCAGGCCAGGTCCTCCCTGGACTGGAAACAAGCATCCTAGACCGTTTTCAGGGTTTGCTTTGTTCGCCCTAAGTTGGCAGGGTATGCCCAGACGTGGGTCCCTTGCTCACTTTGCCACTGGATTCAAGCTAGCCTTGCTGATGAAGGGTGTTACCCAGAAACCGGTCCCAGGATGCTTATCCCCGGTTCAGGGAAGACCTGGCTTGGCAGTTCGGGCTGGACTGCTCCCATGAGGCACAGCGTCAAGACTGATTTGCATATAGCTGGGTCTGAACTGAGGTGGCAAAGTGAGCTAAAGAATGATGATGGATTCAACCCAGATCTGTGTCTGTGGGTGAGTGTCTGAAAAGTTTCAGCACTCCGTCCATCATCTCCTTGTGTTTACATGTGGTAGTACAGCATAAAATAGCTTGATTTCTCTATTAAAGATTTTTTTTAAAACAATTTTTATTTAACATAGCTTGTCATAAAATACAGGTCTGGAATCCTTTATTAAAGATTTAATTTATTGGATTATATGTAGGTTGTAGAATTAATATGCATTTAAAGAAAACTGTTAAGTTAGCATGATTGTGGTCCTTAAGCTTACAGTCGAGACATTTAATAATAACATGTAAGTTGTTTTTCTGCATCTTTTCTCCTCTACAGGTGCAGACCAAAGGCATTCATTAGTTAGTAAAAAGCACATTGTATTTCAGAAATAGTGAGGCGAGGAAGAACTGGCGAGGTCAAATAATTTTTATGAAGAACAAAGGGAGTGTTACCAGTTAGTACTATCAGACGAAGGGAGGAATTCAAGAATGCTTTGGAAGCAGAGACTGGAATATGGTGGTAGTGTTCAAGGTGCCAAGATCTTTCTTGGGAACTGGAAAAGTACTATGATGCGTGTGAGGTCATATTTCTCGAATGTTCTTTGTGCATTTTAATTAGTGTACCCACCTTGGGTTTGGTCAGATTTCCTTTAGACTTAGGGTCTGATTTTTATAGTGGGCAGTCGGACTGCCGCCTGCTATCACGGCGGTCAGGAAACTGCCCGAGAAGCAGGCAGTGGTCCGACTGCTGAATTACGATGTGACCATTGTGCTTGCAGTCACAAAGTGCGCCTTTACACAGCGGCTTGTGCTGCAGCCCAGGAAAAGGGCCGCAGCACAAGCCGCCATATAAAGGAGCACTTCCTGAACATCCATGCACAGTGTGCCTTGCACCACGTGGTGCATGGCACACTGTGCATGGAGGTGTGTGAGGGCGCTACATGTGCCCCCAGGGCCACTTAACAGTGGCCCACGAGGGACGGGCCCTATTTGGGCCCCTCAATATCCCTTTCCAACAGCTTTTACAGGGTGGTGTTCCTGACATGAAAAGGTCTGTCAGAAAGGGATATCCAAATCCCGATGGCAGTGCCTGACTCGACACTGCAGTCATGGTTAGAGGCCGCTCCGACCGCCACCCTGTCTGGATCTTAGATCCTGTCAGAGGCGGCAGTCTTGCCTCCGACCATTGTGGGCCGACCGCCACGCATTGTAATGCAGGGGTCGGTCTGAAGGGCTATTGGTGGTAGGACCGCCACCAACAGGCTGTCGGTGGCAGTCCGTCTGCCATTGTGATGAGGCCCTTAGAGAGGTACAGACCTCTCTTGTAATCTCTGTTTGTGTAGCTTAATGCTTACATATAGAACTTCTATAAAGGTTCTGATGCTGACATCTTTCTTGCTTCCTTGATTCAATAGGGTTTCCCGTATACTTAGTTTAGTGTAGTGTTAAGCAGATGTTGTGAATATTTTCATTTATGGGGAGAAGTATTGAAACCATTTTCTAGTCATCAAATCCTATTCCTTATTTTCTGCATAGCTGCCACATAAATCCTTATATTCTCCTTGCCATTGAGGACTAATATTGTATGCCGCTTTAGTCTTCCTTTGATAATCTTGTATTTTTATAGTATGTTCTTGAGATTGATTTATATTAGTCTAGATTTGAGTTTGTAATAAACATTTTTACTTCAAGTTACTGACTCAGACTTTTACTGTGTGGTCCTAATGGTTACACTGTACCTTTTTTTTCAAAACAAATTTTATTGGGGTTTTTGATAAGGCATGTATGAACAATTACATTTCCATTGTTCTATCAAAAGCACTCTGATAACATAACGATTCAGTTATTTCCTGGTAATGTTCAATAATTAGACAGTCAATGTATTTCTGACATCAATGACTTCCCCCATTTGTCTAGTCTATCTCCCAACTCACATTTACCCACCCCCCTCACAGAACTCCAGCAGACAGACGTATAACCATATCGTATGATGATTTCTAGCTCCCACGCCCACCCCCCATCCTCATTCCCAGTCTTCTATTCCTCCTGTGTCTCCCCACACATGCGATGAGTCTTCTTTGTCTCAAGTGTGTCCTGCATCCTCCCCCTCCCCCCCCCGGCGCCCCAGGCCTCCCTGCGGGGAGCCCTCCACTGAGGATGCTTCCTCCGGCATTACCTCGGGCTCCTTTAGGTTATTGACTAGCGCTTCCCAAGCCAGAGCTCGTTCCAGTGCGCCAATACCTCTTTTGGCATTTCTGAGGAGTACCCTCCCTTCACAGGACACCCATTTCTCTAGTTCAGCCTTCCACGTGATAACATTAGGCCCTACAGGGGACTTCCAGTGTCTCGTGATTTCACGTTTAGCTAAGACCAGAGCTAAGTCTTGAAACCTACTAGTGACCCATAGCTTGGCGTTATGTGTAAATAATCCCATGAGGCAATGTGCAGGGGTGCTGGGGATTGGGCGCTCTATTACCTCCCCTATGGTGACAGTTATTGTTGCCCAGTAAGTTTGCAGTTCAGGCCATGCCCATAACATATGTAATAGTTCTGCCCTAGTCTCTCCGCATCTCTGGCATTTCGCATCATCTCTTTGGAAAATTCTATTGATCCGCCCCGGAGTAAGGTATGCACTGTGCAATCTGAAAAAATTAATGAGGCGGAATCCGGCATTTTTTGAAGACCGAGGGACCCCTATCAATATGTTCTCCCGAGATTTGTCTTCCAGGGGGACGTTTAGGTCCACCGCCAAGTTGTCCCGAAGCTTGGTCAATGGTTGTATTGTGTCCTTGCTCAGGGCTCTGTATAGGCATGTAACTGCCTTAATTCTGCCTCCCCCCATACCCATGTAGCTACAGGTTGCGTGTTGTATGGATTCAGCTGGTCCCAATCTCCAATGTGCCCTAAACACCACCACAATCCCAGCATGTAGTAAGAAGTGCCCCTGAGGCAGGTCACACCCCTCTCTAAAGTCTTCGAATGGCAGAAGTTCCCCACCATTGTATAAGTCTCCTAGTCTAATCGCACCAGCCTCCTCCCAATCCTCAATGCCTACCCAAGCAGCTCCACGAGGGAGCACCTTGAGTATGGTTATGGGTAAATCAGGCGAGTATGGGAATCTGGCTTGTGTCTTTCAGAGCATTTTCGCCTCCAACAACGCATAGCCAATAACATTGCATCAGAATCCTCAGCTACAGTCTTATCAATACCCAATACCAGCTTCCATAATGTTTCCAAGCTTAGTGTAAGCGGGTCTACCTCCCGTATCTGGACTGAAGGTCTCCCACCCATTTCGCCACCCTCTGTAATTGAGTGGCTCGATAGTATCGCTCAAAGTCAGGAACAGCTAGTCCCCCCTCTTGGGTTGATTGTTGCAGTTTACCTAGGGCTACTCACCTACAACCCATTCCCCACAGAAATGACATCAGTATAGAGTGTAAATCCATATGCCATTTTGGGGGTACCCATATTGGAAGTACCGTAAAGAAATATAATAGTCGAGGTAGCACCACCATCTTTAGGAGGGCCACTCTTCCCGCCAATGATGGTGGGAGACCCTTCCAGAATTCCATGGTGGTCTTCAAAGATCTCAGGGCCGTTCCTAAATTACCCTCAAATATGTCAGTTTGGGAACGATATATTTTAACCCCTAGGCATTCTAGGCAGTGGGGCTCCCACTGCAGAGCACCGAACTCCACCGAGGGTGCCCTGCTATGTGTCAGCAGGAACAGCTTGGATTTCTGCCAATTAATTTTCAATCCGGACATCTCTCCAAACTCCTCCATTAGTGCCTTTGTCCCCGGTAAATCCTCTTCTACGTTTCGAAGGAAGAGCAGTAGATCATTTGCGTGAAGAGCAATGTAATGTGTATTGTTCCCTAGGCGAATCCCCTGATATCTAACTCCTTTGCGGGCTAGGGAGGCCAGAGGTTCCATGGCACGAGCAAACAGGAGTGGCGAGAGGGGGCATCCCTGCCTTGTCCCTCGTCCAACATAACAACTCTCTGATATCGTCCTTCCCGATCTAACCCTCGCCACCCAGTCTCGTGTACAGCAGTCTAACCCATTTGGAGAAGCCCTGTCCCAGCCCCATTTTATCTAGGACTCCATATAGGAACTCCCATTCAAGACTGTCAAAAGCCTTTTCCATATCTACCGCAAAGACCACTTCTTAACCCACCCTTTCGTCCCCTCTCGTCATAAGTGCCATTAGTTGTCTGATGTTAAGAGCCATATTACGTCCCGGGATAAATCTCGCCTGGTTCTGGTGTATGAGACCAGTCATCAATGGTTGAAGCCTCGTGACCAATATCTTACTTAAGATTTTAAAATCTAGATTTAGCATTGATAACGGTCTGTAAGCTTCGCATTCAGTAGGGGTCTTGCCAGGCTTGAGCAGAGGTACAATCAGTGCCTCCTGGGTGGAGCCTGGATGTTGGCCTCCTCCAGAGCCGCCTCATTTAATTCCACTAATTTGGGGGCCAATTCTTCAACATAAGCAGCATAAAGCTCTATGGGCATTTAATCTGTTCCGGGTGTTTTGCCTCTAGCCAATCCCTTAATCGCCGTTCTTATTTCCTGTACATTCATGGGGGCCCCCAATACATCAGCCTCCTCAGAGTGGGGAGATGAACAGCAGCCAGGTACTCCCTAATAATGTTTTCTCCCATCTAGAACAGGATCTATATAAGGCAGTATAATATTCCAAGAATCTCCTATTTATGTCCACCAGCTGGAATACTATATGCCCATCAGTCTCCCCAATAGCTAAGATCGGGGAGCCTCTCCGAGCTGGGTTGTCCAACCAAGCCAGCAGTGATCCGGTTCTGTCTCTCTCCGCATGTGTACGTTCCATATACCGCTTATAATCACGACTGCGTAGTCTCTCTGTTTGTTTGGCCACTTCCTCCTTGGCATCCAGCAAGGCCTCCCCCAGCTCTGGGTGCTCTGGGCGTTGTATCTCTAGTGTGTGCAATGCCCTTTCCACGGTCTCAAGGTCAGTTTCGAGGAAGCGCCTTACTGCTATAGAGGTCGCCATGCATTTGCCCCTAAGTACTACGTTAAATGCATCCCATTCCGTCAAGCGGGAGTTAGTCGTGTTGGTATTTGTGTTAAAGTAGTTCACGATACACTCTCTAACCTCCTCAAGGAACACTTGGTCTTCTAATGCCTCGGGCTTGAGGCGTCACGTTGGGATTCTTTGGCACAGTTGTCCCCACCACAGATTCAGGAGGGTTGGGTTGTGGTCAGACAGGGTGCGTGTTAAATATTCCACTGTCTGGATCTGGGCATGTATATCAGGGGAACACAAGAACTTGTCCAACCGAACATGTAGGTCATGTATCAGGGAGTAAAAAGAATAATCCCTGCCCTCCGGGTTCAGGCACTTCCAGGAATCTATTAAACCCCACCTGTCCTGCCAATCTGTGAATGTCTTCGCTACTCTATTCATTGGAGCGTCTCTCAGAGGCGGGTGCGAGCGATCCTTCCGGGGGTCAGATATACAATTAAAGTCACCTCCGATGATGACCGAATGTGGAAGACAGGTTGCTAAAGTGCCCGTGATCTTAGTCAAGAATGTTACGTTAGGACCACATATACTCACAATCGCTATGTCACGCCCTCCCAGCTGTCCCCTTACTGCTACATATCTGCCATCTGGGTCTATTGCCTCCCCAGCGCACTGAAACGGGACACCTGCCCTAACCCAAAATCAAGACCCCTCTAGCAAAAGCAGAGTACGATGTGTGATATAGTTGGCCTCGCCATCTACGCCGCAGGGCCTCCCCCTCCCTTGCCGACAGGTGGGACTCCTGTAACTCCCACTCCCCAGGACAAGCAAGCAATCCCTCCTCATCCAAACAGTCAAAAACAATGCCCAGCTATGGAGCATATGGGGTGGAGGAGGCCCACCTCGCCTATGGTGGAACTGACGGTGTGGCCCCGCTGTCCTCTCACCCCTCCAGTGCACAGTTCAGTTTCTGAATCTTTCCCAGCCAGCAGGAGCCCACCCCATCCCCGGTGCAAAGTCGTCCATGGAAGTCCCTCCAACCCCCCATCTATTCTTAATACTTGCGGCTTTTTGGGACAGTCAAATAATCTCGTCTGCTGTAGCAGGGGTGACCACCGGAAACTCTTGACTGGCTCCCTCCATCGTACTGGTGCTATGATCTGAGTCCGAGCTTCTTGGATCATCCCTTACAGGAGAGGAAGCTCCGCTGGAACCAGGCGAGTTCAGAGATGCCACTGCCGCCATAGTCTGTTCACGCTCCCGCTGCTTCTCGGCATTGGAAGGGGCAGCTGTAGATTTGCTGCGATCTAGCGGTTGGTTACCCTTTTTTGTCTGCTGCTCCAAGGACACACGTCCAGTAGCTTGTTGATCAATCCAATCCCACCCCTCTTGTGGTGAATTAAAAAAGATGGTGCCCGAGGGGACCACCACTCGCAGCCAGGCTGGAAAGAATATTGCATATTGTATCTCCATCTGTCGCAGCTTCTTCTTGACCGCCAGAAAGGATAATCTTTGTCTTTGGACCTCTCTGGAAAAATCAGGGAAGAGTCTGACCGTGCTGTTGCCCACCACGAGAGCTTCCTTTTTACGGGCCTGTGGAAGTATATGATCTCTGTCTTTGTAAAATAATAGGCGGGCCACCCTCTGTTGCTACCTTCTCCCGGAACCATTTCTCCAGAAAGGCCACCATGTCCCTTACCTCGCTTTTCTCTGGTAGGCCGGTAAGACGCACATTTTTACGGTGCAATCTGTTTTTCAGCGTCCTCGGCTCTCATTGTCAGTTTCTTCACTTGGGCCTCCACCGCTTTCATCCTGTCGACGGTCGTATTTCCGATTGATTTCAATTCCTCGATGTCCGTTTCCGCCGTTGTAACTCTTTCAGCCATTCGGCGGTGGTCAGCTCATAGAAGGTCCATTTCCTCCTTGAAAGTGTCTATTTTGTTCTCCACAGCCATTCTCAAGGCAGTTATGGCCTACAAAATGTCTTGTAACTTTGGGGCTATTGGTGCATCATATTGCGATGCGTTGAGGCAGCCGGCGCCAAGTTGTCTACCTTGCCCGTCAGATCTTGAGCTGGGGGGGGGGTCTACCTCCCTCCTTCTGCTAGTTTTCCCCATCTTGTCGCCTGGGATGTCGGGCGGTCACCCTGGAAGTCTTCGTCTGGGCAGTCCGCTACCCTTCCATGTCTGAGGAAGTTTCGTTGGAGGGAGTCGTATCTATCTGCCTGAGGTCTTCTCCCGGTTCTTCGCATTGCTCCCAGTGTAAATCGCCCCATCTCTGTGTACTTAATGCCTTCTCAGGGTAATCAGGCGTATTATCCAGGTGGGATGGGCTTTGCTTTACTGCTCCCTTCTTCTTCCTGAGCCCATGGGAGCTCCGCTGTCTTCAAGCCCCTCTATCTCGGGGGGTAATATCCCTCTCTTAGGTTGTGCTGAATTATAGAGTGGCCAAGTACTGTATTTGGGCTTTGTGGTGGCCTTCACTACCCAGATAATGCGGTTTTGTGTGGGAGGGCCCCTCTAGGAGCCATTTCATGGGCCCCCCACTCTCCTTGTTGCTTGTTGCTTGTGGCCGCAACTTCCTTCGCCGTCCTGGGTAATGTAGCGGGGGCACTTATTTAAGCTTAATTTCTCCCCCTCCCTCTGCCCGGTTCCACTGTTGTCTACCAGGCAGAGTCGTTGCGTACTCAGGCCCCCTCCTGTTCATGCAGGGCCGCCAGATTCCCCAGGCGCCTCCCCCCCCCGGCTGGTCTTCGCTATTTTTGTACCTCTTCTGGGGGGTGGGGGGCAGCCACCCGAAATTCTGCCAATTCACGTGCACCTCACTCCGCTTCCTGCAAATCTACAGGAAGCGCTGGGCTTCCCGATCCCTCGCCTCCGCTTCCCCCTGCCCGAATCAAAGTGATGCGGTCATCTGCTGGGTCACTGAGGATCTCCTCGCTGCTCTCGGTCCTCGGATCTTCAGAGCCTCTCTGCAGGGGGGCGATGCATGTATCAGCCACCAGCTCCACAGGCTTTTCTGGTGAGGGCTGGGGTGCACGAGTCTCCGATTAGGCCAGAGCTCAATCCATCCTCCTCCTCAGCCCCTACCGTCCTCCGCTCCGGTTCCCCTCCTGGGGCCGTTCACTGGGGGGTGCCACCGGAGTCGGTTCACCAAGCCGCTATTGCGTCCAATGAAAGGGTGGGAGGAGTCCAACTCTGCGTGGTCTCCGGTTCAGGCCACTTTCCTCCTGCATCCGTTAAAGTTGCTCCGGAGTTCGTCATTCCGGGCCGCCGCCATTTTGTGCTCAGATCGTGAAACTTTCAGGTCCGTGATTTTCGAGCTTTCCAGCTTACCGCTGCAAGAAACATTGGGCTCAACAGGACCTCAACAGTCCGGGGGTTGTGGGGGGGGGGGCGCAAAACGGGCCCCCACCAGGGGGCGCAAAACGGGTCCCCACCAGTGTTTATATCTGCAGGATGGCACTGAAAGGGGATCGGCCAGCGGGAGCCTCTCGAGGAAGGCTCTTATTCCATCGGCTGCTGGCCACGCCCCCTGGTTACACTGTACCTTAAGATTTAAATTGTTAACCCCTTTTCCTCTCAGGCTACTAAAAAGGTCTATTAACCAGAATTGGAAGGAACGGCTCAGAGCGTTCTCACTAATCAGATAAGTAAACCTTTCTCAGTCCTACTCTGTCCTTTGATGCACCACAGAAGCAAGGATCTTGCTTAATCATTACAGCTATGTGCATCACCCTGAACGCCAAGCAGCATTACTTGAATTACATTCATGTACACTTACACTGACATCTGCTTTTCATTCAATGATGCAACCAGGCTAGCAAGTTGAGTTTCTATTTTCTGAGCTCTGATGCATGGCACTAACATCTTCTATAGCTGGCTATTCTACATTCTGACCAAGGGTGTATGCAAGTGGTCCCTGCTTCTCATAGTTAGAGGTGTTTTCGTTTCACCAGTATTAATGCATATTGAACACCATGGATTTATCAAAAGTAATAAAATAGGCAGGAACTCAAGACATCCCTAGCGGTCTATGAAAAGGGGGCTACATCATACACAATACTACCCTGCAAGTTATGCGTCAATTGTAGATGACCATGAATCGTTACAAGAGCTATCGCTCGTTAAGCAATGCTCAGTTGCTTTGGAAGTAGGTTTGAGCCTCACCAATGTACTGCAACTGCACTGTGGACATCGTTATGGAAGACTTTGACTTCCTGGCACCTCATTTGACTTTTGTGAACTTTAAAACTGACTGAAGTTGAGGCTGTAACTCGTTACACTAGACAAAGTTCTTTCCAACTTTTTAAAATATGCTTAATAATATAAAGCATATTCACTTGAAGGAGATAAAGGTACAAGACTTCAAGTGCCCCCCTCTCTACCTCTCTCTCTCTCACTCTGTCTCTTTTTCTCTTATGTACCTCTAATGTCTCTACAAGTCTATAGTCTGCAAGTATTACCGTATGGCAGCAAGATCAGCCAGAGGGTATTATCAAGTTCTGGGCTTGAAGGTCTGTGATGGAAGCCAGCACAAGGAGCTAAGCAGACATTACAACTGGGTCATGGATAATTGTTTATTCACCACTGAGCCAAGTGCAGTTTGCTCTGATTTGCTAAGGGCTTGAGAAATGGCCCACAAATCTGCTGCTCATGTGTACTTTGTGGGCATGTCTTTTAGTAGCGTGGCCCAAGGCAGGTACAAGTGGCAAGCAGTACCAGACTGAAAACCAAAATGAGTGTTGCCAAAAATCTGCTAAGCAGCCCCAGATTGCAAGAGGCCACAACTAGAGTTGTGTGTTTGGAGCATAGTTGGGCTAGGGCATCCCACCCTGCTCTGAAAGCAGCCCCTAGCATACAACACTATCAGGAAAATGCCAGAGTGACAGGGCAGATTAGCCAGACTGACACCCTGCTCACATGCATATAAGGTGGTAAAATCAGCTTTGGACACCCATGGGCTTCGTTATGGGAGCCCTTGGTGATGATAGGTGACTTGTTGACTTATATTTTGTGTCAGCTCCCACCTGGGGCTGGTGGTGTTGTCAGGCACACTGGGCTGTGAGTTAGGCATCAATTTTTGTGTAGTGAATAACTGTTAAGATGTAAAGATGACAGGAACCAGAGTAAGTAGAAGTCCTGTTTATTTGGCCATCCACTCTCCACAACTAAACACAGGTGTCAACATTCTACTCTCAGCTCCCGGTGGGAGAAACCAAAGGAAGGGAGAGGGAGGGGGGAACGGAACATACCATTGGCAACAAGAGAAAGTTACAACACACCTCCCTCCCTATATGATGAAACAGGTGCAATATATTGATACATTATCATGGAAACATTTGTGACTTGACAACATTGTCACAACTCCACCATTGCCCATCGTCAAGTTGAACAACGTTGTTGAATGCCTTTACAATGCGACAAGGAGGGTAGAATTTACTTCGGCTGTGGGGTTCTTTCACACTCCTCTTGATCTGTACCACATCACCTACTCTTCAGATGGGAGCTTTGACCCCATTCTTTTTGTCGTACCATTCCTTGTACTTAGCCTGGTGCAGGTCAACCTTCCTCCCCACCTCCTCAGGGTTAGTGTTCACAGCCCTACCTCCACCCAGCCAACTAGGGTTGAGTTTGGTGCATGGTTCTCTCCCCCTGAGGGAGACAAAAGGGGAGATCCCTGTTACCAGGTTGGGCATGGTGTGGTATGCCCACAAACAGTCATGTAGGGATGTTTCTAGGTCATGGCCAGTTGGATGTGCTCTTTGATTATTCTGTTTGTCCTCTCAACTAGGCCGTTGGCTTTCGGACAATATAGGGCCGTCAACTCATGTTTGATGCTCAAGTACTCCAAGAACTCCTTCATGGGTTGGGACGTAAATTGCACACCGTTGTCGGTGACAAGGATTGACGGTATGCCCTCCTTTGAGAACACGTCTTTGAGGAAATCCAGTACTGTATTGGTACTTACACGGTGTACAAACTTCTGAGTAATCCAATGGGAGGTGTAGTCCACTAGGACCAACATGAACCTCTTTTGTACACCCAGGGTGTCCATGGGTCCAATTATGTCCATGGCTAGTTTACTCCACGGTTTGAGGGGCACAGTGACAGGGGACAGAGGGGCCTTGCGTAAAGACTTTGATTTATCACTTCTGGCACAGCTGACACAGTCTTTCTCTAGCTGTTCTGCCATGGCGTCCATCCTGGGGAACCAAAAATTTGCACGAACTCTATTCTTGGTTATGTTACGTCCTAAATGTCCTTCGTGTGCCAGATCCATTATTCTTCTTCTGAGGCCCACAGGTGGTACAACTTTGTTTTGACGATAGACTCTGTCCTTTATGATGCTCAATTCGTTCCTGACTTCCCAGAAGTCTTTAAGTTCTGCCTCCAGATCACTCCATTTGCTAGGCCACCCTTCTCTCAATACAACTCTCAATCTGTCCATATCCTTGTCTTCCTCCATGTATTTCTTCCATTCTTCTTCTGTGATGGCGGGGTTGTCTACAACCATGATGGGGCTGTCGAGCATTTCGTCGGGTTGTTCCACTTCTAAGGGTGTTCTAGATAAAAAGTCTGCAATTTTGTTATCTTCGCCTGAAACGTACTCCACTTTGAAATTAAAATTTGCTAAACTCAGAATACATTTTCCAATGCGTGGAGTACAATTTTCCATACCCTTCACCGTGAAAATGGAAGTGAGAGGCTTGTGGTCCGTGCGAATGGTGAAGTTCAGCCCCCACAGGAAGAATTTAAAATGCTTCACTGGCCAGAAACATGCCAGGGCCTCCTTTTCAATTACGGAGTAATTCTTTTCTGCGTTTGTAAGGCAACGGGATGCGAAGGCAATTATCCTTTCTTCCTTCCCGTTTCTTTGAGACAGGGTGGCCCCTAAACCCTTGTTGGATGCATCTGTGGTGAGGATGGTTTTGTTATGAAGATCAAATACCCCTAAAGCCGGCGAACTTAAGATCTCTTCTTTGAAAGCATCCACCACACACTTATGTTGCTCATTCCATTCGAACTCCTTGTTTTTCTTTAACAGTTCTCGCACTGGTTCACATTTGGATGAAAAGTTTTTAATGTACTTGGCCATATATTCCATCAACCCTAAGAAGGATTTAAGTTCCTCCTTGTTTTTTGGATACGGAGCGTCTCTCACAGCGCCGAGAAGGTTGCTTTTTGGTCTAAATCCTTCTTCAGAAATTGAATGTCCTAGGTAGTCGACCGACGTCACCCTTATTTTGCACTTAGACTTCTGTACTGTCAACCCTGCATCCATGAGCCTTTTGAAGACGAGTCTAAGGGCGTTGTCATGGTCCTCCACGTTGCCACCATACACCAAGATATCGTCCTGGAAACACATTGAGCAGTTTACTCCCTTCAAAATTTGCTGCATGACTTTTTGGAAAACCGCCGCTGTGGAGGCTAATCCAAAAGGCATCCTTCTGAACATGTACGCACCATGAGGGGTTATGAATGCGGGGAGTGATCTAGATTCTGGGTGTAGGTCCACCTGGTGGTAAGCCATCGATAGGTCGATGACGCTGAAATATTTCGCTTGGGACATAGTGCTGAGCATCTCGTTTATGTTGGGCAGCGGGTGTCTTTCTATCCATATACTCTCGTTGAGGCTCCTCAAATCTACACATAGACGGATTCCTTCTTCACTGGCCTTGGCTGCGATCACAACTGGCACCAACCATTCAGAACATTCCACAGGTTGTATGATTCCCATGTTGCACAGTTTGTTAAGCTCTTTCTCCAAAGGCTCTCTCATTTGTTGTGGCACGGGGCGCAGTTTGTGTACTACTGGTTTTGCGTTGGCCTTGAGTTTTATTTTATGTTGGAAATCATGTAAAAGGCCCAGCTCTTCCCGAAACAAACCTGGGAACTCGTCACAAATGCCTTCCATGTTTTCTGCCGTCAGTAGAACTTGTTCTTCCTTGTTGGGATCCAGAATGATGCCCAGTTCTTTCTGGTGCTGCCAACCTAACAGGTTGGATCCAGACTCTACAATGTATACCTTCCCATATGTATTCCTGCCTTTGAATTAAGTGCGCATCTCCTTCATACCTAGCAGAGGTATGGGCTCCCAGTTATAGCCTGTGGGTGAAATGTCTGCTTTCTGTAATGTGTTCCTACCTTTTTCCTCAAAGCACTCAAAATCGTTCCTGTTCAACAACGTAAAAGGAGAACATGGATCTGCAAACATAGTTACAGTAGTGTTATTCAAAGATATATCACATTTAGGATAAATGATATTGACACTCCCTTGGCAATCTTTAACTTGCAATACATACTTACTTTCAATAGGCAGCACACATTTGACTTCTTTGCCCCCAGATCCTTCTACACCCCCACCCTCTTTGACTTGGGGGTCACCTTCTCTGCATACCCTAGCAAAATGTCCCCTTCTATTACACTTTTTGCAAGTAACACTCTTAGCGGGGCAATGAAAGTTATTAGCCAGGTGATTGCTACTGCCACACCTGTAACACCTTAGGCTTCTCTCATTACTAGGGTTTTTATAGTATATCTTTTCTTTACTTTTTACTTTTAAAACTTCACTGTACTCTTCCTCTTCCTGGATACTGGCCACTACATCAGTTGAGCTCCTCATTTCCTTAATGCACTTTGCGGTATGTTCCACTGATTTAGCTATGTCAATAGCCTCTCTTAGATTAGGGTTCTTGGCCAATAGTTTTTCTTGGATGCGCACATTGTTAGTGCATCGCACCAACTGGTCTCTTATTAGTGAATCCGTGAGGTTGCCAAATTCACACAATTGAGTGAGACCTCTCAACGCTGCAACATAGTTGGTCACAGATTCCTGTTTCCCTTGTGCTCTGCCGAAAAACTTGTGTCGTTCCAACACCACATTTATTCTGTCCCCAAAATGTGTCTCTAGTTTAACCATGGCGCTCTCAAAAATATCCATACCTTCAACTGCTTCACCTCCCTCGCCAACAGGTTCAAGGAATGTCTCGTATATTTTGCGCCCATACACCCCCAAATTATGAAGAAGGATGTGCTGCTTACGCATGGAAGTGAAACGCTCTCCCCCTATGGCAATAAGATATGACTCAAACAATTTGACCCACTCTTTCCAGCTTATCTCAGGCTCTCCCACCTCATTTAAAAATGTTGGGGGTTGGCTCATGCTGGCTGCAGCCATCATAGTGGGTAAAAGGTGTTGCCAGCAGAACTTTTTAAATATAATAAGGTAAAATACCATAGGGGTGATAGGGATGCACAGTTTGTCCTTGTTCCCCAAAGTTATTTAGAGCGTAGAACGATAAGGGAAAAAAGGCCCTCAAAATGGAGAAACAGTGGCAGTTATGACTCTTGAAATAGGGTTTACGACGAAAACCAGTCACAATAATAACGTGCTGCAGAAACGGGGACTGACGTATGCCAGCAGAGAAAGAACAAAGGGCTGCCAAAATGTATTTTTATAGTTCCCCCTTACTCACAATGCAACTTGAACTAGCGTCTGAAGGCTGGCAAAGCTGAAACTCCTTTGTCGATTTCACCTCAGAAGCTGACACGCAGGCAGGTCAGCTGGAACACTCGAGCACTCAGACTGGAAGGAGCGCGCTCGATTTCAGCTCAGAAACTGACACGCAGGCTGGTCAACTGGAACGCTCCAGCGCTCTGACTGGAAGGTGCGCACGTTCAGGAGAACAGTGTCTCCAATCCTCATGCCCCGGAAACACTGACAGGATGGGGCGGAAGAGACACTGGACGTCGGAAAAGGCAGAAGAACTATGCTGGGGTGAGGAAATGAAAGCACTTAACCGCCTTCCCTCAGAGTAACACTCCCAATCTCCTCAAGCGAATGGCGCTCGCCTCTTCTCACTACGACGCGAAGAATGAAAGGCTGTACCTCTTCAAAGTTTCTCACTGGAGCCTCTTCAATGTTGTCAGACGCTTCCCCTCACTCGTCAGGCAAAGGCAGGCATGCGACCATAGCACGACTTCTGACACCGATGACAGCTCACTGTCGGCTCACGTATCCTGATTGCCTGCTACCTTGGGGTTAAGGACCACGTCACTCGCCTGTCCGCAGATCTTCTCAGCAAAGTATGCCTCCCAGGAGAGAAACAACAGCGCTCGTGCTCAGCCGGTACACCACCACGGAAATCTCCGACTATGAAGGTAGTCTTGCCTAACTCAGAAGCGATCCCTTGATGACAGCTGAAATCACCGTCTCCTCCATTCACTGTACTCCGTAATCTTTTATTCGTCTTCTGGCCAAGTCGTGGCAAGTACATCAAATACCAGGTTTTGCTCCTTTCCTTTTTCTCCTTATTCTTTATCTGGATTACTCGCAACTGGAGAGAGCACAGAGAGGGGAGATGGCCAAAACTGCCCCCTTCGCAGTATAACGTCGCCAGTGTTAAGAAGTAAAGATGACAGGAACCAGAGTAAGTAGAAGTCCTGTTTATTTGGCCATCCACTCTCCACAACTAAACACAGGTGTCAACATTCTACTCTCAGCTCCCGGTAGGAGAAACCAAAGGAAGGGAGAGGGAGGGGGGAACGGAACATACCATTGGCAACAAGAGAAAGTTACAACAATAACTTCCTATAATTCTCTGTGGCATGATAGTCATTTTTC
Organism: Calotriton arnoldi; assembly: GCA_963921515.1. Lineage (NCBI taxonomy): Eukaryota > Metazoa > Chordata > Amphibia > Caudata > Salamandridae > Calotriton > Calotriton arnoldi. Next base: position 132,740 of record CAWUFW010002991.1, on the reverse strand, counting down.
TATAGTTGTAGGTCAAGGTTGCAATGGCTTGTTGGATATTGGAGTTGAGATCATAAACTTCACCAGGATCCAGTTGAGTGGCACCATTGTTGCAAGACCTATGACACTCTTTTGGAGGGTTCCCTTTTGTATCTGCAGTTTGCACAAAAGGTGATAGACCATTTCACAGGTGTTCTTTGCCTTTCCTTGAGGTGAAATGCGTGATGAAGACAGTACCCACTTGCTGTGTGCAGTAAGGTGAATGCCAAGAAGACAAGGGTGGATCTGTCCTTGTGTGATAAGCGGCAAGCTGTTTTACTTGCTGGATGACAAATGAGACTAAATGCCCCAGTGGCATCTGTGTTGAATAAAGAGGGTGAAGTTCCCTAGTAGGACTATGCCAAGATAGCCAAATTCCTAATGTGGGATGCGAATGGAGTTATACATGTTGGAGTCCAGACAAACCAGAGACAAAGACAACACTCCTGGTTACAAGGGGCATATGGTATAAGTTAGAAGTGAACATGTGGAAGGATGTGTTGACCTTAGTTAAGCCAGAGGAGGAGATTTTGGTTGGGTAAACCAATCATTTGGAGGTAGAGCTTAGGAGGCTCATGGAGGAGTGCATACACAAGTCAGAGGAAATGTAAAAGGGATTGGGGGGATCTATTTCCTGTATGGTGATGTGTTTTGACCAATGTTGGAAAGGGAAGGATCAAGTGAGGAGTGGAGGAAGTTGTAATGCGTCTTGACTTCATTTGTGGAGAAATGTACGCTACCCCAATACTTCAGGTGTATTTGGCGCACAGCTATAGTAGGACACTGCATAACTTCATACAACTGGATCTGTTGTGTGACATTGTTCATGCATGGCTATGGACAAGTATCAAGGGGGCATGGTTGGCTGACTAATGGGGATACGTTATTTACTAAAACTCAGAGCTGCACTTAACTCAGAGCAGCCAGGGGTAAGTGGGGCTGCTTAACAGCTGATCATTGTTGACTTCTCATTACCTGAAGTCCTGCTGAAAAAGGCTGAGTCTTATAGGAGTGAGTCATTGCAAAATGGAAGTACAGAGAGTAACCACAGTGGGGCAGTAGAAGTAGGAACATTCAATTACAGAGCATTTAACTTCTGCTCCATGCAGAGAACAGAATACCCAAGACATTAGATCACATTAACCATCTTACTGGTGTAGTATGGCACCTAAGCCTAGACCACTGCCACTTGCCCTCAAAACTGAAAAACTCTTCTCATGAAGGCAGAGGCACTTATGAGATTGCTTTTTATCTATTCAATGCTATAGGTAAATTCTTAATTTCAGATGATAGTAAAGACCAGTCTTAAGAAAGGCTATCATTTGTTTTATTTCTCTGCAAAATGCATTCTAAATAAACTGTGTACATGCCTATGATGGACAAGAGGCTGACTGTTTATTCTGTGGGAATGTTGACACTTTATTCTGTGGAAATGGAGCGTCCTTGGTGACTGGCATCAGGTTAGGCTTGGGTCTAAAACAGTCCACGGGTATTATGTGTCCAAAATAATTTCTTTTGAAATGTGCATGTTGGACTGGCCCCTCTCTGCAGGGTCAACCCAGACCTTCCTTTGCTAAACCTGTTTCTGTTGGTACTAGGACTCTGTGCACTTTCCCCTGTTATGCAGTTGTAAAGGGGCTTGTGATCTCTCCTTTAAATATGGTAAAATAGGCATACACCCAACTGGCACATTTAATTTACTGATAAGTCCCCAGTAAATTGCATTTCATGTACCCAGGACATGTAAATGAAATACTATAAGTGGGCTGCAGCACTCATTATGCCACCCACTACATCAGCATTGTAAACATGTCTCAGACCTGCCACTGCAGTCTGTAGCACAGTTTTAAGCTGCCATACCTACCTGGCAAAATAAACCTTTTGCCAGACCTAAACCTTTCTTTTAATACTTTTAAGTCATCCCTAAGGTAGGCCCTAAAACTCCTTTGGTAGGGAGCATGATATTTAAAAAGTAGGACATGTGTGTTAAAGTTTTATATGTCCTGACAGTGAAGAATTCCTAAAGTTGTTTTTCACCCATAGATTAACATTGGGTTACCTTATTACACTTGGGTTACCTTATTACACTTAGTAAGTGATAACATCATGCTCCTCCCACCTCTTTTGAATTATAATTTAAAATCCTCTTTTATGGTAAAGTCAGATTTTAAGTCACTATTCTGAAAATGCCATTTTTAGAAAGCTGGCATTTTTCTGCCTAAGCCAAATGTGCATTTCTTCCAGTGTCCAGGGTCACATGACTGTGAATTGTACTCCTGTTGTGGGTTGTGTATTCCTTCCAAACATGGGGACAAAAGGGGCTTATATGTGGAGGGGGGTTGGGCTTCCTGAGAGGATGGCTGGGTAGGAGTTGCACCCAGTCCTGATTGCACTTCAAAGACCATGCCTGCAACACACACAAAGGAATTTGACACCAGGCCTGCCCTTTCCTTTATTACCCTAGACAGTTTGGAACCAAACCCAGGGGAAGGGAAATAACCAACCAGAACCAGTTGGGGAGTTGGCCAGGATTTGCCCCACACATAAGCTGGCAATAGATGTAAATATGGCACTTTCAGAACCTATCATCAGAACACTCCTGGACCTGTGGATGGTTAAGAAGAAGGACTGCCCTGCTATCTGAGGAAGGAAGACTGGACCTGTTTGTTTGAACCCAGGGCTCCAAGTAGTGACTCCAAGGGTCAGTTGGATGACCTCCTGTTTGAGGTACAGGGAAACAGCAAGCTTCCAGAGGTCTCCCAACAACCTCCCAGTTGACCAGCACCACCTGTACCTGCCTTAGGTCATCTGCTGGCTTCTGCTGGAGTGAGTCTTCAGCCCCAGGAAGTGACCCCCCCGGTCATGGACCCTCGGCTGGCACCAGAGTGTACTCCTCCTGCTTCAAATCTACAACATTTGCACTCCAGGTGCTCTTTGAGAATGTGAGTGGGCTCCTTGCACCAGCAACGGTCTCCACGTCCCCTGCCTACTCAAAGTTCTGACAACAACCTACTAATTGCGCCAGTCACCTCCTGCATCAACTGCAGCAAGAAGCTCCATTGGCAACAGCTCCTCGCACCGTCAATGACCTTTTCGCGTCTTCCGCCAACGCGAAGATCCAGCTGAAGCTCCTTGGGTGGGCTTGGCCTTTGAGAAGGTAAACTCTTCCCTGGGACAAACCTGGTCTCTGTATCTGACCCATGTTCCATCGCAGTCAGCCTAAATTTGTGACTTTGACCCAGGCATGCACGACCAGGTAACAGCAAATGCGATTTGTGCTTTGGTATAATTTTATTTGTAAAAAAAATATTCTATTCCTGACTGATTTTGTGCCAAGGTACCAGAGGGTTGAAATAGTGAGTTTTGTGGTTCACCCTGACACGGATCATGTTCATAGCATGAGTGGGGCTCTCATCCCCCACAACTCATAACCCAGTTTCATAGAGTTCACATTAGATTATCACTTTCTCCTCATTTCCAAAATTGTACCATGGAGTTATTATATTCCTGGATTATCTTTACTTAAATCACAATTTCACTTTGAAAACCTTGCACATGAACTATGTCTCTTAACAAGGATTGCAATGACCTTTGTAAAAAGATTTCTACAGGAAATAGGCCAAATGGCATGCAACACATTTGAAATGCCCCCTCTAGGGAGATGCACGTGGTTAGGCCTCGTACATCTTGATGCAACTTTGTCTGGTCAGATCTGGCTGTTACATTTACAGTAGAAAATGCATTACTTTTCCAAATGTGTCCACCATTTCTCAAATATGGGAGCTGGTGAATATGTACTAGTATATTTCTGCTTATCCGGCACAAGTTGTCAAATATTCTTACATGGCATCTCTTTTTGCTGGCCACTACCACAGGGGAAAACACAGAGATGAATATTTGGAGACATTGCCCCGTCTTTGCAGCGTTGCAGTAAAATATCAGTTACACTTTTCCCTCTGATGAATGTATATTTATCATTTTGAATTTCCCCCAGATATTGCCTTGTTTCAATTTTATTTCATGACACCATCGTCTCAGTTTGAAAAGAGTGTTTCTGAATATCCCTCTGAACTCTCCCAATGCATTTGCCACACTCATTAAATACAGTACACATCAACGTGGTACGCTCCAAGGATCTAGGTACCTGCTCAGTTCTGTCTGTGGTTCGCCTCAAAACCAAAACATTACACCATTGTTTATTGAATACATTTTCCCTTGAGACACACATTTCTTAAGCTTCATTGTTGACTAAAAAACAATTCTCTCATAGTAGCATGACCAATGCATGCACACAGGCGAATACTGGCTTTTTGTATTTAATTGTACATTTCTGTGAAATGCTACTGGTTAAAAAGCCTGTGTTTTCAATTTAATTGCACAAGGGACTGTGGGGGATATTCTCAAGAATGTGTGATAAGTATCGCAAAATTAGCTTAACGCAACTCTGCACATTGCAGTCTATCGTGGGAAAATACCGCCGTGTTAACGTTGTATTCTCAACCCGGCGGCACCATGCGATAGTCTCACGACAACGTGCAAAATGCCCGCGTTAAAATTAACGCGACGCCGAAAAAATGCGAAATACGAATGCAAAAAAAGTTGCGATGCCCAAAATCGCGATACAAAAATCAGCGATAACCAGCGACAGGCCTGCAATTCCCACGCATCATGTGGGAAAATGCACCATAAAAGCAGAAAAAAAAAAAGTTAAACTGAGTAGCACCATGGATGCACCCGGACCGGGTGCAGAGGACAACGCGAACCCCACAAGCCCCACAGACGACCAGCAAGGAACCTCGGGGTCGGGGAAGGCCAAGGAGAAGAGGAAGAGGAATACGCCGTTCAGTCCGCAGGAAAACAGGATCATGGTTACGGAGGTGATAGAACACTACCAACAACTGTTCGTCACCTCCAACGTGTCATTGGCAACAAAGACGCAAACATGGCAGACTATCTTGGACCATGTGAATGCAGTTGCAGAGCTGAGGAGGACAATGGAAGAGGTCAAGAGGCGCTGGAATGATGTGAAGGGCTAAACCAAGAAGAAACTCAATGCCAACATGAAATCAGCAACGCAGATTGGAGGTGGGGGTCCAGCGGCACACCAGGAGCTGGATGACATGGAGAAAATGGTGGCCACAGTCATCAGTCGGGATACGGTGCCAGGAGTAGTGGATCCGGACACTGCTCAACATGACCTGACACAACATCAACAGGGTGAGTACCGACCAGGGACTGGGGGGACGGGGGGAGATGGGCACAATGGCACACATGCACAATTAAGTAGAGCACACTGCACACCCACAATGACTCTGGACCATGTCCCTGATCTCCTTGGCATACTGCAGCACACATAGAAACAGCAAGTAGGCCCCCGTCGACAATGTGCCCGGAGGGGGCCCTCCCCACACATCACTAATCTCACAACAAACCCATACACATGTGCTGAACCCAGCAAAGCTGCGGGTCCGTGAGCCACACTGACAATGCAAGTGACACTGCATGACTATTAGCATGGCTGCAGTCCAATTATCATGACATGGTGCACTCCACGACACTGAGGTGACTGAGTGTGGATCACATCCAGAAATGAGCAGGTCACACCCTGACACATCCACGTGCACAAACAACCCCTGACGTCAACAACACATCTGCGGACAAACAATGCCCAAGAGTCACAACTCGACCAAGAGCCCAATTTACCCAAGTCCACAACATCTCAGCACTGTAGAAGCACAGAAGTCAAAGGCACACCGCCTGAAAGGGATAAGGGGCAGCCAAATCAGAGCTTCAGGGGTGACTCACCCACAATGCAGCACACACACATAAGAATGAGAGCACCTCAACATTGACAATGTGATACAAACTGCAACACCTTCACAACAGGACACAACTGTTGCCGCATGTGTGTACAAAATGGCCAATCACATCTGGCATAGCAGGAAACTGTGAGATGACAATGTACGAGTACAACCTCACATCCGTGATGTAGTACAAATGTCCACTGTACCGCATCAAATAGGCATCTCCACACAAACTGTCACAATGTACATTGTCATGCAGTCTGTATGTAAACTCCGCCAATGCATCAACATACATGGAACCCACTGTGAAACTGCATCTCCCCTTTACATTGCAGAGGGACAATCAACACCTCCTGCAGAGCAGACCCCACATCACGTCAGCGACGATGGAGATGACCTCCAGGACATCGACTTTGACGAACTCCAACGGTTCATGGACAACATCCGCACCCCACCTACAGTAGCAGGGCAGCCCAGCACCATCGAGGTGATCCCACCCCCTGCACAGACCACACAGCAGGAAGCACCCACCACCACGTCTGGCTCCCAGCACCTCACTGACGAACACATGGCGTTCCAACGCAGTGTGTTAGCCTGCCAGAAGGAGCTGGCTGAACAGGTGTGGGTGGGATTCGACCTCATGGCAGCCAAACTAGATGCCATACGTGGGTGTCTAAGTCCCATCAGGGACCACTTACACTCCCTAACGGACACCCACAGTCTGCCCCATGCCCTCCAACAATCCATGGCAGGCGTCGCTGGAGTCATGACTCGGAGACAATAACAACTGTCTAGTCAGAGTGTCTACAGCGATGTCATCCGTGATTTGGGAAACATGAGGAGGGTCATGGAGAACATGGAGCGGATGCAGGCACAAAGAATGGCTACCACGGCTGCACACGAGAAAGCTGTAGATGGGATCTTCCATGCCCTGCAGATCCTCATCATGGGAGTGATGCCACAAGACATTGCGCAGATGAATGCTGCTGCTACTTCTACATCCACATCTCCTGCCCCTGATGTGTCAGTGTCACACAGTGCTGCAAACCAAATACCACCACCCACATGTGAGGCACATGAATCGTCAGAGGACGAAGATGAGGATGAATCTGCCTTAGTGGTAAGGAGGAAGCAGTAGCATTCATCTCTGCCATATGGCTTGTTTCTGCTTGGGTCTGCCCTCTGCATCATGACCTGGAACAACACCTTCCACTGTCCCTCGACACACTCTGCCACACCAACCTTGGACCTCGACATGGACTGCCATATTTTGCATGCTCAACAATGACACAGCAATCAGCCTGCAGACTGGACTCTTCCCCTTCCGAGTAACTTGTCAATCCCTAAAGGACTCTGGCTGGCCCTCCTCGGGGCAACATTGTAAAGTGTTGTCTGCATGGCCCAGTACTAAGACAGCTTCAACACCCCACTGAACGTGAATAACACATTCTAATACACACAGATGTGTCATGTCCCTGATTAATCAAGTATGAAAGCATGGACGAATGTTGGGGCAGTGATTCCCCCTTACATCCATGTAGCTCATGTTGTGGGACTTGAGTCACAGGGTGCATCCCTGCATCATGGTGGTACATATTTGACCCCAAAAGAAGCCCTGTTGTCAATTGTAGGTCACAAATGACCGCCTACATGTAATGATTTGGGACACATGTGAAATGCTGATGAGTGGGATTCCGTACTATCTTTGACGCACAGAAATGGCATTTCGAAAACGTGACACCCTAAACAACCTCTCTGTACAGAGGTGACACACCCACCATCTATTTCCAATTTATGAGATTGTTATCACTACATGTTGCACTTACACTTGTCAGAGTGATGTGCTTGTACAGAGTAGTAACATGCACACAGGGAATGTGTGTTGTAATGAATTTTATTTGCACATGCTGTGCCTGTGGTCATTTTGTACTGTCCCATGATTGCTAAGGACTGTGACAATGTGACGTGCTCATGTGAAGAAATTATCAATGATGGTGTTCCTATGGGCTATTCCTGCTACTGCTGCAGTGGGGTGTGGTCCACCTGCCTCATCTTCCTCATCATCATCCGGTGCATCTGGCACTTGTAGCCATGGGGCATTGGTGCGTACACATATGTTGTGCAACACACAACATGCAACGATCCTCTTGCACACGATGCCTGGGCTGTACAGGAGCCTTCCACCTGTGATGTCCAGGCACCTGAAACGTGACTTCAACATGCCAAATGTGTGTTCCACGATGCCCCTGGTGCGTTTGTTGGCCGCATTGTACTGCCTCTGGGCCTGTGTGTTTGGGGCTCAGAGGGGTGTCATCATCCAAGGGTAGAGTGCATATCCTTGATCACCTGTGACAGTGCAGAGAGACATGAGTCAAAAGTTGGTTCTGCATGATGTGTTGGCAGGCTCACTAGTTCATTGGTGTGTGATATGTGTTACTCAGTGATTCCTGTTTGACAGGTACTGCTTGTAGCAAATAGCGGCATCAATGTGTATTACATAGCCTCACTGCTGCTCCTCCCTCCCCCCGAGCCTAGTCACTAGTGTGTGCAGCGAGGTTGTATCACTTGCACTACTACGGCACACCATTGTCATGCCTGTCTGCGCATGTCCACAAGCCTGACAACGATACTGTGATGTTGTGCACTGACTGTGGGCGGCCACATGTGTTTAGGCCTACGGTGAGGATAGGGCGGACACAGATGTAGAGTTCATGGCTGGCTGAACTTGCGATGCGGTTGAGGGTAGTCCTATGGCCAATGCTGCGGTAATAGCGACACACACAACAGTTGGCATGTAGGATCCCGGACCCCGAGCGGGCTTGCGCTCCTTCATTTATCCCTTTGGCCGAGCCCGCACTCCGGGGGCATGCTACATCGCAACATTGTCCATTGCGGGACGGGTGGCGCCGACACTACAACAGAGACACACGCAAAGGCCAACACATAGCAACGCCCAGAGCCCCGGGCTGTTCATCCACACCCCTACGCTGGACTGTCGTACACCAGCCCACTCCGCTTACGCTTACAGGGGGATACGACACAGCTACATGTCCCAGGTCTTCCCCACTGCCTGAGGTGACATGGTTGCATCCGCTGTACACAGCACAATGTAATGTGGTAGGGCCCGGGGCCCTCATGCATACACAATGACCACACGGACACACTTAGATAGTTTGTGGAACTGGCTACGGGCACGTGCGCCCGGCCCCTTTTATTGCCAGGGTCACATGTCCAGTGACACCTGTGCTGAATGGGTGTGGGGTGAGTGTAAGCCAACCCTCAGGGAGTGGTTGGTGCTGGCAACAACTACAACAGTGATCAGACAATCAGTAGTTCAAAGTCCAAACAGCAAGGGTCCACGACTTGAGCTGTACAGAGTAAGTGGCCCCGGATGCACTGCGGCCAGCACAGGCACACCGCCAAGGGACGGTGACTTGCGGTGCACTGAGGTAGGGCCACGGGAGCTGAGCGGGTCCTCGTCGATGTCCAAGTTGAATGTCGCAGAGTGTTTCGGGGGACAGTGGAAGGTGTTCTTCCAGGGCATGATGCAGAGGGCAGAACCAAGCATGAACAGGCAATATGGAGGAGATGAATGCTACATACTCATTTTTAACACCAAGTCAGTATCAGCTACATGATGATGAAGACAACCCCCAGGCCATAGACTCAGACACCACCAAAGTTCAAACAGAGTGTGTCCCTGAATTTCGGGGCACTGAGTTAGTGGCACCAGAGCTGAAAGGGGATGCAGTCTGCGATGGGGCCTGTACAATGGTATGAACTCTGCCATGAAAAAAGCAAGACTCAGTTCGAAATGTGTGACCTATGACCTACTTGACCGCAGTGTAGGCCGGAGGCAGCGGTCAGCAGAGACCCACAGCCACGTGTTGTTGGCTTGCGATGCATAGAGTTAGTGGCACCTGATCGAAGGGAGTACAGTGATATAAATGCTGCCATTGACATATGAACTCGGCCATCATGAAATGAAGACTCAGTTCCAAATGTGTGACCTACTTGCGTGCAGTGTAGGCCGGAGGCAGCGGTCAGCAGGGGCTCACAACCACGTGTCCTTGGCTTGCGATGCACAGAGTTAGTGGCACCAGAGCAGTTGTTGGAAGTGTTCGATCACCTCCATAACGATGATCCTTTTTTCCTCCAAACTGAACCGCGTCTTCCTCTTACTCCTCTCCTTGCGTGCAATGATATAAACTCGGCCATTGAAAAATCAAGACTTAGTTCCAAATGTGTGACCTACTGGACCGCAGTGTAGGCCGGAGGCAGCAGTGGAGTACGTCAACGAGAAAGGAGTGCTGAGGGCCTGTGTCGCGGAGGCCGTGATGGTCTGAGGAGGCTGCTAAGGTCGCGAGCCTCGGGCTTGGAGCTTGCACCGGCACGTGGTGGGCCCTCTTTGACACACGCCGGTGTCGGGAGGTGAGCAGTGAGGCCTAGTTGCGCAGGGGGGCCAAGACGGGTCAGGGTACCAGCGGCCTGGGGTGCAGCAGGCGCAGAGGATCACAGGCACCGCCGCTCACGGCGTTGGCCTCGTGGCGGGCTGAGAGGTGCCGCCCTGGCAGACACGTTGGCCATTTCGGAAGAGAACCACGCCCAGAGCAACGGGCTTTTTATTCACACCCCTACGCTGGCCTGGCGTACGCCGGGCCCGCCCACTCCGCTCACGCTTACAGGGGGGGACGTAACAACCTACATTTCCGCGATCTTCCCCACTGCCTGGGGTGACATGGTTGCATCCACTGTCCACTACACTTCAAACACCAGCAGTATATGTCGACTTGGACATGTCTGTGGTCTGCATCCTGCAGTCTGGCCAGCACATCCACGCCACTCTTGACATTGTGTGCATTCTCATTCATGGGTCACTTGCCTCCTTCGCACATGCCTGGTTCCCACCTCTCCCCACATTCTGCTATTGTGTGGCTGAGGTGCCATGCCATTGATGGCTTGTGTACATGGCTAGCCCAGGTTACCACAGTAAGTTGTGCTGTCGTGTCTGGTAGGTGGGCATGTTGTTTGTCATGTTGTATGTGAGTTTGTAACATGTGCATTCCCAGAGTCGTGAGTTGCATGACTGTGGAGTTGAGGTGTGTGGTGTGTTCATTTGGTACTTACCAATGAGCAATTCATGAAAGCGCTGGTTGATGATGGACTGTCGGAAGATGAAGGAATCATGCACACTGCCTGGGTAGTTGGCGACGACATTGGTGAAGAGTCCCAGGTGGTCCACTATTGCCTGCACATTGATGGAATGCTTGTGCTTTCTGTTGCGGTAATTGTGTGCAGTGGCGGCAGGGGGCACGAGGAGTACATGTGTGCAGTCGATTGCCCCCAACACGTGCGGGAAGCCAGCTATGGCGTAGAAGCCTTGCTTAGTCTCCAGCTGTTCCTGCGCAGTGTGTGGGAAGTGAAGGTGCTGGGGTACCAAGCTGACGATGGCATCCAAGACAGGTGTGAGGAACTTGGATAGGGCTGGCTGTGAGACTCCTCCGACCCTGGCAGTTGTTGGTTGGAAGGTACCAGAGGCCAACAGGTGCAGCACAGCCAGCAGCTTTGTGTGCGGAGGGATGTTGTTTGTCTGCTGTGTTGGTACCGTCAGCCTGTGGGCAATGATGGTCAGGATGCGGAGGATGGCTGTCCTTTTGAGCCTGTAGTGGGCAATGACATCCTCTGGGGTTAAGTCTGTGAGGCTGGTGCGTTTTCTGAAGGTCCGCTGTCTTTGTCTGCGCTGCCTCTGTGGTAGTCCGGGAGGGGGGGGGGAAGGGGTGGTCCCAGGGGGGGTGGCGGGCCTGGGTGTGGTGGCGGTGGGTGTTGTGGCCCTCTTGGGGCTCCGAGCTGCATGATCAGTAGCTCCATGGCATCTGTTGTTCTTCAGGTGTGGCTCTGGTCTGGGCTCCCTTTTGTGGTTCAGGGTGTCGTCCGACTTAACACCAGGTAGGAGCAGGTGTTAAATTCCTGCTGCTAACGCGCCTTATCGCCTGTTTTGTGATCTTATCGCCGATCTGGCTGGTCGTAGAGAATATTGCGAAGTGGTGTTTTCGCAGGTTTTTGCACAGGAACGCCTACTCTGCATCTCATTAGCGTTAGTTGCCGGTGTCATCTGTGGCGATGTTTTTTGCGGCTGCTATCGCAGGAAAACTGGCGATATCGGCTGTTAGCACCAGCTTGTGAATGGTGCGATAAATCTAGTGCCACTTTGGCTGCGATAAAGTGCAGATAACTCGGCGATAAGTCCTTTAGAATATCCCCCTGTGTGTTTCACTTTGGTTGGCCTGTATAATCGTGTTACTTCTCTCCTACAATTAAAACTAAAGTTCTCACCTCGCCACACATTAAATTCTCACATACATCTACAGAATACATTTATTTTGCTTTGTAATACCCTGCATACACTTAAAATGCTCTTTTGCCAGACTTTCAACCCTCTTTGTCTGGTGATGCCCATGGACCACTCCCATAACAAATGCCACAAATAGATGCATTAAACATTGCTGTCTTAGTTGCTTGACCATTTAACTTATTTGTTTGAATTCAGTATTATCCTGTCCATATCGAACAAATGTTATCCCTCCAGCACTCTGCTCAGATTATTCTAACATATTCACACTCTTACCTAATTTCAATTACATACACCTCTTTCTCCAGAGTGTTTTCTTGTAGTACCATAATCTTATTTGCACATTGAAACAAGTGGCCATCATCAGTATCATGGGTTGGACCTAATTCGTTTTTGACTGGGGCTTTTTCATGCCCTAGATGGTAAGTTAAGGCAGTGCATGCTCCAAACAACTTTTACCATTGCATTATGAAAACAGCGTTCTGGAAGTGGTAATGTGTGACAAGAATATTTGTGCATATTCGTTGTGAGGTATTTTGTTCAAGTGGCGACTTGGTCTGTTGCTTTTTATGGGGTTGTCTTTTTGCGCTACATTATTGCAATGGTATTTTGTTGTATTGTACTAAACTAGCTTTGTTGTGTTATGTTTGTTTGCAGTAATGTGTTTTGTAATGTTACAAAAAGTTATGTTGCTTTTTGCATGTTATTGTGTTATTTTCTTTTGTTTACTTTAGGTACGTCAACAAAAACTGATACATTTCAAGCCAAAAGTAGCACATTAGTTTAAAGCTCCCGTGAGGGTGTGAAGATAGCACTTTTGCAGCCCTTCAGCTACTTAAGACACCAGCCAGCCCTAAACGGTGGCAGAGACTAGGGGGCTTATTACGAGTCTGGCGGGCCACAGACCACCAGACTTGTGGGAGCCCAGAGGCGGCAGTCTTCCGACCTCCCTATTAGGACCAGGATGGTCGGGCCACCCTGGGACCTATGAAACTCCATGAATCAACGATCCCTGGCAGTGGTATAGTGGTCTTAAGGCCGCCACATGCTTGGTGGGGCTACTGCGGCCCACCAAGCATATTAGGAGTTTCCTCACCGTTTCTCTATTCATGGCGGTGCAACCGCCATAAAAAATGTGGCAGCAAGGAAACAAAGGGGCCCTACAGGCCACTGTTTTTCTTTACATTACGCCATGTACTGCCTTTGACGTTCCCATTGCAGGTTTTGCGGTGCGCGAGTGGGGCGGTCACGCTCCTGCACCTCCAAACTCATAATAAGGACCTAGGTCTAAACTTAGCACCTATGGTGCCCTGTTTATGTGATAAGACCATAATCCTTAAATTTGTGACATGGAAAGGCACAAATATAGACATACAGCTGCCAACATACGCAAACTAGTTACATACTCTGTGCTAATTCACAAAGGTAATTTATACTTGTGAGTTGTTTGCATATGTAATTTATTCTTTCACTTTTAAGTAACTTAAGTACTTTTGGCAGTTTACAAAAGTGTAAAGTTCCTCAAAGTGTAGACTTACATGTCTCCACCCCCTGAAACAGGGAGTGGAGGCAAATATATAAGTGTAAGTTAGTACAGCCAAACAGAAACATGACTAAGTCTAGCACCACACATGTTTACGTACACGCACTGCAAAACCCTCCTATAGAGGATAATGGCGGTACGGACTTAAAATAAATCTCATAGGAAATATGTGTTAAATTAAATTAAGTTATTTGATATAGTTGAATATAGAAATAAATATTCTTTAATGCTAAAACAAAATCTAAAAATAAAACATTTTTATTATTTAATTATAAAATATTCTAACAATCGTTTTGAATTTATATATTAATGTATTAGTTAATATTTATTAAAATATAATTAAACAATTTTTATTATTATGATATATCACTTTTAATAAACATTAATGCATAATAAAAATAAATATTGTTTTACTTCTGGTGGGAATTTATATTTTTAATTTAAACTTTGAAAAAGATTTTTTGATTTAACTTAACATATTTATATTAAATAAAGATTGAATTCAACATTAAGGGCCTGATTTAGATGTTTGCGGATGGGTTACTCCATCACAATGGTGACGGATATCCCGTCCACCGAAATATAAATCCCATAGGATACATAGGATTTATAATTCGGTGGATGGGATATCCGTCACTGTTGTGATGGAGTAACCTGTCCCTCGAGATCTAAATCAGGCCCTAAGTTAATAGTGCTGAAACATTTTATGTTCTACACTTAAGATAAATATATAACATTAATTCTCATTAATATTAAATGTAGAAATATTTTTATTAATTTATTATAAAGCTTAATTAACCTTTTATTTTATTTTTCCCTATGCTTTCCAATAAGGAGCTCACTATCCAAACTGTGGAGTCTCCCCATGGTAAAGTATATGGAAAAATAAAAGTTTATTTACTAAAGAAAAATAGTAAAAATATTGTTATAATAACTACTAATGTAAATATATTTTATATATCTATTTTCAATGTGGAATAAGATAAAAATTGGTACAGCACTATTAATTTAATTCTGAATTTCTTAACTTTAGTAAAGATTGTCGAAATATTTTTAAAATAAATACATTTGTTTTAGCTACAGATTTTTTTAACATTTAACATTGTTTCCTATGGGGCTTTATTACAAGTCCCTACTTCCATTATTTTCTATTGGAGGGTGTTGCAGTGCCAGTGGTTTACCAAGTATCGTGCTGGCCTTACTCCGGCTCTGAAGTGGAGCAGTTTCATACTGATCTGGGTCTCTTTGTGGCTATATTAACTTAAGAAGTGCCGTTTGTCAATAACAATGGGCATACTCTTTTGTGGGTGGTGCATGCTCCTCCCTAAACCCCCCTTTAACCTGCCCTAAACACATCCTTACACCTCACCAAACCCTTCCCATTTAGTAGTAAGTTCCATTTTTCTAGCCAACGCCCCTCTTCCCTCTCATAATTACAACATTTGCGAGGATCTCCCCCTAGAAAAGATAGGGGAGGTGGAGATTCACACTCATAGGTTTGTGAATAGCATGTTGTAGTACTGTGGTAATACTATTATAGTACTACTAAATGTACTGCAAAATGCAGTTTGTGAATAGGCCACTGAGTTTTTAATATCGACTAGCACACAATGACTTTACAATATCGACTTGTCAAAATAAGTACATGAGGTGATAGAATAGTAAATATTTGCTTCCCTGTCAATGCTTACCTTGACAATATAGTGTAAGCCAATATTTTTGAGTCATTATATGTACAGGAGGAGATTTCTGGTTTCGATATTTTAACATATAATATTAACATTTTGTAAAAATGTGCAAAGTAGGTCATTTTAGAGCAGAATTTCTATATGAATGTGGAGTAAAATGTTCCTCAAAGCATGCTATGGTGAGTCACACTTGTTGAACTTTCAAAACAGGGGTGACATTAAAAGCGTCCATGAACAGTTGCAGTCGCTGAAGTCTAATGAGTGGAGTGTAAATTCCAGCTACGCATTGCCCCTAGTCTGCATGCAGAGTCAGTGCCATAATTTCTCCAGGTAAGTTCTCCTCCTCACCAAGGGGACATTTTCTAAAGATGGGACAAATAGTCTATATCAGAGCATAATGCATACCTAGAGTGGCTAAAAAGCAATGGGCTATGAAGGGGTACCCAAAAACCACAAATTATTTAATTGTGTTCCAAGCAAAGCTGACCATCACTGATGGTGTTTGGCATTCACCTTTTGAAGAACTTTGGAAATCAGTGACAATTTGCAGAACAATTCCTCTACGATTGGTTAAAAAGTGATAGGTATTAGAGGTAGTCCAAAATATCCTGTATATAATTTCACATGGCATTTTACTTTTTTATGTAAAAAAAAAATTACATTCCACTTCCTTCCAGTCTCCCATCTTGCCCCTTCAAAGTAGATAGTCACTCATCGTACTTTTACTTGTCAGGGACAGGGTCAGGGATGTAGCCACAGGGTGGCATTTGAGGGCTGGGCCAGCCCTTATTGATTGGTAGCAGACCCAGTATTTATCAAAAATTCAGTTTTAAACTCAGTTCATCTAAACAAACTACATTCACATTTGAATGCAGACAGTTTCATCAAAATAAAAACATGTTGGACTTCAGAGGGTGGATGAGCAATAAAAATTACTTTTTATCTTGTTACATTCAATGCCCATTCAAAGACAGAGGTTAAATGTCAAGCTATGTCTTCTGACTAACATCTGCTTACTCTTTTAACATGTAAATATTGTTTACATTTCTTTCCCTGACTGCAAAGTGAGAGGATGTTGTGACAATCTTACTGGGGTACAGGCAGGGCCACTGGAATTATGCAGCAGGGGAGGCCCAAATTGTGCGGCAAGATTGACTAAACTATGCAGCAAGAAAACACAAAAATATGTGGCTTAATGCTGCACATTTTGTGATAGCACTACTTTTTTATTTTGTCATTTTTAGGTCGCGCCTAGCACAGCGCATGCGCTGTGCTCTAGGAGAAGGCCTCTTGGAATCACTCCAGACTTCCCAGAGACTTCTCTGTGTGGGTCGGACTCCTCCCACACATTCCATTTGCCTTTGCGTGTGGCTTTCTATAATGAAAGCACGCAAATGGCCAAAGACGGGTGCATGTCCCGCCTTTCCTCTAAACTTTCACTCCCATGGCCTAGGGGTCTCAGGAGCAAGCAGCGGCGCGCATTGTGCCAGCTGCATTCCTCCTTTATTGTTATCTTGGCTCATGTTACTAATTAAACAAAGCACGGTCGCTTTCGCGGCCGCGCTTGTTTAAACTTTGTTTTTCTCCCTCTTTGATGCTTAGAGCTCCTGCCAGTTCAAAAGGCCCCTTTAAAAAAAATAAACACTAAAACGTTTAATTTTAGGGTAGGCGCCTTAATGTAGTCATTTTGCCTCATATCGCTTCTAAACTTTTGATGTAACTATTGTTCTCCAGCAGTATGTACACACTATTAAGAGTTTGGCAACTGATATTAAAATCCCAACGCCAATTTTTGTAATTATGTTTTTGCATTAGTGGAATGGTTGCCTTTCTTAATAGACCAACATTTAAGTTTAAAATTGTGAGGTACCAAGGTGTCTTCGTTTAACAGGGCTATACTCCTCAACTCTGACATGTGACAGTAAGCTTACAGTCTCTTTCCTTTTCAAAACTTCTGAAATATATGAAAGAGCAAGAATGGCTCTGCCTCGCGATAAGCGCTATGGCAATTCCAACAAAATGATGACTGCATCAGCGTTAATATACTCACGAGTCTTTTGATCAATCCCATGGTCATTTCCAAATTAACATGGGGTGTATCGCCCTCTAACCCACCTCTCTTTGATCTCTGGGTCCATGAAGAAGTTGGATATTATACTTGACATTCTCTCTTTTGTACGGCAATGCTTAGGGAGAGGCGCCAGTGCATAAACTTTGTGACCTCTGATTTTAATTAATGTTACAGGAGACAATGTACTCACACTCTACTCAATGCAACATAAATACACTCCACATAATACTAGTCATGCCACATAATTACACGCCACATAATTACTCTACTCAATGCAACATAAATACACTCCATATAATACCAGACAGTGCCACATAATTACACACCACATATTTACACTCTACTCAATGCAACATAAATACACTCAACATAATACCACTCAGTACCACATAATTACACGTCACATAATTACACTCTATTCAATGCAACATAAATACATTCCACATAATACCACTGTGCCACATGATTACATGCCACATAATTACACTCTACTCAATGCAACATAAATACACTCCACATACCACTCAGTACCACATAATTACACGCCACATAATTACACTCTACTCAATGCAACATAAATACACTCCACATAATACCACTCAGTGCCACATAATTACACACCACATAATTACACTCTACTCAATGCAACATACACTCCAAATAATACCACTCAGTGCCACATAATTGTTTTTTTAATTTCTTTTAAATTTATGTTTTATTCAATATTAACAACCAGTTCCAAATATTGATTCCAGCACATGTACAGTTGGTGAGACACAGCAATATATCACATAGGCTATAGATGTGGCATTAGTCTTTGATTCAACACTATTAAGCATCTAACATCGACAGCAAAAGGCCTGCACTCGAGCTTGTCCATATGTAAGCAGGCACATTATTGCTACAACCTGGGATACGAATGAACACAGAAATCCATGGGGAACATTTCAGCTATGCAATTGGACATTATTTACACAGTCCACAGAGTAATTTTACTGTTTTAGTCGCATGTGTGTTGGTACAACAACATTATGTAGGCACTGAAGTTGTGTCAGCTGGCATCAGGAGTGGGTGCTCTATCAGGTACATGGTGAGAGGGGCCCATATATCACGCAGTCTTGAGGATGTGGGAAGCAAGTCAGCATATGTATTCAGCTGCTCCTGCCCCAGGATCAGGTCACTCAGCCATTCCTTGAATTTCGGAGCCCTTCCCCTGCCCCATCAACGGGCCACCCGCCGTCTGGCTAATAAGATGCTAAAATTAACGAATTTACGTTGGGCAGTGGGGATTGTCTCAATATACCCCAACAAAGCTAGCATCGGGGACCTCGGTAGCTCCAATAGGGTCATATGTGCCAAGGCTTCGAAGACCTGCTGCCAGTACGAGTATACTACCCCGCAGGACCACGCCAAGTGGAGGAAGTCTGCATTATCTGTGTTGCATCGATCACATCGTGCATGGTCTCGCAGGCCATAACGGTGTAGTCGGGCAGTGGTATAGTACATTCGATGTAGGAATTTATAATGTGTGATACGGAGTCGGCTATTCGAGGAGACAAGTTCCGTTTGCTTACAGCAATAATCCCATTGCTGGTCTGTGATATTGCAGCCCAGTTCCGAGCTCCACTTGGCACGAGCTGGGCAGGGCTTATAATCAATGTCTGTATATAAACTATGATATAGTGTTGACACAAGATGGGAGGCCTATGGGGCTCGCAATACATGATGTAGTGGCGCAACTGTGGGGGGTTCTGTGGGGTATGCCGGCGTGTATTCTCGAATGCCCTGTCTCAGTCTCACATATAGAAATATATCCATAGAGGAGGCCTGTGCTTTTTGAAAAAGTTGTGACATGTCCTTAAAGGTGCCATTCAGATAGAGATCCCCCCCAGTTGTGAATCTGGAATTTGGATTTAGTCTTGGAGAAGATCCCCTCTGATAGTAGAGGCATCTGCGGGTGATACGTAAGTGGGAGTATCGGAGAATACAGCATTGGTGCCTTGAGTATTTGGAGGAGACGCTGCCAGGCTTTAATAGTACAGTCTACAGAAGATGGCCCGCCGGTCCTATTTTCAGGTTCAGCTAGGATTATCCCATCTAGGGGAATGGGATGTGCCAACCAGTGTTCTGTGGCAACCTGGGGTGTGTACCTGGGAGGATGGAACCAATAATGCGCAAAGTGCGCCTGTGCACATAGATAATACAATTCAAAATTCGGTACGTCAAAGCCTCCCTGTGAGTATGGCCGAGTTAGGATCTCCCACTTTAATCGTGGTTGCCTGCCCCCCCAAACCAGTCGTATGAGCTCGGTTCTCAACAGTTTAAAAAAAGGTCACCCAGGGTATAGGGGAATGTTTAAAAAAAGATATAAAAATTTAGGAAGGATGACCATTTTTATAAGCGAGATACGACCTGCCATTGTGAGCGGCAAGGCTATCCATCTGGTGATGCAGTGTGTAACGTGCTCTAGCGCACAGCCATAATGACTTCGCAGGAGCTCGTCACGTTCATTCGTGACCTGTACCCCCAAATACTTCACCTGGTCAGTACACCACTCTATGGGATAGTCCGTAGGGAAGGGCTGCACGGCTGCAGTGAGTGGGAATAATTGCGATTTAGACCAGTTAATGGTGATACCGGACAGTCCACCAAAGCGTATGAATTCTCGCAGCAACGGATTAAGATTATGGATCGGGTCCTTTACGTATAAAGTGACATCGTCCGCATATAATGTGATCAAGACAGGGCGTAGAAAGCACCTAAGGGCTTTGTCCGAATGGTGTTGTCGGAGCCTCGCTGCGAGGGGTTCGATAGCAAGGGCAAACAGTAGCGGGGACAGAGGGCATCCCTGCCGGCTGCCCCTCGTGAGTCTAATGGGGGAGGATACATGCCCATTTATGCGCACCCGAGCCATGGGGGACGAGTATAGAAGCCGGATCCATGAGAGGAACCTGACCGGGAGTCCCATGCACTGCAATATGGTGAACAGATAGTCCCACTCCACCGAGTCGAAGGCTTTCGTGGCGTCTAAAAAGACCGCCAAGGCCGCCAGCTCCGGGTCAACACTGTGCATGACGGAAAACAGTGTTAGCAAATTATAAGAAGTCGCCCTACCCGGTATAAATCCCGCTTGGTCAGGCAGCACTAACTTCTCCATTAATAGACGGAGTCTATTCGCCAGAAGCTTGGCCAGGATCTTCGCGTCCGTGTTACTTAGGGATAGCGGTCTATATGAATCGCATTGATCCGTAGGTTTGTCTGGCTTGAGCAGGGAGATGATTAGGGCTTCGCTCATAGAGGCCGGTAAAATTTGGGACTCCAGTGCTTCCTCATAGACCTCCCCTAATATGGGTATCAACTGTTCCATGTAGGCCTTGTAAAAATCTGCCGGCAGCCCGTCAGATCCCGAAGCCTTACCGGATTTCAGTTGCATAATCGCTTCTTTGAACTCATCCACCTCGAAGGGTGCGGCTAGAAATTCCCGTTGGGAGTCACCCAGCCATCCCAAGGCGATATCATTTAGGAAAGGATTGAAATCCGGGGGGCCGGTACGTCTGGAGGTGTATAGTGTCTTATAGAATGTGGTGAATGTGTCAAGAATGTCACAGCTATCTTTATGGCGCATGCCAGACGTATCTAATACCTCCAAGATATAATTAGAAAATTTCGGCTTTTGTATGCTTTGAGCTAATGCTCTACCCGGCCTTTCTCCTTCCCCATACCAGTGGGCAGTGAAGTGTTTCCCCCGAAACCGAGCTTCCCGTTCAGCGGTATCTGTGTATTCGGTGATTTTATTTCGAAGGTCAGTTCTCCATGTGCCCGATGAGTCCTGCCACATATCCGCCTCCAACAGCTTGAGTTCACCCTCCAGTTTACGTAAATTGCTCCGTATGTCTCTAAGCACCCCAAAACTCTTTGCCATACAAAAACCACGAATTGTGACTTTAAAAGCGTCACAAAGAGTGCCCACGCTAGTCACCGACCCTTTGTTACGGTTAAAGAAATCTGATATCTCCTCTCCCAATTCAGCCTTATACACTGTGTCTAAGAGCGCTTCGGGTTCCAATCTCCAACTGAAGGGGGGGTGATGGTGCAGGGGAGAGTTAACTGTAAAGTCACGGGCAAATGGTCGGAAAATGTTTTGGCCAGATGCGACACAGATGTTATCCAAGGGTTCACCCCCTTGGTGACCAACCAATAGTCTAAGCGGGACCAGGCAGCGTGGGCAGTGGTGTGGTACGTGCCTTCCCTCCTCCCCGGGTGCCAATGCCGCCATGCATCAACCAGCCCATGATCCTGAAGGAGCTGCGTGAGAAGCTCCTGCGTACGCGTGTAGTGGTGTGGTTGCGGATGGGAACGATCGATTGCAGGATGTAATGTTGCGTTAAAATCCCCACCCCAAATGATATGTGTGGAGCCGACTTTTAGGATCTGTCCCCATAGAGAAGTGTAAAAGCCAGGATCGTCGATGTTAGGACCGTAACAACATACCAGAGTGAGGGACTGCATTCCCAAGGTACCCCAGAGCAGGCAGTATCTACCCTCTGAGTCGCTCAGTGAGCCTCCTAAGACAAAGGGGGTGCCTTTTTAAATTAATAATAATGTGCCCCTGGAGTAGGAGTAATACGAGGAGAATAGCCTTATCGACGCCCACCTAGTTCCAAAGCAGGGCTTCCCGTGGGGAGTTGTGTGTGTTTCCTGCAGTGCAGCTATATGTATTTGGTGCTGATCCATGTAGGATATAAGTTGTCTGCATTTCCGGGGGTCCCCCAGGCCTCTGACATTACAGGTTAGTAGATTAATCTTCAGGGGATCAGCTTTCGATGCCATGCTCATGTTGGGCCTGGAGAGTGACCGATGCCGAATGTGGGAATCAAATTGTAAGCATAGCCATGTGTGTCAATGTATTCAGTTGGTGCTGTATCATGTGGAAACATTTTAAAATAGTGCAACAGAACTTTACCCACCCACCCCCACCCACCACAGCACCCCAATCATGCCGGGAATCACCCACCCATCTAAGCCCCAAATAAGCAGTAGCAGAGCATAGTCAATGAAGGTATTACACAAAGTTATAACAAAAATAAATTTAAAAAAAACCACCAAGTGGTAAGGGGGATTTCCCATATGGGGGGTCGCCAGGGCAACACAAAAAACAACAACTCCTCGCTCCGCCAGCGCCCGGGTATGCTTGGTGTCCCAAAAGGGAATAAAGCCGGCCAGGGGGGAGGAGGGGGGTCACTTGGCTCGTCCTAGAGTTTTACCGACTGCCATGGTGAAAATGAAGTCCAGCGGTTTGCATCAGGGGGGGAGACAAGATCCGGGAGTCAAATAAAGTCACTTATCTGGATTCAGCCACCGTCAGTCCATACGTCGTCCCCAGACTGGCACACTATCGCCGTCCAGCCCGCTGGTTCCAACCGCAGGGAGGGCCCAGGACATTGATATCCGGCAAGGAGCGCCAGCCTCACGAAGGGTCCACATGACACTCCACGCACGGCCTGTAGAAAAAAAGGGGGCATCAATCTGTTTGAGGAGACGACGATCTAGAGACTTGATCTTCCGATGCATGTCCAGGAGAGCGGTGCTGAACCGTTTTAAGGAATTCCTCCACCTGGTGCGGATTGATGAAGATGTTGCTTTTGCCTCAGTGTGTGACCCTCAAGCGTGCCGGGTATAACAGAGCATATTCAATCTGAGCTTTCCGGAGCTTTTGCTTAACACCCAAAAACTTACGACGGGCCTCCTGCACCGCCAACGTGAAGTCTGGAAAGATAGTAAATTCCACTCCATCGTATTGCAGGTTCTTATGCTCCCTGGCCATCTTCAGAGCGGTGTCTCGGTCGTGGTAATTGAGGAGACGCGCGACGATCGGTCTGGGGGCCCACCAGGAGGTGGCCTGGGTCCCAAGGAGTGATGCGCCCTCTCCACTATGAATTGGGAGGAGAAGGGGTTGTCTTCACTGGCACCGCACAACAATCTCTCCACATACTCCTCCATGCGGCCTGTGTTGGTGGTTTCTGGAATACCCATGATTCTTATATTGTTACGACGGCTGCGGGCCTCCAAGTCCTCATTATTTGCAGCAATAACTTTAAGTAATTTGTCCATTTGGGACACTTGTTGCTGCAGTTGCAGGGTTGTATCTTCATTATCTGATATGCGCCGCCCCGCTTCTTTCAGCTGTCCGTCGTGTTTGTCAACCTTCTGGATGAGGAAATCCAGGCGTGTGTTCATTGTATCCATCTTCCCAGATAGGCCGGTCATGCTATGTTGCAAAGCTAGAAGCAGCGCCTTAACTTCATCTCCCTGCGCTGAAGGCTGAGGTTGCGCCATGTCTTCCGAGACTGAGGCAGAGTCGTCTGAATTTGAACGAGTGGCTACCTTCTTGGCATCGAAGACCAGTTTCGGCTGCCTGCCGTCCAGTTTGCCCATGTCTGGCGGCGGAAGCATGCGCTCTGTCCCCGGCAGGTATGAATAGTTTCTCACACCGCAGGGCCGACTATCAGATGAAGGGGGACCAGGCGCGGCGGCGCCGCTGCACTTATGGAATGCCGCCTCTGTCCGAAGCTGTGAGGCCTGTGATTTACCCGGGTCTCCCACTCCATCCCAGGCGACCAACGTGAAGACCACGCGGAGCACGACGCGCGGCATCACACCAATCAGCACCCAAACGGGGGAGAGGCCGCCACCATCACAGACCTGAAAGATGAGTGCACTTGTGTTGCTGCGTTTATTAGAGGCTGTGTAACCCAACCAGCAGTCATATGCCGTCTCAAAGAGCTCCCTGCAGAGGATTAAGATGGGTCTTTAGAAGTGATGCCGTAATGTAGGTCCATGCAGACAGGCCGCCATCCACTGCGTGCAGTTAGAGTCTAGTAAGGGCAGGGTGAATTTGCATGAGGGAGCACAGCACGCTTGCAGTATTTGTGACAATCCATCAAATTATGTTTTAGTTCCAATCCCGTGCCTTCCAGCCCTCTCACACTGGGGCCGCCGATCTCAAGCCGGCGCAGTACTTCAAAATGGTGGCACCCTGAACGCCGCATGTCAGGCCAGGGGGGCTCGTCCACCTCGCATCCCTATTGCATCCAGCCCAGCCGGGTCACACAATGCACTCAACACCCGTGGGCTAAGACGCGCATTCACCGCACTCACCGCCGTCGGCCGTTGTGGGTCCGATCAAAGGCAGGCACAATGCTCACCGCGGACGTGCTCGTTATCTGCCGTCCGCGGTCCGATGTAGCGCAGGCCCAATGCCCATGTGGGGGGCCACGGCACTCAGGTTGACTCTGCCGCCGGCCAGGGCTCCAGGCAGGGCACAGAAGCATTCCGCAGTCTGATGCACCAGGCTCCGCCTCCCGCACGGAGCAGCGGTCTCAGCAGAAATCAGCACTGGAGCGGACGATAGGTTTGCGCTACCGGTTCCCGGTGTGCATCCGCTTATTTTACAGCAGGGGAAAGGATAAATGAAATATAATAGAGCCAAGTAGCTGGAGCCTCACAGGCGTGCGGCCATCTTGGTCGTGCGCCACCTAGCACCCCCCCACTCAGTGCCACATAATTACATGCCACATAATTACACTCTACTCAATGCAACATAAATACACTCCACATACCACTCAGTACCACATAATTATATGCTACATAATTACACTGCACTCAATGCAACATGCACTCCAAATAATACCACTCAGTGTTACATATTTACATGCCACATAATTACACTCTACTGAATGCAACATACACTTCACACAATATCACTCAGTGCCACATAATTATATGCTACATAATTACACTGCACTCAATGCAACATAAACTCCAAATAATACCACTCAGTGCCACATAATTACACACCACATAATTACACTCTACTGAATGCAACATACACTCCACATAATACCACTCAGTGCCACATAATTACACACCACATAATTACACTCTACTCAATGCAACATAAATACACTCCACATAATAACACTGAGTGCCACGTAATAACACACCACATAATTACACTCTACTCAATGCAATATAAATGCACTGCACATAATACTACTCAGTGCCACATAATTACACACCACGTAATTACACTCTACTCAATGCAACATTAATACACTCCACATAATACCACTCAGTCCCACATAATCACACGTCATAATTACACTATTCAATGCAACATAAATACACTCCACATAATACAACTCAGTGCCACATAATTACACACCACATAATTACAATCTACTCAATGAAACATAAATACACTCCACATAATACCACTCAGTACCACATAATTACAAGTCACATAATTACACACTTTTCAATGCAACATAAAAACACTCCACATAATAACACTGTGCCACATAATTACACACCACATAATTACTCTAGTCAATGCAACATAAATACACTCCACATAATACCACTCAGTGTGACATAGTTACACGCCACATAATTACACTCTACTCAATGCAACATAAATACACCCCACATACCACTCAGTACCACATAATTATATGCTACATAATTACACTGCACTCAATGCAACATACACTCCAAATAATACCACTCAGTGCCACATAATTATATGCTACATAATTACACTGCACTCAATGCAACATACACCCCAAATAATACCACTCAGTGCCACATAATTACACGCCACATAAGTACACTCTACTGAATGCAACATACACTCCACATAATACCACTCAGTGCCACATAATTACATACATAATTACACTCTACTCAATGCAACATAAATACACTCCACATAATACCACTGAGTGCCACATAATTACACACCATGTAATTACACTCTACTCAATGCAACATTAATACACTCCACATAATACAACTCAGTGCCACATAATTACACACCACATAATTACACTCTACTCAATGCAACATAAATACATTCCACATAATACCACTCAGTACCACATAATTACACTTCACATAATTACACACTATTCAATGCAACATAAAAACACTCCACATAATACCACTCAGTGTGACATAGTTACACGCCACATAATTACACTCTACTCAATGCAACATAAATACACCCCACATACCACTCAGTACCACATAATTACAAGCCACATAATTACACTCTACTCAATGCAACATAAATACACTCCACATAATACCACTCAGTGCCACATAATTACACGCCACATATTTACACTCTACTCAATGCAACATAAATACACTCAACATAATACCATTCAGTGCCACATAATTACATGCCACATATTTACACTCTACTCAATGCAACATAAATACACTCAACATAATACCACTCAGTACCACATAATTACATGTCACATAATTACACTCTATTCAATGCAACATAAATACACTCCACATAATACCACTGTGGCACATAATTAGACGCCACATAATTACACTTTAAACAATGAAACATAAATACACTCCACAAAATACCACTCAGTGCAACATAGTTACACGCCACATAATTACACTCTACTCAATGCAACACAAATAAACTCCACATACCACTCAGTACCACATAATTACACACCACATAATTACACTCTACTCAATGCAACATAAATACACTCCACATGCCACTCAGTACCACATAATTATATGCTACATAGTTACACTGAACTCAATGCAAAATACACTCCAAATAATACCACTCAGTGCCACATATTTACAGGCCACATAATTACACTCTACTCAATGCAACATACACTCCACACAATACCACTGAGTGCCACATAATTATATGCTACATAATTACACTGCACTCAATGCAACATACACTCCAAATAATACCACTCCGTGCCACATAATTACACACCATGTAATTACACTCTACTCAATGCAACATAAATACACTCCACATAATACCACTCAGTACCACATAATCACACGTCACAATTACACTATTCAATGCAACATAAATACACTCCACATAATACCAATCAGTGTCACATAATTAAACACCACATAATTACACTCTACCCAATGCAACATAAATACACTCCACATAATACCACTCAGTACCACATAATTACACACCATGTAATTACACTCTACTCAATGCAACATAAATACACTCCACATAATACCACTCAGTACCACATAATCACACGTCACAATTACACTATTCAATGCAACATAAATACACTCCACATAATACCAATCAGTGTCACATAATTAAACACCACATAATTACACTCTACCCAATGCAACATAAATACACTCCACATAATACCACTCAGTACCACATAATTACACGTCACATACTTACACTCTATTCAATGCAACATAAATATACTCCACATAATAACACTGTGCCACATAATTACACACCACATAATTACACTCTACTCAATGCAACATAAATACACTCCACTTAATACCACTCAGTGTGACATAGTTACATGCCACATAATTACACTCTACTCAATGCAACATAGATACACCCCACATACCACTCAGTCCCACATAATTACAAGCCACACAATTACACTCTACTCAATGCAACATAAATACACTCCACATAATACCACTCAGTGCCACATAATTACACACGACATATTTACACTCTACTCAATGCAACATAAATACATTCCACATAATACCACTCAGTACCACATAATTACACGCCACATAAGTACACTCTACTGAATGCAACATACACTCCACATAATACCACTCAGTGCCACATAATTACATACATAATTACACTCTACTCAATGCAACATAAATACACTCCACATAATACCACTGAGTGCCACATAATTACACACCATGTAATTACACTCTACTCAATGCAACATTAATACACTCCACATAATACAACTCAGTGCCACATAATTACACACCACATAATTACACTCTACTCAATGCAACATAAATACATTCCACATAATACCACTCAGTACCACATAATTACACTTCACATAATTACACACTATTCAATGCAACATAAAAACACTCCACATAATACCACTCAGTGTGACATAGTTACACGCCACATAATTACACTCTACTCAATGCAACATAAATACACCCCACATACCACTCAGTACCACATAATTACAAGCCACATAATTACACTCTACTCAATGCAACATAAATACACTCCACATAATACCACTCAGTGCCACATAATTACACGCCACATATTTACACTCTACTCAATGCAACATAAATACACTCAACATAATACCATTCAGTGCCACATAATTACATGCCACATATTTACACTCTACTCAATGCAACATAAATACACTCAACATAATACCACTCAGTACCACATAATTACATGTCACATAATTACACTCTATTCAATGCAACATAAATACACTCCACATAATACCACTGTGGCACATAATTAGACGCCACATAATTACACTTTAAACAATGAAACATAAATACACTCCACAAAATACCACTCAGTGCAACATAGTTACACGCCACATAATTACACTCTACTCAATGCAACACAAATAAACTCCACATACCACTCAGTACCACATAATTACACACCACATAATTACACTCTACTCAATGCAACATAAATACACTCCACATGCCACTCAGTACCACATAATTATATGCTACATAGTTACACTGAACTCAATGCAAAATACACTCCAAATAATACCACTCAGTGCCACATATTTACAGGCCACATAATTACACTCTACTCAATGCAACATACACTCCACACAATACCACTGAGTGCCACATAATTATATGCTACATAATTACACTGCACTCAATGCAACATACACTCCAAATAATACCACTCCGTGCCACATAATTACACACCATGTAATTACACTCTACTCAATGCAACATAAATACACTCCACATAATACCACTCAGTACCACATAATCACACGTCACAATTACACTATTCAATGCAACATAAATACACTCCACATAATACCAATCAGTGTCACATAATTAAACACCACATAATTACACTCTACCCAATGCAACATAAATACACTCCACATAATACCACTCAGTACCACATAATTACACACCATGTAATTACACTCTACTCAATGCAACATAAATACACTCCACATAATACCACTCAGTACCACATAATCACACGTCACAATTACACTATTCAATGCAACATAAATACACTCCACATAATACCAATCAGTGTCACATAATTAAACACCACATAATTACACTCTACCCAATGCAACATAAATACACTCCACATAATACCACTCAGTACCACATAATTACACGTCACATACTTACACTCTATTCAATGCAACATAAATATACTCCACATAATAACACTGTGCCACATAATTACACACCACATAATTACACTCTACTCAATGCAACATAAATACACTCCACTTAATACCACTCAGTGTGACATAGTTACATGCCACATAATTACACTCTACTCAATGCAACATAGATACACCCCACATACCACTCAGTACCACATAATTACAAGCCACACAATTACACTCTACTCAATGCAACATAAATACACTCCACATAATACCACTCAGTGCCACATAATTACACACGACATATTTACACTCTACTCAATGCAACATAAATACACTCAACATAATACCACTCAGTACCACATAATTACATGTCACATAATTACACTCTATTCAATGCAACACAAATACACTCCACATAATACCACTGTGGCACATAATTAGACGCCAAATAATTACACTCTAAACAATGAAACATAAATACACTCCACAAAATACCACTCAGTGCAACATAGTTACATGCCACATAATTACACTCTACTCAATGCAACACAAATAAACTCCACATACCACTCAGTACCACATAATTATATGCTACATAGTTACACTGAACTCAATGCAAAATACACTCCAAATAATACCACTCAGTGCCACATATTTACAGGCCACATAATTACACTCTACTCAATGCAACATACACTCCACACAATACCACTCAGTGCCACATAATTATATGCTACATAATTACACTGCACTCAATGCAACATACACTCCAAATAATACCACTCCGTGCCACATAATTAAATGCTACATAATTACACTCTACTGAATGCAACATACACTCCACATACCACTCAGTGCCACATAATTACATGCCACATAATTATCCTCTACTCAATGCAACATAAATACACTCCACATAATACCACTCAGTGCCATGTAATAACACACCACATAATTACACTCTACTCAATGCATTATAAATACACTCCACATAATACCACTCAGTACCACATAATCACAAGTCACAATTACACTATTCAATGCAACATAAATATACTCCACATAATACCAATCAGTGTCACATAATTAAACACCACATAATTACACTCTACCCAATTAACATAAATACACTCCACATAATACCACTCAGTACCACATAATTACACGTCACATACTTACACTCTATTCAATGCAACATAAATATACTCCACATAATAACACTGTGCCACATAATTACACACCACATAATTACACTCTACTCAATGCAACATAAATACACTCCACTTAATACCACTCAGTGCCACATAATTACACACCACATATTTA
Organism: Calotriton arnoldi; assembly: GCA_963921515.1. Classification (NCBI taxonomy): domain Eukaryota; kingdom Metazoa; phylum Chordata; class Amphibia; order Caudata; family Salamandridae; genus Calotriton; species Calotriton arnoldi. The sequence goes on along the minus strand of CAWUFW010002991.1, from coordinate 101,690 downwards.
CACTCTACTCAATGCAACATAAATACACTCAACATAATACCACTCAGTGCCACTTAATTACACGCCACATATTTACACTCTACTCAATGCAACATAAATACACTCAACACAATACCACTCAGTACCACATAATTACACGTCACATAATTACACTCTATTCAATGCAACATAAATACACTCCACATAATACCACTGTGGCACATAATTAGATGCCACATAATTACACTCTACTCAATGCAACATAAATACACTCCACAAAATACCACTCAGTGCAACATAGTTACACGCACCATATTTACACTCTGCTCAATGCAACATAAATAGACTCCACATAATACCACTGAGTGCCACAAAATTACACACCACGTAATTACACTCTACTCAATGCAACATTAATACACTCCACATAATACAACTCAGTGCCACATAATTACACACCACATAATTACACTCTACTCAATGCAACATAAATACATTCCACATAATACCACTCAGTACCACATAATTACACGCCACATAATTACTCTCTAATCAATGCAACATAAATACACGCCACATAATACCACTCAGTGCCACATAATTACACGCCACATAATTACACTCTACTCAATGCAACGTAAATACACTCCACATAAATGCACTCTACCACATACCACCAATCAACATAAATGCACTCCACACCATGACACAATTTCACTAAGCATAATTTCACTCAACACCACAGTTCCAGGCCACACAATTCAACTCTACATATTTCCAATACACACTGCATAATTACACACCAAACAACATATTTCAACTCCACAATCCACAACGTACCTCCAATCCACACCATATAGTGGCACCACCTGAGCACCAAACATCATTCACCACCACCATTTTGCATCAGCGCACCACGTAAGTATCACCTAAGCATCACGTCAGTCTACCCTTGGAATCTGGCATCTGTTGATTCTCCCCTAGTGTCCCTCCGCTGCTCGTGTTCTAATTAAATTACTGTTTTCCAACCTCCACTCCCCCGTTTTTTATGTCCCGCTCCCCCATAACAAAAAAAATTATAACAAACAAGCATGAGAACAGGCAGGAAGAAGTTGCCAGCAGTGCAAGTACAAAAAAACTAGAAGACATTTTTTATTTTAAAATCTTTTTTTAATCAGGTTGTTCAGTTGTATATAATGTCGTCTTCGTTTGTATAAAGGTAACAAAAATCCTTAACACTTTTTATTATAACTTTTCAACATGATGCACATCAGCCACAATGCTCTACAACATAGCCAAAAGTTCTGGCTAAACACATAAGGTCCCAAAGGCGAGACCTATTGGCTATGCCAATGCTTGTTACATATGTTAGCACTGTCTGGGAAACAGTTTCACTCTATTAGTACCAGTTCCACATCCAAATACAGCTATCAGTAACTGAGAGGTGAAAAATCTTACACTATGTGGCAGCAAATGATGCAGCATTTGTAGTGACCTTTGATCCGTTTGTGCTAGAAACAACATTTGTTTGGTTAAAATCTGGCACTTATGCAACAGATGGTGGATTTAATGGCAAATACAGCAAATTTATCATTATATGGAAAATTCCACGACCACAAAATTGTATAATTCCCATGGTCCTGCGTACAGGAAGTACCAAAAGAAAGGCTGTAGGATGTCAATTTGTTTCTAACACACAAAAAACTGTAAATACCTGCAAATAAAGTGTACAAATATTTAAATACATATCAACAGTAATGAAAGCACAAATGAAGCAGATTTTGTTTTGCAATTCTGAAGAGGGATGGAAACAAAGATTTTAATAGGATCAAAACAAATCTTGGTGATGCACAAATAATCAATATCATATTGAATTGAATTGCAGCATTTGTGTAGTGCTTGCTACTACTATGTGTGGCAATGTAGCGCTTACATACATGGGCAGCAAGCTATGCCATATAGGGTAGTGTGTATTTAGAATGGTGTCTTTGTTTTGTGATTCTATGTGGGAAGTGTTTCCATGTCATGCGTTATGACCACTGAGGTGCGGTTATCGTGTTACTGGATGCAGTACCTAGCAGTGTGGTGGATTATGAGGTGTGAAAGACCCAGATGCGCAGTTTATTGTTTTTCAGTACACTGGCAGCTTTGAACAGCTCTGCAGGTCCCTTTATGGTATTTCTTATGATTATGGTCTGCTTAGTTGTGGGCCTGAGCAGACATTGTTGTAAGGGGAGAGAAGGGAAGATATCTGCCGGCATGTGCATTGTTACTATCATCCCATTCGTGAGTGTCATTGTGAGATGTAAAGAAGTGGCCATAGTGCATAGATATTAGGAACTGACAGTCTTGGACTAGATTAAAGTCCTATGATTTACCCGCAGTGTGTGACAGAACTCTTCAGTTATTCCATGCCTGTTGATTTAGTGATGGCTGGTTTATCAGCTGCACACTACTGGCAATGGACACCCCTTATAGCAGATATGTCTTTTGTGAAATTAAGAGGTGCAACTTACAGTTGGCTGCCAACTGCTGAGTGTTATGGTATTAGTATTAGCGTGAGCCAGAAAAGCTATATATGAAATTACATCACTGTAAATTACCTGAGCAAACTATAGGTCAGCCCTCCTTAACTTACCTGCCTATCAAAAGTAGTTTGCTGGTTGGGTTGTTTCCAATCTGTGGGTTGTAAGCTGAGGATTGAGCGTGAAAGTGTAACTGTCTTTCCGGTATCTGCTGCTGGAATGTATGTTGTAGTTGTGTTGGGAGTAGCCATGTTTTCTACTGTCTTCTGAAGTGTATATGCTACTGGATGCTTTGAATGCTGGCTGGTAGTGACTTCCAGAGCATGGCGGCTTATACTGAGAAAGCAGTGCCTCCTATAGATTTCTTATGGTAAGGTGGTATGATAAGTGGTGCAAGCCTGGAGTGCAGTGTCCTGTTGTGTTTCCATTTCTTGAATTTAGCTTTTAAGTATAGTGGTCCTTTTCCTTGTAAGCTCTGTGGATAAGTGCCTTGAACATTGTCCTTCTTGCTATAGCTAACGGGTGGAGTGATTGCAGACTGTAGTCATGTGTTCTCTCAGGTAGAGAAGTCTTGCAGCAGCATTTTGTATGAGTTGTATTTTGTGTGTGATGAATGTGGGTGTGCTAAGGTCTAGTCTGTTGGCATAGTCAAGCTTGGAGATTACGAGTGTGAGGATAGCTTGCTGTTTCTGTTGGAATCCAAGAAATGGGAGGGTGCAACGTAGTGTTTTCAGTGAATTGAAGACACGCTGTTTGACGTTACTAACATGTGGTATCAAATATTGATCTGAATCTATGTTTACCCCTTAGTTTTCTGACCCCTCTTAATATTGTTGGAGGGACCTCATGTTTGTTAGGTCATGTGGGGTAGGCTGGACCTTTTGCCATTTTCCGCATGTCATTAGCTCTGTCTTTGTGATATTTACCTATCAACTCTATGTTTAAGGTCCAAAAGCAGCCATGAAAAATTAAATTGTAGAGGACTTCCAGACCATCCATTTAAAAAAAAAAAAAAATGATTTGAGTGTCATGTACATACCTGTAAGAGGTGAGGTTGAATGATTTAATAAGATTTGGTAAGGAGGTTAGGTAGATGTTGAATGACAGAAGGAATATGATGGACCACTGAGGGATGCCCCAGTATTGTGTGTGAGGAGCCGATGTAAAAGGTGGTACCAATGCTAGTTTCCAGTCAGAGTTGAGAGGCCAAGAATTCAATGTGCATTAGCTGAACTTCTTCTCACTTTTCACACATGGAATTTCAAACAAGAATTTTCTGTGTGAAAATATTGTACAACTGTACAGGGCATGGGGTCATGTTTTTCTTAAGCCAGCTACTTTCATGACCTTTCCTATTGCTGATACATAAGTGGGTGTTACTAACTAAACCTACGAGCCAATCAGATGCAATGTCCAATCAGGAAACTCCAGATTCCAATATGGCATAGTGCTTTGATTAACCTATTGTGCTGTGCCAAAGTCATCACAAGTCATGTACGACTTAAAACAACAATTCATGGTATAACAGAACATCTGGCCCTGTGTACTCTACCCACTAAGCCAGTTTCCTCTTTGGCTTAAAATGTTTAAACCATAGTAATAAAGTGTGGGGAGTAATTTTATGTGCCTGATCAACAATTAAATTCCAAATTTCTAAGATAGTTTGATCTCTATTCTTTAAACATATACCTTTAGTGTACACAATCCATTAAGATGATGCACATTGAGTGATTAACAACAAAGACAGTATACAAAATTATAGCTCCATACACGACCTTTTAGAAAATATAATTCAAGAAGTTCATAGATCATAAAGAAAAAATGCAACTGACCAGCTAACACATGATGCACGGCAAGAACACTGCTTCTTCAGGGCTTAATCATAAAGGACAACGAGGGAGAGATGAACTCACAGAGGGTGCTGAACAACAAATTATAGACCGGAGTTAGCGCAACACAGTCAGGGGGTTTCATTTTGACATGCCTAACAAAACAACATTATGGAGATAACATGCTGTGTTCTGCCGTACTGGTCCATCCTCTCCCACATTCCTTTGGCTGATATCTCTCATCGGGGCAGGCCATAATCAAGTCATTGACTCTCGTTTCACCAAATGTCCTACTCGGCTGCTCTCTGTGTGGCCCAGACCAGCACTCTCCAGTTGCTCCCTATCACCCACACAGCGCTCACAAGTTGGTGGATCTGTGGAACTTGAGAGCAGGTCACAGCATGTTGTCTCTGTTATTAATATATAAAATGTATAACACTTGGTGAACATTTGGGGAAGCGTTTTTATTGGGAGAAGTGTGGGAACATTGGGTGGTAGGAATTGTATGGATCTTCACAGATTCATGAATTTTCCCTCACAGAAATATGAGGTAAATCTGTAATATAGTAAAAGTTTGGTGTTTGTATGCATTCTAGGTAAGAAAAGATATTTGGATCCACTCAACCTACACCACCGCAGACTACCCTGGGTGCCTTGTTTTCAGAAATGTTTGGGGCTGGCAGGTTACCCTGGGTGCCAACTGAGCCCTGGCCTAAATACTGCAGCTCCCCACATTGCCAGAATTGTTAAATCTGCAAGGCAAAATCTTGATTCCTTATTTCTTAGGGGGCTTAGGGAGCCTTTCCTTTCACAAGCAATAGCTCAGTCACACAAGTGGGGTACTATTGTTATCGAGAGAAGTGTAGGAGCTTTGCGTGGTAGAGCATTTGTGTAATCCCGCAGATTCCATTAGCGTGGTCTGCTTTCACTTTTGTTTTGCTGTGTAATATCATCACTCACAGCTTGCTGCGCAATATAGCAAAACAAAAAATCAAGTTCTGGACTCATGGGACGTATTCCCTTGCATCACAACTTTGATTTTGGAAAAGAAAATGTGTCTGGTGTTTTTTCTAGAAACATTTTGTTTTCCAGTATTGTGGACCACCCGTTGAAGTTCACCACACTGTGAAGATAGTGTGGTAGACAATAACAGGTCGTCGTTTGCCCTACAGGTTAAAACCCACTAAATTCATGCAGACTGTCCAAATAAATTGACAACCAACTGCAGGGATATGATTGCCACACTGCACTAATGCCTTTGTTCCATGATCGTAAGGGACTTCTCCAGTTCCAGGAGCCCCCAGGATGGTAGGCTTGTGGGACTGGGGTACAGTAAAAAGCACAGTGGCCAAAGAAAGTGTGCATATCTTTTGGCTGGCCGTTCCAAGACGGCCAGCCACACATGCAAACTTTATACATCTCTTCCCCAGCTGTCTGAAGACAGCTGGGGTAGAGCAAGTGCAGGCCTCCAGAGTACTGTGGAGCACTGAATGAGGCTGCTCCCTCCAATCAGGGTGCTGCTCTCATGCTGCATGCGGTCAGCCCCAGGATTGGTCAAGGGAGATGCAGCTTCGAGTCCCTGTAAGAAGAGGCCCGGAGTAGAGGACATCGTGTTCATCTTTAGGTAAGTGTCTTTTAATATTATTTATGTGCACATGCCCCCCCTCACCATAGAAGCCGGCCACCACTGAAAGAAAGAAAGGAGAGTAAATAGAAAAGGCAAGAGAAGGAGCAGGAAAGATAATAATGGGAAGATAGATGCAGCAAGAAACATAAAGGGCCAGTGGGGAAAGACAGAGACAGGCAGCGGGGACAGAGATTAGGTGATGGGGAGAAAATAGAAAAAGTAGGAGAGAGCCTAAAGGAGCTAATGAGAGCTAGATAAATGTGGAGAAAAGGTGAATGGAGATTTTAAGTGGAATTCAGAGCTTATCATGTTTTGGCCAATGCACCTGGCCCAATGTGATTTCAATGCACAATTGTGCACTTTAGTTTCTAAAAAGTATCTTAGAGTAAGAGAGGAAAATCTTCACCTTTTTTGGACTCTGTTGTGCGATTCGTGCTGCCGTATTCCCGCATACCCGCCCACAAGCCCACAACGCCCTCACGCCCACACGTCATACGCTGACGACGTTTTGCAGCTGTTGGAGCAGGAAACTAAAGGAGCCGCGGTCGCGGTTGCGGCCGCGGGAAAAACGCCGAAATTGCCGAAATCGCGGAGAAAACAGAGGACGCGGTAAACACCACAGCGTAGCGGTCACAAGCGGCGGAAACAATACAGGAGCTACTTTTCGTAAGGGAAAACGTTATATAAGGGAAAAACGGCCCCCCAGGAGGACAGAGAATACAGTGAACACCGTTATCCCACGAGAAAGGAGAATCAGCATATCCTATAGGAGGAGAATTGACGGAGCAGAAAGGGCACGGAATTGGGCTCGGGTATACGGTGGTGCACAACAGAGGTAAGTAAGGAGGCACAGGGGGACACACTTGCCCCTTATCTTAACTAAATAAGGATTGGCACTGTTACAGTAAATTGGTAAAGGTGGGGGAAGATAAAACTGGACTGAGACGTGGAATTACTCCTTAAAGGATAGGCCATGGCCCCCAGGAAGACCAAAAGCACACTGGAACAAAAACAGAGGCATAGGGACCACTCAGTAGGGCAGAGGGGGTCTAGCGAAAGTATGGAGAGCTCAGGACTAAAAGCAAGGAAATTAATAAAGAAAAAGGCAAAAGGAACGAAGGTCGTAGCGCCTGGTGGAAGAGGCGGGGGCCAAGCCTCAAAATCATTAAAAGACTTCGTGGGGAAACATTTTAAAAAGGTGTTTTCACCAGCGAGGCCACAGGACGTGGAGGATGTAGAGCCCCGAACAGCAGAATGAGAATAGCATATCAGACTTGGAGGTGCAGACGCTAGAGTCTGCAATTGTGGCAAATCATTCTCTTCAGTCCTTGCCATGTCATAACGTCTTAATACTCTCCCCACGGCTGTCTTCATCTCCACGGGGGCTGTTTTCACAGTACCCGGAACTAACAAGCCTGGATCAACAGGAACTTAACAGCGAGGTCGCAAGGGCCAATGGGGGGATGATAGGAGGACCGTAACAAGGCCGATAGAAACTGTAAGCCAAGCTCAGCATGATATTCAGAGTGGGGAGCTAAAAGAAGATGAAGAGCGGAACTATATATCGGAGCTGAACTTAGATATTTCTGCCACACCATCTTCCTCAATGTTGGAAATAATGATAATGCTACAAAGAACTCTCCAAGGACTTTTAGAAGCAACGTTAATAAATACTGATATTTTAAAATCACAAAAAATGCATTTACACAGAATTGAGGGGGAGTTGCAGGGAATTAGGGGTCAAATGCCCACCTTAGTAAGACCAGTACTAGATACTAAACCCACAAATTTGGCAGAGGGCGGGGTAGAGACCGTGGAACCAGCGAAGGTAAACCATGAAGTTTATATTTCAAGATGCCCAATGATAGTAAAAAGAAGGAGTGAATATATAAGATTTGGTCTGCCCAATTATGGGGGCCGAATAGGTAGGAAGGTCAATAGAAAGGTGAAAGATAAGTTAAGGAAAAGGAGGTCTGAGGAGACAAGCGTAGAAGTAGCCACTCAAGCACAGACTCCAACAAAACCCCCAAAAGATATAAGGAGGCGGAAGGGGTTACAAAAAGATTTAAAAAGAATACAAAAAGGGTGCAACCAAATAGAATATCAACCTTACAGCAGAATCAAGGAAGGAGTATAGCACCTATAGTGGCCAAAAACGCTAATAGCACTCCCCAATATGGGCGTGGCCAGAACCCCGTAGTAAGCTCCCGACTGAAATAAGAAAAAACAATTCCCAGCCACACATGCCACCTATATTGGCGAGAAAGGAGGGAGTAGGAAGCAAGTGGATTTACTTTGAGCAGATACAAAAAGAAAAAGGAGGGAAGAAAATGAGGAAGAGCTCACACCTAAACAGGTCACTACTTCTACGATCATTTGCCCAGTGCCAAAGCTTGAAAGGCATTGGTACTAATGACCTGCGACAAGTGGGCTTTAAATTTATTCATGCAGGGAAAGAGATTACGAAGGTATTAGTTTACTCAGACCTGGTAAAGATTGCGATAGGGAAGGCGGAGAAGGAGGTACTAAGGGAAGGGATACGGATAGTACCTGAAGAAGAAGTAACAGGTTTTGAGTTATCAGGAAAAGACTTCCTAAGATGCCACGCAGGCTTAGGGAAAAGACAGGTGAGGCTAATAGAGAATGAAGTAGGGGACGAGAAGGGAAATCTCAATATTGTAACCAACATCAATGAAGATGAGAATTGGTGGGAGAATTGGTGTCAAAGAAGTAGTCCAGCAGGTCCCTCCCGGAGGTACAGTGAGGAGTTTGGTGAAGTAGGTTACCTAGATGATGTTGAATAGGGAAAAGGGTCGCCGCATAGCATAAAAGTGATCTCGTGGAATATAAATGGTCTTGGAGATTTAATAAAACAAGAAAATATAAAGGAGCTAGCAAAAAATAACGAGATCATATGTCTACAAGAAACATGGCTATGCGGCACGACCCCAATATTCGACGGGTTTCACCAACTCCACCGCCCAGCAAAGAAAAAAAGGTTTGGGCGACCTGCAGGGGAATCATGACACTTTTATCCACAAGAATTGTGAAGAAGGCGACCCAATTGTCCGTAAAATGTAAATGGGTGCTAGCATGCAGGGTATCCTTATTAGCTGGGGACAAAAAGTTGGATAAACTGACGCTGGTAAATGTGTATATGCAATGGGAGAGTACCGAGGAATATGGTGTTGAATTGGGTTATTTTAAAGATGATTTAGATAATATTTGTGAAAAATACAGCACAGAGTTAATCTTAATGATGGGGGATTTTAATCACAAACTAAATCCAATTAAACTTGATTGTTGGTATACAGACATGCTGGAGGCTTATGATATAAAATTAGCAACTTTTCCAGATTGTGTTCTAATAACTCAAGACATAAATTTGGGAAACTACCTAGGGACAAAAAGCTTATTTTGCTTAAACGGTAGGTCAGCTCTAGATTGCCCGGCAAAGAAAACGTTTAAAATAGGCTCACAAAACTGCCCAATAGATTATGCTTTTATGCCAGCCTGGAACTTTGCCTTAGCTAAGGAGTTCAGGATTAGCCACAGAGATGGGAGTGACCATAATCTTCTGGAGCTAGTGCTTTCAGACGTCCACCTGAACCCCTGCGGAAACGTACTTGAACAACAGGTGGATTATCCGAGGCGTGTGACAACAAGACTAACGGGGAAATATATGGCAAGGCTTGCAACGTTGCAACAAAAGATTGATCTGGGAGGCATAAGTGGGCAGAATCTGGACTGGTATGTGAGTAAGATAGAACAAGTGGTCCAAAGTCTTCGTGTTAATTTGAAAAAGGATGGGAAGTTTGCAAAGAGACAATATAAAGACCCGATTAGGCAAGTTAAATGGTTTACCAGGGATTGCTTAGAAAAGAAGAGGGAAATAAGGAGAGAAGCACGTCGACTTAGAGTCAAATATGAACAGGATAGGGCCAACAAGCTCGTTAAACTGAAGAAGGAATATAAAGCGTTAATTAGTAGAACGAAAAGGAATTACAAAGAAAGCTGCTGGGGTAAATTGTTGGAAACAATAGAAACAAAGAATATGCGCCAGTTCTGGAAGCTGATTCAATCGGCGGCAGAATTCCCGGTGGGCGCAATGAATTGTGTAGTGGAAGAGGCGTCTTGGGAGGAATATCTGCTGGAATTATATAGCTCGGCAAGGGGGAAAGAAGAGGGTGAGCAGCAGAACTGGAGTGGGTTAGTAGAAGAATTGAAACCTGACTTCTCTGTACAGAATGTGGAAAAAATAATAAAAAACCTGAAGTTAACTAGAGCAGCTGGACCTGACAATCTCCCAGCAATAATAATAAAGTCACATTTGAATTGGTGGGCAGAATTCTTTTCACAAATGTTTCTTGTTATCCTGGAGACTGGAATAATCCCTAAAAATTGGAAGGGCGCTATAATAAGGCCGGTGCATAAGAAAGGGGATATCCATATGCCGAAAAATTATAGATTAATTAATTTGCTGGATATCGGGGAGAAGATCTTTTCTAAAATTATACTAGGAAGGCTAAAGGACTGGGTGGAGCGGGATTCAATCGTCCCAGTGGAACAGGGTGGATTTAAGGAAGGACATTCCACCATTGATCACTGCTTCGCCCTATGGGCGTTGGCCCGGAAGACGATAGAGCAAAAGGGTAAGCTGTATGGTTGCTTTGTCGACTTCAGGGCAGCTTTTGATTCAGTGGACCGTAAATCTCTATGGGAATCCTTGACAAAATACGGTATACCGGAGGGTATACTTGCCATCTTAAAAGAACTACATAGCGGAAATTGGGCTCAGATCATTAGAGATATAAATGGGTCCCTGACACAGAAAATAGCGATTGAGAATGGACTTAGACAGGGGTGCGTCTTGGCCCCTTTGCTCTTTGCCATATTTTTAGCAGATCTACCGGCTACGTTAGAAGTGGAAAGAAGTGCAAGCCCCAGAATGAGTGGAAATAAAGTTTCTTGCCTTCTGTACGCAGACGATCTGGTGATTCTTGATCAAACGGAGATAGGGCTTCAAAGGAAATTAAATGTTTTTAAGGAATATTGTGAGGCCAAGTTTTTAGTTGTAAATATGGAAAAAACAAAGATTTTATGTTTTGGGAAAAGAGATATGAATTTTAACTGGTTTTTAGGTCAAGACAGATTGGAGATTGTAAAAGAGTATAGATACTTAGGAGTTTGGTTTGATTGTGCCCTAAAATGGCATATGCATATAGATGCACAAAAAGCAAAAGCTCTTACATCAATCTGTGGGCTAAAAAATTTAATAGAGAATATGGAGATATGTCCCACAGACCCTTGCTAAAAGCATATGAAGCAATGATACCCCGCAAGTTTTATATGGAGCAGAAGTTCTATACCTAAGTGGTAAATGCGGGTGGGATCTTGAAGAAGGGAAGATTTTAAAAATGCTATTGTCTTTGCCAAGCTCCACAATGGTCCAGGCTATTAGAATGGAGTTAGGTACAATAGCATGGAGCATACAGATCCAAATGTCCCTTATAAGATTTTGGAAACGTCAGGATCCGGGTGGTGTGCAGAAGGTCTCACAATGGTGCAGAGAGGAGTTCTGATTGAGTAGCCTAAAATGGGCAAAGGAATCTAGGAAAAAAATCCTCTCTGCAGGGGAAAGGTTAAATGTGAGACCCTCGCAATCTACATTGGATGTAGAATTCACCAAAAGTTCTCTTAGGATTCAGGGTAAAGAAGCCTCAAGGAATATAGATCTGGAATATCTGAAAACAAAAAAATCGGTACAGTGCCTAAGAAATTCCTGGATGAATGAAACTTGGTACCCGTATTTGGACACTTTGCCCAATTATGGGCTAAGATGTGAGATCTTAAGAGTAAGAATTGGCATAAATCCCTGGCTAATGGAGGAAAAGATAAAAGTAGAAATGATACAGCCAGATGGTAAATGTAAAAGTGTGCTAGGATCAAAAAGTGATATCTGGCATATTTTGGTTGACTGTTTTTCTTTTATCTCATTTCGGAAACTGTATTTACGTTCAATATTTGCCAAATATGAAATAAGATCACGAGCCAAAGCAATAGCTTTATTTACGGAGTTGCCAAATCTCGATATTGCTATTGCTCTGGGAAATTATATGAAAGCGGTAAAAGGGTCCGTAAGAGAGAAAATGAAGAGGAGTCAATGATTTTAGTTGGCTTTTATAAGTTTTAGATGCTCTTCCCGTTATATAAAAAATTTTAAACTAGAAAGAATTCATTTGGGACTGTAGACTCTTGTCATTGGGAGTAGAAGAAGTGTGCTGAATTTTTATTGTATGTTTTATCGTATGTTTTATTGGTAATGAAATTGGAGAAATTATGCATTATTAATATATTGTAATTTATTGTGTTTAAAAGACTATGGTCTAAATAAACAGAGTTTAAAAAAAAAAAAAAAAGTGGAATTCAGAGCTTATCATGTTTTGGCCAATGCACCTGGCCCAATGTGATTTCAATGCACAATTGTGCACTTTAGTTTCTAAAAAGTATCTTAGAGTAAGATCCAAAAATTACCTTGCATGGTGGTCTTTAAAGTCCTCATAAGGTCTTACTATCGTTACTTAATCCACATTGTGTTTTGCAAATTGCTTAACAATGACACCCCCTTGTTATTTGTTACTAAATGCTCTTGGTGAGAAGTGTCAATGATATTTCTTTTAATGCATATCAGCCATGTTTACATTTGATGGTATAGTTGCTGGAAAATACAACCTACTTGCTGAGAAGTCCGAGTTCTATTAAGGAGGGGATTTGCCGTTCTAGTGTACATTTAAATATGCCAGTCTCTTAACTGTTTCACAACATGAAGCTTGATTTTTATCTGCACCTGTAGTAATGCTGAACAGTTCCTCTGCAAGTAAATATTTTTCCTTTCCAGTACACATGGTAGGCTTCCATGCTTTCTGCATTCACCACTCAGAAAATGCGTGCTCGTTCAAGCAATGTTAGCCACAGAGAGGGTGCCTCTTTGAGGATTCTAAGCAAAGAATCTACTGCATGTGAAAGAGTGGAGAATGTCCATAATTCAGGAAGTGAAGAATTCAGTAATATATAAATGGCAGGTACATGCAAGCAGAATCAAAGAGAGATGCTATCACTGAGCAGGATCCAGGATACAAATGGTGAAATCACCTCTCAGAGCTTGAGAGGCAGCTCTGCTGCCAGCCCATCTATGGCTCCTCTAACTGGTGATGGGACTACTGTTCTCAGCCAGGCCAGAGGCCTCAAATGGACCCATCCCAGGCTCACACAATTACATATCCTTTACCATGCCTAACTGTCATGCTGGTCAATGTCTAACGAAGGTCTTCTTTTGTACACCACCTTTTGCACAATCTGCCTGTAGCTACAAGCATTGTGCGCCAATTCCGGAGCCTGCTTTGCAGTTTTAACTGGTGCTTTTGATCAAATGTAATTGAACTAGCCATCTTTTGTCACAACCTTATAGTGAAATTCATTGTGGGACATCTACATTCTATTTGTTTTTTACCACTGTTGCAGCCCTAACATGTTTAACACCCACTGTTTACCACTAATTTACCAAAATATTTAATGGATATGCTCCATGCTCTCTATAAATGTATTTTAAATTATTGGTTAGTTAAATTAAAATTTCATTTATGTAGTTAGCCAGAATTAAAAAACTCCACACTTTCCCAAGTAGATGAAGTTTTCTAACATTAGGGGGTGTGGCTTGGCCAAGCAGCAAGATGGCCACTTGCTAAGCAGGCTCTGCCGGCTGGGCTCTAAATCCTGCATAATCCTACCACATGCGGGGCGATCGTGCTCTCGGACAATAAGAGCTGCACTCCGCATACTTCAGGGGTCAGAACCGACCTTTTCCTGGAGCGAGGCGCTGCTCAGAGCGGTGACTGCGGCCCGTGATGCTCTGGTGGGACCGCGGGCGAGGCCGGCCCGTGGCCGATACTCCCGCCTGGGCGACCGTCACCCTAGAGCTCATCATATCGACTGCATTGCATTGCTGCTGATGCCGCCAATACACTTGGACAGGCGTGAGCCCCTGGTGACCTGGAGGAGTGCATGGGAGGCCAGAGATGCTAAGCGGAGGATGGCGGCTGGGGGTGCTGAGCTATGCCGCAATCAAGAACTGACGCGGCCTGCCCGGAGCACACCACTGCAGCCTAAAGGAGGTGCGACCCAACTGGGCCTCAGCAGCGGCTGTCGGCGGGGGGCGTGATCTGAGCCACGCACCCCCCTGCAACGCGACACCAACAGGAACGATCACGCCGACGGAGTGGTCTGCTGTGGGGCCTGGCGCCTTGTGTGAGGCCATGACCGCAGCCTTCCGAAGCTGAGGTGAGGGCTGCAGAAGGAGACGCACAGTCCAACGGACTGACCCTGCTGATCGCCGTGCGACCTACCTTGGCAACTGTGAGTAACCGTTGAGCCCCTGGGGCTGTGCTACCTTGGGCGTGAGCGGGTGGGCCCTTCAGGACATCGGGGCTCTGGACTGAGGCCTTCCCCTGGGACTGTGGGCGCCGCAAACTGCATGCTGGGTTGCAGGCCCCGTGGGCCCAGAGGCGCTGTAGGCGGAGGTGGAGACTGGTGCTGGCTCTGGGCAGAGACGACGCAAGGCTCTGGGACCCTAAGCACTCGAGCGTTTCGCTGAGGCTGGGGCCTGTGTGCTATCGTGACCCCCACTGTCTGGATGCCAGACGTCGGACCCCGATCCCCCTGAGGCCCTGTTGCCTGTGCGGACCGCTCACTAAGCAGAAATAAGTCTCGGCCCATACTTTTCTTTGCAGACGGCGGCATTCCAAAGCGGTGATAGATGCCTGACCCCCTAGAGTGAGTGAGAATATTTGCTTATAACATGGGGAAAGAACGACCCCAAACAATCCAAACACACATTTGAAAACAAGCGTCACACCCGCACTATGGACCCTAGCTCTGAGCCCAAGCCTCAGCATGGAGGGACCCCACAAGAAGAAGACCTGCGCACAATTATGCTGGAAGTACGCACAAATCTAAAATCTATTGACACTAAGCTAGACACACTCACCTCCAAGCTCGACACAGTGAAGCGCCAAGTAGACTCGCACAAAACTAGACTAGATGCCTTGGAGAACCGCGCGACGGAGGCACACGAGTTCCAAGTCGAATCTAAAGAACATCTCCCTAATATGGAAAAGGTCCTGTCAGTGATTCAAGCAAAGAATGATGACTTGGAAGCGTGCTCTCGGCGCAACAATCTTCGCATCGCTGGGATACCGGAAACTACTGCTATTCCCAAAATGGAGCCGTATATTGAATCTCTATTGCGCAAACTGTTTCCAACTGCACTATCTGCTGTGTTTGTTGTAGAACGTGCGCACAGGTCCTTGGGTCCAAGACCACCAGTCGAAGGCACACCTAGGTCCATAATAGCGCAGCTTTTAAACTACTGCGATAGAGACACTGTCTTAAAAGCAGCTAGAGACCATGGCCCCATCAACCACCAAGGCAACAACATATCCAACTTCCCTGATTTTACCCCTCTGGTCCAGGCCGCACTGAAGGAATTTCTTCCCACAAAGCACCTCCTGCAACGCGCTGAAATTCCATATGCAATGCTCTATCCAGCTAAGCTAAAAATCTCATACGACGGCCAGGCTCACTTCTTCACCAACGCCAAATCTGCTCTCAAATATGCCAAGCATATCTGATCCGGTACAACGCGAACCCGACCTTCACAACACGCTAAAAAAAATGGCAGGACTCAGTGATAATGACTGATAGCGAGCTGCCGCCGTACTGCTGCGGAACGCGTCACCTCGCCTGCGCTGCTCCAGCTGCTATCTGTTTGTATCTACCCTCGGAACTGTCCCTCACCACGCTAGTACCTATGACTCACCCACTTATCCTGCAAATGATCCCTGAGCTGATTGAACAGCCCGGCCACCCTGCTACCCGTGCAGGGCAGTTCGCCGGCGACTCATGTCCCCACAGGGAGAACTCCCATGGTTAAAACTGTTTGTTTCTTTTATGGGTTTGTTTGAGAGGGGGTGGGTAGGGCAATCACAACCTATTTGGGGGGTTGGTGTGGGAGGCGGGATGGTTAAGGGGTTCTTCAAGTTAAGAAGAAGATTGGAGCTTACTGTTCACGCATCAGGTCCATTCGCTTCAACATGCACACAGAAAGACAAATCACACATTATCACGAAATACCTTAGCTCACATACGGGCAATCCACACTCGCCAGCAGCTACATGCCCATTGGGACTGTTGTGGCACGCATGCCTCACTCCTGAACACACTCAATGATGGCAGTCACCTGTGTAACATGGAACATACTCAGCCTAAATGACCATAGGAAAGCTAGGCTGGTCCATGCCTATTTGATCAGGCATAAGATCGACATATGTTTCCTGCAGGAAACTCATCTCCAGTGTGCCACTGACCCCAAACTCCACAACAAACACTGGGGGGAGGTGCATTCGGCAGTGTATTCCAACTACGCGAGAGGGACGGCAATCCTGCTAAGGCGCAATATTGGCTGGACTACAATTAGCTCAGGTATTGACCCTGAAGGACGCTACGTCCTACTGAGGGGCACTTTACTACACCTGTGACTTTAGCTGCTGTGTATGGCCCCAACACTGATGACCCAGCCCTGTTTGAAACTATTTGGTCTAAGATCACACTGTTGGGGGAGGAGATGATCATATGGGGGGGACTTTAATGCTGTAATGCAGGACTCCCTAGATCGGGTAGGAAGCACCCGACTGCTACACCCCAAAGCAAATCACATGCTTACTTCAATAGTTTGGGAGCATGATCTAATCGATGTATGGCGTTCCTGGCACCCTGACACCCGGGAGGGTACCTGCATCTCCGCCTGTCACAACGCATGGTCCAGACTCGACTACTGGTTGCTATCCAGAGACATAGCTTCTTGTACCACTGACATCAAGCATATGCCACGTACCCTGTCTGACCACGCCCCTGTTGTGTTTACCTGGACTATACCAATGTCAATGCTGCGCGCTTTGAGCTGGCGCCTACCGCCACACGCACTAACTGACGCGGCCTTTAGAGAGGAGGTGCGTGAGGAACTCCTGCAGTACTTTGCCACAAACGAAAAATCGGTAGATTCCCCCTCCACGCTGTGGGAAGCCTTTAAGGCCGTCATAAGAGGTACCTGCATAGCTAAGCAATCCAGGGTTTTAAAGTCTATCAGGTTCACCTTAGGGAAGTTGGAGGCAGCGATACATGAGGAGGAGCTATTATATTTCCACACAGGCCTTCCTGCACGCTTAGCCGTCATCCGCGAAAAGCTCTCCGAATACGAAACGGAAGCAATTTGTGAAACATATTTCCTGGGCAAAAACGCCCAAGTTCGTAGATACGGGGAAGGGGACCACCCAGGTAGAGCCTTGGCGAACTCGCTTAAGCCACAATGCGCTTCCTCATATATCACTGAATTGCTGGACGAAGATTCCAACCCGATTCGCGGGCAGTCTGCTACACTAGAGAGAATAAAAGATTTTTATACATCCCTCTACCCTGCCACACAGACTGGAACACACCCAGAGCTACAGACCTACTTAGACTCTATCGAGCTGATCTGGCTGAGTGATGCCCACCGCGAATACCTTGATGCGCCCTTTTCAGCAGAAGACGTAACTCGGCTGATCAGAAGTTTGCCCGGAGACAAAGCCCCCGCACTAGACGGGCTGACACCCTCCTTTTATAAACCATACGCCGAAGAGCTGGCCCCCCTACTTACTGGCAGTCTATCAGGAATCGCTTGAAAAGGGATGCCTCCCTCCAACGATGCGCGAGGCTGTGATAATTACAATTCTGAAGCCGGACAAACCAGCTAACAAATGTGACGCTTACTGCCCACTCTCCCTTATTAACATCAACGCCAAGATACTCGCAAAGCTGCTTGCCAGCAGACTGCAGCCACTTCTTCCGATTGCGGCCAGACCGGACCAATCTGGGTTTATACCGGGGTACTCTACCTAACACAATCTGCGCACTTTCTTTTCAATTGTCTATCAACTTGACCCGAACCTGCCAGCCTTGGCCGCTTTTTTAGACGCTACCAAAGCATTTGATTCCCTAGAATGGCCGTTTCTCTTCACTAAACTGCCTAGAATTGGCATGAGCACCAACTTCTTAAAGCTCATTCAACTGCTCTATTCCCGCCCTGCCGCCAGGCTCAGAGTCAAAGACCTATTATCTGACCCATTCCCCATATCACGTGGTACCAGACAGGGATGTCCCCTTTTTCCCCTGCTACTCACAATAGCAATGGAGCCCCTAGCGGCCAGGCTGTGACAGCATCACACTGCTAGGGGACTGGGGTTCTCGGACAGAGGTCTGATAATATCAATGTATGCAGACGACATTACACTATACATACGCAAACCCTAGACTAACCTCAATCCTGCACTGCGCGAGATCCTATTGTTTGGAGGCATGTCGGGCATACAGGTAAACTGGGCCAAATCGACGCTCCTCGCCCTAACACCGGCCCCTATCGTGCTTGACTTGGACTTCCCACTAGCCTGGGTTGACGGTGCGGTCAAATACCTGGGGATCTGGCTCAGTAGGGATATACAGTAGATCTGGCGCATGAACTATGGTCGGTTGAGCACTTGGCTTGAGAGTAAAATAGCCATCTGGCCCAAACTGCCTTTATCCTTAGCTGGCAGAATTGCAAAAATGGTAATACTGCCTAAGCTTCTGTACCTGTTCGTAAATATCCCCCTCCCTCTCACACAGGCTTTTTTCCGACGACTGCGCTCTCTCCTAATAACTCACGTCTGGGCGGGTAAACAACCGCGCATCTCCTGGGAAGTACTGACGCTGCTGCTCGAGCAGGGAGGACTTGGGGCACCAGACCTCGAGCTCTATGCACTAAGTGCGCAGGCACAATATCTACATTTTTGGTCGCACCGCACTCCATTCCAACCCCATGTCGCGGTGAAGAGGGATGTCACTTCCCCAGCCCCACTGCCGGTGGCACTTTACTATGCATAAAAAAGAACGAACAGGGAAATCAATACGGTGGAGACATTAAGATGCGCATGGGAGGATCTTAGACGACGCACAAAGATGCCACTGTTATATGCTCCATTGACACCACTAGCACACCATCCTAGCTTCTCTTCTATGCAAGCCTCTAGCTCTATCCAACGTGCACGTCAGATGGGGCTAGTCACTTTGGACGACCTTTACCCAGATAACAAATTCCTGGATAGGCCACACAGCCCCGAATGCGCCCAGACCCCCATCTTGGAACTCTTCCCATACTACCAGCTAAGAGCTAACTGCAGGCGACTTCACTCCACCTTCCCCTCAGCGCCAACGCCACTAGCTGCGCTAGAGAACATCTTAGCCAATACGTCACCCAAGAAACTCATTACCCGCATTTACAACACCACACAACGTACCTCGCCGATTACGACACCTACGGCACTGGAGCAGTGGAGTGGTGATCTCGTTCCACCTCCCACTGAGAAACAGTGGGCCTTTTGCTGCGCCCAGCTTGGATCTCTTTCACCCAACTATAAGCTGAGTCTCATTCATTTTAAATACTTGCACAGATTATATCGCACGCCTACACAACTACACAAAATGGGCTTGCGCCTGGAATACACATGTTGGAGATGTGCTACCACACAGGCATCCTTCCTCCACCTAGCATGGACCTGCCAGCCCATCTCACAATTTTGGTACAAAGTATTTGATACTATGTACGAGGTGACAGGCTTCCAACTAGACTGCACTCCACTAACAGCTTTACTGGGTCATGTGGCAGAGGTTCCTCCGGGCACTGGCCGCCTGTCGGCCATGAAGCTTCTCCTGGCCAAGCGGCGCATTGCGATACACTGGGGTTCAACTGGCGCGCCCAAAGTAAACACGTGGATACAAGATATTGCTTATTGCCAGGAGATGCTGACGGCGTACTGGGACGTAATGCCCCTGGCGTCCAGACCCAAATATATCTGGGCTCCGTTTGTGACATGGGCCAAGACACGCAGTAAGCGAACAATCCCTGCACCTTGCGAGTCCACTTCTGCACACTCTCAGACTGCCACGCCACCCATGCCCACTGCTTAGCCAAGCCCCACTGGTTTACTGTGAGACATGCACCATTTCCCTACTGCACCCCTGCGAGGACACTGGGATTGGGCTGAATGCACTATCTATGTTGAGTTGTGGGAGAGAGAGATCTTTTGTAAATGGACACGCCTACCTATAATATGCTGTTAATTACTTATGGTCATGTTGAATTGTTCAATGTTTTCTACTGCTCAATTTTTATATTCAAAGATGACGTGTACTGCTGCCTACAACTGTAAGTGAATATGCCTGCCTATTATCAATGTCGGACTCCGTGTTGCTGTGACACAATCTATATATGTTGAATGATGTTTCTAAAATGCAAAATGAATAAATAAAATTTTAAAAAAAGAAAGTTTTCTAACATTATGTGAGGTAAGGTTTATCCTTTCGGGCCTTCCAGATGTCATAATTTCTTGATGCAGAATGCCCCAGAGAGGTCATCCTCCACCAAAAAAATGTTGCTTCTGGAGGCTGGACATCCACCACCTGAGGTAAGATGTTTGAGAAGGAGGGCTCTCAGGGGATGCCAGCTTATTTTGCTTTTTAAAAAGAACATCATAAGCTTTCCATTTTACAAAGCTTGAACAGTTTAGAAAATACACAAAGCTATGAGTCAGCCTACTTTATAACTTTACACCCCTCTAATTTAAATCCCATCTGATTGATAGCATTTATAATTGGATTGTGGAAAGTTAATTGACACTGCTTTAGTATGTACCTTTGAAAAATCCATGTATTCCTTCCCTTAGAATCACAAGGTGTGCACCCTGAAAATCGAAACAAGAATATTGATAGCACAGAATATAGAGGACATAATTTCATATCCAAAATATCACCAAATAAGTATAGAGTTTCCATACCTTACGCCCCATATATGTACCTCCACAATATATATATCTTCAAGGTATGTAGATGTGGAGTTAGAAATAATAAATCTATACTGCCATATGTGCACTTACATTTTGATATTTTGTCCTCAATATTCCTGTGCCACGATATTCTGTTGATCGATAATTAGTAGTACAACCAGTATTTGGGATAGAATGCACCTATAGAGCACAGCTTTAATGTTTGGTCATAGCTGAGGGCCATGCCCTCCTAAAAATATACTTCTGCCTCCTGGCCTGGGTAGGATACGCTTCGTCCATTGAGCACTGGGTTGGTTAACAGCTATGGAGGAGTGCACTCTTGAATATCAAGTCCAAGAAAACTGATACACACTAACATCACGAACAAAATATCGAGAGCAAAAATATCAACAGCGACGTACACAGAGGGAAGTATAGATTTACTATACTTAACTCCACATCTATATATCTGTAAAATATATATACATGTTTCTTCAAAATCCATAGATGTGGAGTTTGGTATAAAAAACCTATACATACTTACCTTTGGATATGTTATCCCTCAATATTTTGTTCACATTAGTGTCTCACAATATCCTGGACGTGATATTTAGGAGCCACCCCGCCATGGCTCAGACCACAATCTCTAAGCTGAATAGTAGTTCATGAGAGAAGCGCCATGGTGAGGACCAACAAAAGCTAGTAATGTTGTTTTTGGGACTCTGGTGTTTGCTGGAAGGTAGTCAAAATACTCACAATTTGAAGAAGGTTCTGCAATTTGTGAAATTAATAGCGTCTAATCCTATTCAAGGTACAATTGAATTACCACCATTATGCAAAAATGGCACATAACCTAAAGTTTCTTCCCATCCATTAATATACATTGAATTCCATTGATTTGAGTAACAATAACTCCTGCTACTTCCAGAGCTGACAAACAGCATTAATATGATTGCACGCTCTTTATGAAACACATTATGTTCATTATGAATAAGGCAGTTCATTCCTTTTGGGAGCATCTGCTTTCTTTCTGATAGAAGGACAAATGCACACATCATAGATTGAAGGTCGCTGTCTATCTGTTCATGTTACATGCATGGGCTTCCTTAGATTTGCATTTGTTTCAAGGTCGGTATTCTACTTTATGCTTCATATTATAAACCCTTATGTGAATGATCACATTGACAGGAACAACAAATAGGTTCCAAATGCACATTACTCGGTTCATGGACGGTCACTAGGTTGATGTTCTACACTTTACAATGATTGGGCATAATAATAATAATAATAATAATAATAATACTGGAGCTTATATAGCGCAACAGCTACCTCAAGCAGAGGTGTCCCGGCACTGTAGCAGCAGGCAATGCACGCAGAAAGAACGCTACGGCACTAAAACCCAAACTAGTCAGCCCTAAAGTGCCAAGTCTTCAAGGCCTTTCTGAAGCAGGTCTCTGATTTAGCCTGGCGGAGGTTCCCAGGCAGGGCATTCCACATTATGGCCGTTCTAACTGCGAGCGTTCTACCACCCAGACGTGCTTTCGCAAAGCGGGGAGTACAAAGCAAATTTTGGGAATTCGACCTCAATGCTCGACTTTGCTTATAGCAGCAGAGTCTGTGTTTAAGATAGCCGGGGCATTTTCTATTGAGAGCCCGGTAGGCCAAAGTCATGGCCTTGAATTCGATTCTTTTGGCTACCGGGAGCCAATGGAGCTCATGTAAGTGCGGAGAGACATGGTGCCGAAACGGTATGCGTCTGACCAGTCTCGCAGCCGCATTCTGTATCATCTGGAGGCGGCAGATAGAGTATTTAGGAAGGCTGAGGTATAAGCCATTTGCGTAGTCTAGCCTCGATGTCACTGTGGCATGGACTACGGATTTGCGGCAATCTTCCGGTAGGAAATGTAAAAATTTCCGGAGATTTCTTAATTTACTAAAGCAGATAGCAGTGACCTGCTGAATTTGGGCCGAGAAGGAGAGATCAGCCTCCCATCTCACGCCTAGATTTCTGATATTAGTGGCGGGGGAAGGCGATGGACCCATTTCAGATGGCCACCACAGATCTGAATCTGGCACTGGGCCCTTGCCGAAGAACAGTACCTCTGTCTTCCCCGCATTGAGTTTTAATTTGTTTGTATTCATCCATAATGCTATGTCTCGCAGACACCCTTTAAAGTTCTTGAAAGCATCTACCGTCTGCTCTTGAAAGGGGAAAACCAACTGAGTATCGTCAGCGTAGGAAATCGCTTTCACTCCCCAGTTGGCAATCAAAGAGAAAAGCGGAGCTAGGTAGAGATTAAAGAGTAGAGGGCTCAGTGCTGAGCCTTGAGGGACACTGCACCAAAGATGTTTGGGTTTTGATTCAAATGGTTGTAAGGCTACTCTCTGGGTGCGGCCGCTTAAATATGATTTCAGCCAGGTCAGCACCTTCCCCCCATAATTGCCTGAATTTGCAACATGGGAAGAAACATGTGAGTCCAGAAATACTTGGGCAGTATAAGGGGATCATGCCCTGATTTTGCAACATGCAGAAAGGCCTGGGCAGTCTGCACCAATCAAGTAGACGTGAGAAATCAGGGAGAACTGGACAAATCAGGATGGGCTTCGTTAGTTAAGGGAAACCGGGGCTGCAGATGTAACTGGGAAGAAAACTGAGATTACAGAGATACCTAAGTTGTCTACCAGTTAGAAAGATGTATCTGAGTTCAGGGACACCAAATCTATGTGTGCGAATCTGGGAACCTTGTGTGCGGTCAGGGCCACCACAGACATTTGTGCCAGTCAGGGAGACGTGTATGTTCAGGAAAACCTAAGCTGTCTCTGCCATTTGAGGAGACTTGTATGAGTTCATAGAGACTTAAGCTGTATAGTGCAGACTATTGTAAGGAAGACGTGTATACGTTCATGTAAGACTTGAGCCATCTGTGCCAATTGCGGAGACTTTTGTGAGGTCAGTGACAACTAATATTCCAAATGGGAGACTATTGGAGTTCAGGAAGACCTAAGCTGTCCATGCCAAAAAGAGATTTACAAGCTAGGCCATGGAGATCTTAGCTGTTTGTATCCAACAGGGTGACATGAGAGTTGAGGGTTTCAGAAGCTGTTTGTGCCAAATGTCAATCAATGCATGTGAGCTCAGGGAAACCTGAGCTCCTGGTGGCATTTTGGATACTCATGTGAGTTCATAAACCTCAATAGTCTGCTTTCTGAACCCCAGAGGGAAGTGAGAAAACTGTGCAATACATTACCTTTCCCCCGTATCAGAAGAAACACACTGGTGTCCCTGCTCTCCAACCCACATCTTAGCGGATCAAAAGAGCGGAGGGCGAGAAAGTGACAAGAGAGAGATAATCAAGTATCAATAAATAGCAGTAGCAATTTGTCCAGTAAGAACATTTCTATCAACACTGCCTCAATTTACACAGTCATCAGGCCTGCAAACACTGTGAGATGAACAGATACTACACACTCCTGATACATGGCAGGCACCCAGTGAAAAGAAAATCACCCCAGTCATCTTACGACCCCCTTCCAGCCTCAGCAAAAAGGCCCTTGACAATTCCACCTGCAAGAAAAGTACTCTTCTCCTTTGATGATCTACTTTCAAATGCACCAGATAGCCCACTGAGGACTGACATCTTTTCACCACCTACTCTTGTTTGATAATCAGCAACTCACATACCCTGACCACAAGAGGTGACGTTCAAATCTGGAAAGTGCAGTATTCACTACACACACCATCACTGACTTTTAGGTCTTGCCTGCTATCAGCATATGTGCTGTCCCCTGGAAGGGGTATTATTTACTATAATAGGCTTGGAGCCCACCACATTGTCACTCTTATTTGCTGCCTCTAAATTAGTCAGTGCATGCCAGGAATAACTTTATTTTCTTTGTGGTGAGCATCGACCAAGTGCAGATTGATTCATCTTAATTGGCATCCAGACTCTGTTCCGGCTAGGATTCAGGTGCTATTTCTTTCCCTGCTGCACTTTTTATATACAGTTTTTTTTAAATTGTTTATATTGTTTATCACTGTACATGTACGCATTTCAGTACACTTCCTCTGTTTCCAGTTCTCATGCTGCCTTCTTGAAAAGTGCTACTTTAAGAAAAACACCGACTCCAAAGGATATCTTTTAAGGTGAGTTTACTTCTTAGATACAACAACAGCTTGCAGGGCAGCCAGAGGAAAAGCAACTGCCCACAATTTAAAACCAAACATTCCACATTCCTACAGCAGTGAAGACATGAGAAGTCCACGTTCCTTCCTACATTCCACCTTCCATCTATAAGCCACCTAGCTAAATGCAGCACATCTTCCTCTGATACACAAGAAAACAAAATTAACAATTGAACTTTAGCTATATATTTGACATCACTCGAACACAGATGCCATATCATGATACATGGTTACGTAACCACACTGATGATTTCCTCTCCCCCTGATTTCTTGTTTGTGGATGGCTGCTATCATTGGCAACCCCACACATGGCTTCTTTTCAGTTGGTGACCCTCCATGAGTGACACCACCATGAGTGACACCACCAGTGTCCAGAACATCACTTCTCTTCCTGTTTGGTGGGCCTCTTTGTATTGGCAGCTTTTCCTCATTTCCACCATTGCCATCATCAAGCCTGAACATACACCCCTTCACACACACAGCCTCTTTTGGATCAGAAACCTTTAAATGTCCTTTGGCAATTATGCCTGGTAATTTGACTCTAACTCAATCTCCCTCCTCAATCTTCAACCACCTTTCCTTGCTGTCATTCATTATTTTCCTTGTGAAACCCTCATTTGTCTCCAACATGCTCCTTTTTCCTCTTCTGACACATCCAAACCATTCATCCATGGACAAACCAATTTAGTTGCAGCCACTCTGCCCTTAAGTAATGCAAAGGGAGACAAACATGTGACTGCACTAGGTGAAGTGTGTTATGCCCATATTAAGTCTTCCAACTCTCTGCTCCAATCCAACCCATTCACCAATGATAAATGTACATTGTCCTTAATCACCAGGCTGCACCTCTCCACAATACCATTACTTCTGGGATGGTACATGGAGGTGGTCACATGCATCACACCCACTTTCTCATAAACTTGCCAAATTCCTCTGACATAAATTATTTGCCATTATGCATCACTAACTCAGTTGGAGCACCTTCCCTTAAGAACAGAGCATGCAAAAATTTCAACACTTCCAATGTATTTATTGTCTTGACAAATTTTACCTAGGGCCATTGAGAACAGTAATCTATCAACCCAATTTCATACCTTTGGCTCTCCCTTAGCATGTCCATGGGTCCAATTAATGTCCATGACCAGTTTGACCAATGGCCTCTCTTGCACTGGTACAACCTCTACAGGGTTAGGCACTGTTACTTGTGACTTATCACTTAGGCCACACACAACACACTCTCTTATCCAATGTTCCAACTATCTGTCCATTCCTGGACACCAAAAGGTATCTCTGATTCTCCTTTTCATTGCCCTCATTCCTATGTGGCCCTCATGTGCTAGCTCCATAACCTTTGCTTGTATTCTCGGAGGCACCACCAACAAATCTGCACGTCTCATTATACCATCAGACATGCTTAACTCTTTGAAAATCTTCTTGTACACTTTAAGGGAGTCATCAACTCTCCCTTTAGGCCACCTCTTATCTAGGTATGACATTAACTCCTGTAGCATCACATCCAGTTTCAGTGCATCTTTCCACCCCTCTTCCTTTATGCACCCCATTTCATTTGTTGTTGTGCATGCTACAACACGGAAATCATTGTCTCTATCTTCTTCGATACTTGCCTCTACTTTCAAAGTCAAACATGACAAACAGTCAGCAATGACGTTTTTCACCCCAGGTATGTACTCCATTCTGAACAGGAACTCTTGCAACCTGTAGTGCCAATTAGCTATCCTAGGTGTTGCTCTGCAAGCTCCCCGGGTGGTAAATAAATTAACCAATGGTTTGTGATCCAGTCACAAAGTAAATTCCAAATCCCACATATATTTTTTAAGTGGTTCACTCTCCACCAACATGCCAATGCATTTCTCACTGTAACAGAATCCGTGCGTTCTGCACCTTGAAGAGCACATGATGCTTCATCCCTTCCATTTCTTGTTTGGATCAACACTGTCCCCAGACTGCACTGACTAGTCTCAGTTACTATGATGCACGGATCAATGGTGCTAAATGACTTAAGTGGTATAGAGTCCGCTATCTCTTCCTTGATCAAGTCAAATTCTTTGTCCACCTCCACCAGCCACTCAAACATTACATTTTTCTTCAATAACATCCTTATCAATTTAGTCCGTTCTGTTCACTTCAGTACAAAACGTGCATAAAACTCAAGCATTCCAAAGAAAGACCTCAATTGGTCCTTATTTTGTGGTGCTGAAAACTCTCTAATAGCTTTCACCAAACTCTCTTTTGGTTCCACCCCTCGGCCTGACAATTTATGTTCCAATTTAATCCACACTGGTTACAGCAAATTGGCATTTGCTTGCCTTCAAGGTGACCCATTTATCCTTCAGAAGCAACAACACTAATGTCAGAATCTTATCCTGCTGTTTCTCATCCTGGAAACATCTAACATTATCAATGCCTTTGGACATGGCCTCCACCACTCGCAGGAATACGGATGACAGTGAGTCCAAGCTGAAAGGCATATGCTTAAATCTAAAAGCTCCACTATGTGTAACGAAAGATGTTAGGTGGCAAGAATCCTTATGTAATGCAAATCTGATGGTAAGCAGAGGATATGTCTAGTGTGGTGAAAATCTTCGTCCCTTTAAGAAATATTGGGTAGAGGATGACTGTCTACCAATATTCTTGTATTAAGGTCTCTCAAGTCAATACACATCCTCAATGTATCGTTTAACTTCCTGGCAAGTACGACTGGTGAAAGCCATTCAGATCTCTCTATTGGCTCAATTATGCTTTGCTGACATAACTTACTGAGTTCCTCCTTTAGCTCTTCTCTCATGGCAATGGGGATATGTCTTGCCTTTTGCACAACAGGTTCAGCCCCTGCTTTCAAATTAATCTGGAGCATGAACCCTTTAATTTTGCCTAATCCCTTACTAAACACTTCAGAGAAGGCTTCTGTCCAGGCATTTTCCCCTACTGACATTACTCCCATTATTTCTCAATGCAAAATAACGTGTTCTAGGCTGTTGGGATCCAACACAACCCTCAGGTGTCTCTGATCTAACCAACCCAATAAACATGAGCCTTCCATGGCCATGTACACTGTGCCTTCAACCACACTCCCTTTGAAGTTTAATTTAGGATCATATTCAACAACCACCTCAATGCGTTTGCCTCCATACGCTAGAGGCAAAATCCACCTTCCCCAATTTTTTCCATTTTTCCACACCAATTAACATGAATAATTACCCACTATCTACAATCATGTTGCCGCTGACTCCATTCACATCCATAATTCAATATGGCTTCTTAATGATAGTTCCACTTACAAGTGAGATTTCCCCACCTTCATTTGAGGGAACGTTCACACTTTGTTGCTCCTCCCCCACAATGAATACCCCGCTCCCTTCATCCGAATCAGTTTGATTACCCATATCGGAATCACTCCCAACTGTAACATTTGTTCCATATACATTGTTGTCCATACTATTCCACTTGCTATCTCAATAGTTTTAGCTAACATTAGATTTTCTATAGTTAACAATTTTTCCTGCACCTTTTTACTATTGGACTTCTTCACTACCTGATCCCGTATTACCTCTTACTTGAACATCTTAAAGTCCAACGTGGCCGCTAAAACTCTTATATCACTTACAAAGTTCTCAACTGATTCATTAGGTAGTTGATGTCTGTAAAATGTATGTAGTTCCATTATAACATTTCTTTTCTTTTTGAAATGCAAATCTACCACTTTTATAGTTGACACACACTCATCTAATACATCTCCCTCTCCTGATACAGGTGATTCTGGTAGATGTTTCAAAACTTTCCTCCCTTCAGTGCCCAAAGTGTGACTCAATATTGCAATTTTTTTTCTGTGAGAAAGCATCACCTTCTCTGTCTTCCATATACGCCTCAAATCCTTCCTTCCATTGCTCTCACTCTACAGGAGGAAAATCAGGCAATGTCAAAAAGACTGAGGGAGGCATTAAAGATTGTTGCATACTAGACATACAAATAACAACATCTGTCACACTTAACTGTACTCAAACGTTACTTTTGCAAGGATGTGCTTATCGTCACGAACCACACAACTGCTCACCTTCTGATCTTGTTCATGAAAGGTGTGCAAATCACTGTGATTCACACTATTTGCGGTGTGCAAATCACCAGCAGACAGTGAATGGATGTTCGTAGCTGTTCTCTGTTACTATGTAAATAATCATTTATAACCAAAAACCTAAAAGGTGTGCAGATCACCATGAACCACACGTTCTGAGGTGTGTGAATCACCAAAAGAGCCCGAAGGCTTGCCGTTGTTCTGCTTTTGATGTAGGAAATTATTCACATCTGACATGGGACCACACTGCTCCACACAGCATCCAGTTGCAGCGTTCAAAAAAAAAAAAAAAAAAAAAAGGGAAGATAAATGCAAGCAAGGCAAATCCACAGTCAAGGCTGCAGACAAATTATTTGAGGTAGTGCTTTTAAAATACTCAGCTAGTTCAATCCATTCTATGCCCTAAAGTGTTTTTAGACAACACACTGAGTTGCGCTCAATGTCTAGAGTTCTATTAGCTGCTACGCTGGAGGGTGGGCCAGGGCAGCTAACGGAATTGCGCTTACATACTAAAGTTTAATCCTCCGGGGTGTGCCACAAATACCAAATAATCTATTGGTGCCACAGTGTGATGCTGTAGTGAGAATACTGCTGCGTACTGCTTATACTGCACACACTAAAGATGGCTATCCATTAATGTCTAACAAACAAAAAACGGTTCAATGCCAGAGGGTCCTAGGGAAATTTAAACACCTCACAGGATTCAATCCCCAATTCAATATCACAAAACAGTACAGAATCCTTGGGTCTATAACAAAAACAATCAAAAAGTGTGGTGAACCACTACTACATAGTTTAAGAATATATAAAGATATAGAGTACAGAACCAAATGACTAGGTGCCAAAGATCCATTTTGTGATGTTGAGACCAGTGTTCCTCACATTGGGATAGCTGTAGTGGTCTCTTCCACGAATGAGCGCTTTACTGACTGTTTTTCTACACTTGTAAGCATGAATTGTCCAATTTATAGGAAACGCGCATGCGCGGGAGAGGAGTGTCTCTACATGACACATGCGCGTTAGCGCTTGATAGATTGGCCTGTTACTTTTGAAATGCCAAAAGAATCGATGCGCTATTGATTGCATTGATTCGTATGGGTCTCATTGCGCGGCGATCTGGCCGTTCTGTGATGGTTTAATTACCATATTGGACTCTCCCTCACAGCGCGCATGCGCGAGAGATTAGTGACTTTTAGTTGACATATCTCCGGTTGCGCAGCCACCTGGAGCTAATTGACTATGAATCCGGGGTATAAAGGCGGGCCAGGTCAGACTCGACTTCACCTCCGGCTGCAGGCTCTGCAAGCACCGGTGTACCGACGGATAGGTGAGTGTTTCTGCTTGGCTGCCCCTCTCTCTCTCTCTTTTTCCTCGATCGGAGTGGGAATTGTGACACTATTTCCAGATTTAGTTTGTTTTTTGCCCAGTGGAGCCTTGTATATCAGCCTGTTGGCTCTTTGGGCATTCCTATTTTTATTTTGCACTCTGAGTCTCTAGGCTTAATATGACACTTTATAGTTTTCCCACCTATGAGGTTCAGATTTTTATTCAAGCTGAGTCCTCATGGTGTTTTTTACGTTGTAGCCTTTTAGGCTTTGGACATGATAGCTTTTGTTTAAATGGCATGTGCTCTCTGTGCCTTCTTTGTTGATATTTGCTCCCTAAACATGCCTATCAGGGTTATTGGTACTACTGTCATAACCCATGGTTTTTGATAGGACAAGATTTGTTAATGAGATGATACACCGGTTTTTTTCAGAGCGGTGCTCCTTTCCTGAGCTGTTGCCAGGTAGAGGTGTGGTAGCTTACCCAGCAGTGGCGGGTAAGGTTTTTCCTTTTCTTTATTACCCTTTACAGAACCATTTGTATTTTATATTTGATGCTTGTGATCATTGGTATGGATCAATTTTGTTCTGATTCTTCTTTTTCGATTATAGGTAATCCTTCCCTTTGGAATGTACAGATTAAGAAGATTCTCTGTTTTTATATCCTTTTTTGTTGTAGCACCTACACTGATTTAGCAGCAGCTATATAGGTCCTGATGAAAGCCCTGCCTACAATTAGGTGTATGGCTGAAACATGTTGACCATCACTATCTACTTTACCTTTGCGGTTTAAATTTACACCGCTGGTACACGGTTTTTAATCCTGGCAAAGGGCGTATCTAAATAAAGTATCTCTTTTTGCGCTCTTTAGCTGGTTTTAACTTCACTACCTTCACATTTATCCACTTTTTGTTGCGCTGCGCCCTCATCCACACAGCTGTCTCTTCATTTGTGGATTTATAATATTCTATTAGTTATTTAAAACATCCATGAGCTCCTCCCTCTCAGAGAGGGGGTTGTAGCCCTCAGAGGAACTATGTTTTTCCTCTGGGAGGAGAATCCCAAATGATGAAGCATGTCACCTATGGTGAGTGAGGGATTTCGTCCTGAAAAGGGAAGTGCCCAAAGATAGATCTGTGGCACCTAGTCATTTGGTTCTGTACTCTATATCTTTATATATTCTTAAACTATGTAGTAGTGGTTCACCACACTTTTTGATTGTTTTTGTTATAGACCCAAGTATTCTGGACTGTTTTGTGATATCCATTAACGTCACCAACAACTTACTTTAAGCGCATGATTGTGGCACTGCCATACACACCCAAGATGGTGCACGCAGCTACACTGACATCACTGAAACGTTCAAGTCAAGCATTTCACGTGAGGTATGCAGAGTGTGTGACGTGGGATTCGCCAAAACTACCAGATTCGTCTCACACTTCACGGAAGAAACTCCCAGGCGCACTGCCAAATGACTCTGGCGATGCCGATGTCACCGATCGCTTCCGGGTCACTTCATCAGTTGTTTCCTCTTCCACTCTGCTATGAATTCCTGATCTTCACAGCCAAATTGCTTCCCTGCCTGCTCTGGGCACCTGTGTTACATTTCACCACTCGTCGCCACTAAAAAGTGCTGCTTCAAGAAAAACGCAGACTATAAACAATATCTTATAAGGTAAGTTTGCTTCTTAGATATACAGCAACAGCCGGCAGGGCATCCAGAACCACAAGCCTACCAGCTAAACCCAACACTACTCCATTCATTCTGTTTACAAACCCTTTTTTAGACCATGTTTATGTATGCCAGCATCTTTTGGCTGACTAATACATCTAAAATAAGTTTATATTTTATGTGGGTTTTGATTCAGCCATTATAATGTATAAATGCCACACTAACCACACATTTACACATTCATGATTCTTGCACACCACACTACTCTACGCCACTCCTCACCACTCTGATCTATGCCACTCCCCTCTACGCCACTCCACTTTACTCTACTCTACGGCACTCAATTCCATGCCACTCTACTCTACACCACTCCATTCCACTCCACACCACTCTACGCCATTCTACTCTACACGGCTCCACTTGATGCCACTCTTCTCTATGCCTCTCCACTATGCCTTTCCACGCTACTCTATGCCCCTCCACCCTACTCTACGCCACTTCATGGCACTCTATGCCACTCTACTCTACTCCATGCCTTCCCACTCCATTCTATGTAATTCTATTCTATGCCACTCTGCGCTACACCATTCTACACCACTCCACTCTACATCACTCCACTCTACGCTGCTTCACTCTTTGCCACTGTAAACTCAATTTCAATCTATGTCACTCTACGCCACTCCATGCCACTCTATGCACACTACCTCACTCCACTCAACACCACTCTACTCTACACCACTCAATTCCACTCCAGGCCACACTACGGAGCTCCATGCTACTCCACGCCACTCCATGTCACTCTACTCTATGCAACTCCACTCTACTCTATGCCACTCTGCTGTACTCTACCCCAATACACTCTGCTCTACACCACTCCACTCTATTATACGGCACTCTACTCTCTGCCACTCCACTCTACTATATGCCATTCCATGCTAGTCTATGCCATTCTATTCTATGCCACTATTCGCCACTCTACTCCACTGTACTCTATACTACACCACTCTATAATACTCTACACCACTCCACTCTGTGCCATTCCACTCTATTCCACTCCACTCCACTCTACACTACTCTACTCTATGCCAGTCTACTCCATGCCACTCTACACCACTCCACTCTATGCCACACCACTGTAGGCCATGCCGTTCCGTGCTATGACATGCTATGCAGCTCTACTCTATGTCACTCTACTCCATGCCACTCCACTCTACTCTAACACCACTCTATTCTATGCCACTTCTCTCTACTCTACATCACTCCACACCACTCCAAGCCTCTCTATGCCACTCTTTGCCACTCTATGCCATTCTAATTTATGCCACTGTACTCTACTCCACTCCAGTCTACTCTTCAGTGCCTGGATACCCTATTGGGTGATAAGTCGCACTCTACAAATCAAGATAACACATAACAACATATGACACTCCACTGTACTCTATGCCACTCTACACCACTCTACTTTACACCACTCCACTCTACGCCACTCCATTCCACTCTACACCATTCTATGCCATTATACTCTACGCTGCTCTATACCACTCTACTCTATGCCACTCAACGCCACTCCATGCCACTCTACAACACTCTACTCTATGCCACAGTACTCTGCACCACTGTATTCCACTTTCCACCACTCTGTGCCACTCTATGCAATTATACCATATGCCACTCTACGCCACTCCATGCCACTGCATGCCACTTTACTCAACACTACTCCAATCTACTCTACACCACTCCCTTCTACTGTATGCTGCTGCACTCAACTATTTGCCATTACTCAGCACTCTATGCCGCACTACTCTATGCCACTCTACCCCACTCCAAGCCACTTTACTCTACAGCACTCTACGCCACTCCACCCTATGCCACTCCACTCAATGCCACTCCACTCTATGCCTTTACACTCACCACTGTACTCCACTGTACGCCACTTCACTCTACGCTACATCACTCCACTCAATGGCACTCTACACCAATCTACTCTATGCCACTCCACTCCACTCTATGCCATTACACTTTACTTTATGCTACACCACTCCATGTTACTCCCCCTCTATGCCACTCCACTCTATGCCACTCCACTCTACACCACTCCATTCTATGCCACTTCACTCAAAAGAACTCTACTCTATGCCACTTCCCTACATCACTCTACGCCACTCCATTCCACTCTATGCCACTCTACTCCATGCCATGCTATGGTACTCCATTTCACTCCACTCTACTCTATGCTGTTCCATTCCATTCCATGCTACGTGACACCACTCTTCTCTATGCCACTCCACTTTACTCTATCCCACTCCAGTCTGCTCTATACTACCTCACTCTACCCACTCTACTCTACTCCATGCCATTCTATGGGTCTCAATGGCATTCTATTCTATGCCACTCTACACCACCCTACTCTACTCTACTGTGCACTGTGTCATTCTACACCACCCTACTTAACTTCACTCTACACCAATCCACTCTATGCCACTCCACTCCACTCTGTCACTCCACTCTACACCACTCCACTTTATGCCACTCCACTCCACACCACTCTATGCCTCTCTGCTCTATGCCACTCCACACCACTCTATTTATCTCCACTCTGTGCCACTCCACTCAACGCCACACCATTCCACATCATGACACACTATGCCAATCTACTCTAGGCCACTCCACTCTGCTCAAACACCACTCTATTCTATGTCACTCCACTCTACAGCACACCACACCACTCCACGCCACTTTACACTACTCTACACTACTCCACTCTATGCCACTCTACTCTATTCCACTCCACTTTACTCTGTGCCACTCCACTCTACTCCATGCCACTCTACACCACTCTACTCGACACCACTCTACTCTATGTCACTCCACTATACTTTATGCCACTTCAGTCTCTGCCAAGTCATTCCACTTTATACCAATCTACTCTATTCTGTGCCATTATACTCTACACCACTCTATACCACTCTATTCCACTCTACTCTGAAGGAAGTGACCCGCTTGGGGCTACCCGGGTCACCTTGGACCACCTCTCAGCCTTCCATACCAAATGAAGAGTCGGAAAAACAGTGGAGAAAATACCAATAATTGTTTTATTCAGATACACTCAGAGTGGAGCTCCGTCTGCACAGTCTCAAAGAGTGCTCAACAGAAGCTTTTCTCAGAGACAGTAAAGGATTAGTTTCGATCATCATTCAAAATGGCTTCTAAACCGAAAATGGTGCAGCGAATGCTAACTTATATAGGGCACTGCGTAAGCATTCACAGGTCTACTCTAACAACTTTATGCCACTCCACGCCACTCAATACAAATCCATGCCACTCTACTGCACTCTACGCTATGCCATTCTACTCTATACCACTCCATTTAACTCTACACCGCTCTATGCCATTACACTCTACACCACTCTACACCACTCCACCCAACACCACTCTACTCTATGCCACTCCATGCCACTCTATGCCACTTTACTCTACAGCACTTCGTTCTTCTCTACACCACTCCACTCTACTTTTCACCACTCTGATCCACTCCACTCCGCTCCACTCCACTCTACACCGCTCCACAGCACTCTGTCATTCTCCAACACTCTACGTCACTCTACTCCATTCCACTCTATGCCACTCCACTCTAAGCCACTCTACTCAATGCCAGTCCAATCTACTCCATTCCCTTCAATGACGATCCACTCTACTGTATGCCACTCTACTCTTCACCACTCCACTCTATGCCACTCTGTGCCACTCTACTCTATGCCACTCCACTCTACACCACTCCACTCCAAGCCACACCACTCCATGTCACTCCACCCTATGCCACTCTTGTTTGCCACTACACTCTATGCAATGCCACTCTATGCCAATCCACCTATGCCACTCCATGCCACTCTACTTAATGCCACTTTTCTCTACGTCACTGCACTTTACTCTTGCCACTCTACTCTATGCCACTCCTCTCTACTCTACACCACTCTACTCTATACCACTTCACACTACACCATTCCACGCCACTCTATGCCATTCCACTCTGCAAAACTCCACTCTGTGGCACTCAACTCTATGGCACTCTACTCTATGGAACTCTAGCCTATGCCACTCCACTCCACTCTACAGCACTCTACACCACACGTGCCACTTCTCTCACTCTGTGCGGTTGTACTCAATGCTACTTCATGCCGCTGTGCTCCACTCTACACCACGCTACTCTACACCTCTCCATTCCGCTCTAGCATGTTGTTATATCCCAGCATGTCCCCAATGTATGTTAATTTTCCATAACAGTTATGGCATTGGTCTTAAAACTGCAGTCACTTATTTTTGTGTAATGACAACAGGATAATAGGTCATGTGAGTTCACTTTCGGTAATGTCATCATACAGACATAGGAAAAGTGATGTATTTTCTGCTTCCTCTGGCATTTGGGTGAATTGATGCCCATGGACACATCTCCATTTTTTTAAGTGAAAGAGGAGGGGTCTTTTGAGGGCTGAGTAATAAAGAGTTGATACAGATTTTTTGCTCCAATATCAGTGGGCAGACATATTACCAACGTGGCCATAAATAATATTTAGGTATGACTTCTACAGAGAAAACACATATAGTCAGGGGCACAATATGGATGATCAAATTGTAGCACATGCAAAATCAACTATATCCAGTGAAATGACTGAGTACCAGACCAGGATAGTGCTCTTGATTTTCTAGGTGTGTTTGAATTGTTGGGTGGAACAGAAAACACATTAGTCTTGACTGACTATGTTGCAAAATAGGGAGGTTCTGTAGAAGCAGCCTTGTATTTCTTGCAAAATATTTATTTCAGAAAAAGTTTTGCCGTTTGGAGTGTCATGGACAATGGAGTTCAGTTAACTTCAGCAATGATGACAGAATTCAATGAGAAGAAGGGAATCATATATCAATGGAAGTCCTTGAATGTCCTGACATAAATGGATTGGTGGAAAGGTGTAATAGGGGCACAGTGGAAGTTCTCTAATTGAGTGGATTTATGCCAATACTGCATGTTATTATTTGTTGGATTTGCTTGTTTTCTCATTTGCTTTCTGCAGTCCGTCCTGGAGGAGACCGTGTTCCTAGGCATTGCCCACTTCCAAGGGGGCTCAGTACAGCTGCAGTTTGATGACGTCGAGGTAAACACAAGTTTATTTTCTTTTTCTACAAATTGGTTACATGTTTTGGAAGTGTCTGGTTGTGAATGCCGATATATTAGTTATGCTATCCAAGGAGAACAGAAAATACCAAGATTGCTTGACTGAGCTCCTGGTCAACAAGAGCAGTTTTTTTCTTTCCCTTACTCTGTGTTTCCATTTCCGGCTTGCAGCATACTGCTTCATTTGATTTGCAATTTCCAGAGGCTTGTTAGTGAAGGGTGGGGATTTTCATTGGACCTCTTATTTCCAACAATCGTGCTGATATGACAGCTTTCAAGGCTAAAAAAAGAAGGAATCCTGTGCAAATCTGCTACAGGCTACTGCTTAAGCTATACATTAAATCCAGCAAGAACTAGAGATAGCTTGACAGGAATTGGCCCATCTATTGAGTAAAGTAAATTCCTTAACTTTATCCACTGAAGCAGGATCTTCCTCTGTCACACCGAATAGTGAACAGTCCTCCACCATTAGTGCATCTACAGGAAGAGGTTCAATGACTATTCAGGGAGCTGAAACCACAGGGCAAATGTTAACTTGGTATTCTAGCAATCCCTCAGTGATGGGTCTACCGGAAAGAATTAGGGTTGAATCACCTACTTGAAAAGAATTTGTCATTCAATAGAAGTTGCATTTTTTCACCCACCCTCAAGTCATCACCATTCATCAATCTAAAGTAGCTTTTATTTTATCTTATTTGACCAAGGATGCTTCATCATGGTCCACTCCCTTGATAATGAATGATAGTCCTTTATATTACTCTGTGATAATTTCAAGAAACAGTTCTGTTTTATTGGTGGAAAAAGACAGACCAAGCAACCAGCTCAGGTGAGCCTACTTAACCTAAAACAAGGATTCAGAGATTTGCATGCATACATTAGTTATTTTCATCAATTAAAACCTGAGGAGGAATGGACAGCAGCAGTCACTTTTTACCAACGATTGAGAGAAGAAATTAAGGCTGCATTGTCCTTGGGAGTACATTTTCCCTCCGCAGTTGATGCCCTAATAGATTTAACTTTGCAAACTGAGACACAACAATGTGCTCACTGTGGCTTGAAGAATTCATTCACCAGCTTCCAGTCTTTGTAACCATACCAAAAACAGGGAAGGTAGACATATCCTCAGAAGAACCAGTGCCAGTTGACTCATTAAGAAATACATTGACATAAGAGGGAAAAGATGGAGGGCAGGACAATATGTTTGAATCTGTCCTTCATTAGAGGAAAACTAATAGTCTCATTCATTCATATACAAAAAACACAAGATGAGCATGTCCAAAAGACAAGAGTTTGCTTTAAGAAACCATTAGTACTTCTCATGGTAACACATCGTAGCTTTCTTTACTGGACTGTGGAGCCTCTGTTTGTTTTGTTGATGCTGGATTCCAAAAGAAGACGCCTCTCTCCATTTGCGGCAATCCATCGACACAACCCATCAGAGGACTGGATGGGAAATGTTTTACTTTTGAGGGTGTAGCTTGGGAACTACTCTGATACTGATGGTCACAGAAACTGAACATGTAAATGATGCTCCGGCATTTTCTCTTATCTTGGGAGCATCTTTTTACATTCCCAAAATCCAAAGATTAAATTGGTCAGGCCTGATTTTTATTTGGAATCCTCTTGTTGTCAGAGACACTGCTATATCAGTACCCATTTAAGAAGAGCTGAAGGGTTAATTGTTTTCGCCCTCCAAAAGCTTCATGAAGAACAGAAAGAGAAATTGATGTTACCTCTGGTTTATCCAGAGTTTCCTGATGTATTGAGTAAAAAAGGAGCTGAGACATTATTAACCCCACACTGATTTTTTGGGTGTGCTATCGTTTTGTAACCTGGTGCCAATATCCCACTTGGTGGTAGCTATCCTCTGACCATAAAGAAAGATGAAATACTTCTTTTGGCAAAGACCCCGGTACCACCACGGTTTAACTGGAACTGTGGCCTGCACAGAGAGGCCTGTGGATGTACAGGGAGCCTAGGAGCATGATGGAGAGACATACATGTCCCTAATGCTGCCGGATCGTGATCCCTTCTATTAGGGTCCAACCCCCTTAGGCTTTGTATTTACTGAGGGGTCTACTGTCTAAAGGGAGTGAGTGGAACTGAACTGTGGAATGCGGCTGCCACCATTTCCAGAGTGAGGTTGTTTAGGGCTATTCACTGAGAAGTTGGGCTTGGCTAATGCCTACAGATACAGGAAAAAAGAGAGGAGAGGATGGATCTCTCTCCTTGTTGGAGAGGGTCCTTCTCCAGTATATACAAGAGTTAATAAATAACTTTCATGAGA
Organism: Calotriton arnoldi; assembly: GCA_963921515.1. NCBI lineage: Eukaryota > Metazoa > Chordata > Amphibia > Caudata > Salamandridae > Calotriton > Calotriton arnoldi. The sequence continues at coordinate 62,061 of CAWUFW010002991.1, read as the reverse complement.
GACCCTGAGCGATTGAAATGGCAGTTTCTGGGATAGAATACACGTTAGTGGGCCTGACCAGTAGGCTAATGATAATGGCGAATTTTTTGGTGGGCTGCAGATGATGCTGAAGATAGAGGACAACTATGAGGCACTGGAAAAGTTTCAGAGGAGTACACAACTCAGAGTCCAGGGAGTTCTTGTGGATGTCTCACAAGATGACCTCACACTATGGATGGGGTACTGTCTGAGCATTTGAACTTCCAGAGGGTGGAAGCTGGCGAGGTGGTCACACAACTATAGATTTGACTCAAAGTTGTGAAAGCCTGGAAACAAACCAGGTGGTACAGTCAAGGTGGTGGTTCTGAATGCATAGTGGAGGCACATAATTCTATGACGAATGATACAGAACAAGCATTGGCAAAGCCAATAGGTCTCGCTCATGAGAGACCAATTGTCTTTGCCAATGCCTTTAGTGTGCCGTAGAGTGGGATAGAGGGGAGTGATGTAGAGGAGAGTTGACTAGTGTGCTGCAGAGTGGAATGGCATAAAGTGGCAATGAATGGTGTGGAGTAGACTAGAGTAGCGCAAAGTGGAGTGGGGTGGCGTAGAGTAGGGTGGCATAGAGTAGAGTGGCGTAGAGAGGAGTGGAATGGCATAGAGTAGAGCGGAGTGGTGCAGAATGGAGTGGCATAGAGTGGAGTGGTGTCGAGTAGCATGGCATAGAGTGGAGTGGCATAGAGTGGCATGACATAGAGTGGAGTGAAATGGCATAGAGTAGAGTGCTGTAGAGCAGAGTGTACAGAGTTGAGAGGAATGGCATTTAATGGCACAGAGTGGTTAGGAGTTGTATACAGTGGCCTAGAGTGGTGTAGAGTAGAGTGGCATAGAGTGGAGTAGTGTGGAGTGGTGTAGAGAGCCATAGAGGGGAGTGGCATAGAGTAGAGCGGCATAGTGTAGAGTGGCATGGAATAGAGTTGCGTATAGTAGAGTGGCATAGAGTAAAGTAGAGTGGTGTAGAGAAAAGAGGAGTGACGTAGAGCGGGGTAGAGTGGAATGGCGAAGAGTAGAGTGGTGCAGAACGGAGTGCGAAGAGTGGAGTGGTAAAGTGTGGAGATCTATTAAGGAGGTAATAAGCCCATAGTGCTACATGCAATACAGTCTATATATATTTTTCAAGGTTCATTTATGTAGCCAAACTTCAAAATGTATGATTTGTAATGCAAAACCCACTGTGAAATAAGGAAAGGGTTTATTCAAGCTCCTTACACTTACATCTTATGATAATTACTGTATGAAATGTCACAGTATAACCATTGAGACTTCCAAGGCAGTCTTTCAACCTTTCCTCTATCTGTCCCACTTAATCTCTCTTCTATCTCCCCCCGTTCGGTTTGCCCACCTTTGTTAGGCATGATTAAGGTTTTCCCAACGACTTTAACTTGTGTGTACACATGATCTACCTTAATAAAGGCAACTGAAAAATAATTGTTTCAGGGGGTCGCACATGCTACTCATGGCAACCCCTAAATTACGTTCAGGTTTGAGGCACTACAACTAAAGCCTACCATTAGGGCAGCCTTTCCTGGTGAACTTAATAACTTCTGTCAATAGTTTACCAGTGGCGGCTTGCAGAGGGAGTGCTGCGGACGGTGGGGCGGGGTGGGGGGTAGTGGAGTCGGACAAATGACGGCCAGGAGTAAAGTAAGTAAATAAATAAATAAAACTATTTACCTTGCGCTCGCTGCATCGCCGAGTTAGCGATGCAGCGAGCGCAAGGTAAATAGTTCTATTTATTTATTTACTTACTTTACTCCTGGCCGTCGTATGTCCGACTCCACTACCCCCCACCCTGCCCCGCCCCACCGCCCCGCAGCACTCCCTCTGCGACCCGCCACTGTAGTTTACCCATAGCTATGCCTTCATGTTACACAATCCCACTAACTGCCTGTGATGCAATACTAATGACATCAAGCCTGTAATATATTTAACATCAAAAGTATATACATACAAATTAGCTAAACGGCAAACCAGCGGCAATGAAGTTGTAGCTATACAGTTACCATTCAATTGAAATGAAAGTGAATTGTGATCCATGCAAATAAAAAAAGCATTGTTTAGTAAGACTTGAAATGTTGCACACTCCAAGCACGTGCTCTTGCTTCTTCACAGTCAATATTGCTAACAATTTCTCAGCATCATGTAAATCCCTGGAGGTAAAATCCACAGTTTTTTCTTAATTATTCCTCATTGAGTAAGCATTGCTCAAAGTCCGTCACACCTTCAACTGTGACACTACACCTGGCATTCTGTGAAAACAGTCTAGGATCTGGAAACTTTATAATGATGTCTTTAAGGGAATGAAAAGCTTAATTATTTTTCCCTGATCATGTCATCTTGACAACTTTCTTCATCCGTAATCTTAGCGAACAGGCAGCGCCTCAACAACAAACGCCTCAAAAACCTAAAAAAAAAAAATTGCAAATATAAAGAAATGACTCGAGCTGTTCTTTTACTCAGTGGAGTGCAGCAAGGCCTCTTTGGTCTTATCCCCTCTCCCAATATTTAGTGACCTAAATACTCCACTTTATTGGAGAAGAAGAATGATTTTCAAAATGTAGATCTATATTGCAAAACAATGCTAACGCTTAATAAAGTATCATATAAATTGACAAAATCTGCAAAGTGACTACTCAGACTATGGTACCAAAGAAAGATATTTTTGGGAATGCAGTGGAAGTTGATACCAAGCCAAAAAGCATCCCGGGGCACTGAAATGCACCTGCGTGTGTAATAAATTGCTTGCTCCTTATATATATTAAAAGTTCTTTTTGAATGTATACTGCCTTTAAATCTATGTTGAAAAAATATCTTAATCAATTCAAGACCACTAACATTTCTTTGATTCTAGTAAGGGGTGGCAATTCACAATAATTTGTTTAATCAGCTAGTAGAGATCTACGCTCAACCTCACAGATTTCCATTTTTTAAAATGAAAACTAAAGCTAGAAACCCATTCACTTGCTTCTACCGTTTCTATAACCCCTTTGAACACACAAATCCTTCAACGTGATTCTCAACAACTGTCTCACACTCATGGGCTTATTCCTGAGTTTGTGTGTGACAGAAATTCACTCAACCTTAAGTTCAGATTGGTAGGAAAATCCGTTGATTTTTCAGAGCTTCTAGCAAAAGATACCCTTGTTCGTTTTAAAGAACGTTTTAACATCACATTGCTAAACCTTCATTAAATACTCTAGAATGTTGTCACTGGGACCAAACCTCATTTCCAAATGCCCCTGATGATGTCATCCCAATATAGTTTACACTTTTGAGTGGTGACCTTTCCCAAAAGAACAGATCGTTGACTCAAAAAAACATCATGTCAAATACACTTTCGCTATATGCAAATGCTTTGACTTCATTAGTTTCCAGGGGGCATATTATCAAGCGGCAGCGATAATTATCGCTGGCCGCTGTTAGCGCGAGGAATCCTATCGCCGGCTATCGCTGGAAATTATCGCCATGCTAGCGCTGTATTAACAACGCTTAGCGCAAAGGCGATAATTTTCCAGTGATAGCGATGTTTTCCATGGAACATCGCTGGTTTTCCAGCGATGTTCCATGGAAAACGGCGATATCCTTGGTGATAGGGCCTGTGGTCTTAGCCACACAATCCACCCCCCATGTTAGGTATGCCTTAGTCAGGAATTTAGCAGACGTTAAATTCCTGCGTTAAGGCATACTTAACGCGATTGAAAATATCGCTAACCCACGTTGTTGATATGGCGATACCTGGGTTAGCGATATTTCCCCATGTTGTTTTCACAGGCACGCCCCCTTTGCATCTCATTAGCGATGCGATGGGAGGCGTGTAGAAAACGGACGCTAATGCAGGAATCACGCGCTAGCGTGTCCTTGTTAATTAGGCGATAGAATTATCGCCGCTTTTCGTCCGTAAACGGACGCTAAAGCGGCGATAATTCATTAACGCCGCCTTGATAATATGCCCCCAGTTTCTTGTCTTGATTGTAGAGATAAGGGGGCATATTAGCAAGACCCACGTTAAAATTATCGCCGTTTTAGCGGCAGGAAACTGCCGCTAAAACGGCGATAATGGGCTTGCTAATATGCGTTATAGAATTCCAATAGAAGCCCAGGTTAGATGTGCAGGACATCTAACCTGTGCTTCTATTGGAATTCCATAACGCATATTAGCAAGCCCATTATCGCCGCTTTAGCGGCAGTTTCCTGCCGCTAAAACGGCGATAATTTAACGTGGGTCTTGCTAATATGCCCCAAGAATCCTAAACAACGGTGGAAGGAAATCGAGAATCACCCAAGACTTCTAGGTTAATTTAGCCAAGGTTAATTGCACAACTTGATGCTTTATAAAAATTTTGGTCTACTCCCATAATATTATTATTAATCACCGGAAACTCTTGTTTTCCTTTGCCCTCAAGAACTTCCAGAAACTAAAAACAAGATTCAAACTACTCTCCTCTGTTTTGTTGCACCAAACAAACTCTTCTATTAGAATCATTGCAAACATTGGCGAAATACTGAAAGCTTCATTGTTCTTAGACCAATATGTAAAAGAAGCAACTGTATTATAAGCTTTCTTACCCTTGGATAAAATGCCAGGAACGCCTTTTATTGGTCACTCTACTATTGACCAAGGCCATGTCTGACCTTGCTCCCTTGTCTTCACTAAGTTCTAGATCGTTGCACGTGTTTGAGAATATCAGTTGTTGCTGTTATTTGGGATTATCCACAACAATTCCCTCCATTTCATGGATGGGTCTCCTTACTCCTGCATAATTGGAGGAGTTTGAGCTTACACTACATGTTAAAAGGCTAGTAACTTTGACTTGAAGAGGCGACTGACTAATAAAGGAGGGCAAGAAAAAATGAATGCATAGCATGATGTAACATGTTGAATTTGTTCAGAGGTCTCAATCCAAAAAGAAAGGTGCACCAAAACATCACATTTCAGCACAGCTAGACTTAAAGTTGGAGTTTTACTGCTATGTATTAAATGTGTTTTGGTGTCCCAATGTCCACTGGGCGTGTAACAATATATAACAACATTCTTTTAATATTTACACTATTCAGCAATGATTTTGCAACAAACAGGAGAAAACACCCAAAATTGGCATCTGAAATGACATTTCAACAATATAATATTTTCTGTTTACATTTCTCAGCAATGATTTGGCATCAATCCGATAAACACACCAAACAATGGCATCTGGACGGATATTTGAACAATGATATTATTCACTAAGACAAAAGATATATATGATAATAAATTGGACAAAGATTTCAAACATCGTGCATAGGTTTCTTTATGGATGTTCATGCAATAATTACTAAGTGTAAAGAATAGAAATTAGGGCCCATTAGTCCGAAACTGGGTAAATATTGGTACATTTAGTGATCTCACCAATGTATGTATAACAATGTATTGGACTCTCCACTATTATGTAAACATTGTTTACAATATATTCCAATACCCTTCCAGGTTTAGAGTGCAGCGTGAATGTGCAAAAAAGAAATATGGAACTCTGGGTAGTTCCCATGTTTTAGGTGGAGAGCAGATCCTTTACATGAATGTCAGAACTCAATTCAGAGGGCCATGGGGCAAGCAGGAGCTGCTGGGTCCAATCGTGGGAGTTGAGTATTTTTACTCCTGATGACCTGGGCCCGACCTAATATGGATTCTGAGCACCTAGGCCAAGTAGCCCTTCAGAACTTGACTTTCAGTTTGAGCGTGGGTCAAACAGTCCAAGGCTTCTTGGGGGAGGTAAACACAGGGTGGTGAAGACAATTCAAAATACACTTAGTGGCAGCACTAAATGATTGTCCAGTCAAATGCTTGCTTTTATGAAGAAAAAGAGTATTTATATACAAACACAAAGTAAAATATGACATTCACAAACAATACATACAGTCCCCTGAGGTCAGCGCTCTAGTATGTCAGAGGCGGGTCCCTGAGTCCCAATTCCCTCTTGCTAGTGGTAGTGGTTATTTCCCCTTCACTATAGACGATATTCAGGTTAAACCCCACTAGTGATATGAGTCTCAGAAGTCCCACTCTGAGACTTTATTAAAGTCAAAGGTATTCTGGCGCCAAAGTGCTATCTGGCAGGCACGTTTCCCTGGGGCCATTTGGTCCATAAATCAGTCTGACCTGCACCAGCAGGATCTGAGCAGCTTGAGTCTCTGAGTACGCCCCCTTCATGGGGCACTTCAGCAGCTGACTCTGGTAAACGTTTCACATATGGTCCGGGAGGGATGCAGTTGGTTGTCTTCAATAACCACACACATGGTCCTGCATCGTACAATGCTCAGTCACAGCTTGGCCCTACTTGGGTCACTGACTTGGCTCCACACATGGGCTACGGCCTGATGGGAATGGCAGCAATCTTCAGGGTTGCCCCACCTGATATACAGGGTCCTCAACTTAGAACCTACACAAGGGCGATTACCTGTTCGGAGTAGCAGTGGTCACAGCTCACTTCACTGTGGTCCTCATCTAGCATACAGGAGTCACCAACTTTTCCCTGCACACAGGCAATGACCCAACCGGTGCAGCAGCAGCTATGATTCCCACAGCAAGCACACCCTTTATATGGGGATTCAATCACCAACATCCCCCTGGGTGATGTCCCCCTCACCCAGCTGGGAAAATAACAGGCCTTGGCCCCCAGTCCTGGTCACAGGCAGAAGTCTTGCAGAGCATTTTTCTCCTCGCACAACCTTACTGGCTGCTTGATAGTTGACAATTTTGGGGGTCTCAAGCTCCTCTTTTTATAGTCCATTTCCAAACACCAGGTGCAGATTTTCAAAGAAGTCACGCAACCAAGCGCAGCAGCCAAAAATGCTGCACTGTGTTGCGTGACAGGGAGAAGGCAGGAGAGCACCCTATCTACAGAGATATGGTTCTCTCCTCCCCTCCGGCGCTGATTTCAGCAGCAGTGCGCTAGACACACACCTTAGTGCCATAGCGCTAAGGTGCGTGCCTGAATCTAGCATAGGTTTTGTACAGGAAGCTTATCCTTCCTGTACAAAAAACTATGCCTAGACAAGTTGAATCACTTTTCCCACTTTGTATATGTGCTGCCCAGTGCAGAACACATGCAAAGTAGGAAAAGAAAGGCTAAATTAAAACATTTCTCCTCTTAACGCCTCCTATAAATGGTGTTAACGTTTGGCACTAAACCCTGTCTACAATTGTTTGTAGATAGGGTTTTGCATCAAAAGGCATGGGTAGTTGCATGGGAACGCCCATGTACCACCCATGTAACCCCCCCCTTTGGCGCTACGTAACTCAAAGCAATGCTTTGCACTGCTTTGCATTGCTTGTAGGGTACTTTCTAGCACTAAACAAATTTTGCCCTGGTAAGTAAATTGGTAAAAAAACATTTTGTGCTTGTTAGGGTCACTTTTGTGATGCCAACCCAGTGCAAAATGTTTGAAAATCTATCCCCAAATGTGATATAGAGTTTGAGTCTTTGAAGTTTATGTTGGAGGTCTGCTTCCTTTTGAAGTGCCCTCTCCTTTGCTCTGCCCTTCATCTAGAAAGCAGTCTGTTACAGCTAGGCGACTCCAAATCTGATAGCCCACAACACAGGCCATGGGAGTGACTAGGGGTTCACACCTGGATACCAGCCACAGCGAATTGTGTATCAAACAGTTACTCCTGGGGCTCAGCCTTACTCTTTATGATTCTCTTATCAGCTCCATTTCTTTCCTGAAATGTGCCCCGACCCCTTCCCAGAGACCTCTCTCTGAATCAAAGCATACCCTTTAAGTGTACTGAAGAGCCTGGCTCTTCCTCCTCCAGGATGTCCAACCCAGCTTACAGGAGTGCATCAATACACAAATCTGTCTGGGGGATTCCTCTATCTCCTCTCCTCATGTTCCTTTATTCAGCCCTGGGTCTCCCAAAATGGAACCCAGAGTCATCCATGCATTGTACAATTCACAGGCACACTTATACCCAGTATGTGCATATAACATGCACACACTGCACAGCACTACAAACCAAAGTCATATAGGCCAAAAATGCTTTAAGTACACAGCAGCGGAACTTTACATCAGTGAGCCTGTAGGCCTCACTCCACTGATACAGGTAAAAAGGACCTGTTCACTCCTACTGATCACTACATGGTATGCTCTCACCACTGCCTTCGTGCTACTTAACTCCTGCAAAAGGCAATAGCCTTTCAACACTATGAGGGTAGCGCTTTGGGCTCTCCTCCCGGTCCAGAAGGACTGCTATATGTGAGATAGGACTATGTCATGGCACATATGCATGATCCGTGTTTTCCCATGACAATAAAAACCATCATTAGGGATCCAGACAGCATAACAGTTGGGGCACCCAGGGCAGGAGGGCATGTCCAATTCTATGTGAGGGACTTTTCCATCCCAGCAATGGAACCCTCTACAACATCATCAACACTATAAAACTGCCACCTCTAATATCTGTTTTTTAGCAGAGTTTTTAAGCATAATATTAGCATAGCTGCCGAGCTAGTTGCCATTTTTGCAGCAAAGCATGTAGTTATAAGATTAGCATGTGCCATCCAGGCTGAGCTGAAAAGTGACAAAAGACTTTTACCACTCCAAGCACAGTATTACAGCTTTGGATTGGTAAAATCCCATCCAAGCCAACCTAGAATGAATAAAACCAGTCCCTGACATGTTTCACTCTTATTAGAGCTCACCAGAGATGCATAGCTTTGTCCAGACACAAAGGAGCACAAAGAATAGGTCAAAGCAAAAGCCTTTCAGGCTAAGAGTGCCATAAAAATGTTGCACCCCCTCCCAAAAAGAAATAGGGAACTCTGGGTAGTTCCCAAGTTTTAGGTGGAAAGCAACTCCTTTGTATGGAACTCTCTACAAAACCACTGGCACTCTAAAACTGCTCACCTTAAATATTTGGTTTTTAGCAGAATCTTTAAGCATAGAATTAGCATAGTGCCATCCAAACCGAGCTAGAAAAGTGACAGAGTCCTTTGCAGGAAAGTATTCAAGCTTCAGAGTGGCTACTGCCATATCTGATGGCAGTGCTATGGGCTGTGTTGTTTTACTTTGAATTTACTAAACCATACAAAGACATGCAAAGTAACTTTGCATGGCTTAGTAAATGTCAAAAATGATTTTGTGTTAGGGCTGTGCCACAAAAGTGACACAACACTTATGCACAGTCATAGTAAATCTGATGCTAAATGTGTCCCATAATGTTTACATTCAGCCAGCGCTGGGATAAACCAGATTCATCCAGGGCGGGGGTAAACCAGGGGGGAGATTTCACTTTCTCTCGATGACAGGTACAATATTCAATGGAGTACTTGTGTCCAATGTGATCTTTATACAGTCATTGTGCCCATCTAAAATCTGAGAGGGATTTCGTTTCTCCAACTATATGTGGAAGGAGGGCTTACTAATGACATAATTTCCAGAGTTGTAGTTTAATTCCATTATCATTTTACAGACTTATTTTTCGATCGTGTTTGTGTGCATTTGAGTAGATTAAATAGTGTTATGGTTCGATCACTGTGCGGGAGCCATAGGGAAATGTTAATATCTGTGATCAAGTGTGTAAGAGATTCAATACATTAAAATAATCCTGGGGCGCTGAATGATAACAGTAAAGAATATATTTGAATGGTACTGTAATGATGTATAAAAGTTTCAATCGGAAGTCTTAATATGTTGAATGCCTCTTGCTGTAAAACCTTTGTTATATATAATCCTGAATCCTTCCAGTTGAGTTGTTCTTGTGATGACATCCAAAATGGCATCTGAGATTGCGTGGTAAGTTACTCACCATTTCATTAAACAAAGAATATCTGCTCCACGTACAATGGGATATTCAATGACATCAACGCCATGCTTACACATCCTGCAGGAGCAGTGATGCACTTAACGAAGGGGGAAACAGGGTTTGGAGAGATAGATATTTCCTCCATAGGCTTCTCCTATACATACAGGTCAATATGATAGCCTCTCGCCAGTTCAACAAGGTTATGTAGAATTAACTGACTGGGATGCCATCTAGTCTTCTCTGCTTCTATGCTAAGTAGCAGTGTTGCTTGGCAGAGTGTCTGGGTTTATTAGGGTGACCAGATTTTTAGAATGAAAAACCTGGATGGCCATAGACATAGAAATAGGACTATGTTTTTGCCAGCTGGATCATTATAACAGCGTACTACACTTACAAAATATTTATATATGTGTGTATATATATTTTGGGCACTCGAGCTGGTGTGAGGTCCTTAACCGATATTAATTGGGACATCACCTGATGTTTGGTCTTTCCTATCACTGTATAGGCAACCATGGGACTTCAACTACCAGCATGCAGCTGATTGGCAGGGAGAGAGTGAGATGGCTATGATCCTTTAATTGGAGGAGGGGCAAGAGATCACCTGACAGGGAGCGGTCGAGATAACAGCCTCACTCTACCTGACCCCCAGAGAGAAAGAGCAGCCCGTGGAACCGGCACTGATGAAAGCCAATTGAGGCTGAAACGTGTATGCCAAAGCGTTTCATGGACTAGCAGCACCACACAAATAACATCAATAAAGCCATCTGCAGAACCCGGAGCTGTGTCGTGCTTTTGACATTTTTGGGAGAAAGCATTGGTTCGTATGTTTGGCCAGCAAGCAGGCGCTGGTTTACGACACGCCCTCTCGGTAAGGAGCAGCGCGGAAGACCGGCAACAAGTTAGAAATTCGCATCAAACTGCAACGCGCTGCCCCCCCCAGCAGTTTATCACCAATTGGGACTCACCTTCTGCAATGGGGAGAGAGGAGGCAATACTCATTGCCTGAGAAAGGGATTTTGCAGGTGGCTTAGCTTCCTTTTGGGCACTCGAGCTGGTGTGAGGTCCGTAACCGATATTAATTGGGATATCACCTGATGTTTGGTCCTTCCTATCACTGTATAGGCAGCCATGGGACTTCAACTACCAGCATGCAGCTGCCTGGCAGGGAGGGCGTGAAATGGCTATGATCCTTTAATTGGAGGAGGGGCAAGAGATCACCTGACAGGGAGCGGACGAGATAACAGCCTCACTCTACCTGACCCTCAGAGAGAAAGAGCAGCCCGTGGAACCGGCACTGATGAAAGCCAATTGAGGCTGAAACACGTACGCCAAAGCGTTTCATGGACTAGCAGCACCACGCAAATAACATCAATAAAGCCACTTGCAGAACCCGGAGTTGTGTCGTGCTTCTGAAATTTTTGGGAGAAAGCATTGGTTTGTATGTTTGGCCAGCAAGCAGGCGCTGGCTTACGACACGCCCTCTCGGTAAGGAGCAGCGCGGAAGACCGGCAACAAGTTAGAAAATCACATCAAACTGCAACGCGCTGCCCCCCCAGCAGTTTATCACCAACTGGGACTCACCTTCTGCAATGGGGAGAGAGGAGGCAATACTCATTGCCTGAGAAAGGGATTTTGCAGGTGGCTTGGACTTCCTCTTGGGCACTCGAGCTGGTGTGAGGTCCGTAACCGATATTAATTGGGACATCACCTGATGTTTGGTCTTTCCTATCACTGTATAGGCAGCCATGGGACTTCAACTACCAGCATGCAGCTGCCTGGCAAGGAGAGTGTGAGATAGCTATGATCCTTTAATTGGAGGAGGGGCAAGAGATCACCTGACAGGGAGCAGTCGAGATAACAGCCTCACTCTACCTGACTCCCAGAGAGAAAGAGCAGCCCGTGGAACCGGCACTGATGAAAGCCAATTGAGGCTGAAACGCGTATGCCAAAGCGTTTCATGGACTAGCAGCACCACGCAATTAACATCAATAAAGCCAACTGCAGAACCCGGAGCTGTGTCGTGCTATTGAAATTTTTGGGAGAAAGCATTGGTTCGTATATATATATATATATATATATATATATAACCTTCTGACAGTTGCCAGTAGGTAGTTATAGTTAGTACCTAGTTTGGTGCAGTTTGACGAATCTTCATGAAATTTCCAAAAAAGTGTGCTGTCAGATCTTATTGCACATGGAAAGTTTCGGGACGATCCATCAAGCGAGGGTTGACAAAAAGGGGGTCAAAAAAGTGTGTTTCCCATGTTAATTACCATAGGGATTTTGAACATGACTACAGCCCGAACCTCTGGACGGAATTACACCATATTTGGCAGAAAGGTAGCTCTTGGTCCAGAAGGAGCCCTATTTGTGATTTGGTGTAAATCCATTCAGTAGTTTTTGAGATATTAATGGAAAAACAAATTTGTATATCTAGATGTGCGAAGCCTTCACGAATACTTTGTGACACATTGCAGATACGTGCGCCAATAGGAATGCTGTGATTGACTGGCCTCAACCTGTGTAGAAAGCTGCAGTTGTCATTTTATGCAATGGGACACAGTCCCCGGGGGCTGAAAATAAACATTGAGAGTGATTGTGGGACCCCTTATGTGTACAACACGCCGAAAAATGTTTTTTTCCTCATGCGATATTTACGAATTCATCGTGACACCCCCATGCAACCACAATGTATTTGTCAATATCTCCGGAAAAAAAAACATTCAGATACTCACTCAGACACTAATATACTCACTCAGAGACCCACTTACACTCTTTAACTCACTCAGAGACCCACTCAGAGACTCACACACCCAGTCACAGATTCACTTAAATGCTCACATACCCACTCACAGACCCTCTCAGACACTCATGCACACACTAACAGACCTACTCAGACACTCACACACCCAGTCACAGACCCACTCAGAGACTCCACACCCACTCACAGACCTACTCAGAGACTAACACAGTCACTCACAGACCCAGTCAGATACTCATGCACCCTCTTACAGACCCACTCAGACACTCATGCACCTACTCACACACACATGTACCCACTCACTCACCCACTCAGAGACTCATGTACCCGCTCTCAGACCCACTTAGGCACTTATGCACCCATGAACAGACCCACTCAGATAGTCACCCACCCACTGTAAAGGGCCACTCAGAGACTCATACACCCAGCCATAGACCCACTCAGACACTCATGCACCCACTCAGACACTCATGCACACACTCACAGACCCACTCAGACACTACAACACCGATTCACATACCCACTCAGACAGTCATGGACCAGCTCACAGACCCACTCAGACACTCACACAACCACTCACATATGCTCTCGGACATTCATGCACCCACTCACAGGCTGTCACAAAGTCAAATACCCACTCACAGACCCACTTGTAAACTTATTTGTGATTATCTCTGAAAACAAATACATTCAGATTCTTACTCAGACACTAATGTACTCACTCAGAGACCCACTAACACTCTTCCACCCACTCATAGACTCATGCACTCACTTACAGACTCACTTAGAGTCTCACATACCTACTCACAGGCCCATTCAGACAGTTACCCACCCACTCACAGACCCACTCAGGCACTCGCACACCTATTCACAAACCCACTCAGAGACTAACACAGACAGTCACAGACAAACTCATACACTCATGCAGCCACTCACAGACCCACTCAGACACTCATGCACCCACTCACAGACCCTCTCAGGTACTTACACACCCACTCAGAGACCCATTCAGATACTCATGCACACACTCACAGATCTACTCATACAGTCATGCAGCCACTCACAGGCCCATTCAGGCAGTCATGCACCCACTCACAGACCAATTCCAACACTCATACACCCAGACACAGAGCTACTCACACTCTGATACCCACTCACAGATCCACTCAGACACTCATGCATCCACTCACAGACCCATTCACATACTTGCACACCCACCCACAGACTCACTCACACTTATGTACCCACTCACAGATCCTCTCAGACACTCATGCACACACTAACAGACCCACTCAGGAACTCTCATGCCCACTCGCAGGCCCACTCGCAGACCCAGTCAGAGACTACACACCCACTTACAGACCTACTCAGAGACTGACACACACTCACAGACCAGGTCAGACACTCACGTACCCTCTTACCAACCCACTCAGACACTTATGCACCCACTCACAGATCTACTCACACACATGCACCCACTCACTCACCCAATCAGAGACTCATGCACCCACTCACAGACCCACTTAGGCACTCATGCACCCATGAACAGACCCACTCAGATAGTCACACACCCACTCAAAGGGCCACTCAGACACTCACACTCAGAGACCCACTCAGACACTCATGCGCACACTCACAGACCCACTCAGACACTTACATTCAGAGAGACCCACTCAGACACTCATGCATACACTCACAGGCTCATTCAGAAATTTACATACCCACTCACAGTCCCAATCATAAACTTATTTGTGAATATCGCCAAAAACAAATACTATCAGATTCTCACTCAGACATTAATGTACTCACTCAGAGTTCCACTAACACTCGTATACCTACTCAAATACTCACTCAGAGACTCATACACTTACTTATAGACTCACTTAGAGACTCACATACTTACTCACAGGCCCACTCAGAGATTTACACACCCACTCACAGACCCACTCAGGCACTGACACACACAGTCACAGGTCTACTCATACACTCATGCAACCACTCACAGACCCACTCACACACTCATGCACCCACTCACAGACCCTCTAAGACACTCACGAACCCACTCAGAGACCCACTCTAACACTCATGCATACACTCACAGACCTACTCATACACTCATGTATCCATTCATAGACCCACTCAGGCAGGCATGCACCCACTCACAGACCCACTTAGACATTCAAGCACCTACTCAGAGACCCTCTCATACACTCACACACCAACTCACTGGCCAACTCAGAGACTCACACACCCAATCACAGACCCATTGCAACACTTACATACCCAGACACAGAGCTACTCACAATCTGACACCCACTCACATACCCACTCAGACACTCATGCACCCAATCACAGACCCATTCGCATACTCACATACCCACTCACAGACTCTCTCACACTTAAACACAACTACTCACAGACATATTCAGATACTCACACACCCATTCACATACCCAGTCTGACATACATGAATCTACTCAGAGACCCATTCACATACTCACACACCCACTTGCAGACTCACGGGCACTGTGACACACCCTCTCACAGACCTACTCAGACACACACCAACTCACAGACCCACTCATTTACAGTCTCACTTAGAGACTCACATACCTGCTCATAGGCCTACTCAGAGACTCACACACCCACTCACATACCTACTCAGGCACTGACATACACAGTCATAGATACACTCATGCAGCCACTCAGAGATCCACTCAGACACTCATGCACCCACTCACAGACCCTCTCAGACACTCACACACCCACTCAGAGACCCACTCAGATACTCATGCACCCACTCACAGACCTATTCATACACTCACGCAGCTACTCACAGACCCACTCAGGCAGTCATGCACCCACTCACAGACCCACTCAGAAACTCATGCACATACTCACAGACCCTCTCAGACACTCATACACCTACTCACTGGCCAACTCAGAGACTCACACACCCACTCACAGACCCATTCCAACTCTCACACACCCAGACATAGAGCTACTCACACTCTGACACCCACTCACAGACCCACTCAAACACTCATGCACCCACTTATAGACCCATTCGCATACTCACACACAGACTCACTCACACTTAAACACAAATACTCACAAACACACTCAGATACTCACACACCCATTCACATACCCAGTCTGACACACATGCATTCACTCAGAGACCCATTCACATACTCACACACCGAGTCACAGACTCACTGGCACTGTGACACACCCTCTCACAGACCCTCACAGAAACTCACACACCCAGTGATATACCACACAGGTGCTCACACATCCACTCACAGACCCACTTGGATACCCATACACCCATTCACTCACCCATTCACAGACCCATTCAGGAACTCATGCACCCATGCACAGACCCACTGAGACAGTTGCGCTCCCACTCACAGACCCATTCAGACACTCATGCACCCACTCACAGACCCACAAAGAGGCTCATGCACACACTCACAGACCCACTCAGACACTCATGCATCCACTCACTGACCCATTCAGACACTCACGCACCCATCCAGGTGCACAGAGTTACTTGTATAGTTGTGAATTTTAAATGTGGTGGTTTCTATTGAAAGTCTTCTTTTGTTTTGTGAATTCACGACCTATTCATGAATTAAAAAAAGAAGTAGAAAAAAGGTATTTGAAAAGACAATAAACTAGTATTTGGGAAATAGGGTAGCTCTGAGAAGTGCCTTTGTGTTTATTGTATGTAGATGGTAACTATGCATAAAACAGATTTCAAGTTGTTGAGGAACAAACACACTGTGGTCTTTCTCTGTGAAATGAACTCCTTCACTTCTATAGATACCATCCATGTCAAAGCATAAGTTGTGGTTGTAGTTAGAGTCCATGTTATGGTCTCTGAGGAATGCAGAAACAGTTTTTTATTTATTTTTATTTTATTTTATTGATTTTTAACATCTGCACAACATTACTTAGCACAACAGTATTCTCTTGTAAGGTAAAACAAAGAAAAAAAACATGCAAGGTAAAATTATCGGTCACAGTGATTGCATATCTGAATGTACATACAGGCAATCATCACAATGTTGAAAGGAGGCCCGCTGAAGGGTAGCATATCCGTTACAAAGGAAGGAAGAAGAAATAAGGATTGCATTTTGTCCATCCAGATATCTAGACAGCTTAATCTATACATTACAACATATTCCATAGGATTATACAAATCTCACAATACAAAGCCAAAGAGGAAGATAATCCATGATCTTATTCACCCTCCCTTTCCCCCATTTCCTTGCTCACCAAATATTGTTGATACAATCCCCTGAAGCTTCTGGGACGGCTCTGGGGAGGCAACAGTTCACTATACACACCAGATTGGGTACTACAATACAGCATATCTGCAACCCATTCATCAATCGTAGGTATGGGACCTCTCCCTCATCTCATGGCGACACTCCGTTTAGCCAACAGGAGTCCAAACGCTACCAGTTTTCTAATGGCCTTATCTATTCCCTTATCTAGCCCAAGCAGCGCAAGTAAGGGGTACGGAGCAAGCGAGTGCCCCGTAATCTCACTTAACTTGCAGAAAATACCCTCCTAGAACCCTGAAACAGAAAGCCCACTAAACACCAGGGATTTTTTTGGACGCATTTTTTGTTAGGGTGGGGGCTTCCCGAAATGGGCACGGTAATGCCCCCACCCCCCCACCACCATTACAGTCTTTCTGCCCCCCCTGGGAGGCAGATGGGGGCAGTAGCCCCCAATCTGCCGCCCCGGGGGGGCAGAAAGCCCACTAAACGCCAGGGATTTTGTTTTTGTGTAATTTTTTTTTAGGGTGGGGGCTGCCCAAAATGGGCACGCTAATGCCCCCACCCCCGTCACCATTACAGCCTTTCTGCCCCCCGGGGGGCAGATGGGGGCTGTAGCCCCCAATCTGCCCACCCGGTGGGGCAGAAAGCCCACTAAACGCCAGGGATTTTTTGGGTGCGTTTTATTTTGGGTGGGGGCTGCCTGAAGCGGGCACGCCAATGCCCCCACCCCCTGCCACCATTACAGCCTTTCTGCCCCCCTGGGAGGTGGATGGGGCAGTAGCCCCAATCTGCCCCCTGGGGGGCAGAAAGCCCACTAAACGCCAGGGATTTTTTTGTGTGATTTTTTTTTAGGGTGGGGGCTGCCCAAAATGGGCACGCCAATGCCCCCACCCCCGTCACCATTACAGCCTTTCTGCCCTGCCCTGGGGGGCAGATGGGGGCTGTAGCCCTCAATCTGCCCCCCCGGTGGGGCAGAAAGCCCACTAAACGCCAGCGATTTTTTTTGTGCAATTTTTTTAGGGTGGGGGCTGCCCAAAATGGGCATGCCAATGCCCCCACTCCCCGCCACCATTACAGCCTTTCTACCCCGCCCTGGGTGGCAGATGGGGGCTGTAGCCCCCAATCTGCCCCCCAGGTGGGGCAGGAAGCCCACTAAACGACAGGGATTTTTTTTTTGTGCACTTTTTTAGGGTGGGGGCTGCCCAAAATGGGCACGCCAATGCCCCCACCCCGCCGCCACCATTACAGCCTTTCTGCCCCCCCTGGGAGGCAGATGGGGGCAGTAGCTCCCAATCTGCCCCCCTGGGGGGGCAGAAAGCCCACTAAACGCCAGGGATTTTTTTTTGTGCAATTTTTTTAGGGTGGGGGCTGCCCAAAATGGGCACGTTAATGCCCCCATGCCCTTGCCACCATAACAGTCTTTCTGCCCCCCCTGGGGGCAGATGGGGGCAGTAGCCCCCAATCTGCCCCCCCAGGGCGGCAGAAAGCCCACTTGACGCCAGGGATTTTTTTTTGCGCATTTGTTTTTAGGGTGGGGGCTGCCCAAAGTGGGCACGCCAATGCCCACATCCCCACCACCATCACAGCCTTTCTGCTCCCCCTGGTCTCCCGATAAAAATGGTACCTCACACGCGTGGGTGGGGCAAGTACCCGCGACAGGCAAGGGCCCAAAACCTAGTGAGGCGACATCAAAATTACCTATCACAAACCAACCTGGTTTCAAGGGGGGTCCCATGAGTTTTTGGCCGCGGGTTCAGCGGCCATTTTTATCGGGAGACCTGGGGGAACGCTGGGTGGTAGGAAATTTGTGTCAGCCCGGTGATGCCACAACTTTCCCACACAAAATGTGTGAAAAAAGTGATTTTTTTCAGCAAAATTTCAGGTTTGTAGGGGGTTCTGGGTAAGAAAACATTGGTGGATCCACGCAAGCCATACCTCCCTGGAATCCCCCGGGTGTCTACTTTTCAGAAATGTGTGGGTTTGCTAGGTTTCCCTAGGTGGCCGCCGAGCCCCGGGCCAAAAAGTCATGGGACCCCCCTTGCAAAACCAGGTCGTCTTCTGATAGGCAATATTTTTGTCGCCTCAATACGTTTTGGGCCCTTGCCTGTCGCGCGTACTTGGGCCTCCCACCCGAGTCATGCACCATTTTTATCGGGAGACCTGGGGGAACGCTGGGTGGTAGGAAATTTGTGTCAGCCCAGGATGCCACAACTTTCCCACACAAAAATGTGTGAAAAAAGTGATTTTTTCAGCTAAATTTCAGGTTTGCAGGGGATTCTGGGTAAGAAAACGTTGGTGGATCCACGCAAGCCATACCTCCCTGGAATCCCCCGGGTGTCTACTTTTCAGAAATGTGTGGGTTTGCTAGGTTTCCCTAGGTGGCCGCCGAGCCCCGGGCCAAAAGTCATGGGACCCCCCTTGCAAAACCAGGTTGTTTTGGGATAGGCATTTTTGATGTCGCCTCAATACGTTTTGGGCCTTTGCCTGTCGCGGGTACTTGGGCCTCCCACCCGAGTGAGGCACCATTTTTATCGGGAGACCTGGGGCAATGCTGGGTGGTAGGAAATTTGTGTCAGCCCGGTGATGCCACAACTTTCCCACACAATAATGTGTGAAAAAGTGATTTTTTTCAGCAACATTTCAGGTTTCTGGGGATTCTGGGTAAGAAAACATTGGGGGATCCACGCAAGCCATACCTCCCTGGAATCTCCCATGTGTCTACTTTTCAGAAATGTGTGGGTTTGGTAGGTTTCCCTAGGTGCCGGCAGAGCTAGGGTTCAAAAACTACAGCTAGGCACTTTGCCAAAAAGGGTCATTTTTCACAGTGAAATTGGGGTGTGTCCACGTTGCGTTTTGCGTCGTTTCCTGTCGCGGGCACTAGGCCTACCCACACAAGTGAGGTACAAATTTTCTCAGAAGACATTGGGGAACGTGGGGTGGGTGGAATTTTGTGGATCCATGCAGATTCCAGAACTTTCCACCACAGAAAAGCGAGGAAAATGTGTTTTTCTTACACTTTTAGGTTTGCAAGGGATTCTGGGTAACAGAACCTGGTGAGAGCCAGTCAAGTCACCCCATCCTGGATTCCCCTGGGTGTCTAGTTTTCAAAAATGTATAGGTTTGCTAGGTTTCCTAGGTGCCGGCAGAGCTAGGGTTCAAAAACTGCAGCTAAGCACTTTGCAAAAAAAGGGTCATTTTTCACTGTGAAAATGTGGTGTGTCCACGTTGTGTTTTGCGCTGTTTCTTGTCGTGGGCACTAGGCCTACCCATACACGTGAGGTACCATTTTTCTCTGAAGACTTTGGGGAATGCGGGGTGGGTGGAATTTTGTGGATCCACGCAGATTCTAGAACTTTCCACCACAGAAAAGTGAGGAAAATGTGTTTTTTTTTACAATTGTTTAGGTTTGCAAGGGATTCTGGGTAACAGAACCTGGTGAGAGCCAGTCAAGTCACCCCATCCTATATTCCCCTGGGTGTCTAGTTTTCAAAAATGTATATGTTTGCTAGGTTTCCCTAGGTGCCGGCAGAGCTAGGGTTCAAAAACCACAGCTAGGCACTTTGCAAAAAAGGGGTAATTTTTCACTGTGAAAATGTGGTGTGTCCACGTTGCGTTTGGGCCGTTTCATGTCGCGGGCACTAGGCCTACCCACACAAGTGAGGTACCGTTTTCTCGAAAGACTTTGGGGAACGCGGGGTGGGTGGAATTTTGTGGATCCATGCAGATTCCAGAACTTTCCACCACAGAAAAGTGAGGAAAATTTGTTTTTTTGACAATATTTTAGGTTTGCAAGGGATTCTGGGTAACAGAACCAGGTGAGATCCAGTCAAGTCACCCCATCCTGGATTCCCCTGGGTGTCTAGTTTTCAAAAATGTATAGGTTTGCTAGGTTTCCCTAGGTGCCGGCAGAGCTAGGGTTCAAAAACTACAGCTAAACACTTTGCAAAAAAAGGGTCATTTTTCACTGTGAAAATGTGGTGTGTCCACGTTGCGTTTTGGGCCGTTTCCTGTCGCAGGCACTAGGCCTACCCACACAAGTGAGGTACCATTTTTATCGGGAGACTTAGGGTAACACAAAATGGTAGAGCAACTGTTATTATCTATTGACTTTTGATGCATTTCTGCCTTCCAAATGAAAGACAATGTGTAAAAAAGAAGTCATTTTGAAAAATGTCCTATAATTCTCCTGCTAGTATGGGTACTCCCAATTTCGGAAATGTGCAAATATCTACTATTTCTAAACTCTATATTTTGTTCCCATTTCAGAAATACATAGGTGTCTTTCATACCGATTTTTCCATGTATACATTTTCTCAGAATAATTGCTATATACCCGGTACATAATAAAAACCATTGCAAGACGCTGCTCAGTTATTGGCTCTGGGTTCGTCGGGTTCTTGGTGAACCTACAAGTCCTATATATCGCCACAACCAGAAAGGTCCAGCGGATGTAACGGTATATTGCTTTCAAATAGTTGTCATAATTAGAAGAAGTTACAGGTGAAAACGTTGACACAAATGGCTGATTTTTTCAACTAATTTTCAATTTTTCCTATATTTAACTGTTTGTTTCTATAAAGAAAACTTGAAGGATCTACACAAATGACCCCTTGCTGAATTCAGAATTTTGTCTACTTTTCAGAAATGTATGGATTCCCAGGATTCATTATTGCTTTTATACCCATTTCTACCATTAACTGGAAGGAGGTTGAAAGCACAAAAAATAGCAAAAATAGACTATGTCCCAGAAAAATGCCAAAACTGTGTAAAATTTTTGGGTTTTCTGACAAAAGTCTGCTTGTCCCTGAAAGCTGGGAAGATGGTGATTTCAGCACCACAACCCCTTTTTGATGCCATTTGCAGGGAAAAAACCAGACGCTTTCATCTGTAGCCCTTTTTCGCATTTTTCCCCAAAAACCAAAATTTAGCTGTATTTTGGCTAATTTCTGGGTCCCCTCCAGGGGAATCCACAAACCCTGGGTACCTTTAGAATCCCCATGATGTTGGAAAAAAGGACGCAAATTTGGCGTGGATACGTTATGTGGTCAAAAAGTTACAGGGGCCTAAGCGCGAACTACCCCAAATAGCCAAAAAAAGGCTTAGCACAGGAGGGGAAAAGGCCTAGCAGCGAAGGGGTTAAGCCATATCTGCAGAGTTTTTCAGGTGTGTAATACACTCTATTAATATATTTGAAATGTATGAGCCTGTGTCTGCTATTTAGAGAAATATTCTTAGTGACAGTGCAGCAGTATTGCCAACTCTCGTCGACAATGTCAAAAGTTTAATCTTTCTGCCAGTCCTGGCGTGATTTTAACGAGATAGACCTCTTGTACTCCTGTAACAACCCATACATCCTGGTCACCAGTTTTTGGAGAGAGCATGCTTGTATGATGTATTTGAGGGTAAGCATCTCATCTGGCTCCTGTAAATCATCACCTAGCAATTCGCGCCATGTGTGCTTGGTCCTTAGGTATTGGAATTGGTCCAATGCTGTGTTGGTTATTCCCTCTTTAGGGACATCTTCCCACTTACAGATTACCCCGTCATCAAAAATGTCCCCTAACCGTTTTATATTCAGTTTATGTAGGGTTCTGGTGACTTCGACCTCAGTTCCTGTCGGGAACCACATGCACCACTGCAAGAGGACTAACAGAGAGTACAACAGTGCCCCCGCCTGCCTCTCTAAGAGGCATTTCCATGCATGAACTGTAGCATGCATGGAGTCCAAGACCACGTGTCTACGCCTTGGTGGGTAAAAACTCAAATGGAGTAGGGGAACGGGGTCAGCAGTAACCTTTTTGATGCAACGGTATGGCATATCCTCCGGTCCATGCATCCAAACGTATGCATGCTAGGCCTGTGCCACCCTGTAAAATAATTCTAGCTCTGGAGCATTTAGTCCTCCAGACGAGTAGGGCAGTGTCAGCGTCTCCCATTTAACCCTTGGCTGCTTGCCCGCCCACACAAGCTTGATCATCAAGGACCTTAGAGAGGTAAGAATGCGTATCAGCAGTGTCATGGGTATATTTGTGAACAGAAAAAGAAATCTTGGCAAGACAACCATTTTCATTATAGAAATGCGTCCCACCAGTGAGAACACCCAATCCACCTGCTAATATTGTCCTCTAGCCTAGAAATGGCCCTACCATATTTTTCAGAGAGGATCATCTCAGGGCTAGTATGTATTTGGACCCCTAGGTACCAGATTGGGTCAGTGGACTATTGCAAGGGAAGGTCAAGTTGCAACTAAGTGGTGCAGTGGGTCAAGGGGAACCTGATCAATTTAGACCAATTTATACAGAGCCCGCAGACCTGCCCAAACTGCGTGACCTCAGCCAACATTGGCCCGAGGTTCCTCTCTGGCTCCCGCACATATATTAAAGTATCATCGGCATACGCCGACACAATAAGGGGGTAGTCATGGAAACAAATAGCCTTGTGACTATGATATTCCCTGAGCGTGCAAAGAAGTGGCTCCGCCAGCTGTAGTTTTTTCCCTCTCATTCTCCGTGACTATCAGTTTTTCCCTCTGTTTTTCTCCCTTGCTCTGTGCTAAGACCTGTATGTTAAGCAGTCCTCCCCCAGCTCCCATTTTGTGTTAGCAAGTGAGTGAAACCAGCCCACCCTTCCCCCCTAGTAACAGGGATATTTCTACATCAGAGAGAGAACAGAGGGTGCTCAGAGACAGGAGTAATCTGCTGTTTAAGCTGTGTTTAATAGGGACTGTGCACTTCGTTTTTTGGCCAGGAGAGGGAGTAAAGATTTATACAAACAGTATTGTTAGAGGACAAGTTTGTTAGGCCCTTACCTGCAGAAGTCCAAAGTGTGGATTGAGCCTGTCTGTCTCCTAGGAGATTCTGAATAGAGGAGCAGCTCCCAAATCCCTGGCCAGCAAACCTTGTCTGAGGTCGCTGGGACCTTATATAGTCTGCTATTGGTTGGTACATGTGTGCAGTGATTGGTGGTTGTATCTGGTGTTTCTATTTGATTAGGGTTAGTGTCCTCACTGGTTGGGTATTTGAGGGTTCTGATTGGTTTCTGGGTCTGTGACTCAATCAATGTAGGGTTGGGACTAGGGCTAGGGTTAGGATTTCTATTGGAAGTAGGGACTAGGGCTTCCTGTGTGATTGGTTGGTGGGGACTAGGGTTGGGACTAGGGCTAGGGTTAGGCCTTTAATTGGAAGTAGCGATTAGGGCTTCTGGTGTGATTGGTTGCTGGACTAGGTGTGGGACTAAGAGTAGGGTTAGGCTTTCTATTGGAAGTAGGGACTAGGGCTTCCTGTGTCACTGGTTGCTTGGACTTGGGTTGGGACTACTGGTAGGGCTAGGGCCTCTATTGGACATAGAGATCAGGGTTTTTGAAACTGATTGGGTGCTTGGACTAGGGCTAAGATCGGCTGTAAGGTCCTGGTCTCCTATTGGTTCTAGATTTTAGGGCTAGTGTTGTGATTGGATACTGTTAGGGCTAGGGTTCCCATTGGCTGAAGGGGTCACCTGACTACTAGGGCTATAAAAGGCCAAGGCTTAGGGCATCGAGGCCAAGGGCAGAGAGGACAAGGGCAATTGCCTGTTCGAGACTGGTCGGGACTAGGGCCAGAAATGCTGCCCATTTTCCCATTCAGTAATACCCAGCCCACACCATCCACATCCACAAACAGAGCAAAACACTCACCACACCAAATGAACACCACACACTTACTACAAACCAACACTATGCACAAATCCATGTCTCAGCACCCACTACAAAACCACACAAACCACACCTATACACCCTTCTATCCCAGCTACCACACATTTCCGCCATCACCTACAAACAATACACAACTCTATCCTATACCACAAACCAATCCACTCATCACTAACACAACCCCATTCCACACCATACTTAACTACATCCCATCCAGACACACACTCCCTGCTCTAATTACTCCTAACAGACCACTTTTTATCACTAACAAACATATAATCAGCCATCCATCATTTGTCCAACCAACACCTTCCTCTTCTTTCTACCATAATAACACAAACGCACAACACATACACTGCACAGCACCATACTTTTTAACTCTTGCAACAAACCAGTCTAAGACAAACACTCATACCTCTATTTCATTCCCTCCTACACAAAACATACACTCTACTCATAAACACATCAACACCCCCTCTACCTTACAACCTCCTCTCGCAAACAATACTATACAAACAAATCCATCACATGAAACAAATACACCAGCACCTCTTTTCACTACTCCTCAAAAACAAAACATATCACGCACACCAACACAACAAGATCTTCCAAGAGCAACACCTCATAATACTTACCATCACAAAATACAAACATACACCCACCTTTCAAACCACACAAAGGAACAAACACCAATGCCAAGATTTCTCTCTTCCACCACATCTAGCACAGATACAGCAACTCTCTTCCAAACGCCTCTCATCCATTGGACAATTTAGAACCTTACTATATGACCCACATGCTGCACCACCACTCCTGACTCATACACCTTCCGCCCTAAACACACGCAAACAATATAAGCGACGTGCCACACCTCACAACTTCGCTTCCCCATGTCTACTGCACAACAATGTTACACCACGAAAACAACACAGCACACCAACTCACTCTCAAACACCATCTCCACCACCTACACACGCAGACCCATCAAAATGCCTTCTTAGCATGCTGGATGAGGAACATGATACAGAACAGCTACACAATTGCTATCCTAACACAGCTAATACCAGCACTAAAAACACACCTGCTACAAACCCACACAATACTAACCACTCTTCTACAAAACAAAGTCTCACTATCACCAAAGCCCAGTCTCTAAACTGTCTACTAATAAATGCTCGATCCCTCTCTAAAAACAAAAATCACATCTATGACCTTCTCACCGATGCAAAACCAGACATACTATTCATAACTGAATCATAGTTGGGAGATAATATGGCTCCAGTCCTGCATGAAGCCGTTCCTCTAGGCTATCAAACAATCACCCAAAATCGTATAGGCAAAAAAGGAGGTGGTCTAGCTGTTGTGTTCAGGCAAACATTACATATCACTAAAGTTGACGACATCACCATAAAGAATTGTGAGGCTCTTCTCACCAGATGCAATCCTACACCGTCTTCCTCCTGTAACTTCCTGCTCCTTTACAGACCTCCACCTAGCAAGGCGACATACCCAGACGCACTTCTAGACACAGTTTCAAACCTGATAACAATACACTACAACCTATGCGTTCTGGGTGACCTCAACATTTGGTTTGACAAACCCAATATGACCCATCCAAAAACAATAATCACTGGCCTCGATGCACTAAACCTGCATCAGATTGTCCACAAACCCACACACATCGCTGGACATCTCCTAGATGTCATTTTTGCTAATACCGAACTAGTTACCTTTCAAACTATAACTCCAGTCACATGGTCAGACCACCACTTGCTTGCTTTCCAACATAAAACAACACTAAGCGACTCACCTAAAAATACCTTACATCCATCCACCTATCGACCATGGAACAAACTCAATTTGGAACACTTAGAAACACAACTAACATCCAGTACAAATCTGGAAACAATTAATTTTGTTAAAAAATATATGAGTGGCTACAGGAAGCTTTTGACATCCTGATACCACTCAAAACCACACAACAGAACAAAAGAAAAAAAGCGCCTTGGAGAAATTGTAGAGATAAAAGACATAAAAAACAAATTAGAAAGCTGCAACGTACCTGCCTCAAAACAAACGCCAAACAAGACAAACTTCACCTACAGAAAATTAACAGATTATACAAGTCAGCAATCAAAAAAGCTAAGAAAAGGTACTATTCAGACAGAATTCAAAATGCTAAATGTGCAAATAAAGAATTCTATAAAATACTCAATGAATTTCGCAAACCAAATTGCCTAGAAGGAACTCATCCTGTTACTCAAGATTTCACAGACAAACTGGCAAATCATTACACTGACAAAGCAGACACGTTGCACTCATACTTAAAACAGACAAAGCACCAGCACTAACCCTTCGACAAAACAGCAATCCAAGAATACTCTAACCCAGCCTCTCCGTTCCTTCCAACACATCTCACACGATGAATTTATGGACCTTGTCAAAGCAAGCAGGCCTGCCGGCAGCCCTTCTGACCCGTGTCCACCACAAACTTTCAAAACAATTCTTTTAACAACCTCTGCTGCCACTCCAGTAAGAAGAATCATCAACGATTTCTTAACTACCAGAATATTTCCAGAAGAACTCAAAAAGTCATACATACGCCCTTTACTGAAGAAAACAAACTTGGACCCGCTGAACCCTGACAACTACAGACCCATTACAAATGGACCTTTCCTGGGCAAACTGATATAAAGAGCAGCGTTCGCCCAGATGTCACAATTTATTGAAGAGAATAACATACTTTCAGACTTCCAAACAGGTTTCCGTCCGGAAAGAAGCACAGAATCTGCCCTCCTTGCCATCTGGGATGACCTGAAGAACACAGTAGAACGCAACAGGGTTGCTGCGCTTCTCCTCTTGGACCTCTCACAGTTGACCATGACACTCTGAAACAAAGACTCTATGAAGCCGGCATAGATGGGACTGCTCTAGACTGGATCGCGTCCTACCTTCGAAACAGAACTAATGTCATCCATACCCCACCTTTCTCATCCAAACCATACTCCACAAAATCAGGGTTCCCTCAAGGCTCTATCATCTCACCCATGCTTTTTAACATCTACATGAAGTCATTACCGGTACTGATCAATCAATTTCACCTGACGTGCTATAACTATGCAGATGACACACAAATACTCCTTCAATTGGAATGCCCCAAAGACATTGGAAACTCCTCAGTTTTCAGTTGTCTCAGAGCCATGGATCAGTGGATGACTTGGAGCCACCTCAAATTGAATGCTTCCAAAACGGAAATACTCACATGTGGCAATTGGAAACATTATGAACTGCTTGCCGCCTGGCCTGATGAACTGGGATCACCACCTAAAGTATCGAAGGAAGTAAGAAACCTCGCAATGACCATGGACTCCGAGCTATCGATGAATGCCCAAGTGGACAAACTAGCAAGATCAAGCTTTGTCACTATAAAAACGCTGCGACGAATTTTCCCTCATTTGGGATTTCCACACAAGGTCCAAGCTACCATCTCCCTTGTTCTGTCCAAACTCGATTACGCCAATAGCCTCTGCCACGGATCACCTTTAACGACCATGAAAAGACTACAACGGATTCAGAACTCGGCTGCCAGACTACTCTTGCATATCAAACCGCGAGACCACATCTCACCTGCCTTGAAAGCCCTGCATTGGTTACCGGTTGCCAGAAGATCCACGTTCAAGCTGCTTTGTATCACCCACAAAGCAATACATGGAATGGGACCGCTCTTCCTCAGGAATAAAATCACCAAACACATTCAACAAAGGAACCTTCGCTCTAAAATGGCACCTCGCCTCAAAATCCCAAGATACAAGAAAAAAACCATGAGTGGCACATCCTTCTCTGTTCAAGCAGCCAAACTATGGCACTCTTTACCCCCCAACATAAGATCCACGGACAGCCACCTTATCTTCAGAAAACTACTCAAGAATTGGCTCTTCCCCACATAAGCACCATGTGCTAACAGAAATTTACAGCATATCCCTCTGTATATAATCATTTATTTTTCCTATAGATATGTACCTATCTTTGTGTATTGCTTTGTATAAACATGTAAAATAATTATGTTAAAAAATAAAATAAAAAAAATTAAAGTACAATAACACTTAAAAACCGGAGTTTATCTGGTGCATCTTTGGTCTACATGTACTTCTTCCATTGTGCATCTATGTACCTTCCATGTACTTGGATCTGTGTGTTTGTTACTTTCCTCCTGAAAAGCATATCCAATGCACTACCCTATTTCTCATCCTGTACCTCTATCAATATCTTTAATCTACATATACCTACCTCCTATATGCATCTATATACTTTCAATGTACTTATGGATCTATATATTTATCACTTTCTTCTAAATCAGCATATCCAATGCACTACCCTATTTCTCACCCTATACTTCTTTCAATATATCTTCGAACCCAACTTTCTGACTCATCTCAAACTTCTTTCTACTACTCTTTCCAATGCACTACCCTATTTCTCACCCTATATATCTATCAATATATCCTCTACAACCACTCTCTCATTTATCCCAACCCCCATACCACTACTAAGATCCCCAAAATAACCCTTTCTAGACTCTCCTTTACTCTACCCCTCCATGCATCATCTGATACCTCTTTTACTATACCGATCCCCAAAACAAACCTTTCTAAACTCTTCCCTCTGATTCTTCCCCTCCACAACCCCTTTTTACTCATCCAAAAGCTTCCTCCTACTGCTATGACCTCCCCAAAAAATAAAATCAAAATCCTTCACTCTCCTATCCCTCCACTATCCTTTTCAATCAAAATAACAGACTAACATGTTACGTTCTCAAATTTCATATTCCACTATACTAATTCACCACTAATCCTTTATGGGTCCCAGAGTAGCGTGCTACTCACCAAAAAAGCGCTCCAACACCTCATCAGAGGTAAGCAAGCATTATATAAATGCAAACCGTTTCCCCTCTTGTATCCCTCCGCTACCTTTCTCTATCCGACTGAATAACACATCCACCACTCAAACTACTTTCATATTTCACTATACTAATTTTCAACACTAATCCTTTATGGGTTCCGGAGTAGCGTGCTACTCACCAATAAAGCACTCCAACACCCCATCAGGGTTACAAGCGCTATATAAATGCAAACCTTTTCCCTTTTCTACCCCTCCCCAACCCTTCTCAAGCCAAATAACTGACTAACATATCCACCACTCAAATTACTTTCATATTTCACTATACTAATTCAACACTAATCCTCATGGGTTCCAGAGTAGCGTGCTACTCACCAAAAAAGCACTTCAAACCCCATCAGGGGTAGCAAGCACTATATAAATACAAACCTCTTTCCCTCTTCTATCCTGCCGCTACCCTTCTCTATCCAAATAACTGAATAACATATACACCACTCAAATTACTTCATATTTCACTATACTAATTTTCAACAGTAATCCTTTATGGTTTCCGGAGTAGCGTGCTACTCGCCAGAAAAGCGCTTCAACACCCCTTCAGGGGTAACGAGCGCTATATGAATGCAAACCTTTCTCCCCCTTCTATCCCTCCGCTATCCTTCTCACTCCAAATAACTGACTAATATCCACCACTCAAATTACTTATATATTTCACCATACTAATTCACCACTAATCCTTTATGGGTTTCCGGAGTAGCGTGCTACTGCCCAAAAAAAAAAAAAAAAGGCGCTTCAACACCCCATCAGGGGTAACAAGCGCTATATAAATACAAACCTTTTTTCCTCTTCTATCCTTCTGCTATCCTTCCGAATCCAAATAACTGACTAACCTATCCACCACGTTAATTACTTTCATATTTCACTATACTAATTCAACACTAATCCTTTATGGGTCCCGGAGTAGCATGCTACTCGCAGAAAAAGTGCTTTGACGCCTCGTCAGGGGTAGTAAGCGCTATATAAATGCAATTACAATACAATACAATATAGCAGTGGGGAGAGCGGGCATCCCTGACGGGTGCCCCGCGATATATCTATAAGACTAGAGACAGTGTTACCCACCCTGACTCTGGCACGTGGCCTGGAATATAATACCAAAATCAGCCTTAGGAACACTTCACCCACTCCCACTCTGTCCAGGACTTTTTCAGAAAACCCCATTCTACCGAATCAAATGCCTTCTCAGCATCGAGAAAAACTGCTACGGCCTTCACTGCTGGGTCTATTCTTTGAATGGTCTCAAATATAGTGCGCAGGTTATATGTAATGTTGCGACCCGGAACAAATCCCGCCTGCTCTGGTTTAATTAAGAGTGGGATCAGTGAGGCCAATCGATTCACCAGTATTTTATCAAAAATCTTCGTATCTACATTTACAAGCGACAATGGCCTGTATGAGGAGCAGACATCCGGAGACTTCCCAGGTTTCAGCAATGTGACGATAAGGGCCTCCCTCATAGAAGGAGGCATCTCCCCACTTTCGGCCATTTCCTCGAACAGGGTCATCAGGTGCGGGATGAGCTCCTCCTGGAAGGCTCTATAAAATGTTACAGTGAGGCCGTCGGAACCGGGGGCGCTACCTGAACGCAGCCCTTTTCCCCCGAGTGGAGCGGAGCCATACGATGTTCCCTAAGTGTATTAGTGAGCTATGTCATTTGAATGTGTTCCAGATAGTGCCTGATCGACTCTTCGTTGGTAGTGTATAAATCCGTATAGTATTTGTGAAACCTGTCGGCCACCTCCCCAGGTGTTGTAAGAGTATGCCCTTCCTCGTCTATAATTTCAGAGATTGTTGCAGCCTCCCATCTGGGTCGCTCAAGCCTCGCAAGCGTGGCCCCCGGACGGTCCCCTTCACCATATACCATGGTGGATGCGTATTTCCCTAGATGCTTAACCTCCCCATCCGCTGTATCACGAAAGTCCTCTAATGCCTTTTTAATCCCCTTTAACAGTGCAGTGTCACCCGTTTGTTGGTAGGTTTGTTCGAGACAGGCTATTTCCTTCTCCAGTCTTGCCAGCCGATGTCGCAAGGTGCGGAGTACCCCCGCATGCTTAGCTATTGTCATACCCCTGATGTACACCTTAAACGTTTACCACAAAGTAGTGAAGCTGTCTACGGAGCCAAAAATGATTTAAAAAAGCATTTTAATGAGCTGCGCCAAATCTGACTTAAATACAGGGTCCAGCAACAAGAACGGGGGGAATCTCCAAAGAAAGGGCCCCGGCGCACCAGCACCCACATCCAACTCCAATATGAGCGGAGCATGGTCAGAGTATGTTCTGGGGAGTACTTCACATGTGCTAACGAGCGGTAGTATGGATCTAGAGACCAACCAGAAATCAATGCGAGTGTGCGTTTCATAGCTGGCTGAGTAATGGGTATATCCAGCAATATCTGGATATCGCTGTCTCCAGACATCCACCAGTCCTAGTTGGTCAATTATCTCTGTGATAGCACCAGCAGCAGCCGATTGTCGTTGGGGTGGGCCCTTAGATCTGTCTTTACTTGGGTTTAATATACAATTAAAATCGCCCCCCCCAAACTATTGGCGCCTCTTCCATTCGTAATAGCAGTGAGGAAAGCGTCTGATAAAAGAAAGGATCATCATAGTTGGGGCCATACACATTAAACACTATGAATTGCTGCCCAGCTTTATGACATTTTGCAACAATGAACCTACCGTTAGGGTCCCTATGCAAGCACTGCAATGTCACCCCTGACTTTGGATAAAGCCACACCAACACTCCCCTGGCATGCGAGGTGAAAGCTGCGTCCTTTGCCGAACCTTGAAGAATTCTATGTAAGAGCATTTTACTATCAGGGGCTAGGTGAGTCTCCTGCAACAGCCCGATATCTATTTTATGACGCTTAAGATATGCCACTACCTTCCGGTTTTTTCTATACTCATTTAAACCTCTAACATTCCATGTAAGGAAATGGATATTATTAGTCTGCTTATTGTTAATCTGCATGACCACGACCTTTCAGTAAATTACTGCAATGCGACCTCATGCGACCCAAGCGGGGCAGCTCAGTGACTGAGTGTTGTGCTTTAACATTAACCCCCTTACAACCAAACCTCCCCCAAACCCCCTCCCATGCTATACAGTCCCGAACTTTGCATAATTGAGTGGCCCACCCCCCCCTCCCAATACGAGGAATTACTCAATACAATCACCAACAAAAACATAACATTCCCTGTGTGGATCACACTCTGGGGCGGATGTTGCTGACGACAGAGAGATATCCGCCACCCGGCACACCCTCAGAATTCGGGTTATAGAATGCCTCCCACATAGCCAGAGGGGTATCTGCCCCACGTCCCGCAACCGGTGGTAAGCCCACCCCCCACAGTGACAGGAAAGTAGACAAGGCCCACGCCAAGGGATCCGGGCCCCCACTGTGAATCCCCATACTTTGGAGTATCCAGTGCCTTAATCTCTCAGTCCATCTCACCCCAGCAACAGATAGCCGATATACCAATCAACATATATAGTCTATATAACAGTCACTGGCCCTGCATATCTCGGCCGGACCTCTCCATAATGTCTCAGTAGTGGACGGTGACACTAATGATCCTAGGCCAGCGTACCAGCCCCATAGCATGTACAGTTCGTAATAACCAGGATACCTTCCGTGTCTAATGTTCACTGCTCATCAGGATCAGACCTGTCAGCCTCCTTGTACTTTTACTGACTGGGGAACTTCGCTTTCCGAGCCGCACTATCATGCTTTTTAAGAAACTGCAGTGCCTGCTTTGGGTCCATAAAGACGTGTGAGGACCCATCCATTATGACCGGGAGCTTTGCATGGTACAACATATTATACTCCAAGTGCAATTCCCGCCGACGCCTTTTCACTGGAGCAAACTCGCGCCAAGCCTCTTGCACCTGCTGGATGAAATCAGGGTAAATAGAAATAGTCATACCTTTGTGCCGTAGTTCTTGAATCTCTCTAGCTCTGCGAAGGGCAGTATCCCTGTCTCTGTAGTTTAAGAGCTTTGCAATTATAGGGTGCGGGGGGGCCCCCGGGGCTGGTCTCGGTGCCAACGATCCATGTGCACGCTCCACTGCAAACATAGTAGAGAAGTTCTCCCTACCCAACAGAGTGGCCATTAGCTGCTCCACGTAGGGTTCCATATTCGTAATATTTGTAGACTCCGGAATCCCAACAAAGCGGAGGTTACTATGTCTGGAGCGTGCCTCCAAATCCTTCGCCTTAGCTTGGACACTACGCAGTAGTTTCTCCATTTTTACCTAGGCCTGCGCACCTCCGCTGAGGGCGTTCTCTGCTTCCGCCACCCTTTGCTTCAGGGCGTCCAGACGATCTGTGTGTTTATCAAGGCGCTCAGACATCCTATCCATGAGGTACAAAAGGGCATCAATCTTCCCATCTATTTTATTGAGACTGTGTTGCATAGTGGCTAGCAATTGTTTCAAGTTCATATCAACTGTGGTATTGCCTGCCTCAGAACCTGACTCAGACTGGTTTTTCTCAGAGTCTAGATGTCTAGGTTAAAATGCAGCTTAAATTGGGATTTTTCAGTTCTGCCCATGATGAGACACCTGAGCCCGTGCCCTCTTGTCCGTTATGAACGTATAAAACAGCAGATTTGGCGTAGATCATCCTCTTCCGACCCAATTGCCAGCCAGGTATGCGTTTCAGCAGCCAGCACCAAACGGTAATCGACCTCCGCTGCAGATTAAGAAGACAAGCCCATCGCCAGCTGCCCCTGGGCCACAGCTATAGAAAAGCGCCACCGCTGCTCCCCACCAATTCCTTCAGTGGGGCTTTGCGTGCGATAGCATTCGTCAAATGGATCGAGCACAACATACTATGGGGCTCAGGCCCAACAGTCCATACAGGCTCCAGCAGATGCCTATCACAGGCCGCCCGCTATTCGACGGCTTAATCTGCACTGGCGTGTCATGTAGCCTTGGGTGACCCGGCTCGCCTCCTACACCAAGGAATTCACACCCCCGCAGGAGCAACAGCTCCCAGGAGCCAGCCCCAGAGATCGGTGAGTAGGCCTTAGTCCCACCGGCTCCGGTAACTTGTAGCGATAATGATTGTCCAGATATATATGGGGGTGAGGGAGCCTCCTGGCGGCAGCGATCCGCCCCTCCCTCACCGCAGGCCGCACACTCACCGCACAGCACCAGCAGCGGCGCCGGTGCACCCACAGGCGCTGGGAGGGCTCCAACGGCCGCCGTCAGTCTCCAAAGGGCGCACCTCGCATGCAGGCCCAGGATCGCTCACCCAGCCCAGGCCAGCAGTCGCCTCCAACCGGGCTGGTACGACAGAGCCCACAGCTTCTCTGAGGGCTCCCGTGAGGGTGAAAGACCACACTCCACATGAGCGCAGCCACGCCACCGCACAAGACGCCCCTTGTGGGGCCCTCTCCTCCCGTGAGCTCTGCACACACGGCCCCACCAGCCCGACAGCCGGCCTCCAGTCGAGCAGTCGAGCGTCCAACAGCGGATTTGGCACCTCGGAGGGAGCAGAGCCGTCCTCTCCTCTATTTCGCAGCGATTAATTCCCAATTGGGAAGCCGGATGATGTAGGATTGTGGCTGAGCCGACGGAGCTCCTCTAACTAGCGGCCATCTTTGAGCCAGGCAAGCTCCGCCCTTCCATGCAGAAACAGTTTTAATTAAATATTTCCTCACTTTGTCTATCTGTGGACAGAATTCAATTGGCCACTTCCATTTCTGCCTTTGGCATATGTTGGAGAATAACAAGGCAGTCTGAGGGAAAAGAATCATTAATTGAGCAAAGGTATCCTTCATTAGGATTCCCAGTCCTACCCCAGTAAGTGTTCCAAGGTCATTGCCACCACAGTGCACAAGCATGAGGTCAGGGTGTTGGCAATCTGCAATGAGGATGCCTCTCATGCCTCTCATGCCACTCTACATGCCACAGTGACATCTCGGTTGGACTATGCAAATTGCTTTTACCTGGGATTACCTGCCTATCTGATCAAGAGATTGCCGATGGTACAAAATGCGTCTGCTAGATTAATTAGACGAGTACCGTATCAGCACCACATCTCTCCGCATATAAGACAGCTCCATTAAAAGGATAGAGTTCAAGGCCCTGACCATGGCCTTTTGGGCACTGCGAGGCAGAAGTCCTAGTTACCTTAAGCATCGGTTATGCCTCTACCAACAAAAACGATTATATTGAGGTCCAACTCTGAGCACCTGCTCTGTGAACCTCGCTATGCAAAGTCACGCATAGGGGGCAGATCTTTCACGGTGGTGACGGCCAGATTGTGGAATTCCCTGCCTACCAACATGCGCCTGATCCAATATGAACTCGAGTTCAGAAAGACCTTGAAGACTTGGCTTTTTAGCCAAAGCTAGAATCTTGGTAGTCCCTCTCTCCTGCTTGCCTGCTAAAGCGCCGGGACACCTCTGTCTGAGGTAGCTGTTGTGCTCTATAAATGCTGATAATAATAATAATGCTTTCAACCAAAGGCAGCAACTGACACCACTTTAACCCACTGTGGCCAATCCAAGTAATGCCCACATTAGGCAAACCCAAGTCCCTGTCAATGCCACTCTTTCAAGCACACTCTCTAGCCCAAAACACAAAGCTGTGACCCACAAGCCACACTTTAACCATTTTGAAGGCAAGGAGGAGTAGCACACAGGAGAAGGCTGGAGCAGAACGAGACAGTTTTCAAAATGAAAGGCAGTTAAAATGGAGGACAGGATTAGGCCTGGATTGGTGAACTCTGATCTGTTCACAGAGTTTGCGGAGTTTTCCGTGCTGCGCGGATTGCGCGGGATTCTGAAAAACTCTGTTCCACAAAGCGGAGTGGAGTTTTTCCTCACTTGTGCTTGCCAACGTTAAGTTGGCGAGAGCGAGCAAGGAAAATCGAACGCTAGACCACCTCCCAGTAAGATTTCTCAACGCGGGTGGTCACGGGTGGTCCCGACTACTCGCATTGAGAAACCACCCGTTTGAGTAAAAAATCTACTCAAGTGGCAGAAAGAAGCAGCACCCTCTTGCAAAGCGCATGGTGCCATTCCTGCTGATTTTCCATTGCGGGACAAACACCTGCGCAAACAACACAAACGAACGCACTCTGCTGCTTGCAGAACTCTCAGTGGCGCCTGCCTCCAAACGGGGGTGGTTGGGTGGGGAGGAAGGGATGAAAAAAATAAAAAATAAATATACCTTCTTCTTCTTCGCTGCCGCAAGTCTCTCCAGCGTCTTCTTCTCTGCTGCACCCTAAGCCCCTAGCCTCCCGTACTCTCCCAGCCAATCACAACACTGCATGAGCAGCTGCATGATTGGTTTAGTACCTAGGAGGCTGGACGTGTTCTCCACTGGGCTGTGCAACACACCCCAGTGGAGAACATGCCAAGTGCGCATGATTGTTTGGCCGGCCCCAGAGGGTCGGCCATACCGTCATGCGCACTTAGGGAGGGAGCACAAACCACTCCTGCTCCATCTGATGGTGGGGAGCCCAGCCCTGCCCTGCCCTACCTGGCTGGAGTTGCAAAGAAAAATAATATGATAATTTCCTGTTATTATCATTTAATTTTAATGTTCGACTGCTCAACGAGCAGTGGGGCGACGCTCCTCTGCCTTAGCGGAGGAGCCGCCACTGAGAACTCTGTGTAGCGCTGCAGATTTTTTTGGTCACTTCCGCGAACTCTGCCCAGGCTAGGCAGGACCTTTTAAAAAAAAAAAAAGACATATTTGATTGGATGGTGTAAAAATCCAGGTAGATAAAATCGGTTAGTGACTTTTAAGGAAAAGTAAGTAGATCTGTGATTGGCTTTGGTAAAAATAAAAACATGTCATGCAATCTTGGATATGCTTTTAATTGGAAACAGCCAACCACGCCTGCTGTTGATTTGGAGAGTAATAGGCTGCTTCTAGAATGTGTTGTGAACTAGTGACCTACTGGTTCAATAGGGTGTTCTAAAGGGCGTTGCTATGGAAACTCTGCTAAGAGTGTTGGGTAAAGGTATTAAACAGATTGTAGTCTGTTTGTTAAAATTAGAGTGGTTTAGATACATTAATATTTAAGGAGGGTTTATTTTACTATTCAGAGCTATCTTATAAAGTGCATTGTAGTTGTAAAGTATTAAGTGTACAACGTTAAATACATTTTTGGACTCCTGTTGATATTCGCGAATTTGTCACAAAGTTACACAGGGGCCTCCCCTGAGGATCGCAATAAATTTACGAATACGCCCAAAAACACTACCAGATTGGGCCTCGTTCCTGAAGTGAAAGAAAGGGTTAAGAAATACTGACCACTGAGAAGTAGAATAACAAAAGTACAATATGAAACGGATGTTTTGATTTGCTAACTTCAACAGTTTCACTGACAGCAAAGTTGAAAAGGTTGCCATTAATGGTTGCTTTGTATGAGAGTTGTGTACCATTCTTATGCTTCGATTTCACATTTTCTCTGAGAGTACAGTGTAACTGAGAAGTCAAAAAGAAATTTCTGACCAACTAACTCAATCAGGAGGTATGTGAATTGCAGTGTAGTTTAAAATACAAAAGGTATGTGTGTACATGAGGTTGAGGAAAGTGTGCATTATATATACAAAAGTGTTGGAAAGCGGATTATTAGTTGGGGCAAATGTATATCTGCCACTGGCAATAAGGCCACTAACACAGTCTAGGGCTCAGAATAGGTCTTAGAAAATTATTCCCATGCTCAACCATTGGTAGCTTGGCTGCGAGCAGGCAGGCTTAACTTCAGAGACAGGTGTGTAAAGCATTTAAAAACACCAATTCAGTAAATAATTAAGACACAATGCACAATACATTTTTTAAAGATTGAGCATTATAAAGAACGTAGAAACCTATAGGCCCTTATCGGGACATCTGGTCGCGATAGACCGGGTCAAAGTCAAAGTTTCAGGCCGGCCATGATGTAGCCCTTCAAAGCTACCCCTCGCGGTAGGTCTCGGTCAAAGTTTTTACCTTCTAACTTAGAAACTTTTCTGGAGCTTTTCTTCACGGGGTCTCTCGAAGCTCTCAGCCAGTACGGATTTGGTGAGGGTTTGCCGGATTGCATTGCGACGTGCTCCCGGTCAAACTTATGGAAGTCCGACCTCCGGAGCGTTCCAGCGGGATGAACCAAGGATCCAGCCCGACTCACCGTTGAAAGCAGGCGGCTTGGCTCTCGCGGTTGCTCCCAGTCACCTTTTCTTTGTTCGGACTTAGAAACTTTTACAGAGCTTTTTCTTGCGGGATCCCTCGATGCTCCTCACCAGGCTGGATTCGGTGAGGGTTCGCCGGCCTCAGATTTCGTCTACTCCCGGTCAACCTCTGAAACTCGGACCTACAGAGCTTTTTAGCGGGACGAACCTGGACAGTAGGCCGACTCGCGGTTGAAGGCAGGTGGCTTGGCTGGCCAGGTTGAGTCGGTCCATTTATGGAGCTGATCCAGCGCCAAATCGGGGGTCTCTGAATGACACAGCAGATAACGGGCCCCAAACATACAAATGCAACATTTCTCACCATTTAACAGACCCTGCGAGAATGATGCTGAAATGCGGTTTGTGTGTCGTTGATTTGTCTTTTGCTCATCTAAAGGGAAAAACAATTATATAATCGTTTCTTCTCTAATACAGCCCTTTTAACCTATATCATCAACCACTTTCCTCTTGGGCGATGAATCATATTGACTGAGTAGTGTAAATTATTGACATGACTAATTAACCAAAATCTTAACAGTTGTCATGAGGAAATAATCACAAACTCAAAAATCTCGTTAATCTGTTTATCTTCAGAAATTATAAGAAATCTCAGGTACAAAGTTACAGGGAAAGAAAATACACATTATAAGAGAAATATCATAAAATATGCAGACAAGATCACAAGCATCTGAATCACAGTGAATATTATTGAGTGGATAGATGAAGAGACATAAGAGTCATGGAGAGAAAACATTTGCAAATTTCCCTATTGATACATACCTAACGATAATAGTTCGGAAAAGAACCACTACCCCCTGGCTACGAGGATAGTGGAAAGGGAACCCGATAAAGGAAACCGGGAAAAGATAGGATCAAGAAACGGGTAGGCCTCTAACCCACGGACAGCGACGATCACCCTCTGCCTCTCTGGACCTACGGAAAGCTGCCTTAACCACACCCCCATGAGCATCCCCATTATACCCTAATTCAACCTGTCCGTCCCACTAATCTGCAACATTCGGGGAAATCTCAACATTTCATTGGTCAATTTGTGGGGTGTTGCACCACACCTCCATTACTTCATTTGGCTTTATATGCTCTCCTTTGTTCTTAACTCGTTCTCACGTTTTACTTCACTGCTTATGAATCGATTCTCTATCCCTCATCACGTCACATTCTTTGATGAATAGCTTGTCCCTGTATTAGTAACTTTATTTTAGACAATGTATCAACTAGACATAAAATGTTCATCAGCTTGAGCTTTCCAAGGCATCTCGATGTCCTCAATATTGCACGTCTTTCTTTCCCTCTTGAAGGTTGCCTTGGTCCGCCGCTGACACCCACCACAGTTCATGTACGGGGCAGCCCTTTGCGGCCTTTTCATTTATTCATGCTAATTTAACACGCGTATCTATTTGTTCACCATAGGCCCATTTTAAAACTACGATGAAAGAGAAATATAAAGAATATTAATAACACAAAAATGGAATTTACACTGTTTCCCTCCCACCTTTGCACTAATCCCATGTTAATTCATATGAGCATTAATGTGCCAAGCATTATTTTGCAATAGCATTATTCCACTTTGTCGGTTTTAATATGCAAAAGCGATATGCGGCCTAAGTATTTCATGCAGTAGTCTTAATTGCAATGCAGGAGTGCGCAAAGCATCTCCCCGTGTTTGTGTGTATTTTTGGCATTTAGTACAAGACACACGATTAATAAATGTTATCTTGGGGCGTTGATCCGAGCAGGTTTACATGACGCAAACCCTGCTCCATCAATTCCCCCCTTTGATGGCTTTTTATGCCATCATAAAATATCCATCACCCATTGCCATTTCTTGTTTCCTCAGAAACTCGTACTTCTTTCACTTCTAAGTTTCTTCTTTTCACCTAAGTCTTTCATTGTTTCATAATATTTGTCTTTCATATTATCTAACTCTATTTCTTCTATTTTTCTTTTTCTACCTTTACATTTGTTATCTACCCCTTACATACTCATCCTTTCTCTTCTTTTCTTGCAACATTTGTAAGTCATTATTATTAGCATGATTACTATCACTATAGATACTATTGGTATTATTACTCCACCTAATAAACTCTTACCAAAATTAGTGAACCATTTACCTATATTTGAAAAACTCTTATTAATACTCTCCCAGACACCATCAACCTCTAGTTGTGTTAAATCCCTATGTAAGTTCATAATATTTTTAATATACCCTTCAATACCTTTGCTTTTATCAGGAATATAAGTGCCTTAATGTTGCACTTTTAGCATTCCACAGACTCCACCCTCTTTTGCCAATAATATATCAAGGGCAAGTCGATTTTGCATAACCATTGCTCTAATTGCAACCATTTCTGTGTCAATCAATAAGAACCCTCCAGCAGTATCAGTTGATAATCAATCAACCACTGTGGATAATTTTCAAATTTTGTGTGAATTAAGAACCACTCCAACTGAAGGTATTATCGCACCAAATATATCACCACTATTTCTGAAAAACTTGCTCTCTTATTACGTATTAGTCCATGTTTCATCTCATTAATTCTATTATTTCTATCTACGTGGTATACTTTAGGAAATACAATCCCGAAGTAACAACTACCGTACCAGTGAGCAGGCAGCCTATAATAAGCATTCCTCCCACACACATAATATATACCTGGGAAGACAGGGTCTGTTCCTCCCTTTAATCCCCATCCTCCTGTTATTAAGAAATTATGTTCACATTTACTAGTACCTAAATAATAGTTGTTATAGTTAGTCTTTAGTCTTAGCAAGCAAAGCTTCCCCTTGTGATTCCAATCCAGAGACATTGCAGCATAAGTCTCGCCTTTTTCATAATTTCCTTCTCTAAAAGCCCAAGGTGGTATATTAGTTTTCTGTTCAGCAGCCTTTTTTGGAATTCTTGTCTTCTATTTTCTACCATATTAATGAAATCCTTTTCTTCTATTTGTAACTTACAGGTGAGATTATTTTTGTGAGCATATATTAAATCCAAAGTTTGTGTAGTATGAAAAAATTCTCCCATATATTCAGCTTCTAAGCTACTAGATACTATGTTTAAATTCTTTCTAATAGGAAGTTCAGAAAAAACTACATCTAGGTTAGAATAATAAAATTCTAATTTTCCTGTTACATAGAACAAACTAGGTAGTACACTACACGAAACACCATATGTTAAAGGAAGGTGGTGATATGTCACCCCCTCCGAGACAGACTATGGTAATTGCATGCAAACATAACAGTCACTCACATTCATTGTATTAATATATTCATACAATAATTTAGTAAAGACGTTTAATGAAAAATCAGTAATTGATCTATCTTGATGATAAATACTTCCATCATTATGGACTATATTAGTTGGACTTTTGGTAATAACTTCCACTCTCATACTTATTGTATTATTAGTTTCATTTTTGTCATTAGTCACCATCAAAACAGGAACAACAATTGTTAGTATTAACCACACTGACATAGTTAATAAGACACCACATAAGCAAGCTCTAATACATTTACGTTTTAAACTAGGTTTTGGACGTTCAGTCACTGTAGATTCTACCATTTTTTCTTGTAATTTTCTCTTTAAAAATTAAAAATCTAGCTTACTATTATTTTTCTTATAAACCTAATTCTAGGGAGTTAAATATGCCAACCACCGGGATAAGAAGGCCATTCTTTTAAAGTTGGCTGCTCTCAGGGCCTTTCTCCCTT
Source organism: Calotriton arnoldi (assembly GCA_963921515.1). Classification (NCBI taxonomy): domain Eukaryota; kingdom Metazoa; phylum Chordata; class Amphibia; order Caudata; family Salamandridae; genus Calotriton; species Calotriton arnoldi. The sequence continues at coordinate 19,644 of CAWUFW010002991.1, read as the reverse complement.
GGATACATAAGACCTCCCATTCGTACTTGGAGAAGGTACATTGCGTTGCCCGGGACACCCTTTCAAGCTGACTTTGCACCAACAGGGAATGGCCTGAGTTATGTAACAAGCGATACCAATTCCCCACTCCTCTTATCTTTGCTCCGAACAAGGCTGTCACAAGTTCGGACGGTGTGCAAAGTAAAAAATTCTGTTTATTTAAAAAGTGAATAATCTGTAAATACTCGAAAAAGGGGGGCTGCCTCTGGTCTTCGCTTCTCAACAGCACCTCTTCCCAAGTTAATATCCTGTTCAAAATTAAAAAATGTCTTAACTCTAGTATACCACAAGACTTCCAATTTTTTAGATGACAAGATTCAATTGGGAGGTCAAGATTCTTGCACTCCCTCAAGTTTAGAGAATGTAGCCCCGAAGAGCCCGCCCCCTTAAAAAAGGACTGGAGTCTAATTGAGTAATCGTTCAACGTCTTATATCTTGTTTTTTTCGGAAGTTTGGAGGTTTTTAAAAATATCGGTGTCTGAGAACCAGCTTCCCGCACCATTTTATCCACAAAAATATTATCTTTGGACCCATTAAAAACCAATAAGCGAGCTAAATCCAAAAAAGCAGCCTCATAGTATGTCCGTATATGTGGCAACGCCAGCCCACCCTGTTCAGTGGTTAATTGTAATACTGAAAACTTAACCCTTGGTGCCTTTTTACCCCAAACAAACTGTCTAAACATAGGGGCCGATTCCGATTCGGGCCGGAAATCTCTCCGACCGAGCCGGACCCGGAGAGATTTCTGACCGAATCGGACCCGTGCAGCCCGACCGAACGAGTACGATGCGTCCGTATGCTATCGTACTCGAGTCGGTCGGACTCCCATTGAAGTCAATGGGAGCCGGTCGTACAACGCGTACGTGGGCTCCCATTGCCTCCAATGGGTGCGAGGCGAACAAGGGCACCCCCTACAGCGGGTACGCGGCGAGCGACTCGCGCCGTACACGCACAGGTAGGGGGGACCCATGGGTCCCCCTGTGTGCGACTCGCGTGGCTACGCATACAGGGGGTCCGACACGGACCCCGAAGTACGGCTCCGACTGCTCTTTCGAGCCGGACGGCACGTGTCGGTCGGACTGCTCGCGGCGCGCATCGTACTTACCCGGCCAGGGAACGTCTCCATTGCGCGGTGCGAGTCGTGTCCGAGCGAGTCGGTCGGTGCGGTTAGACCCGGGAACGAGTCGGTCAGAGCGGTTGGGACGCCCGAGCGAGTCGGTCGGCGATTTCGCATCGTACTCGCTCGTCCGGACGCGCGTACGAATCGGTCGGGAAATAGGGCTCCGAATCGGATCCGGTTATGCCGAATCCGATTCGGAGCCCTACCGGCCGAGATCGGAATCGGCCCCAAAGTCTCCAATTCTTTAAAATAATTAGTATTTATTTTAATGGGTATATTAATAAAAAGGAAGACGAGTAACGGAAGTATAGACATTTTGATAAGAGATACTCGTCCTACCAGAGTCAAAGGGAGTAATAGCCACTTGTCTAGTAGGTTCTTAATTTTGTCCCGCATTTTTATATAATTCAACTTATACAACTGTTGGTATTGATCAGAGATATAGATCCCCAAATATCTTATGGGGTCGAGTTTTGCTGCTTGCTGCTTAAGGTTAACTGGGAGGAAATCTGAATCAATATTCAATGTTAGAATTTCTGTTTTGTTTTGATTTATCTTATAGCCCCCTATTAATTCAAATTTAGATTATTCCCTCAACACCAATTCCACATTCTGGCAATTAGGTCTCAAATATAAGATGATGTCATCTGCGAAAAGCTTTAATTTAGCCATGCCCAAGATTGGAGCACTAACTGTGGCATTATCTCGTATTCTAATAGCCAATGGCTCTATAAAAAACGTAAACAACAAAGGGGAAAGCGGGCACCCTTGTCTTGTCCCCCGATTGATTTTAACTGTGCCCGCCCGTTTTGCGTTTATCACCACCTGAGCCTGAGCCCCCTGATAAATGTTACGAAGCATTAAAATAACCTGTGCAGGGATGCCAAACCTACCAAGGGCAAAGAACAGAGTGTTCCAATTTACCAGGTCGAATGCTTTTTCAGCATCAACCATCTTAATACAGGCCGGGATTGAATTGGTGTTACAGTAATCCAATGCCTGTATTAAGAATTCGGTGTTTGCTGCCATAGATCTCCCTACTATAAACCCGGCCTGATCTTTATGGATTATTTCCTGAGCAGCAGATGAAAAACGCTGTGCCCAAGCTTTCATTAGGATTTTATAGTCCGCGTTGAGGAGGCTAATGGGTCTATAAGAATTGACGTCTTTTGGATTCTTGTCCTTTTTCACAATGAATGAGGAGGGCACCTTTCCACCATTTTTAATGTAATTAAAAAGTTTTATCAAAGGTGAATTCAGTTCTTTTACAAATACTTAAAAAATTCTATAGGAAACCCATCCTCCCCACACGCTTTAGCTCCGGCCATAGATTTTACAGCAGCCAAAACTTCTGAACTTACTAAATCTGATTTTAGCTGGTCTATCAAGGAGTCAGATAGTCTTGGAAGTTTTACGTTATTGAAATAATCCTGTATATTCCTTTCCCCAACCTCATATTCCGTAGTATAGAGCTGCTGGTAATGCTCCAAAAAGATCTGCGCAATCCCCTCACTATTCAATACTTTGTCTCCGCTCTTGGGGTCTATCACCTTCGAGATATAAGCCTTTTCTTGTCTGGTTTTTGTAGAGCTGGCTAGCAATTTGCCAACCATTTGACTGTCTTCATAAACCCGTTGTTGGTAGGTTCGAGAACTGCTAATCTCTTCTAAAGTAAAGAATTCCCTCAGAGCCTTTTTAGCGTCTCCAAGCTGACTCTGATTCTGTGCCCTTTCCACAGCCAGCTGTAATTCAGCTATTTTAACTCGTCGCGCTCTCGACTGGGCAGCTGAAAAAGAAATAATTTGTCCTCGTGCCGCAGCCTTGAACCCACACCAAACCGCGAAGGGTTCTGCCGTCTCCTCGTTGATCCTAAAATATTCTAGGATCCATGCTTTAAAACCTTCAATCCATTTCTGATCCTGCAAGAGGAGACGATCCATCTGCCACCTGGATCGCTCTACTCTTGCCTCACCAATCTCCACTTCAAGCCAAATGTAAGAATGGTCGGAAAAGGCATTGATCCCGATATCTGTCTTCAGAATATTAAATAATCTAGATATTAGGAAGAAGTCAATGTGCGATGCGGTCTGAGGTCGGCAAGAGTGGCATGTGTAGCAATTTTTATCAGGGTTGGCTGTTCGCTAAGGATCTAGTAGCTGGTAATCGTGTCTGATAACTTCAAAAATTCTTTTAGTTATTGGTTTCAATAGTTTTTATTTTTTATTTTAGGTGTCCTTTTTTAAATCCTGTATATAGTTAAAATCTCCCCCAATAATAATCTGGCCAGGGGCACCCCTTAACAGCTCATTAATCCTGGTCAACCCAGAGGCATCATCAAAAACCGGGCCATAATAATTTACAAAATTTAGAATCCTCCCATTCAGTCTCGCAGCTACCCATAGCCATCTCCCCTGTGGTTCTCTGTGAATTTGATCAAATTCCCAAGGCAGATTCCTAGAGAAATAAATGGCTACCCCTCTCATAGCTAATCCAGCTGACGCAAAAAAAGCCTCAGAAAATAACCTTGGCAAATAAAGCTTAGGTGAATTGGTCTTCAGATGTGTTTCCTGAATAAACAAAACATGAGGTGAAAAAGAGGAAAGCCACCTGATAAGACCACCATATGTTTGCTTATTGAGTATCCCATTCACATTAACTGACAAAATACTACATTTACTGGTAATTTCTATTTCTTAAAAAAGCTTGATATCTAATCAAGTGTAAAATCCTATTTACTCCGCTCTTTGTTCTTTTTGCTCGTGCTCTTTTCCCTGCAGAAAACCCCCCCAACACTGCCCATCCCCCTCCCACGAACAAAACCCCTCCCCCTGAAATGTGGAGAACCCCACTTGCTACGCTAACCACATTTCAGCCCTCCCTACATACCTACTGGGTGTCATGGAACTACACCCTGGGTGACAGTTCTACCCCCAACAATGAAGAAACTTAAACCTCTCTCCTGTACACACAAGTTATAATCAGCTGCTAGAAGAAATCTCTTTGAGTAAACCTTGAGCATCTTCTAGGTTTGAGAAGAGATGAAACTTCCCCTTGACAAGAACACAAAGTTTTGATTGTTGCGCTATTGAGGCCTGAGCGCCCTGTGCTTTGAATAGATACAGCATGTTTACAAATTCCTTACGCCTGCGCGCTGCCACTGCCGACATGTCAGAAAATATGCGACATTTAGTAGTTTCATTAACATAAAATTGTCTTTGCTGAATTGCCTTTGCCAAGACTCTCTCCTTAACACGGAAATCAGAGAAATTCAACAAGATTGTTCGTGGTATTCTCGAGTTTGGCAGGGAGTGAGCGGGAACCCGCTGTGCCCTTGTAATCGTTAAATCTCCATTGAAGTCTGGGAGAACCTTTTGTTTAATAAACGTATCGGCCCATTGGAGAGTTTGAGACCCCTCAATCCCTTCTGGAACCCCCACTATTCGAAGATTGGACCTACGGGAATGATTTTTGAGTTCTTCGAGTTTGTTTTCCAGAAATGTCTTACTCTTTGCCGCATCATTCGCCTTCGCAAACATGTTGGTCATCTGATCCTCAAGCTGCGCTATTCTTGTTTCCGCTTCCTGTAATCTTGCTGGGAAGCAAGCGACAGCCTCTTCAATTTTGCCTAGACGAAGATCAAGGGAGGCAAACTCAGATTCTTGTGATTTTTTCATCTCCCTGATCTCTTCCAAGATAAGGTTTAACATATCTCTTATATCCAACTGTTGAATAATACCCCCCTCTGTCGAGGAGTTACAACTGTCTTGAAAAGTCTTCCCATCCGGCTTTTGATTTGCAGCTGAAAGGACTCCGGTTCCTAGTCCAGTTCCATCCGTCGACTGCTCCAGTTGCTGAGGGAAAGGTAGAACCTGTGGCTGCGGCTGGTTTTGCGCCTCTGCTGATGAAATTTCAGTGGCTACAGGTAATGGCAATGTAGATTGCGCCTGTGCTTGCGATGTACACGCTGTTTGGGCTGGCATCATATCCGAGTCAATTAAAGAGGTTCCCAGATTTTGCGCTGCCGGGCCCCCTTTGGTAGAACAAGATGGAGCCAGTTCAGCCTTCTGGGCCGTCTGGGCCTGCAGTGGGGGCTGGGATATACCTTTTGCAATTTTTGCGACTCTCCTGCGGCTTCCTGTGATTTTATTGTGAATCTGGGGGAGCTAATAGAGATGTTTTTTTACAAAAAGAGGAAAGTCCTTAGCACTTTTCAGATCTTTCTTATGACCCCCAGTTGCTGAAGCCTCTTGTTGTTCCTCAGCTAAAGGTGTCCCCATGGAGTTTTTTTCCCCCTCAAATGTCTAGTCCTACAACTATACCGGGGACAAAGACTGTTCTTCTTCTGAAATTTCAAAGCTGGAGTTTAAGCCAGATTGATACGTGATATGATTGGCTCTGGCCACTTGCGCTGCCGCCTTCGCTTGGGCTAAGCGGGTTTTAGCTTTTAGCCAGGCTGTTGAATCTACCTTGGCTACAGTACTTGTAGATTTCAGATGTTTTCCCATCTCACCCTGCTTCTTTTTTTTTTTTATTGTAAATGTCCAGCCTCAGTGACCATATATATGGAGAATATGCCAAGTGCCTCCCTGGTCACATAAAGTTATCACCAGATTTCTGACGAATTTCTATAACATGACTGTTCTTTGCCAAAAAGAGAGATCTTCATACCTCCATCCTCCTGCAGCGCGTGACAGAATTCCGGCTCCCGATCTTTAATCCTTCGTTGGTACTCTGCCGGTGCTCCAGCCCTCCTGCATAGCCCCTCGCGCAGAGCCAGAGCAAGTCCAGGGAAGGGGTCACATCACAGGTACGTCAGGCAATCCAGACAATCCAGGCTCCAGCCTCCCGCCTCCAACTACCAGAGTCTGTCTTTGTCGAGCCTCCAGTGCTCCGCTCCGCCGATGCCCCCCACGTCCTTCTCCGCCCTCGCCGGAGCCCAAGCCAGTCCTACAGCGAAATCCAATCGCTGTGGGCTGGCCGCATTCATTGCATCAGCCGCGGGGGGAGAGGAAGAGAACCGCCGACGGGAGCGGCGGACAGGAGCTCCGTTTCTTAGCGCGCGAACCGCGCGAGACGCCGAGTCTCCATTGCTGGGGGTGGAGGCAGCGTCACCTGTGGCTACACGGAGGCGTGGTTCTCCATAGCCATCCGACATTCAATAAAAGATATCCGGAGGTTGAAAATAGATGCTTCCACTGTCAGGCAGAAGGCGAAGGAGGTTGGCTACATATTTTTTATACTTGTCCTAGAATAGGGCCCTTCTGGGGGGAGATTTTTCGGCTTTAAATAGGGCAATTAAGAAGAAGATAGTGCCTGAAGCTGAGGTAGCCCTGTTCGGAATTAGCAAGGATAGGACAAATTTGAGGAAAACTGAAGAGACTTTTCTTGCCATTACCTCTTTAGTCGCTCGCTCTTTAATCCTGCAGAATTCGAGGTCGAGGGAAGTTCCCACTTTCAATAAATGGATTAATAAAATGAAATGGACAAGGGCCTTTGAGGAAGCCTACGTGAAGCGAGTGTGCGCTTCTAAAAAGTTTAATGACAACTGGGTGTTTTTAAGTAATCTGGAAAATTTGATTGATCATCTGTACTAGCCTGAAACGGATCTCAGGCTCTCTTTTATATCGTGTTTGCTGGTATGAGGTATATTTATATAAAAGTTCAGAGGTTTTTCTTGTTTAAAATCCAGCACTTAAGCACTAGCACTTTAGCATTAGCACTTTAGCACCGTGACACTTTATTATTATCTTTTTAAGTTCTTGCACCTTATTTTGTATAGCTCTTAAAAATACTTGGCAGCTTCATATGAAAATCTTATTACAAGTGGAGCTCCTTGCTGGTATTAATCCTGTAGAGATAGCTTGTATAGTGAATCAAATGTTAATTAATATGGATCTTATTAAAAATGTCAGCTTATTATTGATTCCTGTTAATGTAGTGTATATGGGATTGCTTTGTTCTTGATGCTCTGCTCAATAAAAAAAAATTTGGAGAGAAAAAAAGACTAATTCTAGGGGAAAAATCCAAATTAATCTTCTTTTGTACAACCACACACTTAGGGGTTATTAGGATGGCGGGCGGACTTTAGTCCGCCCGCCACCCTAGCGGTGCTGGGACCGGCCGCCAGATGTGCGGTGGGCCTGCACCGCTAATTAGGATGCGACCGCAACCCTGGCGGTCGCATTCTGCTATTTTGACATTGCGGCAGCATTGTAAGCAGCACCCGCCGCAATGCTAAAGAGGCATGTTGTGCACTGCCATGCACAAGGTGGCAGGCACCGCATGGTGCCTGCCACCTTGTGCATGGCAATGAAGGAGGGTACCGTAGGTACCCCCAAGTGCAGCCCCCCCACCCCCCCGGGGGCCCACAACGGGCCCCCAAAGCAATTCACTGCCAGCCGCCATGGAAAGGCCTGTGAAACCCAGCATCCTAATATGGATGGCGGTGCCTGCTAGGCACTGCCACCATATTAAGACCCCAGTCCGCCCGGCCGGCAATCGGAACGATTGCTGACCGGCGGAAAAGCGTCGGACACACTTTGCGTCCGCCGCGGTACCCCCGCCATTATAATATGGCGGGGGTGAATCGGGCGGAGATGGCGGGCGGATCGCTACCGCCTGGCTGGCGATGGCGATCCGCCCGCCATCCTAATGTCCCCCTTAGTTATTTTTCTTTGGACTTTTTTTTTTCTTCAAATCTTCTTGACGTATCAACTTAATTTGACTGGATTATGTTGCACCTTAATTTTTCTTACAGTCCCTTTTAAGGTGGTTTCAATTTGCTCTCATCAGTTCGTTCTGTATCATTTGTAACTTCTCCTTCTGTTTAATCAGGGCTTTCAATTTCCTTTAAGATAACGTAAATCCACTCAGGTCTGGTATACTTTTGACTTGCAACTCTTGGTCTTGTTGTTCTGCGTACTGTTTTCTTTTGAGAATCTTCTTGATCTGACTGACTCGAAATTTCATTTATTTGCTCTAGCCCTCTTCTTTCTAGGATATATCTCAGTCTTTTTGCTCCACTTTGCCAGTTATCATTATATTTCAGTCTTTTTTTTTTAACTTCTTCTTCACCCTGATTTTCTGGTTCTATATTTCTTTTGCATAACCTCTTTCTTGGCTGTTCTTCCTTTTCACTTTCAAAGTCTCTTTCTATTTCCAGCTGACTAGTACCCTCGTTTACTTCTTCTCTCTGTTGACTTTGTTCTTGGCTTTCGATAGCTTTTTCTGTCAGTTGATTATCTTCCTTAATCAACTCTTTTTCTTGTTGGCCTTGTTCTAGGCTTTCAGCAACCACTTCTTCTTTTTGGATATCACTCTTAATCCATCCCTCTGTATCAATACAACACTTGGACAGTGGACCAATTGTCTACAGAAGGCACCACCCACTGGAAGTCACCAGACTTATATGTACCGTAACCAGAATCTATGTGCTAACTTTAACAGTGCCCTCTGTCCAAGAGCACCACCCTTGACACCAAGGTAAATAGAACTTTTATGAAATCAAAGTTGCACCAAAAGTTCAAAATATGATCCGTTTAGATCATTTCCAATAATATCCAATCCATTCAGTAAGGCATAATCACGTTTCTTTATTGATTTCTTTAAAAGGCCACAGCCAACGCGTTTCGTTCTGAAAACAGAACTTCTTCAGGGCTGTAATTTAAAAAACACATATATACATATCAACATACCATATTTACAAACAATGATACAAACAATATCTACAACATATAGCAAAACACATATAGACAACGGAACCAATTATGTAAAAAAATCCTAAGCTTACTTAAGCATGTCCTACATAATAAAAAACATATAACATAAATATATACGACCATACCCAAAAACATAATCCCATAAAAATGGGAAATATCATCACTGGCAGACATATGATTCTACCAGTATAATCCAATCACATGATATTCACATGTTAACGACAAGTTTCTTATCATGAAGCGTCTCCCCACGGTAATGTGCAAAGGCACACTGCCATTTATATTTATTAATTAAAACCATATTCAAGAGATGTTCTTTCTAAAAATTTATTAAGGGCCATAAGATGCCCACATCCACATGACTATACAAAATTCAATCGAATTTTATAAAGATAAAGAAAACACTTAGAGAAAACAAAAATAAAAATGAACATACCAAAAATGTTGTTGTACGTCAAAATATTAGTTGGTAAATATGTCAGGCGATATTTATTAAATCAAGATGTTCCTTTAGAGATGGTACTCATAACTCTGTATCGCAAGGAGGCAATATAAAAGGACCGGATTACAATGAATAATTCCAAAAGTATTTCAGAAAAGACATAATACTTTATTCTAATAGATATTATAGTACTGAGCATACCTGATTAGGATCTCAAAGTTACTATATTGATTGAAGATGGCGTATTGCGCTCATATGTTCACATCAATAAGTGTGCGTTAAGTGTATTTTCTTCAAGATGATAAATAACTTGTTGCTATGACATGATAATCATTCAAATGGTTCCTGTGACGATATGTTTTGGACACAGTACCAACGAACCTATAAAAATCAAAGCCATATTTAACCACGCATACTTCATGCCAAATGTCAAAAAACGTTTCCCTCTTGTACCTACCCAAAAAGATACCTCTCTTTATGACCCAATACTTATTTGTTTGTTGAGACATTGTCTCTGAAGGGGTAACCTTTTAAAACAAAAAGGTCAATGGAAATCACTCAAATATACACGCGCAACCAATATGGTTACTGTCGTCCAATACGATACGCGTGAGTGAGCACGATCTATATTTAAACAATACCCCAACGGAGACGAAAAGACGGTAAGGTTCATAAATATCACCCTTCACAATATAGAATATAAATACTTTTGGAATTATTCATTGTAATCCGGTCCTTTTATATTGCCTCCTTGCGATACAGAGTTATGAGTACCATCTCTAAAGAAACATCTTGATTTAATAAATATCGCCTGACGTATTTACCAACTAATATTTTGACGTACAACAATATTTTTGGTATGTTCATTTTTATTTTTGTTTTCTCTAAGTGTTTTCTTTATCTTTATAAAATTCGATTGAATTTTGTATAGTCATGTGGATGTGGGCATCTTATGGCCCTTAATAAATTTTTAGAAAGAACATCTCTTGAATATGGTTTTAATTAATAAATATAAATGGCAGTGTGCCTTTGCACATTACCGTGGGGAGACGCTTCATGATAAGAACCTTGTCGTTAACATGTGAATATCATGTGATTGGATTATACTGGTAGAATCATATGTCTGCCAGTGATGATATTTCCCATTTTTATGGGATTATGTTTTTGGGTATGGTCGTATATATTTATGTTATATGTTTTTTATTATGTAGGACATGCTTAAGTAAGCTTAGGATTTTTTACATAATTGGTTCCGTTGTCTATATGTGTTTTGCTATATGTTGTAGATATTGTTTGTATCATTGTTTGTAAATATGGTATGTTGATATGTATATATGTGTTTTTAAATTACAGCCCTGAAGAAGTTCTGTTTTCAGAACGAAACGCGTTAGCTGTGGCCTTTTAAAGAAATCAATAAAGAAACGTGATTATGCCTTACTGAATGGATTGGATATTATTGGAAATGATCTAAACGGATCATATTTTGGACTTTTGGTGCAACTTTGATTTCATAAAAGTTCCATCCCTCTGTATGTTGGCTTCCTTCTTGATTTTCGGAAGCTTCTTCCTCACTCTCTCCAACAGCAGTCTTTTCTGTCCCAGTATCTGGTGCCCACTCTACTTGGCTTGTACTTGGTTGTTCATCATCCACAGACTCAGTGACATTTGCCTCTCTGGATTGTCCAGGCTCACAACCTCCGGCTTCTGGTCTCTCTTCTTCCTTTTCCAGTTGCCGTTCAGCAGCTCTTTCAAGTGGACTTGGGACTCTTCTGATATGGCTGACGTGTATCCAATTTGGTAGGCCACCACACTTTACTGCAGTTGTTGTTATCAATATGATCTGGTATGGTCCGTGCCACCTGGGTTCTAAACACGACTTCCTCACGTGTTTCTTGACAAGAACCCACTCTCCTGGACTTAGATCATGCACTGGATTCAGCTGTATTTCATTTGCGTCTGCTCCAACCTGATGAGACACAGAACGCACCAAATCAGCCAGTCCTTTGCAATATTCAAGAATCAAATCATCAGAAATGCTCATCAGTTTGTTTGCTGGTACAATGGCTTGTCTCATGACTCTTCCCATCAGAACCTCGTGTGGACTCAATCCAGTTCTCCTGTCAGGAATGCTTCTGATACTCATTAAGACCAAGGGCAAAGCATCAGGCCATTTCAGTGTTGTGGATGCACAAACTTTTCCTAATCTAGATTTTATAGTGCCATTAATTTGCTCCACAATTCCAGAAGCCTCTGGTCGGTAAGCACAGTGCAGCCTTTGTTCAATTTGCAATGCTGCGCAAATTATTCGAATTATTTCATTATTAAAATGTGTTCCCCTATCTGTTTCTAAAGTGACTGGAAATCCGTACCTTGGTATTAATTCTCTCAAAAGCAATTTTGCCACAGTGAGGCTGTCATTCCTCCTTGTAGGATAAGCCTCTACCCAACGAGAAAAGAGACACACAATGACAAGCACATATTTCAAACCATTACATGGAGGCAACTCAATGAAATCAAGTTGCAAACGTGTAAATGGTCCTGCAGCCTTTCCGATTGTTCCTGTACCCACCACTGTCCTTCTCCCTGGATTCTGCTGCTGGCAAACAACGCACCTTTGGCACAAACTTTCTGCAATGTACCTGAACCTGGGTTTAAACCAGGTTTGCTTAAAAGTCTGATCATGGCATCCCTTCCAACATGAGTGATGCCATGGTAGACTCTTGCCATATGAGAAAGCATGCAATCGGGCATAACTGGTCTGTCATCTACATATACCCAAGTTTCCTCCTCTGGTGTTTTTGTACATCCTGCTTTTCTCCAAAGCTTCTTTTCCTCTTCACTAGCTTCTTCCTGTAACTGTTTAATTTCATCCTAATTGTTTATTGATGTAAACATTAAATGGCAATCAGTGATTTTTCTTTCTGTTTTTCTGTTAAGTGCAGCTGAATTCTCCGCACAGAAACGCGCTAACTGGTCTGCGTATCTGTTGCCACTGGTCACATAATCATTTCCTGATTTATGCGCAGAGCATTTTTCCACTGCAATTTGTTTTGGCAATTGCAGGGCATCCAATAAATCTTTCATAATTTTTCCATTTTTAATAGGGGAACCTGATGAAGTCATGAATCCCCTTTGCATCCATAATTGGCTGAAATCGTGCACCACCCCGAAACCATATTGACTGTCCGTGAATATGGTTACCCTCAAATTTCGGGAAACTTTACAGGCTCTAATCAGAGCGTATAATTTGCAATTTGTGCTGATTTTACCCCAAATAGGCAGGATGCTTCCACAGTTCCAGTTACCGTGCATACTGCATAAGCAGCGCTCAACTCTCCTCTTTTATTCCTCAAACATGATCCATCAACAAACAGTACATTATCAGATTCTTCTAAAGGCACATCTTGGATGTCTGCCCTAGGTTTTGTACAGTCACCTCCAAACAATCATGATCTGCTTCTTCTGTTACCTCCTCCACATAAGGATTTGGTAGTAGTGTTGCTGGGTTTAAGGTGGTACACCTCACAACAGTCACATTTTCAGCACCCAAAATCACTCTCTCATACCTAGTCAGCCGACTGGGAGTCATGTGCTGAGTTCGTGTTTTGATTAAATGTATCTCCACAGAATGTGGAACATGCACTTGCTTCACTTTGTTCCAAACTCACACACGTAGCAGCAACTGCTTTCAAACATCCTGGTAACGCTGCAGCCACAGAATCCAACGTAGCAGGAAAATATGCCACTGGACGTCTAGTCAATCCGTGTCTTTGAGTTAACACTGCTAACGCACATCCATCTCGCTCACAACAGAACAATGCAAATTCTTTTGTATAATCAGGCATTCCCAATGCTGGTGCTTGGCACAAACTGTCTCGCAGATTTAGAAAAGCTTCCATACACTCATCATCCAGATCAATTGGATCAATCACATCTTTATGCGTTAACCTCTGTAAAGGTTTTTCAATCACTGAAAATCCATTTATCCATTGTCTGCAGTAACCAACCATTCCCAAAAACATTTGCACTTCTTTCTGGGTTCTTGGAGGTTTCATCTGTTGAATTGCCTCAATTCTTTCTGGTGTCACTTTTCTAACTCCTTTCTCAATCCTGTGTCCTAGGTATTGTACTTCTTCTCTACAGAACTGCAATTTTGCAGGTGACACTTTATGTCCCCCTTCTGCCAGATGGTTCAATAAGGCAATGGTATCTGTTACACACGCTTTCCGAGTTTTAGATGCCAACAGTAGGTCATCTATGTATTGAACCAAAACCAAATCCTCTGGCATTATCAATGTTTCTAGACATTTTTTCAGAATTTGGTTGAAAATCGAGGGGCTTTCTGTGTACCCTTGAGGAACTCGGTACCATGCCAAGACACGGTTTCCAAACCGGAATGAAAATAAAAACTGACTGCTTGGGTGTAGAAGGATAGAGAAAAATGCTTGGAACAAATCAATTACTGTGTACCATTTGGCATCACATGGAATCTGGTAAAGGATCACTGCTGGGTTTGGCACGACTGGACAACAAGGTACCACTATCTTGTTGATCTTTCTCAAATCTCGCACTATTATGTATTTTCCACTTGGCTTTTTAATTCCCATAATAGGTGAGTTACAAGGACTGCTCAGTATTTCTTTTAGAATGCCTTGTTCCATCATTTGATCGATCACAGGAGCAACTCCTGCCATTGTCTCAGGACTCATTTTATATGGAGGAGTGTTTGGGTAATGAGCACCATGTTTCACTGTAACCTGAATAGGATCCACATTTTTCATTAACCCTATTTCTTTTCCTGTAAAATCCCATACATCTGATCTTACTGTCTCTCCTAGCTCCTCAGGCAAATTCTGTTTTGTTAAAAGTGAATATAGTTCATCCACTTCCGTCCCTTGCTTTGCTAGCATCATCTTAAATTCGACATCCTCATCAGATGTCTGAAATGCGATACCATCAGGTGTACAAAAGATGGTACAATTCATTTTGCATAGGAGATCTCGTCCCAATAGATTTACTGGGCTCGAATCACATACCACAAATCGATGCATGTCTTTAAACCTCCCAATGTGAACCTCAATTGGTTCTGTAACTGGAGTTTTAATCTGCTTATTTGACACTCCCACAACTTGGATAGTTTCTCCCGAGAGGGGTAGGTTAGGAATTTCTGCTGCTCTCACAGTAGAACGGGTTGCACCAGTGTCCACTAGGAATGTAATATTGTTACCTTCCACCTTCCCATCAACAAATGGACCTGACTGATCTACCTCCAGAGTTGCGCCAAGCATGCAATCTTCCTCCCCCCTCAGGCACCGTCATTGGCTACTTTCTGAATCACTCTCATTACACTGCAACCAATATTGTGGAATCATCTGCACATTTGGGTTCTTACCATGTGGTTCCATAGGAGTAAATCTAGTAATCACACTGTATCTTTGTACCTGAGCACCTACATTACCCTGCATAGGAGCTTTAGAACACCTGTAACTGTGGTGTAACTATCTGCTGCGGCTGTTGTTGTTGTTGAGCCACAACCACTTCATTCTGCACCTGTGAATTTAAATTTTGGTTTGTCCCATTAATTTTTACAGTGCTTCTACACTCGTTCTTCCAATGTCCAAGCTTACCACACGCATGACAAGGAAATTTTCTTTTCAAATCATCTTTAACAAATCTTCCTTTACCCTTTGCAACACCTGGTACCTGAACATTTTGATTTTGATTATTCGTCTGCTCGACACTATTTGCTTCCTGTTGCTCTGCTGCCTTAACTTGCGCCCACATCATTTTCTCCTTAAGCTTTTTGTGTCTTGAATCAATGTCGTCGCTGCAGTACTTTGCATATCTCAAAATCTCATTGATCGTTTTACTTTGCCAGCAAATCAAATGCTGTTGAATCATATTACTAATCTCTGGTTTCAGTCCAAACACAAACCGATACACAAAATGTCCCATATCCTTGTCACCTATATTTTCAAATCCGCTATACTGCTTAAACACCTGTAACAACCGCTCATAGTATGCATGCACTGACTCTTTTGGCTCCTGTGTTGTCTGGTCTATTTTTACCCAATCAGTTTCCTTCGGAGAAATTTTCCCTTTCAAGAAAGTAATCACCTGATTGTACTTTTTCATCACCTCATCTGAAGGTGCACCAGTTTTAGGGTCTCTTGGATATTCTTCTTTAGGCCAATCAACAGTTATCTTACACTCTGTCCACAAATCAGCTGGAACTTCAATCTCGAATAGACCATCTAAGTCCTTCAGCAATACCTTTGAAACCTTCACAAACCTTTCCACCTGTTTGTACCATTCCACTGGTTTTTCTCTCAATCTGGGGAAATCATTCGTAAAGGACAAAATGTCCTGTCTACTCCAGGGAACATGAACATATCCACCACCTAGAACTACCCTCATTGGACACACCATTTCAACCTGTCCACTTCTTTTTAATGGATACATTGAGGTACCTTCTGTAGGGTTTAATTCGTTTTTCTTTTCGACCATCTTCCTTTCCAGCGATCAACATCTCCCCACTTCCTCAAAATCAACATCAATTCCTTTATCTGTAACCTTTTACCGGACACATTCAAACTTTCCAAGTCCCTGTCAGTGAAATACATCCTGTATGTTTTCTGCAATACCTTTGATCTCTCAATATCTATTCCGTAATCAACAGCAGCTTCTGCTATCTTCTCATGCAAATTCCTTGCTTTCCATGTAGTATTCTTACACAAAAATAATAATTCCTCATCTCTATAAATACCTAATCTATCTGGACTGATCGTACCAATTATCATTTCTTCCAAATCCACCTTCAATCTACACACATCTATACTTTGTGGTAGGGGTTTTCATTTTTCCATTCCCTTTATCCACTCATTCAGCTCTTCTGGTGTGGGACCTACTGAACTCTCAGATGCGGAATCACCACTCTGTGCTATTCTCCTAGGATCTATTTGAACATTTCTTCTTGGAGTTTCATGTACTACCTCTCCTACGGGAAGATCCATTAAGGTAACATTTTCTTCCATTCGTTCAACTGGACTAGGTATAGTCATGGTCTGACTCCTCATACTACTTGTCGGAACTGTCAAAGCATGTACTCCTGATAAACTCTGTTTATTCCCGTACAACGGAACTATAGGTCCTATTTACGGGTACTGATAATGCTTCTGCATTCAGATTTAACTGTTTAACTTTCTGAATTAATTCTTCTCTTGCTTGGTTTTGTAACTCTGTCTCTCTATCCTGTAATACTCTCGTAATTACTGGAATTTGGGGAACTTTCGGAATCAGTGGAGATCCCATTATCGGGGCATTTGGAATTACTCCTCTTGGACTTTCCTGATAGGGTGGAGGTCTTTTTGTTAATATATCCTCCAATAACTCGTCATCTGAATCATTCATGTTACAAATCCCTCGTTGCATTTCAATATTATTCTTTTTCTCCTTACTTTTGCCTCCTATTGACTCCTCATTAACGAAGACAGGATACAATCCTTCCGTCACTACAGCTCTTCTCCATCTTTTTACTCTCTCTTGCCTACTTTCAAAGGGAAAACTGGTCATGATATTTCTGTATTTTCTTCCACCTCTGTATTTCTCGCGCTCAAAAGCCTCATATTCCCATTCTTTGAGTGCCTCATACTGAGTTGGTCTAGGTCTAGGCTCCAACACATTCATCCGATCTCTTAAATTTTGTAAAATTCTCATATTAAATGATCCATGTTCCAGAAAAGCCAGAACACCATCGCTCTCAGTATACTTCACCCAATTCTCCAACCAAGTGCAGGTATGGTATTCACATTCTAGCATCATATAGGATGCGGGGGTTCCTGGATGCGGAATAAGAATTCCCTCCCTTGTCACTATCGGTTTGTCCTTTTTGAAAAAATTCCTGATTTTATTAATAAACTTCATTTTTCTCAACTGTCCCTTCAAAATGTGACTCGAAAATCCCAACAAACTCTCCGTACTTCTGTAGTCTCTATTAGGCAACTGTCATCCAATACCAGCGCGACTCACACCAACCAACCAATCTGAGCACTGCTACGTCAGCAATGTCTCAACCAATAGAGATGCAGCTTGCAATGGCTCCTCCAATCACAGCTTTAGGAGCTCCCGCTGCCTGACCAATGCCAGCGCGGCGTTTTCTGACGTCAGTATTACTCCTTCTAATGACCATCCCTTTACAAAATGACTCAGCAAAATTTTTCTTAAGCTTTTTTCTCAAAGAAATGTTGTTAATAACGACATAAAAACAATGCTACTTTGTCTGTTTTCTAAATAAAGAGATAGTTTTCACTTTTCCAAAAAGAATTTTCTCTACGAGCAAGAGTAACGACCCAACGCTATCTCACCCTTCAATCAAGTTCCGGGAGGACATGTTACTTCTCCAGGGATAAGGCCAAAGTTTCTCAAGAGGACTTTTTGGTATGAAAAGGAGTCTTGGTACTTCTCTGGGGATAAGGCCAAAGTTTCACAGGTGGCCCCTTCGCTATAGCACTCCAAATCTACTCTCATACGACACCTACAGCCTTTCACTGTTCAGTGTTATGACTTACAGACAAAGTACTTCCGTAGTGGGATACGTCTATCCACACTAATTCCCAGCCTACTTCAGGCTATGACTTTACCCCGGGCAACCTTCTCACCCGGATATTCAGGACAACTTAAAACGCGACATTAACTTTTCGGGTTTAGAACACATATAATCAAAACAAATAATCAATAGTCAACTAATCAATAATAAACCATCATACTGCTACCAAAAACTGATCCAGCGCCAAACCTGGGGTCTCTGAATGACACAGCAGATAACGGGCCCCAAAGATACAAATGCAACATTTCTCACCATTTAACAGACCCTGCGAGAATGACGCTGAAATGCGTTTTGTGTGTCGTTGATTTGTCTTTTGCTCATCTAAAGGGAAAAACGGATTATCTAATCATTTCTTCTCTATTATAGCCCTTTTAACCTATATCGTCAACCACTTTCCTCTTGGGCGATGAATCATATTGATTGAGTAGTGTAAATTATTGACATGACTAATTAATCAAAATCTTAACAGTTGTCATGAGGAAATAATCACAAACTCAAAAATCTCGTTAATCTGTTTATCTTCAGTAATTATAAGAAATCTCAGGTACAAAGTTACAGGGAAAGAAAATACACATTATAAGAGAAATATCATAAAATATGCAGACAAGATCACAAGCATCTGAATCACAGTGAATATTATTGAGTGGATAGATGAAGAGACATAAGAGTCATGGAGAGAAAATATTTGCAGACATTTGTAAATTTCCCTATTGATACATACCTTACGATAAAAGTTCGGAAAAGAACCACCACCCCCTGGCCACGAGGATAGTGGAAAGGGAACCCGATAAAGGAAACCGGGAAAAGATAGGATCAAGAAACGGGTAGGCCTCTAACCCATGGACAGCGACGATCACCCTCTGCCTCTCTGGGCCTACGGAAAGCTGCCTTAACCACACCCCCCCATGAACATCCCAATTATACCCTAATTCAACCTGTCAGTCCCACTAATCTGCAACATTCGGGGAAATCTCAACATTTCATTGGTCAATTTGTGGAGTGTTGCACCACACCTCCATTACTTCATTTGGCTTTACATGCTCTCCTTTGTTCTTAACTCGTTCTCATGTTTTACTTAGCTGCTTATGAATCGATTCTCTATCCCTCATCACGTCACATTCTCTGATGAATAGCTTGTCCCTGTATTAGTAACTTTATTTTAGACAATGTATCAACTTGACATAAAAGGTTCATCAGGTTGAGCTTTCCCAGGCATCTTGACGTCCTCAATATTGCACGTCTTTCTTTTCCTCTTGAAGGTTGCCTTCATCCGCCGCTGACACCCACCACAGTTCATGTACGGGGCAGCCCTTTGCGGCCTTTTCATTTATTCATGCTAATTTAACACGCGTATCTATTTGTTCACCATAGGCCCATTTTAAAACTACGATGAAAGAGAAATATAAAGAATATTAATGACACAAAAATGGAAATTACACTGTTTCCCTCCCACCTTTGCACTAATCCCATGTTAATTCATATGAGCATTAATGTGCAAAGCATTATTTTGCAACAGCATTATTCCACTTTGTCGGTTTTAATATGCAAAAGCGATATGCGGCCTAAGCATTTCATGCTTTAGTCTTAATTGCAATGCACGCGTGCGCAAAGCATCTCCCCGTGTTTGTGTGTATTTTTGGCATTTAGTACAAGACACACGACTAATGAATGTTATCTTGGGGCGTTGATCCGAGCAGGTTTACATGACGCAAACCCTGCT